>CM029504.1:2789160-3389160 GCA_017140595.1 Eucalyptus curtisii | reverse complement strand
AATTAGAAAAATGTGAAAATTATCTAATTAGATTAAGATCATATTCAATTTGTATTAGGAATTAGATTGAGCTAAATCCTAATTTAAACTAAAATATTATCTTAACCCAAATAATCCTAAAATGCAATCTATTTAAGAAAATGCCTAAACTTATAATAAATTAAGAAAAATATTATCTAAAATTAAACTAAGTGCAATTTAACCCTAACATGCCATGACGTGCAAAATATGCCCCCTAATTCTACATGACATATGCATGATGATTTTTTTGTGGCTTTTTTTTTTTCCAAAATTAAAATTTAACATGCAATTCAAGTTAAAAAAAAAAAGCAACCTAAATTAATTGATTTGATTTTTTTTTTCGAAAATTCATGATAAATAGAATGTTTAGCCTAAATATGCAAATAACCCTAAAACATGCAATATTCTAACTTGGACATATCTCAAGATAAATAAAGCAATCAAGTCCATTCAAAATTACCCCAAAAAGATATCACATATCGTTCAGATCAGGGATGATATTTCGCTAGTAAAATCGATAAATTGATCTTAAGCCTTAAAGATCAAAATATCAATTTTATTCCCACTTGATTAATTATTTCCTCTAAAGCCTTATAGATCAAATAAAAAACCTGGCGCGGTTGCGAATCATGTAATATGTTGGGATTTTCAATTATGCATAGATAGGTATTTCAACAAAAAAAAAAACATATAAAGATATAATAAAAAATAAAATGAAAACCCTAAACTTGCCTAATAAAGTAAAACAAAAATACCTAATAAATTTTTCTTTTTTCTTTTTAAAAAAAAATCTTGGCTGCCCGGTTTTAGGGCTCCGGCGAGGGTGAAGACACGCCAATTAGGGTTCCGGCGAGGGCTCCGGCGAGGCGGTGCGATGGCAGCAGGAGCTTCAGGGATCAGCACGAGGCGGCGTCGGGACAGCGACGACATGACCAGGCGGCAACGGGCGGCTCGGCCGACGCGTCGAGGCGCGCGAGGGTCGTCGGGGCTCGCAGACGGAGGTAGCGAAAGCTTCGGCGGCGGCAAATCTGGAGCGACGGCATCGGGGCAACTCTGGTGCGGCGGATCGTGCGGCGAGGGGCTCCGGCGGCAACAAATTTGGGCAGGGGCGAGCAGATCTGGAGCGACGACGTCGGGGTGACGCGGGGGTCGGCTCTGCGATCGGCCGCGGGACGGCTCTGAGATCGGAGCGGCGGGATCTTGGTTGCGGTGGCGAGCGGGACGGCAACGCGGCGGCGCGGGGAAGGGTGGTTCGGCGGCGGTGCGACCACAGGGTCGCCGGTGGCTCGGCTGCCGGCGTGGGCGCGGGGACGGCACCGGTGCGCGGGGACACCCCCACGAGGAAGATGAACGGTCGCGTGGGGGGTTTTCTTCTTTTTTTTTTCTCTCTACCTCACTTTTTCACTTTTTGCTTTTTTTGTGCTCTTTTCACCGACAGAAAAAGAACCTCCCCAATTTACCGTACGTGACCCCTTTTATAAGCCAAAAAATTGTATCTTGGGGATATATTTCATTTCTAATTTTTCCTGAGCACGATACCCCTAAATATATTGCTGAAATATTTTTCGCATATTCCATCAAGAAAATTCCCCTTTTGTGCAAAAGTGCATCTCCCAATGTATATTACCTAAATATGTGAAAAAAATCTTAACGAAATATAACAAAATAAAATAAAATTTTCCTAAACTATATGCCATGTGATTATGATTTTTTTATTTTTTTTTATTTAGCGAAAAAATAACCCCAAAAATTTAGGTGTCAACACAGGTCAAGCACATTGGAAAGCCGTTAAAAGAATACGAGGTATCTGAAGGGAACCGCTTATTACAAGCTGAATTACCAAGGAAAGGATCTGCGACTTGAAGGCTATTCAGATGCTGATTGGGGAGGAGATTTAGATGAAAGGAAATCTACCTCTGGATTTGCTTTCTTACTTAACAATGGCGCCATATCATGGAGCGGTAAAGAAGCAAATGTATATAGCCTTGTCCACGATGGAAGCTGAGTTCGTGACATTATCGCGCAAGACAAGAAGGTGTTTGGCTTAAGAGATTTTTGGATCATTTAGGTGTTATTGGGTGTGCTGTAAATCCATTATTGGTTAACTGTGATAGCCAAGCAGTTATAGCGTACACCAAAGATCCAAAATATCATGGCAAGACCAAACATATAGATACTAAGTATAATTTTGTCAAGGACATGGTTGCACGAAAGGATGTGAACTTACGGTACATATTTACGCATAGAATGGTAGCAGATCCTATGACAAAGCCAATACCTAGAGATGTGTTTTGTGGTCATGTAAAATCTCTAGGACTGCGTAGAGGCTGATGTACTGAATATTGTAATTTCCCTGAAATGTTCACATTTGATGAATTTGTGTTTTCATCATTAATGCCTACGAGTCTTCGTTTGACCGTTATGCATCTTAATGCTAGTGCATTATATTAATTGAGAAAGTATGTCGGGCAGATGAAAGATTAGGCCACTCACACGGGTAATCGCCTCTATTTACTGTGTGATAAATAGAGATGAGACGTTTTTAAGCTTATTATCTAGGTGATAATTGAGAGCTCAAGCTTAAAATACATATGTCGCCTTAACTGAGTATTAAGATGAGGACATAATATTTATTATGTCTGAAAGTAAAATAACCTACATATTTTACTTTATCTGTCTATGATGTCAGATGTGAGTTCTGATGAATTCTGTGAATGAGTAGATACGTGAACTCAAGTTAGACATTAAGTATGTCTGAACTATCATCTGTACGGTATTAAAGGTGTAGACATACGCTTCATGGGAAAGGAGTTAAATACCGTAATACTTATTTCATACTACGTATGCATGAGACGACCAATAAGAGTGGCAAAAGTTTTGATCTCAACTTTTATGCCGTGTGAGACTCTTGAGGAAAAGAGTTCCTCAATTAAGTGCCCTCATGACTCTTACTTATTCTCAAAATTTTTATTCAGTGTTTGCTATCTTAGGATATTGCCAATGATCATGAATTGATTCGATCTAATGGGACATTTCTAGAAAAGCAAGTTGAACTGAAATTGAGAGTTTGAAGAAAAGAGGAAGATCGAATTTGGAGAATCACATATTAGTTTTGTGTTCACTGGTCGACCAATTATGACTGTCTTTGAGATAATCATAATTGTGAATACAATATATCATTGTTTTTAAAAGGAGATCAAGAGAGATATAGATGTGATCGATCGATCTAGGATACTGCATACTAAATCTACTCAGAGTGTGATGCCCATTATGAGCTGCTATAGATTCCTAACAGATGTATAGCAACGAGCTCTCAAAGTATGCTGGTCGCACGAATTATTCACTGGTATGAACGTTGCAGAGAGGTAAAGAGGATCCTGTTCGGCCCACCATGTGCGAGTAGGAGATGATGGTTTTATTTATTTATGTTGATGGGCCTTAGAGGGCCCGTCCGCCCATGTTGGGCCTAAAAGCTCGGTCCGCAAGATAAGGGCCCATGGAGGAACGGTTGCGATGTGAAAGGCTACGTTGTGTAGATACAAGGGGTTATGTATTTTGGAGGAACGTTTTACATTGAAGAGTTACATCTGTTAAAAAAGACGTAAGAGAGAAAAAGAAAAAGGGAACGTACCCTTTGGGGTTCGTACGTTGTTTTCAGTCTCTCTCTCTCCCTCCAAGTAACGTAAAACGCTACGCTCCCTAAAGATATAGTTTTCTTCCCTTAACAGCAACAACGATCGCTCCTCGGTAGAACGAGATCGGGATTCTTCCTCAAATCAACGTTGGTGTTTAATCTGTGGACAATAAGGTACGCTCGATTCCGTGGTGTATCTTTGATCGGTGATACATGTTTGTTTTTGGGCTCGTATTCCGCATTCGTTTTAGGGGTTCGATTTAGTGTCGAATCCGTTTTAGGGAATCAGTAATCCCCAACAAACCCCTTAATCAACAAAAGCTGGCTGACGCCCATTTACTTTGTTAATGATCTCTTCCCTTCACCTTTTTGTTTTTGTGTTTTCTTGCTCTCTTTTGTCCATTAGATTTTGATTTGGCACCAAATAAAGGGTCTCCTATGTTTGATTGCAACAGGAGAAGAAACAAAAAAAAACAACTTTTTAGTTGGATTGGATTTTTGGGAGATAACTTTGTAGTGAGGGGCGATGAGGATATGAACACCATGTTGATGTGGCTCATTGCTATGGTTGGACCCCTAAATTTTTAGCCTATGGGCAGTGCATAACCAAGAAAACATTCCCATCCAGCAAGTTTTGAATCTTCAGATTGAAAAAAATAATGCAAATTCATGCATTACATCGCTTGCAAATAGAACAAGAAAGACTAGCAACACCAGAGAGATATCATGGAACAGAGTATTAATTATGTCTTCGATTGTCTTTGGAAAAAGAGAAATTGGTAAAGAATTGGTTGGTCTACTTGAAGGACAGAAGGAGGCACAACATTAAATGATTGAAAAAAGATTGGACGAACCTCGTTAGACTGGAGACTTAGGAGTCGCCTCAACCAATAGAAATGCCCGAGTCAATCAACATAACAAAAGCCTGCAAGTCAAGAAATTAAAAAAGGGGACCCAAACTAAAGTTCCATTATTAGTGGAGTCACGTCCAACCCTTGGAAATTTTACACCCATTGAAAATTCAAAAGTTTCTTCCAAACTCTCTTCACATGATTGTTGACTCCACATTCCGTCAACAAACAAATCCATCTCTCTCCCCCGTCACTTTCTTCTGATACACAATCTTTATTTCTTATAGCATGTTCCCCCACCATCTTTGAAGAGAATCTTATAGCGTGTTCAACAATTTGGCATAATTAGGAGACTTATATTTTATTAAAGTGACCCCATATAAAGTGTACATCAGTCATTAATAAGTTCGAGAAAATACAAGTTCCAATGGACCTGTGGCAATGTAGAATGGAGAACTAATCGGCTTCAAGCAATTCACAATGACCAATGGACCATCACAGTCCATTTTGTATGGGTTGTTTGGGTCAATACGGTGCTTGAAGCTATACATTACCCATGAATAAAGAGGGAGAGACGAGCAGTCGACTAATCTGATTTGGTGGATGGAATAATTGATAGACCGCATCTAGTATCGGTCATCACACAGGTATAAAATTGTGCAATTATCTTCACAAGCCAGCTCATTCTCCTGCTCGCTACACCCCTTCGATTCATTCTTCAATTGAAATGAGTAACTTATATTGCGAATGTCACCGCAATATAAAGCAACGTACTACGAATTACTCGAAGGGCATTGCTAGTCATCGCATGCAACAGAACAAGGAGGAGCGGCAACACTGCATAGATATCAGTGGAGCTAAGCGCATTAATTAGGTCTTTGTTTGTCTTTGGGCAAAACGAAATTGTTAAAGAACTACTTGGGGTATGTGGAGATGGCACCATATGATAAGATTGAAAAGAGATTGGATAAACCTTGTTCGATTGGAGACTTTGGAGTCGCCTTGTCCTATAGAAAAGACCAAGTCAATCAACGAATCAGGTCAAGAAATTAAAGCCGAAGTTAACATTATTAGTGGAGATGGCACCATATGAAAAGATTGAAAAGAGATTGGATGAACCTTGTTCGATTGGAGACTTTGGAGTCACCTTGTCCTATAAAAAAGACCGAGTCAATCAACGGATCAGGTCAAGAAATTAAAGCCAAAGTTAACATTATTAGTGGAGTAACAAGCACGGCGTGGCGGCCAACCCGGATTGAGACCTCCCGTAATCACCTACATAAAAATTTCTGAACATCATTTAATACATTTGATTGATTTGTCTTTCTCCAAGTAATTATTCGGTCTTCCACATCCCATCAACAAACAAATATCTCTCTCTGTCTCTCTCTTTCTCTCCCTCTCTCTCTCCAGACTCCATCACTTCCATCTTTTTTCTTAGGGTTAATACCTTGAAAAATCCTAAACTGGTACACTTGTGATAAATTTACCCTAAACTATTTTTTTGATCGTGAAAAATCCCAAACTGGTACACCTATTACAAATTTACCCCGACTGACTATAAAAAACCCTAAACCGGTACATTTATGACAGATTTACCCCAAACTAATTTATTCGACCACAAAAATCCCAAAACTGGTAAATTTGTGACTAATATACCATCCGCTAAATTAGATTAATACCACCAAAAAATCACAAAAATTGTAAACTGTGACAAACGGAGTGTAAAATCCCAAATTGGTATACCGGTCAATTGCCCCTTTCATTTAACTTAATAATTTGACAAGAAAATTTAACGAAAACTAACAAAAGGTAAATTTGTCACAAGTGTACCAGTTTAGGGTAAATTTGTCAAAGGTATACTAGTTTGGGGTTTTTGGTGGTAAAAAAAAATAGTTTGGGGTAGATTTGTCACATGTGTACCAGTTTGGGATTTTTCAGGGTATTAACCATTTTTCTTATTTTCTTCTTCGTTTGTTTCCTTCTCCCTTCCTCTCCAACTTCCCCCTTCACCGCCCAAGTCACGATCATAGGAAAATTGACATATAGTTTCGAGGAACAAGATCAAAAACAAAAACTAGCTTGCCTCAAAACAACTTCTTCTCCATGTCATGACGTAGCACATCAATTTTGATACGGTACCACGAAACCGTGTTACATAAGTCCACTCGTTTGTTCTTTCGAGTGCAACAATAACTCCATTACTTGTTAGATAAGTTCAATGATCTGTTCTTGTCTGCAGTGATTTCTTATGTTTTTTCGACACTTGCAATACAATAATCTACAAAAATATAACTAGGACAGAGTAAAATAAAATGAGAATTCATATACAATTGAAGTAGAAAATAGGTTAGCATAAAGACTCACTGAATGGGCATAAAAGGATTCACACCCCATATGTTATCTGGAAATTTCAAGAAAGTTACCTGGTTAATTTGGCACTTCTACACTTTAGTGAGGCATGATCTTTGGATACTATTTTTATGCTTCGTTTGGGAGAGGCAGGAAAAAGAAAAAGGAGGTGGGTGAAGAAATTTTTTTTCCTTTTTCCCCCAATTCACTCTGGGAGAACATTTAAACTTTTCAAAATTAATTTTTCTTCATGTCAATACATAGTATGGGTCCATTTGGTTCAACTTTGGGGAAATGCAAAGCCTTTCCCCAAGTATCTTTAGAAGAATGGGCATTTGGTGAAGGCAAAAGCGTTTGGGTACTCTTATTTTGGTGTAATTTGCAAAGTAGCTTTGAGGTGAAAAGAAAAAGGAAAAAAAGAAAAGGAAAAAATGCAGTAGAATGACTTAACAAATGCAGTAGAATGAGGTCATGCACTGAGAATATCAATGTGTAGAACTGCATATGATGAGTTTGCATAACTCAATCATCGCTACAATCTCACTGCCGGATTTCTTACCTTGCATGGTTATATTCCACCACCAAGCAGTATGGCTACTTCAACTTAAGGTGCCTTTCAATTCGTTAATCCAAAGACTAACCTGTGTTGAAGTCGCATAGGAGAAAGAATGGAGTTGCCAATGGTATCTATTGTGTGTAAATGCCACGCCTTTGGAGATCTCTTGAGGATAATTGATTCTCAATTTTGTTGATGATGATATGTCCAGAGGTAATCTTGAACTCACAGTCGTAACATTTATGGAAATGATGTAATTTAATCAAATAACAGATCGGAGAGAACTGAATTAACACTTATATGTTGTAGTTTCTATTGGTGAAATGACTCTCTTGATCATAGATTCCTTTCGATCAAGTTAACTCACTGATTTCGGCCATCCCTGTTCAATAAGTAGGAAATCTATCCCGAATCGCATAACAAAGGCAACCATGTCTTGACGCCTCATGCACATTGACAAGATTCTCTTCGGTTTCGAATCACATTTTTCAAGATTTCAGGACTAAGAACAGAAAAATGTGAGAACAACCAAAGAAATATTGCCATCAATTAAAAGGTGGATTCCATTAGAATCGACAGTTACACAAATACAAAGATGAGCCACTGTTCTTGTTGCTTAACATTCAAATTGAGAATATTCAGTCATTTCATTCAACTGGGTATCGACCATTTTCTTCAAACTTCATGATGGCTTTGCAAGTTTAGGGATGAAATAATGACTTTCTACCTTCGCCTAAGGAAGTCCTAGCCAAAATTTTACCTTGGGGAAATAAAAAAAAAAAAAGCAAAACCTTGAAATTGTAAAGCTTTGAGAAGATTCCGTACAATTTCCATCAATTTGGCCATGAACTTCTGCGGATGAAACTTAGCAACCCTTTACGTTTTAGGCTTTGTGTGCCAGCAATTCGAGCTTCTCTGCAAATCTCTCAGACGAAACACATAGCAGCTTGTTGAGCGACGTTCCTTCACCTCACCTATAATCTTCTTCTTCCCCTCGTACCTGTGCTTAATTCTACTATCAAGTTTATGATCAAGGAATGCAGGGAAATCTAATTGCTCGTCAAGGCCATGTCCGATCCACCCTACCAAACACTATACTTACTCCTCCAGAGAATCAGGATTGCATTGAAGTATCTGAGGATGCTTCTTACTCATGAGAAGCAAGTCTTCACAGGAAAACTCGTAACTCTAGAAGAGCTCAATCACCTTCTACATATTCCCACCACTTGTCCTAGTCACAGCACCAATTGCAACTGCGAATTCTTTCGTTCTGTACTTGTAATCAATTTTCACCATAAAACCAAGCTTATAAGCAATGTTCCCCCCAAAAGATAGACCCAAAAACAGAGGGGCTTTTGTCAAGAACTTGAAAATCTCACTGGAGTTCAGTCCACAACACCAACGATGTTAGGAAACACAAGTATGATCCTAAATATTTCTTGATAATGACCTCAATATCTCTACATGACTTTCCAAGTGTTCCACCTGGTATTTCGAAATGGTAGAAAGTTTGCGCAACGCTGCCCTGGTGGCATCCTCATCTCCTCCACTAAGTTCTAAGAGAAACTCCACTCTAAGAATCAATTGGCCATATAATCAATAACTATGTTGCTTGTTAGATAAGTCCAACGATTTATTCTTGTCTACGATGATTTCTTATGTTTTTTCGACATCCGTGGTACAATAATCTGTGAAAATATATCTATCACAAAAAGTGAAATAGCAATAAGAATTTATTTACATTTAGAGTAGAAAATAGGCTAGCATAAGGACTCACTAATGAGCATAAAAGGATTCACACCCCACCTATTATCCAGAAATTTCAAGAAAGTTATATGATCAATTTGACACTTTTACACATGAGCGGGCCATGATCTTTTGATACTATTTTAATGCTTTGTTTGGGAGAGGAAGGAAAGAGGAAAAAGGAGGTGGGTGAAGAATATTTTTTCCTTTTTACTCCAATTCACTCTCGTAGACAATTCAAACTTTTCAAAATTAGTTTTTCTTCATGTCAGGAAATAATATATTAGTTTTGACGGGATAGCATGAAACCTTGTCAGCATCTATCGGAATAGTTTGTTCATATATCTTCTCCATTGACATTTATTTATAGAATGTGGAAATTCAATGCAGGATTACCAAACATAGGATAAAACTTAAGAAACGCCATAGAATGAGGCCACACACTAACAATACCAATGTTCAGACCTGAATATGATAAGTTTGCATAACTCAATAATTACTACAATCTCGCAGATATAGGAATTCTTACCTTGCCATGGTTGTATTCCACCATCGAAGCAGTATGGCTATTCATCTTAAGGTGTCTTGGAATTCGCCATTCCAAAGTATAACCTCATGTTGCATGGGAGAAAGAATGAAGTTGCCAATGGCACCTATTATGCATAAATGCCACACCTTTGCAGATCTCTTAAGGATAATAGTCCTCGGTTTTGTTGATGATCATAATGTCCTGTGAGGTAATCCTGAACTAACAGTCGTAATAATTTACAGAATGTAATTTAATCAAAGAACGCTGGAGACAACAGAATTAACACTCAATTATTTGTTGCAATTTCTACAGGTGAAATGACTGTCCTGATCTATTGAAAATCATAATCGGATTTTCTGGTTATTTTGTTTCTAGATTTTCCAGATTTTCCAGATTTACAGATTTTCCAGATTTTGTTTGTTAGCTTTTAGGAATTTGTTTATTACGTTTTAGGGTGGTGTAGCAGCTATAAAAAGGTTAGATGCCTCATGTAAATATTCATTCTCTGGAGAATAAAAACTCAGAGCAAATTCTCCTAAATTTCTTCATGGTATTAGAGCACGATCTGGACCATTCTCTTCTACCTTATTTCTGAGAGTTTCCACCATGAAAAAATACCCTAGAGCTGCCATGGCAAGCGAGGTTGAGAGTGAAACCTCATATCCCAGAGCTCAGAGCTCTCCTCACATTACCCAACCTATCAATATATCCGAAGGTGGAACTCTTCTCATCACCGGTCATAAACTTACCGGTCACAACTTCAATCAATGGTCCCATTCTATCATGATTTTCGTTTGTGGAAAAGGTAAAGAATATTACCTAACTGGAGCTGCCGTACAACCTGAGGAGATGAGCCCAAATTATCAAACATGGAAGGTGGAAAATAACATGGTGATGTGCTGGCTGCTGAATTCAATGACAAATGAAACAGGGGAGAATTTCATGTACTACAAGACAGCAAAGGAGATTTGGGATGTTGTTCATGAAAGTTATTCAAACAAAGACAACACCTCAGCCATATTCGAGATCAAGGGCATTCTCCATGATCTAAGGCAAGGGGAATCTTCTATCACTGATTATTTTAACCAACTCATACGTCATTGGCAGCAACTTGACATGCTGGAAGATATGATGTGGAGTTGTCCTGAAGATAGCAAGCGGTACAAGCAGATTCAAGATCGAGAACACATCTACAAATTTTTGTTAGGCTTGAATCAAGAGCTCGATGAGGTACGTGGACGAATTCTAAGCATAAAACCCCTACCTAGTGTACGAGAAGTTTTTGCTGAGGTAAGGAGAGAAGAGACTCGGCGAAAGGTGATGCTTTGTTCTTCAAACAACCAGACCAATCCAGCAAATTCTGCTCTAATAGCTCGAGGATCTCAACCATCCTACAGTCGAGGCAATCAATCAAACAACAACAACCAGCGAAGGGGTGGTCGTCCATGGTGTGATCATTGCAAACGAACGGGTCACATAAAAGACACATGCTGGAAAATTCATGGTTGGCCAGATGATTGGAAGCCATCAGCCTCACATCCTACTCAAAATCGAGAGAGCAAAAGCAACATAGTCCAAACTGAAACAATCGCTTCGGTTGATTCAAGTCCCTTCAACAAAGAGCAACTGGAGATGCTAAAAAAGCTGCTACAAGAATCAGTTCAAAAGGCAACCCATCCAAAAGGGGTTAGTACAACAACGATAGCACAACGAGGTAATTCTCTAAATGCCTTTAGTGCTAAACAGGAGAAGATCACCTCTTGGGTTGTAGACTCAGGAGCATCCGACCACATGACCGGAGATATCACGGTGTTCAATGAGTACAATCCATGTCAAAATGGCACTAGTGTTCGAATTGCTGATGGTTCTTGCTCAAAGGTGGCTGGTGTTGGATCAATGGTTATTTCAAAAGATATAACACTGAATTCAGTATTATTTATTCCCAAACTCAGCTATAATCTTATCTCCATCAGCAAGTTAACCAAAGATTTAGGCTGCATTACTAAATTTTTCCCCCACTCATGTGAATTTCAGGTTTTGAATTCGGGGATGACGATTGGCAGTGCTGAGATGGATGCGAGTCTCTATCTTCTGCGAGTTAATGCCTCAGAATGGAAAAACAAGAAGCTGTCATGTGTAGCATCTCGTGCTAAAGAAGAGAGTGGCGTAAGATTGTGGTACTATAGGTTAGGTCATCCAAATTTCTCATACTTAAAAAGGTTGCTACCTTCTTTGTTCAATAAAGATTCAATAAAACTTCAATGTGAGGTGTGTCAATTATCCAAACATACTCACAGTTCATATCCTCTGCAACCTTATAAGTCTTCTCATCCATTTCACATGATTCATAGCGATATTTGGGGGCCTTCTCTTGTCAATAACATTTCTGGTTCAAGGTGGTTTGTTACTTTCATTGATGATCATACAAGACTCACTTGGCTTTTCCTAATGAAAGAAAAATAAGATATTGGCCAAATTTTTCAAACCTTCAACCTAATGATCCAAACCCAATTCAGCACAAAAATCCAAGTATTCAAAACAGATAACGGGAGAGAATACTTTCACTCACAGCTCGGGTCATATCTAAACAGCCATGGTATTATACATATTAGCTCTTGTGTAGACACTCCACAACAAAATGGAGTAGCGAGAGAGGAAAAATAGGCATCTTTTGGAAGTCGCTCGTTCTCTTATGTTAACCACCCATGTTCCTAAATACTTTTGGGGAGAAGCAGTGTTGACAGCCACATATCTCATCAATCGTATGTCTTCTCGTGTCCTAGATTTCCAAACACCATTTCAGAGTCTACTTCGTACCTACCCACATATTCGTTTTGCCTCACATATCCCTCTCAAAGTATTCGGTTGCACAGCATTTGTTCATATAAATCAGCAACATCGTAGCAAGCTAGATCCTAAGTCCATCAAATGTGTGTTTCTAGGATACGCTCCAAATCAAAGTGGTTATAAATGTTATAGCCCACAAACAAAGCGTTTTTATACCACCATGGATGTTACCTTCTTTGAGCACCAGCCATTTCACTCCAAAAATACCATTCAGGGGGAGAGTTGTGAGGAATATTATTTTTGTGACACTTTTCATTCACTCGGGTCACAACAAACAAATACCAATTCTACTTGTCTTCCGTGTCTACCCATTCAAGATGCTACACAAGACAAAAATAAAGAGATAATTGTCTACTCTAGGCGGAAAACTCAAAAGGAGTTGGAGGACCGTATTACATCGAAGCCGGCTCAAGAGACAGACCTGAGTTCAAGACCTACAATAGATGAAGGTAATGCTCCTATAAGCTCAGAAAATTTTGTTGTACTTGATGATCTTGATCAACCCATTGCTCTTAGGAAAGGGAAGAGACAGTGCACTCAACATCCCATTAACAATTTTGTGTCTTATGAAAAGCTGTCTCCTAAATACAAAGCATTTGTTTCAACGTTGAGCAACATTCAAATTCCCAAGAATATCCAGGAGGCACTTGCTCAATCCGAGTGGAAAAAAGCGGTTCTTGAGGAAATTCATGCACTTGAGAAGAATAATACTTGGGAATATACAGAATTGCCAGCTGGGAAGAAATTGGTGGGATATAAGTGGGTCTTTACAGTTAAGCACAATGCTGATGGTAGTGTTGATCGTTTCAAGGCAAGGCTGGTTGCTAAGGGATTCACACAATCATATGGTATAGACTACGAAGAAACCTTCGCTCCGGTGACCAAACTAAACTCCATTCGGGTGTTGCTCTTCCTTGCAGCTAACTTGGACTGGCCCCTACATCAATTAGAAATAAAGAATGCCTTCTTGAATGGGGAATTGGAGGAAGAAGTCTTTATGGAGGTTCCACCGGGAATTGACACTAAAGAGAGCTTCAACAAGGTATGCAAACTCAAGAAATCTCTATACGGCCTAAAGCAATCACCCCATGCTTCGTTCGAGAGGTTAACAAGGGTCGTTAAGAAGCTTAATTTCATTCAATGTCAAACAGACCATACAATGTTTGTCAAGAAGTCAGCTGAAGGTAAAAGAGCAGTAATGATTGTATATGTCAATGATATAATTCTAACTGGTGACAATCTAGAGAAGATTGGAAAACTGAAGAATATCTTGGTAGAAGAATTTGAGGTTAAAGACCTAGGTCAACTCAAATACTTCCTAGGTATGGAGGTAGCTCGGTCACAGAAAGGAATTGCAATTTCCCAACGCAAATATACTCTTGATCTTTTGAAGGAAACTGGTATGCTTGGATATAAACCAGCTGACACACCCATGGATTCTACAAATAAAACCGAGATGGAAGAAGAAGGACCATTAACGGACAAATGGAGGTATCAAAGATTAGTTGGCAAACTAATCTATCTCTCGCACACTCGGCCAGACATTGGTTTCGCAATAAGTATGGTTAGTAGATACATGAACCGACCAACAGAGAAACACATGCAGGCAGTTTTTTGAATCTTACAGTACTTGAAGAAAAGTCCTGGAAGAGGGCTCTACTTTAAGAAAACGGATGAAAGAAACGTGGAGATATTCATGGATGCAAATTGGGCTGGATCTCTCATGGACCGAAGGTCGACAACAGGGTATTGTACCTTCATGTGGGGCAACATGGTTACTTGGAGAAGCAAGAAGCAACCTGTTGTTGCTAGGAGCAACGCTGAAGCGGAGTTTATAGTAATGTGTCAAGGAATATGTGAAGGCATATGGCTGAGAAGAATCTTAAATGAACTAGGATTCACTAATATCAATCTTATGTCATTATTATGTGACAACAAAGTTGCTATTGAGATTGCCAAGAACCCGGTTCATCATGATAGAACAAAGCATGTGGAGATCGATCGACATTTCATCAAAGAAAAACTTGAGGAAGGATTCTTGAAGCTCTCGTATGTTCCGACCAATCATCAAACAGCGGACATACTGACCAAGGTTTTATCCAGAAATAATTTCGAGACTCTAAGGTGCAAGCTGGGTATGATAGACATTCATAACCCAGCTTGAGGGGGAGTGTTGAAAATCATATTCGGATTTTCTGGTTATTTTGTTTCCAGATTTTCCAGATCTTCCAGATTTTCTAGATATTCCAGATTTTCCAGATTTTGTTTGTTAGCTTTTAGGAATTTGTTTATTACGTTTTAGGTTTTAGGGTGGTGTAGCAGCTATAAAAAGGTTAGATGCCTCATGTAAATATTCATTCTCTGGAGAATAAAAACTCAGAGCAAATTCTCCTAAATTTCTTCATGATCATAGATGCCTTGCAATCAAGTTAACTTATTGATTTTGACCATCCCAATTAGGAAATCTATTGCATAACAAGGGCAATCATGTCTTGATGCCTCATGCACATTGACAAGATTATTTTCAATGTCAAATCACGTTTTTAAAAATTTCAGGACTAAGAACAGAAAAATGTGGGAGCAACCAAAGAAACATTGCTATCAAAAGGGGGATTCCTTCGTAAATGACGGTTACACAAATACAAAGATCAGCCACTTTTCTTGTTGCTTTAACCTTAAAATAAAGCATACTCAGTCATTTCATTCAACTGGGTATCGACCATTTTCTTCGAACTTAATAATGGCTTTGCAGGTTTAGGGATGAAAAAATGACTTTCTATCTTCACCTAAGGAAGTCAAGCCAGAATTTCGCCTGAAAAAACCAAAAGCGTTCAACTGATGAAGCTTTGAGAATACTCAGTAACTATGCAATTTCCATCAATTTTGCCATGAACTTCTGCTGATGAAATTGAGCAACCCCTAATTTTTAGGCTTTGTGCACCAACTTTTCTACCTTCTTCTTTGCAAATCTCTCAGACGAAACATTGAGCAGCTTGTTGATCGACATCCCTTCACCTATAATCTTCTTCTTCACCTCATACCTATGCTTGATTCTACTGTCAAGTTTGTAACCAAGAAATGCAGGGAAATCCAATAGCTCGTCAAGGCCACGTCCCATCTCCCCCACCAAATATTCCACTTTCTCCTCCAGAGAATCAGGATCGTATTGAAGTATCTGAGGATGCTTCTTACTCATGAGAAGCACGTCTTCACAAGAAAACCCATAACTCAAGAAGAGCTCAATCACCTTCTGCATATTCTCACAACTTGTCCTAGTCACAGCACCTATTGCAACTGCGAATTCCTTCGTTCTGTACTTGTAACCAATCTTCACCAAAAAACCCAGCTTATAAGCAATGTTGCCCTCAAAAGATAGACCCAAAAACAAAGGGGCTTTTGTCAAGAACTTGAAAATCTCATTGGAGTTGAGTCCACATTCTTTGAGAAAACTAAACTCATTCACGATCCCGCACCATCGCCCTTCCTCCACGCCTACACTGTCCACCCTCCAATCCAATCGAGTGAATCGAACAAACCAGAAGAAGCAGAAGTAGAATCGAAAAATCCTAGCCTCTTTCAACTCCTTAGATGTAATCGACGCTCCTGCTCCTCCAGCTGGGGATGGAGCTCGCGGGTTAGAACTTGAAAGGTATAAGGAGCGATTTGTTTTCGGCGGACAGCCTTGTGGTAACGGGGAAATTCTCGACAAAAATTGTTCAGCGATTGTTCTTCAAGGAAACGATCCTCTAGTTCATACACCTGTTCAGCATAAATCTAGAGGTAAAATCATAAAATTTTGGATGAAATTATCCGCCGATTGAAAATTTGGCTGGACATCAGTTCACTGATTTGCAATTACGATGGTTACTCATAGTTCTTATTTAAAACAAACTTCATTCCATTCATTTTTTTTATAAATTAAAAAAAAAATGCCTACTTCAGATTCGTAATTGAAAATTTTGTTAATTTTTTTGGCGGGTAGAGGGTTGCCTCTCCTTCTCCCCCTTCCCTCCATGGCCAATATCGTGTATAGATGAATTTTCATTTATTGAAATCACCATTACGGAGTGATCTAAGAGAAAATTGTAATCTTTAGATATTATTACTCGTTGATAATTTCATGTCAACTTTAAAACGGATTATGAGTTCTTTCAAATATAAGCTTCATTGAGTTTGTTTCATTTAAGATCATTTCTTTTCCATTTTGATAAAAAATTGTTTCTTGCGTAGATAGATGGTGTCCACTTTGCAAAACGTATACATATATGTTTTTTTTATAATGAATTCATAAGTCGAAATCAATTATTTTCTATATCAAGAAATCATACGGTGGCAATGGAGCATATAGGAGTAAGATCGCGGGTTATCATTAGTTTTTTCTTTGGCATTATCCAAAATCACGTAATGAGGGAGGACAATTCACAACAGCCGTCACCTTCCTCCTCTGTTTTTGTCCTGGCTTTCTGACAAATTTTTTTGTCCTTTTGAAGGTGCCAGAGAGTAAAACTATATGTACAATAACACAACATTAATATTAGAGCCACAAGAAGACAATCTCAAAGTAATTAGGATCAAGATAAACTAGCTCAACTCCCTCCCAACATAATACAAGATTGTGGGCAAATGTACAAAGTTTTTCCAATGAAACAGCACAAGCTTCTCTAAACAACACTGTTATCTCTAAAAGGAGAACTAGTTGAAATTACTGAAGCACTTGGTGAAGTAGAGGGTGTTTCTAGTTCCATCTCGAATTTCTCATTGTTAACTAACACATCTGGTGGGTAAATGAGCGGTTTTGGAGGCATATGAAGTTTACCAATATCTCCTTCCAGCATTTCTAGGACTTTGTTCATTGGAGGGCGATGATCTGGGTTTAATTGTATCCACCAAAGTGCAACTATTATCATTTTCCTTATCACCTTCCTTTCCTCTTCTGCAACTTCTTCCATTTCAACACTTATACCATCACTGACTTGGTCATACACCCACAATGGAAAATAAATTTGGCTTGAGCGTTCTGCATTTGCATTTATATTCTTCCTTCTACTTGCCATTTCCATGAGCAACATCCCAAAGCTATAGACATCCGCTTTATAAGATACGCCACCAATGTTTTTGTAAAACAACTCGGGTGCCATATATCCCAAGGTTCCTCTTGCAGCAGTTAATGAAACTATGCTATGATCGGTGGGATAAAGTTTCGCGAGTCCAAAATCAGAAACTTTCGGGGTGAAATTCTTGTCTAAAAGAATGTTATGAGGCTTGATATCAAAGTGTAATATTTGCATGTCACACCCCCAATGTAAGTATCCAATCCCCCTCGCCACCCCAAGAGCGATCTCAAATATTTTCATGTAGTCAAGAAACTTATCAGCTTTCTCCGCAAAAATGTGCTTATCAAAAGACCCATTTGTCATGAGATCATACACGAGAGCTTGTTTCGAGCCTTCAAAGCAAAAACCGATGAGTTGCACTACATTAACATGGTGAATTCTTCCAATAGTAGCCACTTCACTGATAAAATCTTGGCCATGAGCCTTGGACTGCTTCAAAATCTTGATGGCCACTTCGTTGCCGCTTCTAAGCATTCCTTTGTACACGGAACCATACCCCCCTTCACCTAGTTTGTGCTTAAAGTTTTTGGTGATCTTCTTAATATTAGAGTAAGAGTACCTTATGGGCAAAAAGTTATTCTGAGCTTGCAAAAATTCTTCAATATTCTTGTCCATTGCTAGGTGCCTTCTTCTATACTTGTAGATCAAAAATATCGTGACGGATGGCATCCCAATTGCAAATTTCGCTACACAAAAAGGCACTGAAGAGATTTTTATTGGGTTAGAATAATTTGTTTATATAATTATTGAAAGAACAAATCATTGCGGCTTACCTAGTAGTGCTATAAAATCTCCAGTAGTCCAAATTGCAATATTTTCTAGCAGACCTGTGGAAGGAATGAATAGTGTGAGAAGGAATTGAAGGAAAAGAAGTTTAACGAAACTCACAAATAGAGTAGTAGCCCGTCACTTTGTATAAGTTGACTTTTGTCCAAAAGAATATGAGTAGTGGCACGCGTGAATTGACAAATAAATGAAAATAATGAGCTTCATACATAGATGGTAGGCAATACAAAAAACTCACTTCACTTTGTTAGATGTTAACAAATCTAGAGAAACAGTGATTTCCATATTTAATTAATAATTTTGTTCCTCCTAGTGATACATGACTACAATTTTTTTAAGGAATGTTAAGGAGCGTCTCCCGGATTATTAGTTAAGTGACTAATTAAAGAACTAATTAAGAAATTAAGAAAATGTATATTCTATGCCAACAAAAGCTAGCGATGCGGTTGCTCGCACAAGCATCTTCTTTCTTTTTTACAGTGGGAGTTCTAGCCCTTCTGTGGAAAGGAATTATAATCTAGACACTTGTATATGTGCAGCTGATCTGATTCTCTTTTGGGGTGGCTTCTACCGTCACTTTTTCATTTTGTTTCGCGGATCTTGCAACTCCTTCAACTTAGAATTTATAAGTAATGCGACCCTCCCAAAAACTTTCAAATACACATAGTTGACGTACACTATCTTGTATATTTGTCGTAAGTTTCATGGATATTACATGTTTCTTTCATTTTCCAATTTTGAAGAGAAAGTGGGAAGTGAAACATTGTACAGAATCATGCAAAATCATGGTAAATTTTCATCGCTGACCAATACTTACCGTCGTAGTAGTACTTGGGTCCGCAAACTTGACTGCTGTACAAGTCATACATAGACAATCTACGAGAATAGAATAAGTTATAGAAATGAAAGTAGTTGTACAGATCAAAGTAGCAAAATGAATATTTTGTCCTCCTGAATGGACCAAAGTAGAGAGTAAATCCATCAGCCATGATGTTATGGATTAGCTCGTAGTTGTAGAAGCTACTATTGATCTGCTCATAACTCCTAAAATCGGGTAATATTGTCCAGCTGCTAATGGTGCAGAAGTCCCTAACATCCGATGCTGATGGATTGAGCAAAGCATACAAGTTCCAATTCGATGATGTGTTGGAAGAGTACAGACCCTTAATGCATGGACTCGTAGCGATGTAGAGAGGAAAGTTAACTGCCTTCGAGCAGTTCACCATGACTAGTATGCCTCCATAGAACATGTAGTATGAATTATTTGGATCGGAATGGTTCCTGAAGTTATAGAACGCCCGTGAATGACGAGGGAGAGATGAGCAATTATCCTTTTTCAACCCATCGTCAACCAATCTGATTTCTTGGATGGAATAATTGATATATTGCACATAGAATCGACCATCATGGAAGTATAGAACAGTACGATTATCTTCACAAACCAGCTCCATTTTTGGGTCACCACATCCCTCTGGGTCACTCTTCAATCGAAACGGATGACTTATATTGCGAATATCACCACAAGATGAAGCAACGCATCGCGGATTACTCGGCCCAGCTTTGCTAGTCATGGCTTGTGATAGAACAAGAATGAGCAGCAACACTAGAGAGATATTCATGGAGCTGAGAGCATGAAACATGTCTCTGTTTTTCTTTGGGCAAAGAGAAATTGATAAGGAATGGCTTGGTCTGCGTGGAGGAGAGGCGCAATTTGAAAAGATTCAGAAGAGACTGGGTGATCCTAATCTGACTGGAGGCTTGCGGTCGCCTGGCCTATAGAGAAGCCCCAGTCAGTTAATGGAACAAATGCAAGCAAGTCAAGAAATTAAAGGAGGTGGACCCAAGCTCAAGCTCCATTATTAGTGGAGTCGTGTCCAACTTTTTCACATCTCTCTCCCCCCGTCACTTCCTTCTGACACATTCTTCCTTTTTTATACTTTGTTTTTTTCCTCCTCCCTTCTTCTCCACCTTTGAATTTTTTTTTTTTCGTTCCATTGCTCTTAATCACTTGATACTTATTCCATATTTGCTAAATTAAGTCTCGAAGATTAGTCGTCATTCAATTTGTTACACAGTTGATCATTCTTGAAATAAATAGTCACTATTAAAAAAATTATCTTATATGTTAATAAGATATTGCACAACGCATGGTCGACTCAAATTTATGAACGACTACATATTTTATCGAGTAAATCTGAAAAAATCCTTATCTAAAATTAAAATGTATAAATTTGCAATAGCTTATGTGTGTATCATTACATAAAATATCCTCTCCCCTTCTATACTCCGCCTGAAAGCAAAATCATATATATCCACCCTATTATTGTATTCTTGCTATGTGCGTAGCTAGAATTACTATAGTTGCTTAAGTACAAATTTTAGCTAGCACAGCTATATAAAGAAGGGATCCATGTGGGGACAACTCGAGTCCATAGTGGGTCCTCATGACTTTCTATATCTTATGGTCTTCACATTTTTTTTTATAGAAAATTTTGTCCCCTAATAATTGACGTGGCCCGATATAAGGAATATTATTCTTGGCAAGAATCATGAGGGAGACATCTTTCAAGAATTATTGAAGACAAAAGCAAACTCATCAGCCTGTCATGTGGATTGGAGATTGGTCTATATCAATGGGGCAATCACTTCAAACTAGTGACATCTCTCTTTTCACCTCCACTTCTGATTTACTCTGGTCGATTGATACAGCAAAACAATTTTGTTCAAAAAGTCGTATAGATATGGAAGAAGACTTTGGTTTGGCTATTAAAATAAGATTTGATTAGGGGTGTGAGGTTGATGAAGTTACGACGTAAGGAGATTTGTTGTCATGTAGCAAGAGAGTGCAGAAGTAAGAAAACATGAGGAATCTACAGACTTGCTTTTTGAAGCCCGCGAGAAACATCCTTTCGCACGTTCAAATGTAATTAGTTACAATATCATTGTTGCGTTTTATGTAACCATTACTTTTAAGCTAAGAAAAGGGCGTAACATCGATAGAATCACATTAGTGCGTCCTTCGTGGCTGTCATGAAGAATGCTAATAAATGGTAACTACACTTTAACAAGATATATATAGTCGAAAGATATGTAATAAATCCTAATCAATACATTCTCATAGACTTCTTAAAATTTACCATATGAGACTGTATAGATAGATTGGATATTCGCCTAGACGATAATTATATGTTATATTACCCTTTTGAGTCTTGAGCATCTCTTTGATGCTTTGAGGCATGGCACTTCAAGTGGTAAATCCATTTCAAATGTGACAAGGCTGTTACTGTTGTTAGCTTTATATTGATTTTCCAACAATAAAAAGATCAATTTTTGGGTATTTATCACTAGAAGCACTGTGCCCGGTACACGACAGGTAACCGGTTGAAACTTGGCCATTCGACCCGAATACCAGGAACATAATTGATGCGACTCGATGGGCAATACAAGTCAATCCCAAGTCAATTATTTCAACGCATACAATGAAGCAAGCTCTGGCTTGACAAAGCCATATTGGACCCAATAGATCTTTAGGTTTAGGAACTTGAAAAGAATATTACGGAATGGGAAGCAGAGACGTTTGAAATTAGGGGAGCTTCCCTCTTTTGTTCTAACTTTTTACTTTTTGAGTTTATTGAGCCCCTTAATCAACAAAAGCTGGCTGACGCCCATTTACTTTGTTAATGATCTCTTCCCTTCACCTTTTTGTTTTTTGTGTTTTCTTGCTCTCTCTTTCGTCCATTAGATTTTGCTTTGGCACCAAATAAAGGGTCTCCCATGTTTGATTGCAGCAGGAGAAGAAACAACAACAACAAGTTTTTAGTTGGATTGGATTTTTGGGAGATAACTTTGTGGTGAGTGGCGATGAGGATATGAACACCATGTTGACGTGGCTCATTGCTATGGTTGGACCCCCTAAATTTTTAGCCTATGGGCAGTGCATAACCAAGAAAACATTCCCATCCAGCAAGTTTTGAATCTTCAGATTGAAAAAAAATATGCAAATTCATGCATTACATCGCTTGCAAATAGAACAAGAAAGACTAGCAACACTAGAGAGATATTCATGGAACTGAGAGTATTAATTATGTCTCCAATTGTCTTTGAGAAAAGAGAAATTGGTAAAGAATTGGTTGGTCTGTGTGGAGAACAGAAGGAGGCACAACATTAAACAATTGGAAAAAGAATGGACGAACCTCGTTAGGCTGGAGACTTAGAAGTCGCCTCGATCGATAGAAATGCCCAAGTCAGTCAACGTAACAAAAGCATGTAAGTCAAGAAATTTAAAAAGGGAGCCCAAACTAAAGTTCTATTATTAGTGGAGTCACGTCTAACCCTTGAAAATTTTACACCCATTGAAAATTTAAAAGTTTCTTCCAAACTCTCTTCACATGATTGTTGGCTCCACATTCCATCCACAAACAAATCCATCTCTCTCCCCCATCACTTCCTTCTGATACACAATCTTTATTTCTTATAGCACATTCCCTCACCATCTTTGAAGAGAATCTTATAGCGTGTTCAACAGTTTGGCATAATTAGAAGACTTCTATTTTATTAAAGTGACCCCATATAGAGTGCACATTAGTCATTAATAAGTTCGAGAAAATACAAGTTCCAATTTCATAATGTGTTGGAAGATTACAACCCCTCAATACATGGACCCGTGGCAATGTAGAATGGAGAACTAATCAGTTTCAAGCAATTCACAATGACCTATGGACCATCACAGTCCATTTTGTATGGGTTGTTTGGGTCAATACGGTGCTTGAAGCTATATACTGCCCATGAATGAAGAGGGAGGGACGAGCAGTCGACAAATCTGATTTGGTGGATGGAATAATTGATAGACTACATGTAGTATCAATCATCACACAAGTATAAAACTGTGCAATTATCTTCACAAGCCAGCTCATTCTCCTACTCACTGCACTCCTTCGTTTCATTCTTCAATCGAAATGAGTAGCTTATATTGCGAATATCACTACAGGATGAAGTGACGTTCTACGAATTACTCAGAGCGGCATTGCTAGTCATCGCATGCAACAAAATAAGGAGGAGCGGCAACACTGCATAGACATCGGTGGAGTTGAAAGCATTAATCAGGTCTCTATTTGTCTTTGGTCAAAGCGAAATTGTTAAAGAACTGCTTGGGGCATGTGAAGATGGCACCATATGAAAAGATTGAAAAGAGATTAGATGGACCTTCTTCCATCGGAGACTTTGGAGTCGCTTTGTCCTATAGAAAAGACCAAGTCAGTCAACGGATCAGGTCAAGAAATTAAAGCCAAAGTTAACATTATTAGTGTAGTAATAGGCACGGGGCGACAGCCAACCCTGATTGAGACCCCCCGTAATCACCTACATAAAAATTTCTGAACATCATTTAATACATTTGATTGATTTGTCTTTCTCCATGTAATTATTGGGTCCATATCCCATCAACAAACAAATCTCTCTCTCTCTCTCTCTCTCTCTCTCTCTCTCTCTCTCTCTCATCTTTTCTCTTATTTTCTTCTTCGTTTGTTTCCTTCTCCCTTCTTCTCCAACTTCCCCCCTCACCGCCCAAGTCACGATCATAGGAAAATTGACATAAAGTTTCGAGGAACAAGATCAAAAACAAAAACTAGCCTGCCTCAAAACAACTTCTTCTCCATGTCGTGACGTAGCACATCAATTTTGATACGGTACCACGAAACCGTGTTACATAAGTCCACTCGTTTGTTCTTTCGAGTGCAACAATAACTCCGTTGCTCGTTAGATAAGTTCAACGATATGTTCTTGTCTGCAATGATTTCTTATGTTTTTTCGACAGTTACAATACAATAATCTATAGAAATATAACCTATAAAGTACCGACACTCTCCAAGAGCCTTCATGTGGTGTCGAATACTTCGATAAGTGTCCGACACTCTCTACGACACTCTCCGACACTCGGTCAACACGTGTCGGAAAATCCGACACGCGGTCAACTTTTTCGACACTCTTCGACAATCGAGTCGGAATTCGACATACGAGTTTCCGACACGTAGTTCCGATACCGAGGTCAATTTTAAAAATTCAATAAATGAGAGGTCAAAATAAATAAATATATATGTGAAAAAATAAAACACAATAATAAAAATGATAAATGGAGAAAGAAGAAAAACCTAGTATTTTCTTCTCTTCTGACTTTTACTTTCCATGATACACAATTCACCCCTTAAGTTTTTTTCTCCTCTTCCAACATATCTAACATGCTAGTCTAGAATATGATACGCTTGTTTATTGAAATAGAGTTAAATTTATCAAATTGAAATAATGAATGATATTAATAAATGGCGGATTAATGTTTTTTGTATATATTCATTCTAGGCTTTTTTAATTATTTATTTATGAATTTGATTCAAATTAATTTGATTGAAATAATCATAAAAATAATAATTTATACATAAATATATATTTAATATCCAACATGTCTTAACGTGTCGGAATTCTCTGTTTTTTAATAAACGACGTGTCGGCATGTCGTGTCGTGTCGCGTGTCGCGTGTCGCGTATCGGTGTCGGTGCTACTTAGAATATAATTAGGACAAAGTAAAATAAAATGAGAATTCATATACAGTTAAAGGAGAAAATAAGTTAGCATAAGGACTCACTGAATGGCATAAAAGGATTCACAACCCATATGTTATCTGGAAATTTCAAGAAAGTTATATGGTTAATTTGGCACTTCTACACTTTAGCAGGGCATGATCTTTTGATACTATTTTAATGCTTCGTTTGGGAGAGGCAGGAAAGAGGAAAAAGGAGGTGGGTGAAGAAATTTTTTTCCTTTTTCCTCCAATTCACTCTAGGAGAACATTCAAACTTTTCAAAATTAATTTTTCTTCATGTCAATACATAGTATATTAGTTTTGACGCAATACCACGAGACCATGTCAGCGTGTATCAGAATATTTTTTTTTTTTATTTCTTCTCCCAGGACATTTATTTATAGAATGTAGAAATCCAATTCAGGATTACCAAATGTAGGATAATACTTAACAAATGCAGTAGAATGAGGTCACGCACTAAGAATATCAATGTGTAGAATTGCATATGATGAGTTTGCATAACTCAGTTATCACTGCAGTCTCGCCGATGCCGGATTTCTTACCTTGCATGGCTATATTCCACCAACAAGCAGTATGGCTACTTCAACTTAAGGCACCTTTCAATTCGTTAATCCAAAGACTAACCTGTGTTGAAGTCGCATAGGAGAAGAATGGAGTTGCCAATGGTATCTATTGTGCGTAAATGCCACGCCTTTGAAGATCTCGAGGATAATTAATTCTCAGTTTTGTTGATGATGAAATTTCCAGAGGTAATCTTGAACTCACAGTCGTAACATTTATGGAAATGATGTAATTTAATCAAATAACAAATCAAAGAGAACTGAATTAACACTTATATGTTGTAGTTTCTATTAGTGAAATGACTCTCTTAATCATAGATTCCTTTCAATCAAGTTAACTCACTGATTCCGGCCATCCCTACTCAATAACTAGGAAATCTATCCTGAATTGCATAACAAAGGCAATTATGTCTTGACACCTCATGCATATTGACAAGATTCTCTTCAGTTTCGACTCACATTTTTCAAGATTTCAGGACTAAGAACAAAAAAATGTGAGAACAACCAAAGAAATATTGCCATCAATTAAAAGGTGGATTCCATTAGAATCGACAGTTACACAGATCCAAAGCTGAGCCACTGTTCTTGTTGCTTAACATTCAAATTGAGAATACTCAGTCATTTCATTCAACTGGGTATTGACCTTTTTCTTCAAACTTCATGATGGCTTTGCAAGTTTAGGGATGAAATAATGACTTTCTATCTTCACCTAAGGAAGTCCCGGCCAGAATTTTACCTTGGGGGAAAAAAAAAAAGCAAAACCTTGAAATTGTAAAGCTTTGAGAAAATTCCGTACAATTTCCATCAATTTGGCCATGAACTTCTGCGGAGGAAACTTAGCAACCCTTTACTATTTAGGCTTTGCGTGCCAGCTCTTCTAGCTTCTCTGCAAATCTCTTTGACGAAACACATAGCAGCTTGTTGAGCGACGTTCCTTCACCTCACCTATAATCTTCTTCTTCTCCTCGTAGCTGTGGTTAATTCTACTATCAAGCTTATGATCAAGGAATGCAGGGAAATCTAATTGCTCGTCAAGGCCGTGTCCGATCCACCCTACCAAATACTGCATTTACTCCTTCAGAGAATCAGGATTGCATTGAAGTATCTGAGGATGCTTCTTACTCATGAGGAGCACGTCTTCACAAGAAAACTCATAACTCTAGAAGAGCTCAATCACCTTTTGCATATTCTCACCACTTGTCCTAGTCACAGCGCCTATTGCAACTGCGATTTCTTTCGTTCTATACTTGTAATCAATTTTCACCAAAAAACCAAGCTTATAAGCAATGTTCCCCCCAAAAGATAGACCCAAAAACAAAGGGGCTTTCGTCAAGAACTTGAAAATCTCCCCGGAGTTCAGTCCACAGCGCCAACGATGTTAGGAAACACAAGTATGATCGTAAATATTTCTTGATAATGACCTCAATATCTCTACATGACTTTCCAAGTGTTCCACCCGGTATTTCGAAAGGGTAGGAAGTTTGCGCAGCACTGCCCCGGTGGCATCCTCATCTCCTCCACTAAGTTCTAGGAGTCACTCCACTCCGAGAATCAATCGGCCATATAATCAATAACTCCGTTGCATGTTAGATAAGTCCAACGGTTTATTCTTGTCTGCGATGATTTCTTATGTTTTTCCGACATCCGTGATACAATAATCTGTAAAAATATATCTATCACAAAAAGTGAAATAACAATAAGAATTTATTTGCATTTAGAGTAGAAAATAGGCTAGCATAAGTCTAGCATAAGGACTCACTAATGAGCATAAAAGGATTCACACCCCATCTATTATCCGGAAATTTCAAGAAAGTTATATGATCAATTTGACACTTTTACAATTGAGCGGGCCATGATCTTTTGATACTATTTTAATGCTTTGTTTGGGAGAGGGAGGAAAGAGGAAAAAGGAGGTGGGTGAAGAAAATTTTTTCCTTTTTCCCCCAATTCACTCTCGCAGACAATTCAAAAATTTCAAAATTAATTTTTCTTCATGTCAGGAAATAATATATTTGTTTTGAGAGGATACCACGAAACCTTGTCAGCATCTATCAGAATAGTTTGTTCATATTTCTTCTCCATTGACATTTATTTATAGAATGTGGAAATTCAATGCAGGATTACCAAACATAGGATAAAACTTAAGAAACGCCATAGAATGAGGCCACACACTAAGAATACCAATGTTCAGACCCGAATATGATTAGTTTGCATGACTCAATGATTACTAAAATCTCGAAGATATAGGAATTCTTACCTTGCCATGGTTGTACTCCACCATCGAAGCAGTGTGGCTATTCATCTTAAGGTTTCTTAGAATTCGCCATTCCAAAGTGTAACCTCATGTTGCATGGGGGAGGTGGGAGGTTCAAATCTCCACCTTCTCGGGAGGGGGTTGGGGTGGGGACGATTTAGTTTCAAGTGTGGGTTTCGACTCCCACGCCTTGCAAGGAGGCAGGGCAAAAGTCTGAGAGTGAGAGTTAGAGTAGAAGTAGAGTAGGACTGACCCAAAAAAAAAATTCTTTTTTCCTCCAATTCACTCTCTCAGTAAATATAGACTTTCCAATATTAGTTATTCATCATGTCACTACATAGTACATCAGATTTGACATGATACCATAAAACCAAGTCAGCATGCATCGGAATAGTTTGTTCTAATGTCTTCTCCAATGACATTTATTTATAGAATGTGGAAATTCCATGTAGGATTGCCAAATGTAGGATGATACTTAAGAAACGCAATAGAATGAAGCCACACACTAAAAACATCATTGTTCAAACTTGAATATGATGAATTTGCATAACTCAATGATCACTGCAATCTCGCATATTAGGAATTCATACCTTGCCATGGTTATATTCCACAGTCAAAGCAGTACGGCTACTCCATCTTAAGATGTCTTGCAATTCGACATTCCAAAGCATAATCTGTGTCAAGTCACATGGGAGAAAGAATGAAGTTGCCAATGGCACCTATTATGAGTTAATGCCCCGTCTTCGCATATCCCTTGAGGATAATGGTTCCCTGGTTTTATTGACGATGAACACGTCCGGAGGTGACAACCGGCAATGTGCATGGACAAATGTCCATGACTGAAAACACTAGACTCTTGACAATATTTAGTGATCTAGAGTGATCTTACAATCTACGTGGTAAAGCCCATCTGAGTATCAATGCACACTTTGGACCATTTAGTTAGTGGAGGCACCTCTTTAGCTGTCAATTAGACGAGATTTAAGTGATGTCTAATCTAAGATTTAATATCGACAGGTATGTTCAACTTTTCCAATGGCTTGATCATCAAGTTGGTCTAGTTGCTTTAACGGGTGGGATCTTTTGATAAGTCATTCAAAAACTCCTTGATGAGTTTACCCAAAGAAATAACGACCATCCAAGTGATGGGATAAGGAAGCAACCTGAATACATAACCCTTATTTTAAAGACTAGACGATAAAGATTGAGAGATGTAATTGTCGATTCCGTGCACTTTCATAAGTTGTAGGACATATATACTAGCCCCCTCGGAAGCACAACTCTGTAGAGGATTCCCGTCCAACTTTATTTTTGGGTGCTTTTCTTCCGTCAACTTATGACTCTTAAGGGAACGCCTTAAAGAAAAACCTCAAAAATTTTTGAGAAGTCAGCGCGTTTGCTTTAACCTTCCCATCAAAAGTTAAAGTACTACTCGAATAATTTAAGAAAAATCATGAAATGATTATATATGAAATTACGTGTCAATGTTTGTATGCCATGAAAATTTAAGGTATTTAGAGTTTAAAAAATTAAAACTAAGCGCACCCTAGAATTAGATTGATGTAACGTTATAGATATTTAGATATCTTGTAAAATGTAAAAGGTGTAAATTAATCTCCCTACTGCAATTATCTTATGGCCAAACCAAAGAAGCACAAGCCAGATATTTTCTTCTGCGATACGGGTTGTAAGTAGTTAAGGAAAAAACCGTTGGCCATCGCGTTAGGGAGTTGCTTGTTCGGTGCAAGCATGCAATCATGACATGCCTATGTCGTCATGGGTGATGGTGCCAGATTCCTCAATAACCGATGAGTTTTCATCCATCACAGCCCATGAATACCCATTCATTTTACATATCTTAGACGATACGTCCGAGGAGTATGCTCCTTCGATATATAAAGGAGAAAGCAACGGGTCTTCAGCACTTCACAAAGACCATTGAATTTACCAGAAACATGAAACTCTCGTAACTAAAGTTCGAGTTCGTTAATGAATAACTAGGGAGGGAAGGGCAATTGGCCCTTTGCCATCCCACGTCGAACATGTGGATATCACCAAAATTGATGGTGTCATTATTTTTATAGATGGATGTGCAAAGTAGTTCGTATGATTATTTTCACGCGCTAACTCAAGTCTTGAGTCGCCACAACCTTTCACATCACTCTTCGTTTGAAAGGGACAGGTCATCTTGGAAACTTCACTGCAGGAGAGGCTGAACGGGGTCGTTCATTCGGGGCATTAGTGTCCCCAGCAGCACGGCAAGAAAGACCAATGACACGAGGCACACGGGTCTGGAATTGCGAGGAAAAGTCTTGAGTCACCACAACCTTTCATATCAGTCTTCGTTTGAAAGGGACAGGTCATCTTGGAAACTTCACTGCAGGAGAGGCTGAACAGGGTCGTTCATTCGGGGCATTAGTGTCTCCAGCAGCACGGCAAGAAAGACCAATGACACGAGGCACACAGGTCTGGAATTGCGAGGAAAAGTCGTGTCGTTCTCAGCCTGTGAGCGATGGAAATTCGGGGCTTAATATGTGGTGGAGGATCAACAAAGATAAAAAGACGTCCATGTAATAATGGCGAATGAGAGAGACCGCAAATATGAAGACTCGGGATCTTCTATTAAAAAGCCCATGTCAACTAATAAAACAAAGTCAATCAAGTTGAGAATATTACAGGAGTAGCGAATAGGACCCAACACCATCGCCATTTCTTTGTGGCAAGAAACCATCGTATTGACAACCCATAAATGTAGCCGTCCAACAATATTATTCATGTTTTAGAGATTTTTGTTAGATAATTAAGTAATTTTAAATTGCCAAAGATATTTAGGATGTCAATGAGTTTCCTTTTTTCTAATATGACAAGAAAAGCCGTCTTAAGATTCCATTGCAGACTTTGAATTGAAGTCAACCCAAATAAGTTAAGAACCGAGTGCATCCTGATAATTAAGGATTGCATAAATTCAATTTAAAGGAAAAAGAATGTTAAGAAATAAAAAGAATTATCCACTCTATTCTATTTTTATTGAAGAAAATTCTCCAGAAGTTGTTAAAGTAACTTTATAGTTCCCTCGCTATCTTTGGAGAGAATCTTATAGAGTGTTCAACAGTTTGGCATAATTAGAAATTCGAAAGTCACAATAACAAAAGGTATTAGGGTTCTTTAGGAAATTCAAGTTCAACTTATTTTTACTCGAGAATCGTGAATAAAGCGACACTATATAAAGTGTATATAGTCATTAACAAGTTCAAGAAAATGCAAGTTCAATTCAAAATTGTGTAGGCTTTGTTCTCAATTCTTTATAATAACCTAAATCAGTATTGGGATAAGAGAATACTTGATGACGGTTAAAATTATGTCAAATCTTAAGTTTTTTCTTTTAGCTAGAACTTTTCCACTATAATTAAAGTTGGCTTCATCCATATTATATTTTTCTAAAAGATATAACTAAACAATGTATATTTTGCATACAAGGCGCATATGTAGTGTTAATTAGAAATTACAATTTCTTACATGAAAAATAGTACGATGATGGAAATAATACAATGTCAATACATATAAGCTGAGATGAGATTATGTCATCAGTGGACATCTTTGCCCACTGATAACAACAGTAGCGATCTACCGTAAGCAAACTTACAGGGGTTTTGATAGAAATTTCTGGAAAAAAAAAAAGTTTGAGCATCAAAATGAAGATGACATTAATAACAATTTCTTACATGGAAAAGTCGCGTCACTCTCAGCCAACGAGCAGTGGAAATTTGGGGCTTGATATGTGGTGGAGGATCAACAAGGATAAAAAAAAGTACTTGTAATAATGGTGAATGAGAGAGAAACTTAAAAATGAAGACTAGGGGTCGTCTATTGAAATGCTCCTATCAACCGATAAAACAAAGTCAATCAAGTCGAGATTTTTACAGGAGTAAACATCACAATTGACAAACCATATATTTAGCTGTCCAATGACACCTTGTAGGACCCAACATCATCCCCAATTTTTCTTGCAAGAAAACGTCACAGTTAACAACCCATATATTTAGCTGTGCAATGATACAATTTCATAGTTTTGGAGATTTTTCTTAGATAAGTTATTTCAAATTCCTTGAGATATTTATGCTATTAATGAGTTTTCTATTTTCTAATATGACAAGAAAGTCATCTTAAGATTAGATAGTAGACTTTGAATCAAAATGAATCCAATGTGAGTTAAATGCATCTTGATAATTAAGGACTGTATAAATTCAATTCAAAGGAAAAAAAAATGTTAAGAAACCAAAAGAATCATCCACTCTATTCTATTTTTATTGAAGAAAATTCTGCTGAAGTCATTAGAGTAAAATATTTGAATTTTATAATTCCCTCACCATCTTTGAAGAGAATCTTATGGCGTGTTCAACAGTTTGGCATAAATAGCAGACTTCAAAGTTGCTAATAACAAAAGGCGGCAAGGTTCATTAGGAGAATAAAGTTTTAATTTTTTTTTACTTTAAAATCGTGAATAAAGTGACACTATATAGAGTTTACATAAGTCATTAATAAGTTCGAGAAAATACGATTCCAATTTAATGATATGTTGGAATATTACAACCCCTCAATACATGGACCGGTGGTGATGTAGAATGGAGAACTAATTGGCTTCAAGCAATTCACAGTGACCACTGAACCATCGCGGTCCATTTTGCATGGGTTGTTGGGTCAATACGGTGCTTGAAGTTATACACCACCCATGAATAACGGGGGATAGAGAGCAGTTTTTTTTTTTTTTCTACACGTCATCGACTAATATGATTTGGTGGGTGGAATAATTGATAGACTGCACGTAGTATCGGACATCATGCAAGTATAGAATTGTGCAATTATCTTTACAAGCCAACTCATTCTTCCACTCACTACATCCCTTTGGGTCATTTTTCAATCGAAATAGCATTGCTCGGAGTGGCATTGCCAGTCATTGCATGCAACAAAACAAAAGAGCGACAACACTACATAGACATTTGCAAAGCTGAGGGCATAAATCATCTCTGCTTGTCTTTGGGCAAAGTGAAATCGTTAAAGAACTGCTTGGTGTATGTGGCGATGGCACCATAGGAAAAGATTGAAAAGAGATTTAATGAACCTTGTTTGATCAGAGACTTTGGAGTCGCTTTGTCCTATAGAAAATATCAAGTCAGTCAACGGAACAACTGCACTCAGGTCAAGACATTAAAGGGGACCACACAAGCCCAAGATACATTATTAGTGGAGTCTCGAGCACGGCCTAATGGTCAACCTTGATTGAGACCCCCTGTAAAATCATCCACACAAAAAATTTCAGAGCATCGTTTTATACATTTGATCTTTCTTTCTCCATGTAATTGTTGGGTCCACATCCCATCAATAAACAAATCCATCTTTCTTGTTATTTTCTTCTGTTAGAATATTTAAATAATAAATTGCACATTCATCTAACAACTTAAATTTTTAGAACAGTTAGTAGTGATCTCACAAAATCTCACTTGGTATCAGAGTTGGAAGTCCTCAATTCAAATCTTACCAGGCCCCCTCCCTTATAATTCCATACTTAGTACTACGCAAAAGACTAGACTAAGCGTGAGAAAGAGTGTTAGAATATTTAAATAATAAATCATGCATTCATCTAATAACTTAAATTTTTAGAACAGATAGCAGTAGTCCCACAAAATATCACTTTCGTTTGTTTTCATCTCCCTTCTTCTCCAACTCCCTCCTTCAACGCCCGAGTCATGATCATAGGAAATTTTACACCCATTGAAAATTCAAAAGTTTCTTCCAACTCTCTTCACGTGGCTCCACATTCCATCAACAAACAAATCCGTCTCTCTCCCCCATCACTTCCTTTTTATACACAATCTTTATTTCTTATAGCGTGTTCCCTCACCATCTTTGAAGAGAATCTTATAGCGTGTTCAACGGTTTGGTATAATTAGAAGCCTTCTATTTTATTAAAGTGAGGCTATATAGAGTGTACATCAGTCATTAATAAGCTCGAGAAACTACAAGTTCCAATTCAATAATGCATTGGAAGATTACAACCCCTCAATACATGGACCGGTGGCGATGTAGAATGGAGAACTAATCAGCTTCAAGTAATTCATAATGACCAATGGACCATCACGGTCCATTTTGTATGGGTTGTTTGGGTCAATATGGTGTTTGAAGTTATACACTGCCCATAAATGACAAGGATGAGACAAGCAGTTATCCTTTCGCAACCCGCCGTCGACTAATCTGACTTGGTGGGTGGAATAATTGATAGACTACACGAAGTATCGACCATCACACAAATATAGAACTATGCAATTATCTTCACAAACTAGCTCATTCTTCTGCTCACCACACCCCTTCGATTCATTCTTCAATCGAAATGAGTAACTTATATTGCGAATGTCACCACAGTATGAAGCGACATACTGCGAATTACTTGGAATGGCATTGCTACTCATCGCATGCAACATAACAAGGAGGAGCGGCAACACTACATAGACGTCGATGGAGCTAAGAGTATTAATCAGGTCTCTGTTTGTCTTTGGGCAAAGCGAAATTGTTAAAGAACTGCTTGGGGTATGTGGAGATGGCACCATATGAAAAGATTGAAAAGAAATTGGATGAACCTTGTTCGATTGGAGACTTTGGAATCGCCTTGTTCTATAAAAAAGACCAAGTCAGTCAACGGATCAGGTCAAAAAATTAAAGCCGAAGTTAATATTACTAGTGGACTAATGGGCACGGCCCGGCGGCCAACCCCGATTGAGACTCCCCCTAATTACTTTCTAAGCAATAGTCTTTACATTTTCTATAAATTTAAAAAAAAAAAAAAAAAAAATTAACCTAATGATTGACGGGCACGATACGGAATATGTCTTTCTTAGCTAGAATCAAAAGGGACCTATACTTTTAGAATTATTGACGACAAAAGCAACCATAATCGTGTTTGATGTGGATTGGAGATTTGTGCGTGCAATTGGTGCAATCACTTCAAACTATTGATATCTCTTTTGGTCTCCACTTCCATTTAACTATGGTGGATTGATATAATGAACCAATTTTGTTTCAAAAAGCTGTATAGATGCAGAATAAAAAATCCAGGTTTGGCTATTAAATAAAATTTGATAGGGATGATTTACTTTGCGCAAAAAAGTGGTTCAAAGGTAAGAAAACAAGAAGAATTGACAGACTTGCTTTTTGGAAGCTCGCCTTTCTCACATTAAGATATAAGTAGTCACAATACTCTTGCTGTGTCTTATGTTGCGTTACCTTTGCACTAAGAAAAAGATGACATTGAAAGAATCATATAAGTGCGTTCTTGACACTCGCTAGAAATGTTGAAAAAGCAACTATACTTTATATACAAAGTACATGTTGTAAATTGATCAAAAAATGGGACGTCTATATGTTCCTATTACCACATAACCGAACTATTACCTTATTCGAACGGGCTCATACAATTAATAAATCCTAATCGATACATTCTGAGAAACTTTTAACATTTTCCATATGAAATTATACTGATCTATTGGCTATTCACTAAAACAGTAGTTGGAGACTCTTTTGAGTTTTGAGCATCTTTTTTGTTAGAATTATTTAGGAAAATTAGGATGGTTTTTGTATCTTTCAAGATTATGTAAATATCCTCCTCAGCTGGATGAAGGAGCGTTCGATTACATCTAAGGAGCTTACAGAGGCTACGATTCTTCGACTCTACTTCTGATTCTTCGGGTCTGCTCGATTCACTCGATTGGAAATGGAGGGTCGACAGTGTAGGTGTGGAAGTAGGGCAATTTGTTGGCGAGGTAGTTTTCACACATGTCCAAAAACCGGCGCAAGTTTTCTGATTTGTTAGAATTTCGTGCGCCTTCTTTCTTTGTTGATTGTGGATCCCTTGTGGGAATGATGGCTTCTCTCAAAGAACTCACGCTTAATGATACTGGAACAGAGGACCTACCTGATTCGGTGCGGTCATTGAGGAAACTTGAATTGTTGAGTACTCTGAAGTGCGTCTCCCTGACTGAACTTCCTAAATTTGTTGGTGACCTAGAATTTCGAGGAGCGTCTCACTACCAGGGTCCATTATGATGTCGCAGAGCTTCAGAATTGATAGGAAAATTGGAAAACATCGTCTTCATGAGGCTTAACAAATTTAAGGAGCTCGAGTCTCTTCCGCCTCTTCCATTGAGTTTGGTAGAGGTTAATATTGCAGACTGCATGGCAACGGAGACGGTCCCTGATCTGTCTGAATTGAAGAACTTGGAGGAGCCGAACATGGTGAATTGCGAGAAAGCGGGGGATGTTCCAGGACTCCAGTGCTTGAAATCCTTGAGAAGGCTATACCTGACTGGATGCCACTAGCGTTCTTTGGTAGTTAAGACGATAATTTCTAAGGTTCTCTCTCTCAAAAAGAGAACAAAAGAATGCATCAACAGGTCCCAAAACTCTGGAAAAGCAAAATTTTGTGTGTCAAAACCTCATAGCATGAAAAAGTGGGGAATCATGCCATGCGGGTATAGCAATCAATTGTAATGCTCGTTTATATAGCAGTTATGACAGTTTGATATTTTGCAGGTTTCTTTGAGGAATTTATGCGTTCCCAGTCTGCGAGGGAGTGAAATTCCAGATTCACCAAATCAAGAGGAAGTGAGCTATGCGGTCCACGAAAACCCTGTTCACAGAGGTGTAGTCTTCTTCATCACCAGCGACTTTTCCAGAATATTTGAGAGATCATATTCTCACAATTGTGGATAATCCAAGCAAAGATACTTAAAATGAACACGACTATCTCCAGCACTGCTTTGCCCAAGAAGGGAGTTTCAAAAATGGACGAAGATCAGGTTCACTCATGCCAGTTCTCAGATTTCTACCCGTTGCTTTCCAAGTTGAAAGAGAAGGGCACAAAATTCAGGTGGCAAAGCAGAACCCACCGTTTATTGCTGGAATTCAGCTGAAGTAACGTGGGGCACGTTCGATTCTCCAGAGAAACGATGAGTTTGATGGAGATAAGCAGCGACGAGATGATGGCTAACGGTCTTTATCGAAAAAGCTTGCCCAGATTTTAACTGTGTAGTTGTCACTTCAATTTGGTTTATAGTAAGCCCCTGGAAAATAGAAGAAGAAAAGATTGAAGAGAAGGGAACAGGCTCGTGCCTATCAATTGAAATTTGATTCCTGGAAACGAAATCTGAATATACCAGAAGCTCCCTTGTAAACTTGTGATGAAGATGAACTAGAGGATCCTTATCTCTTGTTCAGTTGTTTCGAACTCTGTTATTTTACCCAGAGTGCTCCATTATATACACATCCACCTTTATTCTATTGCAAAGTGTGAGCGGGTCTTTCTCAAATGGCTGTTTATGCTAATGGATGTGTAGAACGCGCTCTTTCTCAATGGTACTATCAAATATTCCTCTTAACACAAGCTCAAAGACAGAACTCCGAGAAAGGAGGAATCAAAACTCAGGCATAATTTGTTAACTGAACATGTGATAAAGAAGAGAAGAAGAGCCAAAAGATGATTGAAAATGCTAACAACAGTGTAAGTAATGGCTTTCCAACAATTCTAACAGCAAGCATTTGGTAATGACCAAAAAAAAAAAAAAAAGCAAGCATTTGGCCAACAAGAGTATATGAAACATCTATGATCACAGCAAGCATTTGGCCAAGTGATTGTTAATAATCATCATTACCAACTCATCATAAAACAGCAAGTAATTGGCCAAGCAACCATCATCAACTTATCATTAAACGCTTGAATTTCATTAAAGTTGAATATTTGCCTAAAAAAAAAAGAAATAAGTTTACAAAAAAATTAAACCGCCCACTGATCACATCCATTAGTCACTACTGCAGCTTTCAAATGAGCAGTTACCGAAAGTAGGATTACCAACCATGACTTCCACTACTGTAGTTGTATGCCAAACACCACCAGCAGCTCGAACAGTGCGAAGCCCTTTCAAGGGCTCCACTTCCTTGGGTATTGATACACTTTTCCAATCTCCATGGCCCAGAACACCGAAGGCACCATCACCGGAAGCAAGAAACTGGCCAGCAGAAGTGACAGCGTGCCAAATTCAACAGGAGAGGGATGAGACATATACACCTTCCAAGGGTCCACTCACTCTTTTTGGTACCCAGTGGGTCACTTCATTCCCATGCCCAAGAAGACCAAAACTATAAGCTCCATCACCCCCGAGTGTATAAATCACCAGAACATGTATGATACTCACTTCATATATGTATTGCTGAGAGCATCAATTAGCTTTCGATGCAACACATGAGTCACAGCCATGCCCCAGTCTCTCACCCCATCTCTCCCCTACGAAAAGCTATCTCCTTGCCTGGACTTTAAAGCAGCATGTCATCCACCGCAAGCAATATTCTGGACATCAAGTCCAGCTGCAGACTCCAAGTTCTTAGAAAGCGAGGAACCCATTTTTACTCCAACATTAGCTCGCAGTCCATGAAGCCCACCACCAAGAACACCATCACCTGTGCCTTCTTCCCCCCCCAAATAGAAACTTCCGCCATAGCAACACCTTCATCCTGACCAGAACAAACACCGGAAACTAAACTCATTCACGATCCCGCACCATCGCCCTTCCTCCACGCCTACACTGTCCACCCTCCAATCCAATCGAGTGAATCGAACAAACCAGAAGAAGCAGAAGTAGAATCGAAAAATCCTAGCCTCTTTCAACTCCTTAGATGTAATCGACGCTCCTGCTCCTCCAGCTGGGGATGGAGCTCGCGGGTTAGAACTTGAAAGGTATAAGGAGCGATTTGTTTTCGGCGGACAGCCTTGTGGTAACGGGGAAATTCTGGACGAAAATTGTTCAGCGATTGTTCTTCAAGGAAACGATCCTCTAGTTCATACACCTGTTCAGCATAAATCTAGAGGTAAAATCATAAAATTTTGGATGAAATTATCCGCCGATTGAAAATTTGGCTGGACATCAGTTCACTGATTTGCAATTACGATGGTTACTCATAGTTCTTATTTAAAACAAACTTCATTCCACTCATTTTTTTTATAAATTCAAAAAAAAAAAATGCCTACTTCAGATTCGTAATTGAAAATTTTGTTAATTTTTTTGGCGGGTAGAGGGTTGCCTCTCCTTCTTCCCCTTCCCTCCATGGCCAATATCGTGTATAGATGAATTTTCATTTATTGAAATCACCATTACGGAGTGATCTAATAGAAAATTGTAATCTTTAGATATTATTACTCGTTGATAATTTCATGTCAACTTTAAAACGGATTATGAGTTCTTTCAAATATAAGCTTCATTGAGTTTGTTTCATTTAAGATCATTTCTTTTCCATTTTGATAAAAAATTGTTTCTTGCATAGATAGATGGTGTCCACTTTGCAAAACGTATACATATATGTTTTTTTTTATAATGAATTCATAAGTCGAAATCAATTATTTTCTATATCAAGAAATCATACGGTGGCAATGGAGCATATAGGAGTAAGATCGCGGGTTATCATTAGTTTTTTCTTTGGCATTATCCAAAATCACGTAATGAGGGAGGACAATTCACAACAGCCGTCACCTTCCTCCTCTGTTTTTGTCCTGGCTTTCTGACAAATTTTTTTGTCCTTTTGAAGGTGCCAGAGAGTAAAACTATATGTACAATAACACAACATTAATATTAGAGCCACAAGAAGACAATCTCAAAGTAATTAGGATCAAGATAAACTAGCTCAACTCCCTCCCAACATAATACAAGATTGTGGGCAAATGTACAAAGTTTTTCCAATGAAACAGCACAAGCTTCTCTAAACAACACTGCTATCTCTAAAAGGAGAACTAGTTGAAATTACTGAAGCACTTGGTGAAGTAGAGAGTGTTTCTAGTTCCATCTCGAATTTCTCATTGTTAACTAACACATCTGGTGGGTAAATGAGCGGTTTTGGAGGCATATGAAGTTTACCAATATCTCCTTCCAGCATTTCTAGGACTTTGTTCATTGGAGGGCGATGATCTGGGTTTAATTGTATGCACCAAAGTGCAACTATTATCATTTTCCTTATCACCTTCCTTTCCTCTTCTGCAACTTCTTCCATTTCAACACTTATACCATCACTGACTTGGTCATACACCCACAATGGAAAATAAATTTGGCTTGAGCGTTCTGCATTTGCATTTATATTCTTCCTTCTACTTGCCATTTCCATGAGCAACATCCCAAAGCTATAGACATCCGCTTTATAAGATACGCCACCAATGTTTTTGTAAAACAACTCAGGTGCCATATATCCCAAGGTTCCTCTTGCAGCAGTTAATGAAACTATGCTATGATCGGTGGGATAAAGTTTCGCGAGTCCAAAATCAGAAACTTTCGGGGTGAAATTCTTGTCTAAAAGAATGTTATGAGGCTTGATATCAAAGTGTAATATTTGCATGTCACACCCCCGATGTAAGTATCCAATCCCCCTCGCCACCCCAAGAGCGATCTCAAATATTTTCATGTAGTCAAGAAACTTATCAGCTTTCTCCGCAAAAATGTGCTTATCCAAAGACCCATTTGTCATGAGATCATACACGAGAGCTTGTTTCGAGCCTTCAAAGCAAAAACCGATGAGTTGCACTACATTAACATGGTGAATTCTTCCAATAGTAGCCACTTCACTGATAAAATCTTGGCCATGAGCCTTGGACTGCTTCAAAATCTTGATGGCCACTTCGTTGCCGCTTCTAAGCATTCCTTTGTACACGGAACCATACCCCCTTCACCTAGTTTGTGCTTAAAGTTTTTGGTGATCTTCTTAATATTAAAGTAAGAGTACCTTATGGGCAAAAAGTTATTCTGAGCTTGCAAAAATTCTTCAATATTCTTGTCCATTGCTAGGTGCCTTCGTCTATACTTGTAGATCAAAAATATCGTGACGGATGGCATCCCAATTGCAAATTTCGCTACACAAAAAAGCACTGAAGAGATTTTTATTGGGTTAGAATAATTTGTTTATATAATTATTGAAAGAACAAATCATTGCGGCTTACCTAGTAGTGCTATAAAATCTCCAGTAGTCCAAATTGCAATATTTTCTAGCAGACCTGTGGAAGGAATGAATAGTGTGAGAAGGAATTGAAGGAAAAGAAGTTTAACGAAACTCACAAATAGAGTAGTAGCCCGTCACTTTGTATAAGTTGACTTTTGTCCAAAAGAATATGAGTAGTGGCACGCGTGAATTGACAAATAAATGAAAATAATGAGCTTCATACATAGATGGTAGGCAATACAAAAAACTCACTTCACTTTGTTAGACGTTAACAAATCTAGAGAAACAGTGATTTCCATATTTAATTAATAATTTTGTTCCTCCTAGTGATACATGACTACAATTTTTTTAAGGAATGTTAAGGAGCGTCTCCCGGATTATTAGTTAAGTGACTAATTAAAGAACTAATTAAGAAATTAAGAAAATGTATATTCTATGCCAACAAAAGCTAGCGATGCGGTTGCTCGCACAAGCATCTTCTTTCTTTTTTACAGTGGGAGTTCTAGCCCTTCTGTGGAAAGGAATTATAATCTAGACACTTGTATATGTGCAGCTCATCTGAGTCTGTTTGGGGGTGGCTTCTACCGTCACTTTTTCATTTTGTTTCGCGAATCTTGCAACTCCTTCAACTTAGAATTTATAAGTAACGCGATCCTCCCAAAAACTTTCAAATACACATAGTTGACGTACACTATCTTGTATATTTGTCGTAAGTTTAGTGGATATTAGATGTTTCTTTCATTTTCCAGTTTTGAAGAGAAAGTGGGAAGTGAAACATTGTACAGAATCATGCAAAATTATGGTGAAATTTCATCGCTGACCAATACTTACCGTCGTCGTGGTGCCAGGATCCGCAAACTTGACTGCTGTCGGAGACGTACCTATACAATCTATCGGAATAAAATAACTTATAGAAATGAAAGTAGTTGTACAGATCAAAGTAGCAAAAGAAATTTTCGCACGCCTCAATGGACCAAAGTAGAGAGTAGATCCATCAGCCATGATGTTATGGATTAGCTCGTAGTTGTAGAAGCTACTATTGATCTGCTCATAACTGCTAAAATTGGGTAACATTGTCAGGCTGCTAATGGTGCAAAAGTCCCTAACATCCGATGCTGATGGATTGAGCAAAGCATACAAGTTCCAATTCGATGATGTGTTGGAAGAGTACAAACCCTTAATGCATGGACTCGTAGAGCTGTAGATGGGAGAGTCGATTGTCTTTGAGCAGTTGACAATGACCAATACACCTTCAAACATGTAGTATGAATTATTTGGATCGGAATAGTTCCTGAAGTTATAGAACGTCCATGAATGACGAGGGAGAGATGAGCAGTTATCCTTTTTCAACCCATCATCAACCAATCTGATTTCATGGATGGAATAATTGATATACTGTACATAAAATCGATCATCATGGAAGTATAGAACAGTACGATTATCTTCACAAACCAGCTCCTTTTTGGGTCACCGCATCCCTTTGGATCACTCTTCAATCGAAACGGATGACTTATATTGCGAATATCACCACAAGATGAAGCAACGCATCGTGAATTACTCGCCCGGCTTTGCTAGTCATGGCTTGTGATAGAACAAGAAGGAGCAGCAACACTAGAGAGATATTCATGGAGCTGAGAGCATGAAACATGTCTCTGTTTATCTTTGGGCAAAGAGAAATTGGTAAGGAATGGCTTGGTCTGCGTGGAGGAGAGGCGCAATTTGAAAAGACTCAGAAGAGATTGGGTGATCCTAATCTGACTGGAGGCTTGCGGTCGCCTGGCCTATAGAGAAGCCCCAGTCAGTTAACGGAACAAAGGCAAGCAAGTCAAGAAATTAAAGGAGGTGGACCCAAGCTGAAGCTCCATAATTAGTGGAGTCGTGTCCAACTTTTTCACATCTCTCTCCCCCGTCACTTCCTTCTAACACATTCTTCCTTTTTTATACTTTGTTTTTTTCCTCCTCCCTTCTTCTCCACCTTTGAATATTTTTTTTTTTTTTTTTCGTTCCATTGCTCTTAATCACTTGATACTTATTCCATATTTGCTAAATTAAGTCTCGAAGATTAGTCGTCATTCAATTTGTTACACAGTTGATCATTCTTGAAATAAATAGTCACTATTAAAAAAATTATCTTATATATTAATAAGATATTGCACAACGTCATCGTCAACCCAACTATAAACGATTACATATTTTATCAAGTAAATCTGAAAAATCCTTATCTAAAGTTAAAATGTATAAATTTGCAATAGCTTTGTGTGTATCATTACATAAAATATCCTCTCCCCTTCTATACTCCGCCTTCTATACTCCGCCTGAAAGCAAAATCATATATATCCAGCCTATTATTGTATTCTTGCTATGTGCCTAGCTAGAATTACTATAGTTGCTTAAGTACAAATTTTAGCTAGCACAGCTATATAAAGAAGGGATCCATGTGGGGACAACTCGAGTCCATAGCGGGTCCTCATGACTTTCTATATCCTATAATCTTCACATTTTTTTTATAGAAAATTTTGTCCCCTAATAATTGATGTGGCCCGATATAGGGAATATTGTTCTTGGCAAGAATCATAAGGGAGACATCTTTCGAGAATTATTGAAGACAAAAGCAAACTCAACAGCCTGTCATGTGGATTGGAGATTGGTCTATATCAATGGGGCAATCACTTCAAACTAGTGACATCTCTCTTTTCACCTCCACTTCTGATTTACTCTGGTCGATTGATACAGCAAACCAATTTTGTTCAAAAAGCCGTATAGATATGGAAGAAGACTTTGGTTTGGCTATTAAAATAAGATTTGATTAGGGGTGTGAGGTTGATGAAGTTACGACGTGAGGAGATTTGTTGTCATGTAGCAAGAGAGTGCAGAAGTAAGAAAACACGAGGAATCTACAGACTTGCTTTTTGAAGCGCACGAGAAACATCCTTTGTCGCGTTCAAATTTAATTAGTTACACTATTTTTGTTGCGTCTTATGTAGCCATTACTTTTAAGCTAAGAAAGGGGCATAACATCGATAGAATCACATTAGTGCGTCATTAGTGGCCTTTGTGACATGAAGAATGCTAATAAATGATAACTACAATTTAGCAAGATGTATATAGTCGAAAGATATGTAATAAATCCTAATCACTACATTCTCATAAACTTATTAATATTTACCTTATGAGACTATATAGATAAATTGGATATTCACCTAGACGATAATTAGAGGTTATATTACCCTTTTGAGTCTTGAGCATCTCTTTGATGCTTTGAGGCATGGCACTTCAAGTGGTAAATCCATTTTAAATGTGATAAGGCTGTTATTGTTGTTAGCTTTATATTGATTTTCCAACAATAAAAAGATCAATTTTTGGGTATTTATCACTAGAACTCACGACAGGTAACCCGTCGAAACTTGGCCATTCAACCTGAATACCAGGAACATAATTGATGCGGCTCGATGGTCAATACAAGTCAATCCCAAGTCAATTATTTCAACGCATACAATGAAGCAAGCTCTGGCTTGACAAAGCCATATTGGACCCAATAGATCTTTAGGTTTAGGAACTTGAAAATAATATTACAGATTGGGAAGTAGAGACGTTTGAAATTAGGGGAGCTTCCCTCTTTTGTTCTAACTTTTTACTTGTTGAGTTTATTGAGCCCCTTAATCAACAAAAGCTGGCTGACGCCCATTTACTTTGTTAATGATCTCTTCCCTTCACCTTTTTGTTTTTGTGTTTTCTTGCTCTCTCTTTCGTCCATTAGATTTTGCTTTGGCACCAAATAAAGGGTCTCCTATGTTTGATTGCAACAGGAGAAGAAACAAAAAGAAAAAAAGAAAAAAACTTTTTAGTTGGATTGGATTTTTGGGAGATAACTTTGTGGTGAGTGGCGATATAGATATGAAAACTATGTTGATGTGGCTGGTTGCTATGGTTGGACCCCTAATTTTTAGCCTATGGGCAGTGCATAACCAAGAAAACCCCCTAAATTTTTAGCCTATGGGCAGTGCATAACCAAGAAAACATTCCCATCCAGCAAGTTTTGAATATTCAGATTGAAAAAAAAAATGCAAATTCATGCGTTACATCGCTTGCAAATAGAACAAGAAAGACCAGCGATACTAGAGAGATATTCATGGAGCCCAGAGTATTAATTATGTCTCCGATTGTCTTTGGGAAAAGAGAAATTGGTAAAGAATTGGTTGGTGTGTGTGGACAGAAGGAGGCCCAACATTAAATGAGTGAAAAAGGATTGGATGAACCTTGTTAAATTGGAGACTTAGGAGTTGCTTCGACCGATAGAAATGCCCAAGTCAGTCAACGTAACAAAAATATGCAAGTCAAGAAATTAAAAAGGGGGACCCAAACTAAAGTCCCATTATAAGTGGAGTCACGTCCAACCCTTGGAAATTTTACACCCACTGAAAATTCAAAAGTTTCTTCCAAAACTCTCCACGTGATTGTTGGCTCCACGTTCCGTCAACAAACAAATCCATCTCTCTCCCTTGTCACTTTCTTCTGATACACAATCTTTATTTCTTATAGCATGTTCCCCCACCATCTTTGAAGAGAATCTTATAGCGTGTTCAATAGTTTGGCATAATTAGAAGACTCTATTTTATTAAAGTGACGATGTATAGTGTGTACATCAGTCATTAATGAAAGTTCGAGAAAATACAAGTTCTTATTCGATAATGTGTTGGAAGATTACACCCACTCAATACATGGACCCGTGGTGATGTAGAATGGAGAGCTAATCGGCTTCAAGCAGTTCACAATGACCAATGAACGTCACGGGGTTGTTTGGTCAATACGGTGCTTGAAGTTATACACCACCCATGAATGACAAGGCAGAGACGAGTAGTCGACTAATCTAATTTGGTGGATGGAATAATTGATAAACTGCATCATAGTATCAATCATCACACAAGTATAAAATTGTGCAATTATCTTCACAAGCCAGCTCATTCTCCTGCTCACTACACCTCTTCGATTCATTCTTCAATTAAAATGAGTACCTTATATTGGGAATGTCACCAAAGGATGAAGCGACGTACTACGAATTACTCGGAGCCGCATTGCTAGTCATTGCATGCAACGGAACAAGGAGGAGCGACAACACTGCAAAGACATTGGCGAAGCTGAAAGCATAAATCAGGTCTCTATTTGTCTTTGGAAGTGAAATTGTTAAAGAACTACTTGGGGTATGTGGAGATGGCACCTTATGAAAAGATTGAAAAGAGATTGGATGAACCTTGTTCGATTGGAGACTTTGGAGTCGCCTTGTCCTATAGGAAAGACCAAGTCAATCAACGGATCAGGTCAAGAAATTAAAGCTAAAGTTAACATTATTAGTGGAGTAAATGGCACGGCGCGGCGATCAACCCTGATTGAGACCCCCGTAATTACCTACGTAAAAATTTCTGAACATCGTTTAATACATTTGATTGATTTTTCTTCTCCACAAAATTGTTGGGTCCACATCCCATCAACAAACAAATCTCTCTCTCAAAACAGCTTCTCCATGTCATGACGTAGCACATCAATTTTGATACAGTACCACGAAAACATGTTACATAGATCCACTCGTGTGTTCTTTCGAGTGCAACAATAACTCCGTTGCTTGTTATATAAGTTCAATGATCTGTTCTTGTCTGCAGTGATTTCTTATGTTTTTTCGACACTTGCGATACAATCATCTGCAAAAATATAACTAGGACAGAGTAAAATAAAATGAGAATTTGTATACAGTTAAAGTAGAAAATAGGTTAGCATAAGGACTCACTGAATGGCCATAAAAGGATTTACACCCCATATGTTATCTGGTTAATTTGGCACTTCTACACTTTAGCGGGGCATGATCTTTTGATACTATTTTAATGCTTCGTTTGGGAGAGGCAGGAAAGAGGAAAAAGGAGGTGGGTGAAGAAATTTTTTTTCCTTTTTCCTCCAATTCACTCTGGCAGAACATTCAAACTTTTCAAAATTAATTTTTCTTCATGTCAATACATAGTATATCAGTTTTTACGCAATACCACGAGACCATGTCAGCATGTATCAGAATATTTTTTTTTTTTTTCTTATTTCTTCTCCCAGGACATCCAATTCAGGATTACCAAATATAGGATAATTCTTAACAAATGCAGTAGACTGAGGTCACGCACTAAGAATATCAATGTGCAAAACTGCATATGATGAGTTTGCATAACTCAGTTATGGTTGCAATCTCACTGATACCGGATTTCTTACCTTGCATGGTTATATTCCACCACCAAGCAGTATGGCTACTTCAACTTAAGGCGTCTTTCAATTCGTTAATCCAAAGACTAACCTGTGTTGAAGTCGCATAGGAGAAAGAATGGACTTGCCAATGGTATCTATTATGTATAAATGCCACGCCTTTGAAGATCTCTCGAGGATAATTGATTCACAGTGTTGTTGATGATGATATGTCCAGAGGTAATCCTGAAATCACAGTCGTAACGTTTATGGAAATAACGTAATTTAATCAAATAACAGATCGGAGAGAGCTGTATTAACACTTATTTATTGTAGTTTCTATTGGTGAAATGACTCTCTTGATCATAGATTCCTTTCAATCAAGTTAACTCACTGATTCTGGCCATCCCTGTTCAATAAGTAGGAAGTCTATCCTGAATTGCATAACAAAGGCAACCATGTCTTGACGCCTCATGCACATTGACAAGATTCTCTTCAGTTTCGAATCACATTTTTCAAGATTTCAGGACTAAGAACAGAAAAATGTGAGAACAACCAAAGAAATATTGCCATCAATTAAAAGGTGGATTCCATTAGAATCGACAATTACACAAATACAAAGATGAGCCACTTTTCTTGTTGCTTAACATTCAAATTGAGAATACTCAGTCATTTCATTCAACTGGGTATCGACCATTTTCTTCAAACTTCATGATGGCTTTGCAAGTTTAGGGATGAAATAATGACTTTCTATCTTCACCTAAGGAAGTCCCAGCCAGAATTTTACCCTGGGAAAAATAAAACAGCAAAACCTTGAAATTGTAAAGCTTTGAGAAAATTCAGTACAATTTCCATCACTTTGGCCATGAACTTCTGCAGATGAAACTTAGCAACCTTTTACTTTTTAGGCTTTGTGCGCCAGCTCTTCTAGCTTCTCTGCAAATCTCTCAGACGAAACACATAGCAGCATGTTGAGTGACATTCCTTCACCTCACCTATAATCTTCTTCTTCCCCTCGTACCTGTGCTTAATTCCACTGGCAAGTTATGATCAAGGAATGCAGGGAAATCTAATTGCTCGTCAAGGCCGTGTCCGATCCACCCTACCAAATACTGCACTTACTCCTCCAGAGAATCAGGATTGCATTGAAGTATCTGAGGGTGCTTCTTACTCATGAGAAGCACGTCTTCATAGGAAAACTCATAACCCTAGAAGAGCTCAATCACCATCTGCATATTCTCACAACTTGTCCTAGTCACAGGCCATGAGCATAAAAGGATTCACACCCCATCTATTATCCGGAAATTTCAAGTAAGTTATCTGATCAATTTGACACTTTTACACATGAGCGGGCCATGATCTTTTGATACTATTTTAATGCTTTGTTTGGGAGAGGGAGGAAAGAGGAAAAAGGAGGTGGGTGAAGAAAATTTTTTCCTTCTTCCTCCAATTCACTCTCACAGACAATTCAAACTTTTCAAATTAGTTTTTGTTCATGTCGGGAAATAATATAGTAGTTTTGACGTGATACCATGAAACCCTGTCAGCATCTATGGGAATAGTTTGTTCATATTTCTTCTCCATTGACATTTATTTATAGAATGTGGAAATTCAATGCAGGATTACCAAACATAGGATAAAACTTAAGAAACACCATAGAATGAGGTCACATACTAATTATACCAATGTTCAGACCTGAATATGATGAGTTTGCATAACTCAATGATTACTACAATCTCGCAGATATAGGAATTCTTACCTTGCCATGGTTATATTCCACCATCGAAGTAGTATGGCTATTCATCTTAAGGTGTCTTGGAATTCACCATTCCAAAGTGTAACCTCATGTTGCATGGGAGAAAGAATGAACTTGCCAATTGCACCTATTATGCATAAATGCCACACCTTTGCAGATCTCTTGAGGATAATAGATCCTCGGTTTTGTTGATGATCATAATGTCCTGTGAGATAATCCTGAACTAACAGTCGTAATAATTTACGGAATGTAATTTAATCAAAGAACGAACCAGAGACAACAGAATTAACACTCAATTAATTGTTGCAATTTCTACAGGTGAAATGACCATCCTGATCATAGATGCCTTGCAATCAAGTTAACTTAGTGATTTTGACCATCGCAGTTAGGAAATCTATTGCATAACAAGGGCAACCATGTCTTGATGCCTCATGCACATTGACAAGATTATTTTCAACATCAGATCACGTTTTTAAAGATTTCAGGACTAAGAACAGAAAAATGTGAGAGGAACCAAAGAAATATTGCTATCAACTCAAGGTGGATTCCTTTGTAAATGACAGTTACACAAATACAAAGAGCAGCCACTTTTCTTGTTGCTTTAACCTTAAAATGGAGCGTACTCAGTCATTTCATTCAACTGGGTACCTACCGACCATTTTCTTCGAACTTAATAATGGCTTTGCAGGTTTAGGGATGAAAAATATGACTTTCTATCTTCACCTAAGGAAGTCAAGCTAGAATTTCGCCTGAAAAAACCAAAAGCCTTCAACTGATGAAGCTTTGAGAATACTCGGTAACTATGCAATTTCCATCAATTTTGCCATGAACTTCTGCTGATGAAATTGAGCAACCCCTAATTTTTAGGCTTTGTGCACCAACTTTTCTACCTTCTTCTTTGCAAATCTCTCAGACGGAACATTAAGCAGCTTGTTGATCGACATCCCTTCACCTATAATCTTCTTCATCACCTCGTACCTATGCTTGATTCTACTGTCGAGTTTGTAACCAAGAAATGCAGGGAAATCCAATAGCTCGTCAAGGTCACGTCCCATCTCCCCTACCAAATATTCCACTTTCTCCTCCAGAGAATCAGGATTGTATTGAAGTATCTGAGGATGCTTCTTACTCATGAGAAGCACGTCTTCACAAGAAAACCCATAACTCAAGAAGAGCTCAATCACCTTCTGCATATCCTCACAACTTGTCCTAGTCACGGCGCCTATTGCAACTGTGAATTCCTTCGTTCTGTACTCGCAACCAATCTTCACCAAAAAACCCAGCTTATAAGCAATGTTGCCCTCAAAAGATAGACCCAAAAACAAAGGGGCTTTTGTCAAGAGCTTGAAAATCTCATTGGAGTTGAGTCCACATTCTTTGAGAAAGCTAATTCTGGGACGCAATTTCCTCTCCCTGCTCGCACTAACAATGTTAGGAAACACAAGAATGATCCTGAATATTTCTTGATCATCAAATCCCGCAAATGACCTCAAGAATTGTACATGGCTTTCCAAGTGTTCCACACGATATTTCAGAAAGGTAGGCAGTTTGCGCAACACTGCCCCGGTTGCATCCTCATCTCCTCCGCTAAGTTCTAGGAGAAACTCCACTCTCGGAATCAATTGGGTATCCATATCGAAGTTAAGAATGGGGGGATGCCTCACAATCAAATCAACCCCACCATAGCGGCTCAAGAAATTAAGGAGCCTTTCAATTTCTTCAAACGGCTTAAGAGACAAAGCCTTCGTTAAATTCACATTGTTGAGAACATGAACAATCTTTTCTCTAGGAATCCCACTGTCGGTCAGCAAATTAACCTTTTCCTCGAATCCAGCTAGGAATCGCGGCTCAGTTGACATAAAGAGACGCTTAAGCTGCATTGGGTCAACCTTTCCATCTAATTTGTCGCGCACAAAGAGTATAAAGGGATCGATTTGACCTGCTGCCAACACAGAAGGGCGTTTGGCAACCAAATGGCAGAGCTCAAGGCCACTGATTCCGACCGATTTCAAAGAGGCGACGCGAGCCTGCAACGAACCGATAGACTTCAGCCTCAAATCCGGGTCCCTGGTCAAGAGAGATTCGGTCTCTCTCTCGTTGAGCCCGAGTTCTTGAAATAACACATCCAACGCCCCTGAAAAGGCAAGACTTTCAACGAGGAGTTCGATCAAACATTTCAAATTGCGTTCAAGGACATCAACCGTTTGATGAATTGTCTCTGAGAGCCACTCACCCGGTTCGAACTCGACATTAGGTGACGAGATGACGCGGCGGCGTTGCACGTGAAGAGATGGCGCCCTCAATCCGATTCCGGACGGTTCACTCGAAGCCAGCAAAGGGGACGACTTGGGGGAAGAGAACGTGGCGGAGCGCTGCGAGTGGAGAAAGAAAGCGGGAGGTCGAGGGCTCCTCAACATCAGCTCGAGCGAGAGAGAGAGAGCAGTCGATTACAGCTCTCTGCACAGTGCGTTTCCCGGTAGCAGAATGAAGGATGGATGGAGATGATATGGCGGTTTTCTTTCTTCTTTTTCTTTTTTTCCAGAACTTTGAGCGGGACCTTTTTCTACGAAGCAACTTGCCCGGATCCGACCATCAACGTGGTCTCATCGTATCTCACCTAAATAAAATGACGAAAATAATTATATCCCTTGAAAAGAAAATTTAATAAAAAATATTCATTTTTTATAATAATGTATTTCTATACATTTTAGATATAAACAATCATTTTTCAAGAAGATATTTTACATCATTTATTTTCCAGGAAACAAGCGAAATCTTAATTTAATATATTGTACATGATCAATAACTTACCCATATGAATACTACACTGTTTATATAAATGACTAGTTTTATTCATAATTACGATAATGATTTTAATTTTATAATAAATAGCATTTTGCCATCAAAGTAATTGACATAATGATAATGGAGGCACCCGTCTTCTATGAGGTCATAATCGCAATTCTCGTTATAGGCAAACATCTAAACGAGTGAGATTTCTTAACTAATAACATCTTGGTGAGATTGCAGTAAGAGGTTTGTCAACCGCACACTTTCAAGCCAAGTGGTGCAAAATAATCATGCCTTAAAATCGAACACTCATGAAAACTGTTATAGTAACGTTTAGAGAGAGTCACTACATTGATTACTCATTTTCTCTTGACCGTTTAAGCATTAGGTAATAGTCCCTAAACATTTACAGAATGTCAACTAGATGTTGCATTTACATTTACTTGGTAATTACAAATGTTAAAAAAATGTATCACAAGATAAATATTTTTAAGATATCAATAAAAGCAAATGTTACGAAACCACATAAACAAAGAGAGAGTGGCGAGAGAAAGATGCTGTGATGGCGGATGGGGCTGACGATCACGATGCGCCCCAGCCGCCACCTTGCGCTGGACACGAACGCACAGAAACTTGACGACTATCAAATGCTTCTTTTGGAATTCGATGTATGGATAATATATCTAAGCCTCAAAGGCCTAGATGTTAGAAAAGTTCGAGAATATTCTTCTGACCCTAGTTCTGTGGGTTTTCAACGATGCATCCTTCATTGGAACCGACCGCTACCACCATTCACCAACGTGAACAAACCCACTAGCTAGCTCCCAACTTCCCGAGCGCCACCGCTATGGCAGCAGCCCCACCGAGTTAGCCTAAGGCCGACAAGGGATGCTGGGCCCCTCGCCAGTTCATGGGTGGCACCACCAGAATCGTCCACCTCCCCCGTGGACTCGCTTCTCCTGTCTCTCTCTCTAGGTTTCCTAAACTTCCATCATAATTGTCTTTCCTTACATCCATACTCAACAAATAATCTAGTCGGTGGTCCAAAAAAATATATAATCCCATATGATGCATCAGCTATGCAATTTGTACCGTCCCTATTTCTGTCCATATAAGACTAAATTCAACAAAAATCATATAATTCACAGACCAAATTGGACAAAAATAGTTTGGGACTTGACTGAACATTGAACTGAAGGCGCATTTATCCTTTCAAACATAAACCATAAGCCTGTTTAAATCAGACACCAGCTCAAGTATGTGCATGAAGTTTCTCATTACAATCAGGAATTAATTTTCCAGGAATGTGACCATCGAAACGCAATGTAGAAAACATACTCGCTGATTAAAATTACAATCTCATGGACATGAGAATCACTTATCTTTGCTAGTCTACCTGAAGGGACTCGGTCATATCCTTCATATTGGGACACAATCGATAGAGAACCTAATCGAATCATTCATCAAAGGGAAGACCTTAACATCTGCAAAGTGCGATCACATCTGACCAACGGATCATTTCGATCGATGATGGTAAGTGGCAAGTAGACACTGACCAGATCAGCATCCTCAATTGCCCCATTCTTGTCACCTTTCAGTGTGAACAATGCCTCAATTGTGACGCGTGTCAATTTACTCGAAAAAGAGGTATCTCTACAGTGAATTTTGCCAGAAGATACAATGTTTCGAGTTCTTCAAAACAATTTCTAAAGACAGAGCTACCGCTGTTTTGAAGTTAGACAGTTTCACAGGACATACCGCCAATCTAGAGACCTCCCCAAAATTGAAAATTTTTAAATGAATTTACTCTGCTTACATTTGAATTGAGCTTTACATGGTAATCATCACTATCCAATTGCAATCTCCAATTAACGCCAAGCGTTTCCACCACCCAGTTCTAGATATGCAGTTTTATCAAGCCTTACAATTTACATTGGGAAGGCTTGCTATGACTCTTAGACGATTTCGCTTTCTTACTCGACTGTGGAAATGCCTTTGATAAGCACAACAGATGAGCCTCCGGTCCTCCGCTTCCTGGGGGACTCACAAAATTGGAGGTGGAACCTGCAAATCATCCACAAGGAAACTCAAAACAAATTCACAGGTTAAGCAGCAATGAAGCACTGCACCAACCACTTCACTCAGCACATCAATATTGCCAATGCACTTTCCTTGTCTTGGAGGATTTATCGAGATTATGAGCCAGTTCCTTGGAGGTTTCTGCTTTGCCATTTTCAATATTCTATTCCTGCAAACACACTCAATTGTTAGCGCATTTGTTACCATTGTCATTTGCTACAACAAGTTGCTCCTCTTTCTCAGAACATATAATAATTTAGGAACTCAGAAGAGAGAAGATGATGCAGCTCAGTCACCTATTGTCGTCTAAACAGTCACATCAACCCCATTTTTCATGCATAAAATTGACTCTCATGCGCAAATATGAAACCACAAAACAACTATTTAGTCACCATCCAAAAGGAACAAACAAATAAAGAGAAAATGAGTTTAAGGTTATAAGTTGCCAATTTAAGACTGATGAAGTTGCGAATGAAAACCACCACAGATTTGAGGAGAAGACTGATTACTAATTTGCAGAAAGTGGGAAAAAGTATTATGACTGGTTTCTAAGTTGGCGGCAAGCACCCAGGATAATGACGGACTACAATCCTGAATGAGCCATTGAAGTCCTGGAACAAGTTTCCTTGAACTACCTGCATCTATATTGCTCTAAATGGTTCCGAGGAATTATTGGACAAACTATTTTCCAATTTAACTACCTATTGCAATTAGCATATACAATTTACTTGCAAGCATGATACCACTACGAACATTTTGAGCCAGATACTACCCCAGTACAGCTGATAAATCTAGAAGCAAAGTAGACATCTAATATCTGATGGAACATGAACAAACAAGCATCAAGACAGTATCTACTATGGCAGGATTTCATTCTTAACCAACAGCACCCTCTTTTTTTTATTGGCCAGGAAAAAAAATCATCTGCATAAGATAGAGTTGTCAATAAAAACGAAAAATACTGAGACAAAGGCACTATACTTGAAGTAGGGAAAGCTTTGAGAGAGAGGAGCTTATTCTCTTAATTAGTTTAATCTTCATTTGCTTAATTGAAATAACCAGTAAGAATGGAAGAGTACAGAACACAGGGTGTTAAAGAAGTAGCTGGTATATGATACCACGGGCTAAATTGACTGGACTAGGACCTTCCACGAATCCCCGCAAAAGCAAAGACCAGCATACGATCATGCAGTGAATTCATCAAAAAAAAAACACGTAAATTTCCAATACACAAAGTCCAGATTCGACATTAAGTCAGCACACATGTTTCCAGTCTACCAACCCAACAAGCGCTGCCAAGAAACTTTGGAACACTACCATAGTGTGGGAATAGTGGGGTTGTTTTGAAAACAATATCATTTGCAGGCTTGTCATGGCTTAAGAGAATGTCGACGGATGGGTTCTGCTGGGGAAAGCATCTCCATCCACCAAGCAACGAAGATTCATGGCACACTAGCTATCGACTCCACGAAGCAAACAACGCATATGAATGCTTACTAATACTACTTAGACTCAGCACATGATGACCATTTGCACAAGCAATGTAAGAAAGTATAAACAATGGTGAACACCGAGGCTAAAATCCCAACACATTACCTCACCCAATTCAACAACCTCGGAACCCGAAACCTTAACAGATACAGATGGCTGCATATTGCAAAAGCTGTCTAATTATTGCAAAACCTTAACAGTCACTTGGCTAAATTATGCTATCTGTTAAGAAAGTAGTCATTATTGCTACCGCTGTTGAAATACATTGCTCGTAAAAAACATGATAGTGCGCATTCTAGTCCACTACCTTTGGATTATATGCAGCCGTTTGCTGAGTGAAAACTAGTGACGAAGACCCATTGCTTTCCCTGCTCTGACAAGTGCAATGCCGTATGAGGAGAAGCCTTGCAGAGGAAAAATATGGAGCTAAGACGTACAGCAGGAACGATGCCCATTCGACAGAAAACATTTTCCTCACCAAAAAGTCGATGTAATACTTGCGAATGCTTGATCATTGCATGAACCCCTCAAGGATCATGCCTCTTGGTTTCAAACCGTTGTTTGGTCACGAAAGCTGCTCTTGTTTCTTCTCAATCACCAATTTCCTAAATTTATCCACTCTGCAACAGTCTGGGAAACGTTGAAGCAACATCTGGCATGAACTCGCATAGTTGAACTTGACGATGTAAAAGCACAAGAAATTGCCACATCCAAAAATGTAGACTAACTATAAGTCGGAGGCATTACAAGCAAAATTTCCAAAACAAAAACCATACAGAATATTCAGCTAATGAATGAATTATGGGGCATCAGGACTGTACATCGGGAACGCTCAAGATAGAACAGAGCATACATATCTAGTGTCCAAAAATGACACATTCCAGGAAAATCCAAAGGCGAAGCATGACTGTTTTCAATTCCATGAATCATATTGCTAAGATATAGCGAGCTTCATCTGAGGTCTTCTGCTTGGTATTCCAACGGTAGGAGTACCAAATCTATATAACTTTCAGGACATGATATTTACATTGTTGGGCTTGCTAGGGAAATAATAGAATCCCAGTTCAAGTAACATAGGAACAAAGGAGAAAGTCTAAAATGGAGATTCAATTTACACAACGAATGAGACAATTTAAGAAGCATCATCGTCAGTAGTTATTGCATGAGCATGTTTAGTCCGAAAAATGGTGGAACTGGTTTGCATCCCTTAGGACCATACATCTTCTGGTTGCCATGGAGATATACTTGATTGCAGAATGACAATCTCTGCAAATGCGGAGATTCTGGAAACACCCTGATAGATTTTGGACTGGAGTGCTTATAAGGCTAAAAACAACAGTAATTTTTTCACTGTTCTGGAGCAAATATTGTTCCTTTTGTCCCTCCTCCACATCATGAAGAACAAATTCAGTAGTCAGAACATTACCCAGTTTCTTTATTCAACTGGCCAATCGGTCTTGTCATAAATCTCCTGTGCCTTTGGGCGTGAAGTGTCACCCACATATGTTATTTGCAAGCGTTATTTTTCACTTAAATCCAGCTACAACTGGCTTCTTTTGTAAGATATTTCAGTTTCATCTTCTTTCTGATTGCTGCTGCATCTTCCCAAGACCAGCCGAGGCATAAATATTTGATAGCAAAACATAAGCAGCAGGGTAGTCTGGTTCCTACTAAAGTATCATTGCTGCAGCTTGTTTTGCAAGTTCAACATTGCCGTGAACTCAGCAAGCTCCAAAACATGTACGTCAGACCTGACTAGTGTATCCGCCCTGAAAGGCATTAAATTTATAATCTCATGGTAAGGATTCCGATCCACCCAATAAGTCAACAACGCATGCATAGTGATCAATTCTCTCATCTCACGGAAAACTCGGAAAGCAGCTTCTAGGTTTCCCCACCTTGAATACACAGTGATCAAAGCATTGGAAATGCACTGATTTGAGTCCAGCGCTGATTTTACCATCTCCCATGGATTTGCTCCCTTTCACCAATAGCGCCAATACAGGCAGCTCCACCTAAAAGGCTGGCAAATGTAGAAGCACCCCTTCTGATTTCTCTCTCCTCAATTTCATATTGGACTCCAAGCTCTTGGCATAGGCATCCACAAGGGCATTATGAGAAATTAAATTCTTTTCAAATAGTGTATCAAAAGCTCTCTGAGTGTCTTCAATGTGGTGCAACTGAGAATATGTGCTAACAAGAGAATAACCCATGAAAGTGTCACCAGCAAAGCCCAATCTTGTAGCTAGCGTGTATATTTGTATCCCCATATCTACATCACAAGTACTTCCACATGCCTTGAGAACACTAGCAAATGTGAAATGGTTTGGCCTCATGGGACCTTTTATCATTTCCAAAAAGAATTTGATACTTCCCGTGATTATCGCCGTCTAAGACATCATGTTACGATCTTGCACCCGATCAAACACCTTTCTCCAATCATTAAACAATCCACTAGCTACACACTTCAAGTACATGTCCACCAAGCTGCATCTAACTCAGACATCCGAAGCCAATCCAGACTGTATAACCCAGCATTGCAACTGCAACCCCAGCGACTGCAACTCCAACTCCGAACTTGCTGACAAAACAGCTTCGAGTGTAGATCTATCTGCCCCAGTCCCACTCACAAGCGTATCGAGAAACAAATCAACAGCTCTCTTGGACAACTCACCAGCGTACATCTTGTCATCATCAAAGTCCAAGCAACCACACTCCTCTCGGGCCTTTTCTCGTACACCTTACGATCTGAAACAAAATCAGCACTACCCTTGGCAAACATGTCAATTAAAATGCACACCCAACGCACACATCATAATTTACGTAGCCGCTTTTGATTATAAACCCGAAAATTGTATCACCAATTGATGCATTCTCCGGAACTGAACGGAACTGAACAAGCCCAATAACCGCCGCGAAACAATAATCGTTAGGGAAAAAAACCATCTGCAAACATATGAAGGAAAGTTTCAACCGCTTCAAACTCCAAGAAACCAAGCCCGTTTTCTGACCCATGTCCATAAATATCCTCTCGGCCTCGTCCCAGTCATTGCATTTTGAGTAGAGACTGATGAGCGAGTTGAGAATCCCCGAGTGGGCCTCGAGCTCGTACCGAGCCAGCGCGCGATGGACCCGCCTCCGAGAGCGAACAGACTTGAGGAGGAGAGAGAAGGCGAGGAGGTCGGGATGGGACCCGTCACGGGACATGAGGTCGGGGTGGGAGATTGCTCCACGGAGGTTGCCGCCACGGTGGTGGGGGTGATGAGGCGGCGGTCGAGGGGCGAGAGGGGGAGAGGTTTTGGCGGGAAGGAGGGAGCTTTGATATTGGACGGTGGAGGGAAGAGAGAAAGAGACGCATTGCTCCATATCAGGAGAGCATACTCAGGAAACGAGAAATGTAAATAGATAGCCACGAAGGCAATTCCACTGCAAAATACAGGAATTAACAAACTACGCTAAAGTCAATTTGCTTATTTTGCTTTGCATTCGTACGTGGAGAAAAAGAAAATCAGTCAATGCATGATTTCTTCATTGTTAGGTGATGGTAATGTTCCGTCATTCTCTTGTTTTATCGATTCCACAAATTTAGTTCACAAAAAAATCAAGAGGAATGGCCTTCTCCCCTCAAAAGTATGACTACTGGGTGTTCTCAATTAAAATGCAATTCACTCTTAATATATTCAAAAAGAACAAATCAATCCTTAAAATTATCGAATTCGTATGTACTTGTGGGCACCACATCATATGACGAAGCAAAATTAAAAAGAAACAAGAAAGATAATCCAAAAAAAAAAAATGAAGAAGAAAAAAAGTCGAAAATTAAAATGAAAAAGAAAAAGGGAACACAAAGATAGTTGGAGAAGTCTTGAAGAGGCGCCGAGCCCCAGAAAAGACTCCTACTCAACCAGAGGTCTGAGTTGTTGGTCATCACCACAAGTAGACGCTCAGATCCACCAGGGTCCAACCCCAGCCAGTTGGCCGCAAGGGCCAATCAACCCTCACACGATGGTAGCGAGGGATGTGGTCTTTATATTTTTCTTAGTCCGGCGCATGTAGCTTCTCCATATTTTTCTTAGTCCGGCGCATGCAGCTTCTCCAATTTACCAAGTTACAAGTTTTAAAACTTCCGCGAACAACCCACCCCACGGTGGACGCGTTGGTTCGCTTCCGCTTCCCTCATCCGAGAGGGGAGGTTCGAAACTCCACAACCCCATTTGCGCGACCCAAGTGGAGTGCGTGGGAGGTGGGTCCCCGCGCCAATGTCTTTCACAGTTTCTGTGGCCATTCTACCGACTGTACGGTGGTCTCAGGGTCATCAAAAAAAAAAAAAAAATTCCGCGAACAAAATGAAAGTGTTAATACTCATATGCATTATGTTGATAAGTTACAGGACTTTTCTAAATAATTGTCCCATTTTCTTTTGATTGTTTAAAAATTAGAGCTAATGTGACCTTCAAGACAATATGATTATCTCATCGCTATTTTCTCAAGAATTTGATCAATTTTCGATTCATGTAAATGAATTGTGAAGAAAATAAAATTTTGTCGCAATTGTTGAATAAAGAATTTGAATTTGGGCGAGCCAAATGCTGAGCGATTTCTAAATGCAATCACCACAAATAAAAACTACTCTACGACCTGAGCAATCGAGGAAAAAAGATTGATTTACACCGAGTCAAAGAGGACACGGGCCACTGGCAAGTATATGTAAGATGGCACGTTTTGCAGCCCTCTTTAGTGAATATTCTACAAAAAACGAGTGATTTGGTTTATAGATGAATAACTGAATTAGCTAGAATTCACATTGGATGAACATATAGAATACACTTCCTAAACACGGTTACATCCCATATAAGAGATTGTATGGACCACACATGGTGAAACTATACATGAAGTACAATAACACGCCGACCGAAAAAAAAAAAAAAAGTACAATATCACAACAGTAAGCTAAGAACTAGAACAAGACGAAATGTAATCACTAGCAAACTAAACTAGCTCACCTCCCTCCCAACATAATACTATGTTGTGGGGAACAAAGCTTTTCCAATTAAACTGTGCGTGGTTCTAGACACCACTGCTATCTCCAAATGGAAAACTAGCAGAAATTATGGGAGTACTTGATGAAGTTGAAAATGTTTCTAATTCCATTTCAATTTTGTCATCGCCAATTGGCTCATTTGGTGGGTAAATAAGCGGTTTTGGAGGCATTTGAATATTACCAATATCTCTTTCAAGCATTTCTAAGACTTTGTTCATTGGAGGCCGATGGTCAGGAATTAATTGTATACACCACAATGCAACTATTATCATCTTTTTTATCACCTCCCTTTCCTCTCCTACAATTTCATCCATTTCAACACTTTCTCCTTCATTGACGTGGTCATATACCCACAGCGGAAAATAAATTTGGCTTGAGCGTTCCGCATTTGCATTTAAATTTTTCCTTCTACCTGCCATTTCCATGAGCAACATCCCGAAGCTATAGACATCTGCTTTATAAGATACACCACCGAGGTTTTTGTAGAATAACTCAGGTGCCATATATCCCAAAGTTCCTCTTGCAGCGGTCATTGAAACTATGCTATGATCAGTGGGATAAAGTTTCGCGAGTCCAAAATCAGAAACTTTTGGCGTGAAATTCTTACTTAAAAGAATGTTGTGAGGCTTGATATCAAAGTGGAGTATTTGCCTGTCACACCCCCGATGTAAATATTCAATCCCCCTCGCCACCCCAAGAGCAATCTCATATATTTTCTTATAATCAAGAAACTTATCACCTTCCTTTGTGAAAATATGCTTATCTAAAGATCCATTTGACATGAAGTCGTACACGAGAGCTTGTTTCGAGCCTTCAAAGCAAAAACCAATGAGTTGCACTATATTAACATGGTGAATTATTCCAATAGTAGCTACTTCACTGATAAAATCTTGGCCATGGGCCTTAGACTGCTTTAAAATCTTGATAGCTACCTCGTTGCCGCTTATGAGTGTTCCTTTGTATACAGAACCATAACCTCCTTCACCTAGTTTGTGCCTAAAATTTTTGGTGATCTTCTTGATATTCGAGTAAGAGTACCTTATCGGCAAAAAGTTATTATGAGTCTGCAAGAATTCTTCAATGTTCTTGTCCATTGCTAAGTGCCTTCTTCTGTACTTGTAGATTAGAAATATCGCGACAAATGGCATTCCGATTACAAATTTCACTACACAGAAAAGAACTGAAGAAAATTTTGATAGGTTAGAATAGGTTTTTTGCTTTTTTTATTTCCATAATTATTGTAAGAATAAATTATTGTGGCTTACTTAATAGTATTGGTAAATCCCAAGTTGTCCAAAATGCAATATCATCTAGGACACCTGTGGAAGGAATGAATGATGTGAAAAATAATTGAAGGAAAAAAAAAGTTTGGAAAGCAAAAATCATAAGGAAACAGAGTAGAAGGAAACAGAGTAGTAGCAAGCTACTTTGTATAAGTTGAATTTATTGTCTACAAATCAAGAAAAACAGAGCTTTTCATTTTTAACGAATAATTTTGTTCCTCCTATCGATACATGACTACAATTTTTTAAGGATTGTTAACGAGTGTCTCTAGGATTATTGGTGAAGTAAATAATTAAAGAACTAATTAAGAAAATTTAAAAAAAAAAAATCTAAATTTTATGCCAACAAAAAACTAGTCTTGTGGTTGGTCGCACAAGAATCCTTTTTCTTTTCTTTTCTTTTTTTTTTTACAATACAGATTTAGCCCTTCTGCTGAAAGAAATTATAATCTAGGCACATGTATACATTGACGTACGCTATCGTGTATATTTTGTCATAATTTTCTTGGATATTAGATATTCCTTTCATTTTCCAGTTTCAAAGAGAAAGTAGCAAGTGAAAGAATATACAGAATCATGCAAAATTACGGTGAAATTTCAAGGTCGATCAATACTTACCACCATGATAGTACACGGATGCACAAAACTGACCTCCGCTGGAGCTGTCATATAAGCGCTTGGAATAAAAGTAACGATTGAGCCGAAAGTAGCCATAGATATCAAAGTAGCAAAAGAAAGTTTTCTTCCAATAAGATGAAGATATAGTATAGAAGAGAACGAATCCATCGGCCATGATGTTATGGATTTGCTTGTAATTGAAAGAGCTATTATGAGCCTGGCCACCCCCAAAATCATGTGACGCCCATGTCCAACTGCTAATGGTGCAAAAATTCCTAACATCCGATACATTTGGATGGACCAAAGTATACAAGTTCCAATTTGATGACATGTTGGTAGAGTATGACCCCTCAATGCACGGATCGGTAGCGATATAAAATGGAGAACTAACCGATTTTGAGCAATTCACAATGACCGATATATTGTTGTTGAACAGGTTGTAGTATGGGTAGTCTAGATAGGAAAGTCTATAAAAGTCATACCCTGACAATGAATGATGGGGGAGAGACGAGCAGTTATCTCTTTGCAGCCCACTGTCAACCAATCCAATTTGTTGACGGGTATAATTGATAAACTGCACATAGTATTGACCATTACGGAAGTATAGAACAGTGCGATTATCTTCACAAGCCAGCTCGAATTTCGATATACCACATCCCTTTGGATGACTCTTCAGTCGAAATGGGAAGCTTATATTACGAACGTCACCACAAGTTGAAGGAATGCACTGTTGATTGCTCGACTCAACATTGCTAGTCATCGCTAGAAACAAGACAAGAGTGAGTAGCAACACTTGACAGATATTCATAGAGCTGAGAGCATTAATCGTGCCTCTGTTGTATTTGGGCAAAAAGAAATTGGTAAAGAATTGCTTGGGGTGTGGAGGATGATCTTTGTTTGATTTGGAGACGTGGGAGTTGCCTGGTCTTTATATAAGAAGCCCAAGTCAGTCAACAGAACAAATGTATGAAGTCAAGCAATTGAAGAGGTAGGTCCAAACTGAAGTTACATTATTAGGGGTACTTGGATAGTGGTCGGTGGAGGGACCTCGCCTTACGGCGTGCCACCAAGTAGAGGGCCTTTCACCTTCTCTCCCTCACCCTAAGCATGGAAGGATATTATACCTACTTATATGGCGATAGCCAGAATTGAAGTCCTGACGTGGTGTCTACCTTCACCACCGTGGTATCCCCTAATTCCCTTGTGTTTCTTTGTCTTCCCCACATGGAGGGAATACGGGAGTGACATTACAGGGTCTCCCATCCTAGAATGGATCTCCCTCTTGTTTCTTCTCCTTAAGCCTTTTAAGAACTTGCTTAGGTCAAAAGTTTCATTATTAGGGGAACCTATTCAAAGGATCTTCTTACACATTTGATCTTTCCTTCTCCGCTATCTCCACTTTGCTTTCACTTTCTCCACGTGATTGTTCTCCACTTCTTCTCCACCTTCTTAGAAATTTTTACGTTCCATCATAGGCGCTTGATCACTTAGATATGCATTCCATATTTGCTAAATTAAGTCACAAACTTTTGACGTAATTCCAATTTCTTAAAAGGTCGAATCATTTCATGAAATAAATTATCTCTATAAAAAAAAGTATCTCATATAACAATGATATATAGATGACGTCACCATCGAACTAGCCACGAACGACTGCATATTTTGTCGTGCAAATCTAAAAAAAAAAATCCTTATGTGAAGCTAAAATGTATAAATTATAGTAGTTACATACAATACCCTCTCTTATACATAATAGTATATATCCATGCTATAATAGTATTCTTGCAATGCACATGGCAAGAATGACAGTAAATGGACTAGGGACAATTCGAAGCAATAGTGGGTGGTAATGATTTTTTTTCATCACACAGACTTTACATCTTCTTTATTGAACATTTTCTCACCCTAATGATGGACGTGGCAGAGAAAGGGGTTATAATTGTTAGCCAGAATCATAAGGGAGACATGCTTCAAGAATTATTGAAGACAAAAGCAACCCCAATAGCCTCTGATGTGGATTGGACATTGCGTGCAATTGGTGCAATCATTTCAAACTAGTGATAATCTCTTTTGATCTCCACTTCTATTTAACTCTGGTTGATTGATACAATGAACAAAATCAGCTTTGTAGATCCGGAAGACAACATCGGTTTGACTATTAAATAAGAATTGATAAGCGGTGGGAGGGTGAGTTATTTTATTGAACTTTGTGCAAAAAAAGGAGTTTTTTTTTTTTTTTTGGTTCAAAAGTAATAAAGTGAAAGAATCGACTGACTTGCTTTTTAAAAGCCCACGAGCATCATGCTTTCTCTCTTTTAATTATAATTAGATAGAAAACTTTTATCTTGTCATATGTAGCCGTTACTTTTAAGCTAAAAAAAGGGTGTAATATTTGATAGAATCACATTAGTGCGTCCCGACACTCGTTAAGAATGTTGAAAATAACGATTCTACCTTATATACGAAATGCAAGATGTAAATTGAACAGAAAATAGGAATTATATATTCCTATCAGCATGTAACCAAACTTTTACCTTAATCAAACCAATCGTTTTTCTAATTTTTGATAGGTAATCAGTAAATCCAACTCGATCTATTTTGAGAAACTTTTTAACAACATTGTTACATGAGACCATACTAATATACTGACTATTCACCAAAATGGTATATTTTTACCCAAAAGAACGAATCAGTGGGTTTATTCGACAAGTAAATCCTTCCTTCATTCAATTTTTCACCTTCAATAACTAGCGATTAGCAAAGAAACATGCGATTCCATGAAAGCACAATGATGATGCAAATAATGGTAGACATCCTTTGATTCGACAAGACCACAACACGGAGAAGAGTGGGCGTCAGCTGTACACGAATTGTTTTATAGCGAATGGATTTTTGTCATGTCCAGGGATCTCATGTTCTATTACCATTAGAGTGGTACCTGTTCTTTTCCGGAGCCAATGCGAGACTGACAAGATGATGGAGTTGACGTGAATCTTTACCACCACCGATCACACCCTCTTAAGAGAACACTTAAATAGAATTAGTCTATCACTGGAATTGCTTTAAAACAGAGGTATTGTGTATAGATATCATCAACAAAGCCTAAATTAAGTCACAAACTTTATACATAATTCCAATTTCTTATATGATTGAATCATTTCATGAAATATATAATTGCTTTAAGAAAGGTATCTCATATGACAATGACATATCGCACGGGGTCATCGTCGACCTAGTCATGAATGACTACGTGTATTGTCGAGTGAATCATCATATTTATGTACAAAGAAGTTACATAAGACATCCTCTCCTATGCTCTGTTGAAAGGTAAAATCATGTACTATAATTGTATTCTTGCAATGCACTTGGCAACAATAACTATAGTGCTTTAGAATAAATTTAAGCTAGTACAGCTATATAAAGATGGGATTTATGTAGGGACAAGTTGAAGCAACAGTGGGTCCTAATGACTTTCTTTATTAAAAATTTCATCTTCCTGAATGACGGGGCATGATACTTTCAGTTGCCTTGTCCTATAAAAAAAACCCAAGTCAAGCACGTAACAAATGCATGCAAGTCAAGAAATTAAAGGAGGTGGACCCAAACTGAAATTCCATTCCATTATTAGTGGAGTCATGTCCAACTCTTATCAATTGATGACCCCCTTTACTGACTATACATATAGCACGAAGTTTCCACCCATTGAAAATTCAAAAGATTTTGCTTCCAATAAGATCTTTCTTTCTCCACATTTTTTCCACTCTCTCCATGTGAACGTTGGTTCCACGTTCTGTCAACGAACAAATCCACCCCTCTTCCCATCAATTCCTTCTTATACCCTATCTTTCTTCTTGTTCTCTTCTTCATGTTTTTTTTTCCTTCTCCCTTCTTCATCTCCATCTTCTTTCTTCACCCCATGAGTCACGATCATAGGAAAATTGATTTATAGTTTCAAGGAACAATATCATGAATAAAAACTAGCTATCCTCAAAACTACTCTTTCTCAATGTCACCACACAAGACATCAATTTTGATGCAGTACCATGAAACCATGTTATATAGGTCCACTGATCTCTTCTTTCAGATTAAACAATAATTCCATTGATTGTTTGCTAAAGGAGGTGTACCCAAACTGAAGTTCCATTATTCGTGTAGTCGTGTCCAACCCGTCTCAATTGATGACCCCCTTTATTGACCTACATATATAGCACATCTCGAAAGTTTCCACCCATTGAAAATTCAAAAGATTTTGCCTCACATAAGATCTTTCTTTCTCCACATTTCTTCCACTCTCCCCACATGAACGTTGGTTCCACATCCCGTCAATGAACAAATCCACCTCTCTTCCCTCTCCCCCATCACTTCCTTCAGCTACACTATCTTTCTTCTTGTTCTCTTCTTCATTTTTTTTCCTCCCTTCTTCATCTCCATCTTCTTTCTTCGTCCCACAAGTCACGATTATAGAAAAATTGATGTATAGTTTCGAGGAACAATATCATGAAAAAAAAAAAAAACTAGCTATCTCAAAACTACTCTTTCTCCATGTCACGACACAGGACATCAATTTTGACGTAGTACCATGAAACCATGTTGTACAAGTCCACTGATTTCTTCTTTCGAACTGAACAATAATTCTGTTGATTGTTTGATAAGTCCAAGGATTTACTCTTGAGTGCAATGATTTCTTATATTTCCTAGACACTCACGATACAATAATTGCAAAAACATAACTATGATATAATGAAATAAAACAAGAATTCACATACAATTAAAACAAAAAATAGGCTTGCATAAGGACTCACTAAATGGGCATAAAAGGTTTCGGGCAAAAGAACGCTTCAAGTGCCATAACTTGACACAAATGGACACTTAAGTGCCATAACTTACAAAAGGTACACTTAAGTGCCACATTCGAAGAAAAACGGATCACTTAAGTGCCACTCCGGCCAAAGTCCGGCCAAAAGGCTGACGTGGCTTTTTTTCGGCGAAGCGAGCCCGAAACGACGCCGTTTTGCATGCTGACGCGGCCAAATAATGCAAAAACAGCGTCGTTTTGGGCTGACATGGTAAAAATAAAAAATAAAAAATAATTAAATTAAATTTATTTAAAATATTTTAAAATAATAATTAAAAATAATAATTTAAAAAAAAAAAAAAAAAAAAAAAAAAAAAAAAAAAAAAAAAAGGGGGAAGGTGGGGAGGCGGGCGAGGGATCGCCCTCGGCCGCCGCCGCCAAATCCTTCACCCCCGCCGCCGCCGGAAGGACCGGCGACGGCGGGGGGGGGGTCGGCCGGGGTCGCCGGGCCTTGGCCGGGGGCCCGGCGACCCCGGCCGACCGGCGGTGAGGGCTCGCGGCCCTCGCCCGGATCCCTACGGGCGGCGGCCCTTGGCCCGGCCGAGCGAGGGCTGCGACCCTCGCCCCCGGATCGGGCGAGGGCTCGCGAGCCCTAGCCACCCCGGTCGGCCGGGGCCGGCCCCCGGCCACGGCCCGGCGACCCGGCCGACCCTCCCCCTCCGTCGCCGGCCCTTCCCGACGACGGCGGGGTGGGGCGGCGGCGCGGCGGCCGAGGGCCGATCCCTCGGCCCGCCTCCCCACCTTTCCGTTTTTTTTTTTAATTTTTTAATTTTTTAAAATTATTATTTTAAAATATTTTAAATAAATTTAATTTAATTATTTTTTATATTTTTTTTTACCACGTCAGCCCAAAACGACGCCGTTTTTGCATTATTTGGCCACGTCGCATGCAAAACGACGTCGTTTTTTGGGCTTGCTTCACGGAAAAAAGCCACGTCGCCTTTTGGCCGGACTTTGGCCGGATTGACACTCAAGTGATCCCTTTTACTCCGATTTTGGCACTTAAGTGTACCTTTCATAAGTTATGGCACTTAAGTGTCCCCTTCTGCCAAGTTATGGCACTTGAGGAGTCCGCACGTCAAAGGTTTCGCATTGCAGTTGTCATTTGGAAATATCAAGAACATTATATGGTTAATATAAAACTTCTACACATGAGCGAGGCATGATCTTTCGATACTATTTTAATGCTTTGTTTGGGAGAGGGAGAAAAGAGGAAAGAGGAGGTGGGTGAAAAAAAAATTTCCTTAGTGGCCACTCTTCCAACATGGAATGGGGGAGGTGGGAGGTTCAAATCTCCACCTTCTCGGGAGGGGGTTGGGGTGGGGACGATTTAGTTTCAGTGTGGGTTTTTCGACTCCCACGCCTTGCAATGAGGCGGGGCAAAAGTCGAGAGTGAGAGTTAGAGTAGAAGTAGAGTAGGGCCGACCCAAAAAAAAATTCTTTTTTCCTCCAATTCACTCTCTCGTAAATATAGACTTTCCAATATTAGTTATTCATCATGTCACTACATAGTACATCAGATTTGACATGATACCATAAAACCAAGTCAGCATGCATCGGAATAGTTTGTTCTAATGTCTTCTCCAATGACATTTATTTATAGAATGTGGAAATTCCATGTAGGATTGCCAAATGTAGGATAATACTTAAGAAACGCAATAGAATGAAGCCACACACTAAAAACATCATTGTTCAAACTTGAATATGATGAATTTGCATAACTCAATGATCACTGCAATCTCGCATATTAGGAATTCATACCTTGCCATGGTTATATTCCACAGTCAAAGCAAAGACGGCTACTCCATCTTAAGATGTCTTGCAATTCGACATTCCAAAGCATAATCTGTGTCAAGTCACATGGGAGAAAGAATGAAGTTGCCAATGGCACCTATTATGAGTTAATGCCCCGTCTTCGCATATCCCTTGAGGATAATGGTTCCCTGGTTTTATTGACGATGAACACGTCCGGAGGTGACAACCGGCAATGTGCATGGACAAATGTCCATGACTGAAAACACTAGACTCTTGACAATATTTAGTGATCTAGAGTGATCTTACAATCTACGGTGGTAAAGCCCATCTGAGTATCAATGCACACTGGACCATTTAGTTAGTGGAGGCACCTCTTTAGCTGTCAATTAGACGAGATTTAAGTGATGTCTAATCTAAGATTTAATATCGACAGGTCTGTTCAGTTTTCCAATGGCTTGATCATCAAGTTGGTCTAGTTGCTTTAACGGGTGGGATCTTTTGATAAGTCATTCAAAAACTCCTTGATGAGTTTACCCAAAGAAATAACGACCATCCAAGTGATGGGATAAGGAAGCAACCTGAATACATAACCCTTATTTTAAAGACTAGACGATAAAGATTGAGAGATGTAATTGTCGATTCCGTGCACTTTCATAAGTTGCAGGACATATATACTAGCCCCCTCGGAAGCACAACTCTGTAGAGGATTCCCGTCCAACTTTATTTTTGGGTGCTTTTCTTCCGTCAACTTATGGCTCTTAAGGGAACGCCTTAAAGAAAAACCTCAAAAAATTTTGAGAAGTCAGCGCGTTTGCTTTAACCTTCCCATCAAAAGTTAAAGTACTACTCGAATAATTTAAGAAAAATCATGAAATGATTATATATGAAATTACGTGTCAATGTTTGTATGCCATGAAAATTTAAGGTATTTAGAGTTTAAAAAATTAAAACTAAGCGCACCCTAGAATTAGATTGATGTAACGTTATAGATATTTAGATATCTTGTAAAATGTAAAAGGTGTAAATTAATCTCCCTACTGCAATTATCTTATGGCCAAACCAAAGAAGCACAAGCCAGATATTTTCTTCTGCGATACGGGTTGTAAGTAGTTAAGGAATTGGCCATCGCGTTAGGGAGTTGCTTGTTCGGTGCAAGCATGCAATCATGACATGCCTATGTCGTCATGGGTGATGGTGCCAGATTCCTCAATAACCGATGAGTTTTCATCCATCACAGCCCATGAATACCCATTCATTTTACATATCTTAGACGATACGTCCGAGGAGTATGCTCCTTCGATATATAAAGGAGAAAGCAACGGGTCTTCAGCACTTCACAAAGACCATTGAATTTACCAGAAACATGAAACTCTCGTAACTAAAGTTCGAGTTCGTTAATGAATAACTAGGGAGGGAAGGGCAATTGGCCCTTTGCCATCCCACGTCGAACATGTGGATATCACCAAAATTGATGGTGTCATTATTTTTATAGATGGATGTGCAAAGTAGTTCGTATGATTATTTTCACGCGCTAACTCAAGTCTTGAGTCGCCACAACCTTTCACATCACTCTTCGTTTGAAAGGGACAGGTCATCTTGGAAACTTCACTGCAGGAGAGGCTGAACGAGGTCGTTCATTCGGGGCATTAGTGTCCCCAGCAGCACGGCAAGAAAGACCAATGACACGAGGCACACGGGTCTGGAATTGCGAGGAAAAGTCTTGAGTCGCCACAACCTTTCATATCAGTCTTCGTTTGAAAGGGACAGGTCATCTTGGAAACTTCACTGCAGGAGAGGCTGAACAGGGTCGTTCATTCGGGGCATTAGTGTCTCCAGCAGCACGGCAAGAAAGACCAATGACACGAGGCACACAGGTCTGGAATTGCGAGGAAAAGTCGTGTCGTTCTCAGCCTGTGAGCGATGGAAATTCGGGGCTTAATATGTGGTGGAGGATCAACAAAGATAAAAAGACGTCCATGTAATAATGGCGAATGAGAGAGACCGCAAATATGAAGACTCGGGATCTTCTATTAAAAAGCCCATGTCAACTAATAAAACAAAGTCAATCAAGTTGAGAATATTACAGGAGTAGCGAATAGGACCCAACACCATCGCCATTTCTTTCTGGCACGAAACCATCGTGTTGACAACCCATAAATGTAGCCGTCCAACAATATTATTTCATGCTTTAGAGATTTTTGTTAGATAAGTAAGTTATTTTAAATTCCCAAAGATATTTAGGATGTTAATGAGTTTCCTTTTTTCTAATATGACAAGAAAGCCATCTTAAGATTCCATTACAAACTTTAAATTGAAGTCAACCCAAATGAGCTAAGAATCGAATGCATCCTGATAATTAAGGATTGCATAAATTCAATTTAAAGGAAAAAGAATGTTAAGAAATAAAGAATTATCCACTCTATTCTAATTTTATTGAAGAAAATTCTACAAAAGTTGTTAAAGTAACTTTATGGTTCCCTCACTATCTTTGGAAAGAATCTTATAGAGTGTTCAACAGTTTGGCATAATTAGAAGATTTGAAAGTCAACAATAACAAAAGGTATTAGGGTTCTTCGGGAAATTCAAGTTCAACTTATTTTTACTCGAGAATTGTGAATAAAGCGACACTATATAAAGTGTATATAGTCATTAACAAGTTCAAGAAAATGCAAGTTCAATTCGAAATTTTGTAGGTTTTGTTCTCAATTCTTTATAATAACCTAAATCAATATTGGGACAAGAGAATACTTGATGACGGTTAAAATTGTGACAAATCTTAAGTTTTTTCTTTTAGCTAGAACTTTTCCGCTACAAATAAAGTTGGCTTCATCCATATTATATTTTTCTAAAATATATAACTAAACAATGTATATTTTGCATACAAGGCACATATGTAGTGTTAATTAGAAATTACGATTTCTTACACGAAAAATAATATGATGATGGAAATAATACAATGTCAATACATAAAAGCTGAGATGAGATTATGTCATCAGTGGACATCTTTGCCCACTGAATACAACAGTAGCGATCTACCGTAAGCAAATTTCCAGGGGTTTTGATAGAAATTTCTGGAAAAAAAAAAAAGTTTGAGCATCAAAATGAAGATGACATTAATAACAATTTCTTACATGGAAAAGTCGCGTCACTCTCAGCCAACGAGCAGTGGAAATTTCGGGCTTGATATGTGGTGGAGGATCAACAAGGATAAAAAAAAAAAAAAAGTACATGTAATAATGGTGAATGAGAGAGAAACTTAAAAATGAAGACTAGGGTTCGTCTATTGAAATGCTCCTATCAACCGATAAAACAAAGTCAATCAAGTCGAGATTGTTACAGGAGTAAACATCACAATTGACAAACCATATATTTAGCTGTCCAATGACACCATTTCATTGTAGGACCCAACATCATCCCCAATTTTTCTTGCAAGAAAACGTCACAGTTAACAACGCATATATTTAGCTGTGCAATGATACAATTTCATAGTTTTGGAGATTTTTCTTAGATAAGTTATTTCAAATTCCTTGAGATATTTATGCTATTAATGAGTTTTCTATTTTCTAATATGACAAGAAAGTCATCTTAAGATTAGATAGTAGACTTTGAATCAAAATGAATTCAATGTGAGTTAAATGCATCTTGATAATTAAGGACTGCATAAATTCAGTTCAAAGGAAAAAAAATGTTAAGAAACCAAAAGAATCATCCACTCTATTCTATTTTTATTGAAGAAAATTCTGCTGAAGTCATTAGAGTAAAATATTAGAATTTTATAATTCCCTCACCATCTTTGAAGAGAATCTTATGGCGTGTTCAACAGTTTGGCATAAATAGCAGACTTCAAAGTTGCTAATAACAAAAGGCAGCAAGGTTCATTAGGAGAATAAAGGTTTAATTTTTATTTTTTTACTTTAGAATCGTGAATAAAGTGACACTATATAGAGTTTACATCAGTCATTAATAAGTTCGAGAAAATACGAGTTCCAATTTAATGATATGTTGGAATATTACGACCCCTCAATACATGGACCGGTGGTGATGTAGAATGGAGAACTAATTGGCTTCAAGCAATTCACAGTGACCACTGGACCATCGCGGTCCATTTTGCATGGGTTGTTGGGTCAATACGGTGCTTGAAGTTATACACCACCCATGAATAACGGGGGATAGAGAGCAATTTTTTTTTTTTTTTTCGACACATCATCGACTAATATGATTTGGTGGGTGGAATAATTGATAAACTGCACGTAGTATCGGACATCATGCAAGTATAGAATTGTGCAATTATCTTTACAAGCCAACTCATTCTTCCACTCACTACATCCCTTTGGGTCATTTTTCAATCGAAATAGCATTGCTCGGAGTGGCATTGCTAGTCATTGCATGCAACAAAACAAAAGAGCGACAACACTACATAGACTGCAAAGCTGAGAGCATAAATCATGTCTCTGCTTGTCTTTGGGCAAAGTGAAATCGTTAAAGAACTGCTTGGTGTATGTGGCGATGGCACCATAGGAAAAGATTGAAAAGAGATTTAATGAACCTTGTCTGATCAGAGACTTTGGAGTCGCTTTGTCCTATAGAAAATATCAAGTCAGTCAACGGAACAACTGCACTCAGGTCAAGACATTAAAGGGGACCACACAAGCCCAAGTTACATTATTAGTGGAGTCCCGAGCACGACCTAATGGTCAACCTTGATTGAGACCCCCTATAAAATCATCCACGCAAAAAATTTCAGAGCATCATTTTATACATTTGATCTTTCTTTTTCCATGTAATTGTTGGGTCCACATCCCATCAATAAACAAATCCATCTTTCTTGTTATTTTCTTCTGTTAGAATATTTAAATAATAAATTGCACATTCATCTAACAACTTAAATTTTTAGAACAGTTAGCAGTGATCTCACAAAATCTCACTTGGTATCAGAGTTGGAAGTCCTAAGTTCAAATCTTACCAGGCATCCTCCCTTATAATTCCATACTTAGTACTACGCAAAAGACCAGACTAAGCGTGAGAAAGAGTGTTAGAATATTTAACTAATAAATCATGCATTCATCTAATAACTTAAATTTTTAGAACAGATATCAGTAGTCTCACAAAATCTCACTTTCGTTTGTTTTCATCTCCCTTCTTCTCCAACTCCCTCCTTCAACGCCCGAGTCATGATCATATGAAATTTTACACCCATTGAAAATTCAAAAGTTTCTTCCAACTCTCTTAACGTGGCTCCACATTCCATCAACAAACAAATCCGTCTCTCTCCCCCATCACTTCCTTTTTATACACAATCTTTATTTCTTATAGCGTGTTTCCTCACCATCTTTGAAGAGAATCTTATAGGGTGTTCAACGGTTTGGTATAATTAGAAGCCTTCTATTTTATTAAAGTGAGGCTATATAGAGTGTACATCAGTCATTAATAAGCTCGAGAAACTACAAGTTCCAATTCAATAATGCATTGGAAGATTACAACCCCTCAATACATGGACCGGTGGCGATGTAGAATGGAGAACTAATCAGCTTCAAGTAATTCATAATGACCAATGGACCATCACGGTCCATTTTGTATGGGTTGTTTGGGTCAATATGGTGTTTGAAGTTAGACACTGCCCATAAATGACAAGGATGAGACAAGCAGTTATCCTTTCGCAACCCGCCGTCAACTAATCTGACTTGGTGGGTGGAAGAATTGATAGACTACACGAAGTATCGACCATCACACAAATATAGAACTGTGCAATTATCTTCACAAACCAGCTCATTCTTCTGCTCACCGCACCCCTTCGATTCATTCTTCAATCGAAATGAGTAACTTATATTGCGAATGTCACCACAGTATGAAGCGACATACTGCGAATTACTTGGAGTGGCATTGCTAGTCATCGCATGCAACATAACAAGGAGGAGCGGCAACACTACATAGACATCGGTGGAGCTAAGAGTATTAATCATGTCTCTGTTTGTCTTTGGGCAAAGCGAAATTGTTAAAGAACTGCTTGGGGTATGTGCATATGGCACCATATGAAAAGATTGAAAAGAAATTGGATGAACTTTGTTCGATTGGAGACTTTGGAGTTGCCTTGTTCTATAAAAAAGACCAAGTCAGTCAACGGATTGGGTCAAAAAATTAAAGCCGAAGTTAATATTACTAGTGGAGTAATGGGCATGGCCCAGCGGCCAACCCCAATTGAGACTCCCCCTAATTACTTTCTAAGCAATAGTCTTTACATTTTCTATAAATTAAAAAAAAAAAACTAATTAACCTTATGATTGACGGGCACGATACGGAATATGTCTTTCTTAGCTAGAATCAAAAGGGACCTATACTTTTAGAATTATTGACGACAAAAGCAACCACAATCGTGTTTGATGTGGATTGGAGATTTGTGCGTGCAATTGGTGCAATCACTTCAAACTATTGATATCTCTTTTGGTCTCCACTTCCATTTAACTATGGTGGATTGATATAATGAACCAATTTTGTTTCAAAAAGCTATATAGATGCAGAATAAAAAATCCAGGTTTGGCTATTAAATAAAATTTGATAGGGATGATTTACTTTGCGCAAAAAAGTGGTTCAAAGGTAAGAAAACAAGAAGAATTGACAGACTTGCTTTTTGGAAGCTCACGCGAATCATGCTTTCTCACATTAAGATATAAGTAGTCACAATACTCTTGTTGTGTCTTATGTTGGGTTACCTGTGCGCTAAGAAAAAGATGACATTGAAAGAATCATATAAGTGCGTTCTTGACACTTGCTAGAAATGTTGAAAAAGCAACTATACTTTATGTACAAAGTACATGTTGTAAATTGATCAAAAAATGGGACGTCTATATGTTCCTATTACCACATAACCGAACTATTACCTTATTCGAACGGGCTCATACAATTAATAAATCCTAATCGATACATTCTGAGAAACTTTTAACATTTACCATATGAAATTATACTGATCTATTGGCTATTCACTAAAATAGTAGTTGGAGATTCTTTTGGGTTTTGAGCATCTTTTTTGTTAGAATTATTTAGGAAAATTAGGATGATTTTTGTAGCTTTCAAGATTATGTAGATATCCTCTATGATTTTACGTTTCTTAATTGATATGTTATCTTATTTAGTCTTTCATAAAACCTACAAAAAGGCTGATAATCCTCATTATGAATATATCAAAATATATAGAAAATTCCTTATTTCTCTCTTTCGCATTTTTCTTAACTTTTTTTTATGCTTTGAGGCACGGTGGCCTAAGTGGCAAATCTGTTTCGAATGTGATAAGTGTGTTCTTGTTGGCATTATATTGAATTGCTGAATTTCATCACGAATTATGGGCGTTCATACGATAGACCATTTGCATCTCTAATTACAGTGGCTAAAACGCTTTAGCAGAATATGGCGAAGGAGCTGCAGACTGAAACGGCTGTTTGCGTTGACGCTGATACGATGGCAAAAAGCGCTGTTGAGGAATTCAGCCAGTCGGCTCGTTTTCAGGAACTCTTGTATGAGATTTTTCTGACATAGCCACGGACCAGATGGTTGCAATGACGGTGAAGATGTGCTTTTTGTTATCTTCTTTTTCTGTTTTTCTTTTCTTTTTAAAATACATTTTCTGCATTACCCTTTATTCTTTTCCTTTTCAAGTTGGGTGTTATGGATGGCTGATAGTTTGGAAATTAGAATACTTCCTTATAAAGTGCTGGAGTTGAGCCAGCGCAGGATTTCATAGATACAGAAAAAGAAAAAAATTACTAGATTGAAGAGAGTTATCCTTTTGAGTGAAACAAACTCGAGGGTCCTCGGGTGGTTCATGAAATTTAATGGTTAACTCTATTTTATGAAAAGTAGTTTTGGAAGGATAAAAAATGCAACGAAATCGTGCTTGTCTTTTAATATATAAGTTGATATTTTATAAATTATTGGGTCAGATCAATATAGCATTATTGCCCCCATCATTGCTCTCCCCGGTCGATTGTAGTAGGGGTGAAATCCCAACAATTTACAAGGAGAACCCATCCGAAAAGACGATTTCCATCGGAGCTGATTCTAATGCAAATTATATCCCCCTCGGTTTCCTGCTCTCCTTAGGCAGCAATAGAAAAGGGGAGTTATTACGAGACACGTTTCAGAAAATCCTTAACAAGTTCCAAGAACATGAGTATCATCTCAAGATTGTGTTCCCACAAAACCGCACCAAAACTTTGATGCACGACTTAAGAATCACGGAATCAACCAAAACTCTGCTGCATAAATCAATCTGCATCACGGAATTCAGGTTAAGGCCGGATCGCCCACCGGTACTCGAATTAGTTCCCGCAAGAGGGAATTGAGGATCTTAATTGCACAAGAAGAGCAAGATTAGATAGTGAGGGAGGTTTCATCTTATATAGGCGCTCCCCTTAGTGAGTTGTCAAGTCGTGGTTGATAGATTGCAGCTTTGGGTGACGAATGGCAATGTAGACGCACAAACGTCCATTAGTAAAGACACTGGTACTCCAACAATATATAGTGTTCTCCGGTGGTAAAACTAATTTAAGGATTGATGCATGCTAGACTTTTAGTAAGTGGAGGCACAACTGTGTCTCTTGACTAGACAAGATTTAAGTATGTCTAATCTAAAGACACTTGGTATTCCGAGAATATAGTATCGCGGCACCACTATGTCTGTTTTCCATTTTTTTAAAATTTTTTTCTTTTCTTTCTCTCTCTCTTTTTTTTTCCCCTTCCCTTCTTCCTATAGCTAGTCGCCAAGCCTCAATGACCAATTAAAGGTGAGGGCTGACGAGGTCAACTAGCGAGGCTGACTAGCAAGGCCGACCTCACCTAGCCAAATATGGCGAGGTTAACCTCGCCTAGCAACAATGAGGTGGAGCCATGCCAGGAGCGGGCGAGGCTCACTTCACCAGTGGCTAGCAAAGGCAAGCTTCAGATGGAAAGGTTGATCTCGCTAGTCCTTGCCTTTGATCAATTGCCAAGACTCGACAACTGACTAGAGGAACAAGGGAAGACAAAGAACAGAAAAAATAAAAATAAAAATAAAATATTTAAATATTATTAAAATTGTCTACGTTAACACCGACCACGTCACTTAGGACGACCGGTGGATATATAATGTTACCTAAAAGTTAGAATTTATTACATGAATAATAATACGAAGAAAGAGATAACTCAATACAATTGTCTATACATTTAAGGTAAAGATGAGATTATGTCTTCGTTTACATCTTTGCAATTGACATCTTTCCCATTAAATGCATTATATTGGAATTTACGTTAAGCAAACTGACATGGATTTTGATATGCTTTTTTTCTAAAGAAAAAGTTTGAGCATGAAACTAAATATGAGATTAAATTCTCTATAGCAGATATTTGTAATTTTTATTTTTGTGGGAAAATTTCAAATATAGATCTAAAGTGTAAATATATTCTTTTAAAAAAATCTAGATTGAACCTTGTTTTAAATAAAGTCATGAGGTAACCAATTTAATCTCAAATAATGATTTGAACTCACTCTCTTGTTAAATGTTGGCATGGCAACTGTTTCCAAAGACTAAAACAGGGGCAATTTTATATTTTTTTTTTTTAAAAAATTGACTTTACTCTTGATCGTCATCTTGAAGAACAATTGCTAAACAAATTTCGTCCAAAATTTTCCCGCCCTCAGGTCTGTCCCGCCCACAACAAATCGCTTCTCACCCCTTTCAAGTTCTTCCTCGGAAGCTCCATCCTCCTCAGCTGGATGAAGGAGCGTTCGATTACATCTAAGGAGCTTAAAGAGGCTAGGTTATTTTACCCAGAGTGCTCCATTATATACATATCCACCTTTATTCTATTGCAAAGTGTGAGCAGGTCTTTCTCAAATGGCTTTTTATGCTAATGGATGTGTAGAACTTGCTCTTTCTCAATGGTACTATCGAATATTCCCCTTAATACAAGCTGGAAAGGAGAAATCAAAACTCAGGCACAATTTGTTAACTGAACACGTGATAAAAAAGAGAAGAAGAGCCAAAAGATGATTGAAAATGCTAACAACAGTATAACTAATGGCTTTCCAACAATTCTAACAGCAAGCGTTTGGCCAACAAGAGTATATGAAACATCTATGATCACAGCAAGCATTTGGCCAAGTGATTGTTAATAATCATCATTACCAACTCATCATAAGACAGCAAGTAATTGGCCAAGCAACCATCATCAACTTATCATTAAACACTTGAATTTCGTTAAACTTGAATATTTGCATTAAAAAAAAAGGAAATGAGTTTACAAAAAAATTAAACCACCCCCTGATCACATCCATTAGTCACTACTGCAGTTTTCGAATGAGCAGTTACCGAAAGTAGGACTACCAACCATGACTTCCACTACTGCAGTTGTATGCCAAACACCACAAGCAGCTCGAACAGTGCGAAGCCCTTTCAAGGGCTCCACTTCCTTGGGTATTGATACACTTTTCACGATGCCGCACCATCGCCCTCCCTCCACGCCTACACTGTCGACCCTCCAATCCAATCGAGTGAATCGAACAAACCAGAAGAAGCAGAAGTAGAATCGAAAAATCCTAGCCTCTTTAAACTTCTTAGATGTAATCGACGCTCCTGCTCCTCCAGCTAGGGATGGAGCTCGCGGGTTAGAACTTGAAAGGTGTAAGGAGCGATTTGTTGTAGGCGGACAGCCTTGTGGTAACGGGGAAATTCTGGACGAAAATTGTTCAGCGATTGTTCTTCAAGGTAACCATCCTCTAGTTCATACAACTGTTCAGCATATATCTAGAGGTAAAATCATAAAATTTTCGATGACATTATCCACCGATTGAAAATTTGGCTGGACATCAGTTCACCCATTTGAAATTACGATGGTTACACATCTCTAAAAGGAAAACTAGCTGAAATTACCGAAGCACTTGGTGAAGTAGAGAGTGTTTCTAGTTCCATCTCGGATTTGTCATTGTTAACTAACACATCCGGTGGGCAAATAAGTGGTTTTGGAGGCATATGAAGTTTACCAATATCTCCTTCCAGCATTTCTAGGACTTTGTTCATTGGAGGGCGATGGTCAGGGTTTAATTGTATGCACCAAAGTGCAACTATTATCATTTTTTTTATCACCTTCCTCTCCTCTTCTACAACTTCTTCCATTTCAACACTTGTACCTTCACTGACTTGGTCATACACCCACAACGGAAAATAAATTTGGCTGGAGCGTTCTGCATTTGCATTTATATTCTTCCTTCTACTTGCCATTTCCATGAGCAACATCCCAAAGCTGTAGACATCCGCTTTATAAGATACACCGCCAATGTTTTTGTAAAACAACTCAGGTGCCATATATCCCAAGGTTCCTCTTGCAACAGTTAATGAAACTATGCTATGATCCGTGGGATAAAGTTTTGCGAGTCCAAAATCAGAAACTTTTGGAGTGAAATTCTTGTCCAAAAGAATGTTATGAGGCTTGATATCAAAGTGCAGTATTTGCATGTCACACCCCCGATGTAATTATTCAATCCCCCTCGCCACCCCAAGAGCAATCTCACATATTTTCATGTAATCAAGAAACTTATCACCTTCCTTAGCAAAAATGAGCTTATCCAAAGACCCATTTGTCATAAGATCATACACAAGAGCTTGTTTCGATCCTTCAAAGCAAAAACCGATCAGTTGCACTACATTAACATGGTGAATTCTTCCAATAGTAGCCACTTCACTAATAAAATCTTGGCCATGGGCCTTGGACTGCTTCAAAATCTTGATAGCCACTTCGTTGCCACTTCTAAGCATTCCTTTGTACACGGAACCATACCCCCCTTCACCTAGTTTGTGCTTAAAGTTTTTAGTGATCTTCTTAATATTAGAATAAGAGTACCTTATGGGCAAAAAGTTATTCTAAGCTTGCAAAAATTCTTCAATATTCTTGTCCATTGCTAGGTGCCTTCTTCTATACTTGTAGATCAGAAATATTGTGACGGATGGCATCCCAATTGCGAATTTCGCTACACAAAAAAGCACTAAAGAGATTTTTACTGGGTTAGAATAAGGTTTTTTTTAATAATTATTGCAAGAACAGATCATTGCGGCTTACCTAGTAGTGTTATAAAATCTCCAGTAGTCCAAATTTCAATATTTATCAGCAAACCTGTGGCAGGAATGAATGGTGTGAGAAGGAATTGAAGGAAAAGAAGTTGGAAAACAACACTCACAAGGAAATAGAGTAGTAGCCAGTCACTTTGTATAAGTTGACTTTTGTCCAAAAGAATATGAGTAGTGGCACGCGTGAATTGACAATAAATAAAAATAATGAGCTTCATACATAGATGGTAGGCAATACAAAAAACTCATTTCACTTTGTTAGATGCTAACAAATCTAGAGAAACAGTGATTTCCATGTTTAATTAATAATTTTGTTCCTCCTAGTGGTGCATGACTACAATTTTTGTAAGGAATATTAAGGAGCATCTCCTGGATTATTAGTTAAGTGACTAATTAAAGAACTAATTAAGAAATTAAGAAAATGTATATTCTATGCCAACAAAAGCTAGTCATGTGGTTGCTCGCACAAGCATCTTCTTTCTTTTTTACAGTGGGAGTTCTAGCCCTTCTGTGGAAAGGAATTATAATCTAGACACTTGTATATGTGCAGCTCATCTGAGTCTGTTTGGGGGTGGCTTCTACCGTCACTTTTTCATTTTGTTTCGCGAATCTTGCAACTCCTTCAAGTTAGAATTTATAAGTAACGCGATCCTCCCAAAAACTTTCAAATACACATAGTTGACGTACACTATCTTGTATATTTGTCGTAAGTTTAGTGGATATTAGATGTTTCTTTCATTTTCCAGTTTTGAAGAGAAAGTGGGAAGTGAAACATTGTACAGAATCATGCAAAATTATGGTGAAATTTCATCGCTGACCAATACTTACCGTCGTCGTGGTGCCAGGATCCGCAAACTTGACTGCTGTCGGAGACGTACCTATACAATCTATCGGAATAAAATAACTTATAGAAATGAAAGTAGTTGTACAGATCAAAGTAGCAAAAGAAATTTTTCGCACGCCTCAATGGACCAAAGTAGAGAGTAGATCCATCAGCCATGATGTTATGGATTAGCTCGTAGTTGTAGAAGCTACTATTGATCTGCTCATAACTGCTAAAATTGGGTAACATTGTCCCGCTGCTAATGATGCAAAAGTCCCTAACATCCGATGCTGATGGATTGAGCAAAGCATACAAGTTCCAATTCGATGATGTGTTGGAAGAGTACAAACCCTTAATGCATGGACTCGTAGAGCTGTAGATGGGAGAGTTGATTGTCTTTGAGCAGTTGACAATGACCAATACACCTTCATAGATCATGTAGTATGAATTATTTGGATCGAAATAGTTCCTGAAGTTATAGAACGTCCATGAATGACGAGGGAGAGATGAGCAGTTATCCTTTTTCAACCCATCATCAACCAATCTGATTTCGAGGCTGGAATAATTGATAGACTGTACATAAAATCGGGCATCATGGAAGTATAGAACAGTACGATTATCTTCACAGACCAGCTCCTTTTTTGGGTCACCGCATCCCTTTGGATCACTCTTCAATCGAAACGGGTGACTTATGTTGCGAATATCACCGCAGGATGAAGCGACGCATCGTGAATTACTCGGCCCGGCTTTGCTAGTCATGGCTTGCGATAGAACAAGAAGGAGCAGCAACACTAGAGAGATATTCATGGAGCTGAGAGCATGAAACATGTCTCTGTTTATCTTTGGGCAAAGAGAAATTGGTAAGGAATGGCTTGGTCTGCGTGGAGGAGAGGCGCAATTTGAAAAGACTCAGAAGAGATTGGGTGACCTAATCTGACTGGAGGCTTGCGGTCGCCTGGCCTATAGAGAAGCCCCAGTCGGTTAACGGAACAAATGCAAGCAAGTCAAGAATTTGAAGGAGGTGGACCCAAGCTGAAGCTCCATAATTAGTGGAGTCGTGTCCAACTTTTTCACTTCTCTCTCTCTCTCCCCGTCACTTCCTTCTGACACATTCGTCTTTTTTTATACTTTTTTTTTTCCTCCTCCTTTCTTCTACACCTTTGAATTATATTTTTGTTTTTCCGTTCCATTGCTCTTAATCACTTGATATTTATTCCATATTTGCTAAATTAAGTCTCGAAGATTAGTCGTCATTCAATTTGTTACACAGTTGATCATTCTTGAAAAAAATAGTCACTATTAAAAAATTTCTTATATGATAAGGAGAAAATAATTAGTCACACTATTTTTGTTGCATCTTATGTAGCCATTACTTTTAAGCTAAGAAAGGGGCATAACATCAATAGAATCACATTAGTGCGTCCTTTGTGACAGTCGTGAAGAATGCTAATAAATGATAACTACACTTTAGCAAGATATATATAGTCGAAAGATATGTAATAAATCCTAATCACTACTTTCTCATAAACTTATTAATATTTACCTTATGAGACTGTATAGATAAATTGGATATTCGCCTAGACGATAATTAGAGGTTATATTACCCTTTTGAGTCTTGAGCATATCTTTGATGCTTTGAGGCATGGCGCTTCAAGTGGTAAATTCATTTCAAATGTGATAAGGCTGTTATTGTTGTTAGCTTTATATTGATTTTCCAACAATAAAAAGATCAATTTTTGGGTATTTATCACTAGAAGCACTCACGACAGGTAACCCGTCGAAACTTGGCCATTCGACCTGAATACCAGGAACATAATTGATGCGGCTCGATGGTCAATAAAAGTCAATCCCAAGTCAATTATTTCAACGCATACAATGAAGCAAGCTCTGGCTTGACAAAGCCATATTGGACCCAACAGATCTTTAGGTTTAGGAACTTGAAAATAATATTACAGATTGGGAAGCAGAGACGTTTGAAATTAGGGGAGCTTCCCTCTTTTGTTCTAACTTTTTACTTGTTGAGTTTATTGACGCCCATTTACTTTGTTAATGATCTCTTCCCTTCACCTTTTTGTTTGTGTTTTCTTGCTCTCTTTCATCCGTTAGATTTTGCTTTGGCACCAAATAAGGGGTCTCCTATGTTTGATTGCAACAGGAGAAGAAAAAAAAAAAAGCCTTCTAAGTTGGATTGGATTTTTGGGAGATAACTTTGTGATGAGTGGCGATAAGGATATGAACACCATGTTGATGTGGCTGATTGCTATGGTTGGACCCCTAAATTTTTAGCCTATGGGCAGTGCATAACCAAGAAAAGATTCCCATCCAGCAAGTTTTGAATCTTCAGATTGAAAAAAATAATGCAAATTCATGCGTTACATCGCTTGCAAATGGAACAAGAAAGACCAGCAATACTAGAGAGATATTCATGGAGCTGAGAGTATTAATTATGTCTCCGATTGTCTTTGGGAAAAGAGAAATTGGTAAAGAATTGGTTGGTGTGTGTGGACAAAAGGAGGCCCAACATTAAATGAGTGAAAAAGGATTGGACGAACCTCGTTAAATTGGAGACTTAGGAGTTGCTTCGACCGATAGAAATGCCCAAAACAAGTCAAGAAATTAAAAAGGGGGACCCAAACTAGAGTTCCATTATTAGTGGAGTCACGTCCAACCCTTGGAAATTTTACACCCATTGAAAATTCAAAAGTTTCTTCCAAAACTCTCTTCACATGATTGTTGGCTCACATTCCGTCAACAAACAAATCCATCTCTCTCCCTTGTCACTTTCTTCTGATACACAATCTTTATTTCTTATAGCATGTTCCCCCACCTTCTTTGAAGAGAATCTTATAGTGTGTTCAATAATTTGGCATAATTAGAAGACCTCTATTTTATTAAAGTGACGCTATATAGTGTGTACATCAGTCATTAATGAGTTCGAGAAAATACAAGTTCTAATTTGAAAATGTGTTGGAAGATTACACCCGCTCAATACATGGACCCGTGGTGATGTAGAATGGAGAGCTAATCGGCTTCAAGCAGTTCACAATGACCAATAGACCATCACGGGGTTGTTTGGTCAATACGGTGCTTGAAGTTATACACCGCCCATGAATGACAAGGCAGAGACGAGTAGTTGACTAATCTAATTTGGTGGATGGAATAATTTATAGATTGCACATAGTATCGGTCATCACACAAGTATAAAATTGTGCAATTATCTTCACAAGCCAGCTCATTCTCCTGCTCACTACACCTCTTCGATTCATTCTTCAATCAAAATGAGTACCTTATATTGGGAATGTCACCACAAGAAGAAGTGACGTACTACGAATTACTCGGAGCCGCATCGCTAGTCATCGCATGCAACAGAACAAGGAGCGGCAACACTACAAAGACATCGGCAAAGCTGAAAGCATTAATCAAGTCTCTATTTGTCTTTGGGCAAAGTGAAATTGTTAAAGAACTACTTGGGGTATGTGGAGATGGCACCATATGAAAAGATTCAAAAGAGATTGGATGAACCTTGTTCGATTGGAGACTTTGGAGTCGCCTTGTCCTATAGGAAAGACCAAGTCAGTCAACGGATCAGGTCAAGAAATTAAAGCTAAAGTTAACATTATTAGTGGAGTAACGGGCACAGTGCGGCGACCAACCCTGATTGAGACCCCTCGTAATCACCTATGTAAAAATTTCTGAACATCGTTGAATACATTTGATTGATTTTTCTTCTCCACGAAATTGTTGGGTCCACATCCCATCAACAAACAAATCTCTCTCTCTCTCTCTCTAGTCTCCATCACTACCATCTTTTTTTCTTTTTTTCTTCTTCATTTGTTTCCTTCTCCCTTCTTCTCCGACTCCTTCCTTCACCGCTCGAGTCACAATCATAAGAAAATTGACATATAGTTTCGAGGAACAACATTTGATTGATTTTTCTCTCTCTCTCTCTAGTCTCCATCACTATCATCTTTTTTCTCATTTTCTTCTTCATTTGTTTCCTACTCCCTTCTTCTCCGACTCCTTCCTTCACCGCTCAAGTCACAATCATAACAAAATTGACATATAGTTTCGAGGAACAACATTTGATTGATTTTTCTTCTCCAAGAAATTGTTGGGTCCACATCCCATCAACAAACAAATCTCTCTCACTACCATCTTTTTTCTTATTTTCTTCTTCATCTGTTTCCTTCTCCCTTCTTCTCCGACTCCCTCCTTCACCGCTCAAGTCACAATCATAACAAAATTGACATATAGTTTCAAGGAACAACATTTGATTGATTTTTCTTCTCCACGAAATTGTTGGGTCCACATCCCATCAACAAACAAATCTCTCTCTCGCTACCATCTTTTTTCTTATTTTCTTCTTCATTTGTTTCCTTCTCCCTTCTTCTCCGACTCCCTCCTTCACCGCTCGAGTCACAATCATAAGAAAATTGACATAGTTTCGAGGAACAAGATCAAAAACAAAAAAACTAGCCTACCTCAAAACAACTTCTTCTCCATGTCATGACGTAGCACATCAGTTTTGATACAATACCACGAAACCGTGTTACATAGATCCACTCGTGTGTTCTTTCAAGTGCAACAATAACTCCGTTGCTTGTTATATAAGTTCAATGATCTGTTCTTGTCTGCAATGATTTCTTATGTTTTTTTGACACTTGCGATACAATCATCTGCAAAAATATAACTAGGACAGAGTAAAATAAAATGAGAATTTGTATACAGTTAAAGTAGAAAATAGGTTAGCATAAGGACTCACTGAATGGGCATAAAAGGATTCACACCCCATATGTTATCTGGAAATTTCAAGAAAGTTATCTGGTTAATTTTGCACTTCTACACTTTAGCGGGGCATGATCTTTTGATATTATTTTAATGCTTCGTGTGGGAGAGGCAGGAAAGAGGAAAAAAGAGGTGGGTGAAGAAATTTTTTTTCCTTTTTCCTCCAATTCACTCTGGCAGAACATTCAAACTTTTCAAAATTAATTTTTCTTCATGTCAGTACATAGTATATCAGTTTTGACGCAACACCACGAGACTATGTCAGCATGTATCAGAATATATTTTTTTTCTTATTTCTTCTCCCAGGACATCCAATTCAGGATTACCAAATATAGGATAATTCTTAACAAATGCAGTAGACTGAGGTCACGCACTAAGAATATCAATGTGCAAAACTGCATATGATGAGTTTGCATAACTCAGTTATCGTTGCAATCTCACTGATACCGGATTTCTTACCTTGCATGGTTATATTCCACCACCAAGCAGTATGGTTACTTCAACTTAAGGCGTCTTTCAATTCGTTAACCCAAAGACTAACCTGTGTTGAAGTCGCATAGGAGAAAGAATGGACATGCCAATGGTATCTATTATGTATAAATGCCACGCCTTTGAAGATCTCTTGAGGATAATTGATTCTCAGTGTTGTTGATGATGATATGTCCAGAGGTGATCCTGAAATCACAGTCGTAACGTTTATGGAAATAATGTAATTTAATCAAATAACAGATCGGAGAGAACTGTATTAACACTTATATATTGTAGTTTCTATTGGTGAGATGACTCTCTTGATCATAGATTCCTTTCAATCAAGTTAACTCACTGATTCTGGCCATCCCTGTTCAATAAGTAGGAAGTCTATCCTGAATTGCATAACAAAGGCAACCATGTATTGACGCCTCATGCACATTGACAAGATTCTCTTCAGTTTCGAATCACATTTTTCAAGATTTCAGGACTAAGAACAGAAAAATGTGAGAACAACCAAAGAAATATCGCCATCAATTAAAAGGTGGATTCCATTAGAATCGACAATTACACAAATACAAAGATGAGCCACTTTTCTTGTTGCTTAACATTCAAATTGAGAATACTCAGTCAGTTCATTCAACTGGGTATCGACCATTTTCTTCAAACTTCATGATGGCTTTGCAAGTTTAGGGATGAAATAATGATTTTCTATCTTCACCTAAGGAAGTCCCAGCCAGAATTTTACGCTGGGAAAAAATAAAACAGCAAAACCTTGAAATTGTAAAGTTTTGAGAAAATTCAGTAAAATTTCCATCACTTTGGCCGTGAACTTCTGCGGATGAAACTTAGCAACCTTTTACTTTTTAGGCTTTGTGCGCCAGCTCTTCTAGCTTCTCTGCAAATCTCTTTGACAAAACACATAGCAGCTTGTTGAGCGACGTTCCTTCACCTCACCTATAATCTTCTTCTTCCCCTCGTACCTGTGCTTAACTCTACTATCAAGTTTATGATCAAGGAACGCAGGGAAATCTAATTGCTCGTCAAGGCCGTGTCCGATCCACCCTACCAAATACTGCACTTACTCCTTCAGAGAATCAGGATTGCATTGAAGTATCTGAGGATGCTTCTTACTCATGAGAAGCACGTCTTCACAAGAAAACTCATAACTCTAGAAGAGCTCAATCACCTTTTGCATATTCTCACCACTTGTCCTAGTCACAGCGCCTATTGCAACTGTGAATTCTTTTGTTCTATACTTGTAATCAATTTTCACGAAAAAACCAAGCTTATAAGCAATGTTCCCCCCAAAAGATAGACCCAAAAACAAAGGGGCTTTTGTCAAGAACTTGAAAATCTCCCTGGAGTTCAGTCCACAGCGCCAACGATGTTAGGAAACACAAGTATGATCCTAAATATTTCTTGATAATGACCTCAATATCTCTACATGACTTTCCAAGTGTTCGACCCGGTATTTCGAAATGGTAGGAAGTTTGCGCAACACTACCCCGGTGGCATCCTCATCTCCTCAACTAAGTTCTAGGAGAAACTCCACTCTGAGAATCAATTGGCCATATAATCAATAACTCTGTTGCTTGTTAGATAAGTCCAACGATTTATTCTTATCTGTGATGATTTCATATGTTTTTTCGACATCCGTTATACAATAATCTGTAAAAAAATATCTATCACAAAAAGTGAAATAACAATAAGAATTTATTTGCATTTAGAGCAGAAAATAGGCTAGCATAAGTCTAGCATAAGGACTCACTAATGAGCATAAAAGGATTCACACCCCATCTATTATCCGGAAATTTCAAGAAAGTTATATGATCAATTTGACACTTTTACACATGAGCGGGCCATGATCTTTTGATACTATTTTAATGCTTTGTTTGGGAGAGGGAGGAAAGAGGAAAAAGGAGGTGGGTGAAGAATATTTTTTCTTTTTTACTCCAATTCACTCTCGCAGACAATTCAAACTTTTCAAAATTAGTTTTTCTTCATGTCAGGAAATAATATATTAGTTTTGACGGGAATTCATGAAACCTTGTCAACATCTATCGGAATAGTTTGTTCATATTTCTTCTCCATTGACATTTATTTATAGAATGTGGAAATTCAATGCAGGATTACCAAACATAGGAGAAAACTTAAGAAACGCCATAGAATGAGGCCACACACTAAGAATACCAATGTTCAGACCTGAATATGATGAGTTTGCATAACTCAATAATTACTACAATCTCGCAGATATAGGAATTCTTACCTTGTCATGGTTGTATTCCACCGTCGAAGCAGCATGGCTATTCATCTTAAGGTGTCTTGGAATTCACCATTCCAAAGTATAACCTCATGTTGCATGGGAGAAAGAATGAAGTTGCCACTGGCACCTATAACGCATAAATGCCACACCTTTGCAGATCTCTTGAGGATAATAGATCCTCGGTTTTGTTGATGATCATAATGTCCTGTGAGGTAATCCTGAACTAACAGTCGTGATAATTTACGGAATGTAATTTAATCAAAGAACGAATCGGAGACAACAGAATTAACACTCAATTATTTGTTGCAATTTCTACAGGTGAAATGACTGTCCTCATCATAGATGCGTTGCAATCAAGTTAACTTATTGATTTTGACAATCCCAATTAGGAAATCTATTGCATAACAAGGGCAACCATGTCTTGATGCCTCATGCACATTGATAAGATTATTTTCAATGTCAAATCACGTTTTTAAAGATTTCAGGACTAAGCATAGAAAAAAGTGGGAGCAACCAAAGAAACATTGCTATCAAAAGGGGGATTCCTTCGTAGATGACAGTTACATACATACAACGATCAGCCACTTTTCTTGTTGCTTTAACCTTAAAATAAAGCATACTCAGTCATTTCATTCAACTGGGTATCGACCATTTTCTTCGAACTTAATAATGGCTTTGCAGGTTTAGGGATGAAAAATATGAATTTCTATCTTCACCAAAGGAAGTCAAGCCAGAATTTCGCCTGAAAAAACCAAAAGCCTTCAACTGATGAAGCTTTGAGAATACGCAGTAACTATGCAATTTCCATCAATTTTGCCATGAACTTCTGCTGATGAAATTGAGCAACCCCTAATTTTTAGGCTTTGTGCACCAACTTTTCTACCTTCTTCTTTGCAAATCTCTCAGACGAAACATTAAGCAACTTGTTGATCGACATCCCTTCACCTATAATCTTCTTCTTCACCTCGTACCTATGCTTGATTCTACTGTCGAGTTTGTAACCAAGAAATGCAGGGAAATCCAATAGCTCATCAAGGTCACGTCCCATCTCCCCCACCAAATATTCCACTTTCTCCTCCAGAGAATCAGGATTGTATTGAAGTATCTGAGGATGCTTCTTACTCATGAGAAGCACGTCTTCACAAGAAAACCCATAACTCAAGAAGAGCTCAATCACCTTCTGCATATTCTCACAACTTGTCCTAGTCACAGCACCTATTGCAACTGCGAATTCCTTCGTTCTGTACTTGTAACCAATCTTCACCAAAAAACCCAGCTTATAAGCAATGTTCCCCTTAAAAGATAGACCCAAAAACAAAGGGGCTTTTGTCAAGAACTTGAAAATCTCATTGGAGTTGAGTCCACATTCTTTGAGAAAACTAATTCTGGGACGCAATTTCCTCTCCCTGCTCGCACTAACAATGTTAGGAAACACAAGAATGATCCTGAATATTTCTTGATCATCTAATCCCGCAAATGACCTCAAGAACTCTACATGGCTTTCCAAGTGTTCCACACGATATTTCAGAAAGGTAGGCAGTTTGCGCAACACTGCCCCGGTTGCATCCTCATCTCCTCCGCTAAGTTCTAGGAGAAACTCCACTCTCGGAATCAATTGGGTATCCATATCGAAGTTAAGAATGGGGGGATGCCTCACAATCAAATCAACCCCACCATAGCGGCTCAAGAAATTAAGGAGCCTTTCAATTTCTTCAAACGGCTTAAGAGACAAAGCCTTCGTTAAATTCACATTGTTGAGAACATGAACAATCTTTTCTCTAGGAATCCCACTGTCAGTCAGCAAATTAACTTTTTCCTCAAATCCAGCTAGGAATCGCGGTTCCGTTGACATAAAGAGACGCTTAAGCTGCATCGGGTCAACCTTTCCATCTAATTGGTCGCGCACGAAGAGTATAAAGGGATCGATTTCACCTGCTGCCAACACCGAAGGGCATTTCGCAACCAAATGGCAGAGCTCAAAGCCACTGATTCCGACCGATTTCAAAGAGGCGACACGAGCCCGCAACGAACCGATAGACTTCAGCCTCAAATCCGGGTCCCTGGTCAAGAGAGATTCGGTCTCTCTCTCGTTGAGCCCGAGTTCTTGAAATAACACATCCAGCGCCCCTGAAAAGGCAAGACTTTCAACGAGGAGTTCGATCAAACATTTCAAATTGCGTTCAAGGACATCAACCGTTTGATGAATTGTCTCTGAGAGCCACTCACCCGGTTCGAACTCGACATTAGGTTGCAAGATGACGCGGCGGCATTGCACGTGAAGCGATGGCGCCCTCGATCCGATTCCGGACGGTTGACTCGAATCCAGCAAAAGGGACGACTTGGGGGAAGAGAAGGTGGCGGAGCGCTGCGAGTGGAGAAAGAAAGCGGGGGGTCGAGGGCTCCTCAACATCAGCTCGAGCGAGATTGCGTTTCCCGGTAGCGGAATGAAGGATGGATGGAGATGATGAGAGGCGTAGAGCTAATGGCGGTTTTTTTTATTCTTCTTTTTCCAGAACGTTGAGCGGGACCTTTTTCTCCGAAGCAACTTGCCCGGATCCGACCATCAACGTGGTCTCCTCTCATCGTACCGCACCTAAATAAAATGACGAAAATAATTATATCCCTTGAAAAAATAATTTAATAAAAACTATTCATTTTTTATAATAATTATCTATACATTTTGCAAGGATATAAACAATCATTTTTCAAGAAGATGTTTTACGATCATTTATTTTCCACAAAACAAATGAAATCTTAATTTAATGTATCATACATGATCAATAATTTATCCAAAATGACTAGTTTTATTCATAATTACGATAATGATTTTAATTTTATAATATATAGCATTTTTCCATTGAAATAATTGACATAATTATAACAGAGACACCTATCTTTTACGAGGTCATCACAATTCTCGTCATAAGCAAACCTCTAAACGAGTGATTGTCAACCGCACACTTTCAAGCCAAGTGGTGCAAAATAACCATACCTCAAAATCGAACACTTACTGTTATAGTAACGTTTAGAGGAAGTCACTACATTGATCGCTCATTTTCTCATAATGGTATCAGAGCCATGGTTTTGTTTGTAATAGTATTCGTTCCATGCGCTTGGTAAGGTGAATCCAGTGCTGAGAAGATCCTTCTTTCATAATGTCTACGTAACCGAAATTCTCGAAGCTCCTGTTTCTCTTGCTCCTTCATCATCTCCTTCTTCTTCCATCCCTCCGAGTTTCGTGTTTCAAATGCCTCTAAGATAGACTATCTTTATGAAGTTTCTCTTAGTGATGATGCCAGAATTTCCGAAACTCAACTTCCCCTCATGAACCCATACTCAGCGTTCGCTAAACCCAACTCTTCGTTTTCACCCATCCGCTCTATTCGTCAGCTCATCCATCAGACTCCAAAGCAAGTAAAAGAGTACGTTCAGTCCTCCAAATTTGATCAGCACCCCATCCCTGCTACAGAAAAGGAATATTTTGTTACTCTCCAGATCCCTCCAGAGTTCCCCAGACAGTGGACCCAACAGGGTTATACTCATATCCACTATGGCGCTGTTCGACTTGCTCTCACTTTCCATGGCCGCAAAGGTTTACCGGTTGTTGCTAGACTAGCATTATTGGATACTCGCTTTCTTGAGTACCAACATGCTTGTATTGGCACAGTCCAAACCACTCTCAATGCTGGCACAGTGTTTGTCACACTGTATCCAAACTTTAATATTGCTCTTTTAGACCCACAACTACTTTCTTTTATGAAAGTACAGGTTCAACTCACTGGAGCCCCCCAAACTGCCGACTCTGTTGCTGCAACACTCCATTACCAGATGGTTTATCGAGTGCAGAACCATGCTCTTGATCTGAACTTCAATAATGGAAATGAAGACGCTCTGTTCATCTCCATGCAAAACGATCAAGCCTCTTGCATCCATGTTCCCAGGCAGATTTCAAAGGAGAAGCTAGCTACTCTCCTTCCAGACACATGGATCACAAACTACGAAAAGCCGCACCAAAATAGTAAGCCAATCCAGTCCTCCGATTCTCGAATTCATCCGGAAAAAAGATGGAACTGTTTCCATCAAGTTTGGCAAAAAAAAAAGAGGAAGGTAGTCCATCTATCTTCCAAACTCTTTTCATGATCCAGCCTTGTGTACCAGAAATTATTTCAGATCCAGACCCAAAAAAACATGTCCGACATTTCAAAAGTGATGGGCAACCAGTCCATTACTATAAAGACCCAGATGGTCATTGCTTTTGGGATCCTTTTTGTCAGTGTTCCTCTTGTACAAATCCTCCTGATGAAAATTCTCCACTTCGGAGAAAGAAACAAAGAGATCCCCTGTTTCAAAAGTACTTAAACGGAGATAAATCTGTAGATACTCTTGGTGAATGTGACAAATATCAGTACGTAGTTTCCTACGCACCTCCTCCACCTCCAAAATACACTGTTCCACTTCCAAACTCTCCACCACCGTCACCTCCACCCTCTCCTCCACAAAAGAAACCAACTATCTCCCCGTTTTATAAACCTATCGTCAAATGGGCCAAGAAACAATCTTACCCGTTTGAGATTTCAGAAAAGCAAACTGTCTCTTCCATTGCCATGTTCCAGGACACGGACTTTCCTCCTCTTGTTCGTGAAAGATCTAAACTCACCTTTCCCCGCTCCAAGAATTTACGAGCCACAAAGCAAAGGTACCGTCATACTCCAAAAGTATCCACTCCCACTGATGTGGATGAACATGGAAGACAAAAAAGAACCCCAATTGCTGAAGCTGTCCTAAATTGGCAATTAGAAACTTTGTTAGCACAAAACAATGCTTTCAAAGTTATTGACTCCAAAATAGGAAATGTGCAAGAAGATCTCCAAAGGCATGATGAATCTACCAAAAAGCTTCTCTTCGAATTTCATAAAAGGCTCAATGCCTTAGAAGCAGGACAACGCCTCGAGTATCATCATCTTGAACGCCCGGAGCCAGAAATAGAAAAGCTCAAAAGGCAGATTCAAATTCTTGAAGAAGGAAGGTTTCGACCTTTCGATCCACTTGCACCTCCTGTAAGAACAGGATATATACCTCCTTCACCTCAAAAGTCCATTTTTGCTGCCATCCCAGAAGACCCTTACAGGAAGGAACCAGATATGGCAAACATGAGAGACCGTCTTAAAGAACTCACTCGAAAGCAAAAGGAAAAAGGAAAAGAAAAGGAAAAGCCAGCCTCTTCTGCCTCTCCTGAAAGGCCAACTTTTGCCATTCCAATTCCCACTGCCCCTGTTAGTATCAGAGAAAGGCCAGAGCAAATGATGCTCTCAAACCCTCTAGAATCCTTCCTAAAGGATTTGGGTAATCAGGAACAAGTTGAATCACCTGTTCAAACTAACCCAACAGTTTTCCCAGTAGAACAAACATTTCCTGATATCTTTGAATCAGAACCAAATTCGGTATCCCTTGCATCCTCCTCGTCCTTTTCAAATCCCCATATTGACTCCCCCCATGAACCACCAATCACTTCATCCATTTTTATGGCCGACCCTCCAGCTCCAGACATTGATATGGAATCTAATTATTCTGATCCAGAAGTTGTTCAGAATAATACCGGACAGCATGTGTCCATGGCATCAAAACAGTTTTTCACCCTCGATGATATTCCTTATCACAAATGGCCGAAAGATTTGAAGAGTTTCATACTTGGTTGATTACTCGGTCCCTCACCAACCATGACATGAATGATGTTCTTTACAACTTTGTCACCAGTTTATTGGAAGTCTTAAAGCTTGGTGGAAATCGGTGTCCGACCAGGACCAGGTTCATTTCTTGATGTCACCGGATTTTGGCCATGCTATTACCATCTTATATCATTTCTTTGTGGGCAAACCCACTGATCTAGTGGAGCTAAAAAGAAGAGAATTCTTTGAGAGAAGATGTTGTTCTCTCCAGAAAAAGCATCTTGATAAGCACTATAGAGAGATGCTTAAACTCTTTTATCAACTTAGAGCTGATTCAAATCTGAAGAATGTCTTCCCGACTTCTATTCCCAAAGACTTAACCCACATGGTTGAAAGATCCTTCTTTGGAAAACAAAAAAGGATACAAGACATTCCTTTGGGAGAAATACAGCAAGAGATCCACCTTTGTCTTGAAGACCTTTGTTTGAAGCGTCAGATGGTACGCACATACATCAAGGAAGATAAAGGCCTTGAAGCGCCTGTTCCCACCAGAAGCTAAAGATTAAATGTTCCAAAAACGAGTGCGATGGCGATTGTGGAAAGTATTGCCGGAAGAAAAAGCATTTCAAGAAGTACAACATCAAGAAGTACAAACACGGCTCCAAACACTTCCGAAGAAAAAGAAATGGCGATACCGCGAAAAGAAAAGATCGCACAAAGCCGCAAGAAATCGACGAGATGTTACATCGCAAACAAGAAAGGACATTTTGCCAAAAATTGTCCTCGAGCGAAAAAAGGTCGAATCGTTTAATTCATCATATTGAGAATGAAACTGGGATTTCTCTCGAAAATGATGATATTGAATCCCTATTCTCTATTGATGAAGATCAAACAGAACAAACTCTTTGTGTCATTCCTTCTTATCAAACTGCCAGTGAAACAGAATCTGACTCGGAATCAAGAGATTTTTCATATATCTCTTGCATCCTCAAAACAACCTCCTGACATATTCTCCAGTCAAACCCAGTGTCCCCATTTTCCTGTTAAGATCCTCACTTCCAAGTTTGCAAAACCCATTAATGTTATTGCTCTTATTGACACTGGAGCAAGTTGTTCTATTTTGGACACCAAAGTTCTACCTAAAGAATATTGGACTTCTCATGTCCGATACTTCAACTCTGCCTCTGGAGACACCTTCTCCACAGATGTTAGAACTACTCCCATAACTGTCCAATTTTTTCCTCAGTGTTCTATCACTACCAAAATCTTTGGATCCAGTCTCCCCAATAAAGATTTAATAATTGGGTGGGACATTATGACTCAAATTGCCCAACTCCGCATCATCCCCGGAAAAGGTCTTAGGTATAGGGACCAATTCTCTCGAGTTTGTCAATATTCAGAGACTCTTTTCCATTCACATGAGTCTACTAGATCCGATTATGCAAAAGTTACTTGCATCATGTGCAGAATCCCATTCTGAGTTTGCTCAAAAGTGTTCTTATCCTTTATGGGAAAATCCAGAATTCTTTGTCCGCCTTCCTTTCAAAAAGAATGAGGATATCAATCCAACTAAGGCGAGCCATTCGGAATGAACCCGAGATCATTTGATTCTAGCTCAAAGGGAATGTTCGAACTCCTTCAAAGAAGGACTTATTGAACTCTCCAACTCCCAATGGGCTTGTGAAGCCTTTTACGTCAATAAACGTCTTTGAGCGGACCAGGGAAAAATGAGATTGGTAATCAACTATCAACCTCTCAATCTTTTTCTCCAAGATGACAAATTTCCTTTACCCTCAAGAAATTCTCTCTTTGCTGGCCTTTCCAAGGCCCACATCTATTCCAAATTTGATCTCAAAGCAGGATTTTGGCAATTGGGCATTCATCCTGATGACAGACCCAAAACAGGGTTCGTATCCCAAACCAAAGCATTTCCAATGGAAAGTCCTTCCTTTTGGTTTGAAAGTTGCCCCATCCCTTTTCCAAAAGGCCATGTGCCGAATTTTCCAGCCAATTCAATTTGTCAAGTGCTTTGCAGTCTACATTGATGATATTCTCGCTCTATAGCCCCGATGAGCGAGCACCGCCAACTCCTTGAACAGTTTGCGAAATTATAAGAAAGCATGGCATTATGCTTTCACAAAGGAAATTGAATATTGCCCAGACAAAAATTGAATTTCTTGGTATGCACCTCAACAAAGGTACGTACTATCCAGGGCCTCACATTGCGCAAGAGTTATTGAAGTTTCCTGAAGAAAACTTCACCACAAAGCAAGTTCAGCAATTTCTTGGGATAATTAATTATCTCAGGGATTTTGTTCCAAATATTGCAAAACTGCTGATTCCACTCCAGTCAATGCTAAAGAAGCACCCCCTACCTTGGGGAAAGTTGCAGACCAAAGCAGTTGCTGAGCTTAAGGAAATCATGCAAAATCTCCCACCATTACAAATACCATCAACAGGAAAAAGAATTCTTCAAACTGACGCCAGTGATGAATACTGGGCAGCCATCCTATTTGAAGAAATTGATGGTAAGAGACATCTTTGCGCTCACAAAAGTGGAAAATTTTCTCAAGCTGAAATGCATTATCATTCCACTTTCAAAGAGATCCTAGCGGTTAAAAATGGGATCAAAAAATTTGAATTTCATCTCATTGGTCATCATTTCCTAGTAGAATTAGATATGGCATCTTTTCCACAAATGACCAAATTCAAACAGAAGCAAATCCCAAATTCCCGGTTAGCTTCGTTGGGCTGAATGGTTTTCGAAATATTCATTTGAAACCAAACACATTCCCGGAAAGAAAAATGTGCTTGCTGATTTTTTGTCAAGACCAAGAATACCAGCAGAAATTAACATGTACATCAAAAGACCTGCTTTCCATATGTTGAATTATGGAAAGAAATACAAAATCGAGAAGATCAAAGATTCGCCCAGCTGGAAGTATCCCTAGGAGATTATTGAAGAAATCCAGCAAGACCGCCTCAATGAAAATATGGATAGCCTCATGTGGCAATGTCATACCGAGCTATTTCGATCTAATGGAGGCTCCATTCTTTGTCCTTTTGGGTTAAACACAGATTACCCATTCATCCATCCTCTCATCTCGGAAGGAAGATGATTTCCCGATCAACTCAAGAAGTTATTATGGTACTTAACCAACAAGTACGATAGCTATGGAAATCCCAACCCGAGAAGATTCATTGCCAACCTCACAAGAATTTTTCTACTCGGCAAAAGTAATGTTGAAAAAGAAAGTGACAAAAACCTCTTAGACTTTCTAAATTGGTTTTATCCTCCAACATGGTGGAAACAACTTTTAGAGAAAGAACTAAGACCCTTGACACCAAATCCTGAAGTCCATACCATCCTGTTTTTTAAACGTCCATGGCACTTTTTCAGAAATAATGGTACCATAATAAATGAACCACAAGATATAGGAACCACTTCCTATAAACCTCATTTGGAAAACAGAGAAGCAAGAATTCATAAATCCTATCCAGGATCTGTTCGATGTTGTGAATACCAGTACCGAGAACTTCAAAGAATCCTTTGTCAAGAAAACAAAATCATCCCTCAAGAAGTCTGGAATTATAATATCCCTGCCATATGGGATCATTATGAACTTGCACCAGAAGCACAGGAAGCACTCAATGACTTCAGACAAGCTGCATCATCCCAAGAACAAGACATGGCAGATACGGATCACATTGTCCAATCAACACAAGACCCCTATGTTAGATGAGGAGGTCCTCTGTCCCAGGACCCCAATACTCCAGGATCTTCATCGTCCTTCTACACACATCCGTAAAACGGCTGACCAAGCATGCCAAGCATGTCTCAGCCATGTATCCGTCTAGAAGATGACGACACAAATTGGGAACAAGAATAAGCATCCTCGACAAGACAGATTCTCTCACCAGCAGAACTTGAAGCCCTTGCACAAAAATATGAAGAACATCTCTTCATGACAGGGTACAGCTCGGATGAAGACTCACACAATAGCTACAACGCGCGAGACGGACATGACCGTTGAAATCATTGTCCGTACAAAATTACTTAAAGAAAAGCACTTTCACTTTTACATTCACTAGGCTAGGGAAAGTACTGTTCACGATGCATGTGCATGCGTTCATAAGCATGCGAATAATTCCCCCCGGAATTTTCCGGAGCATCTGTTCTTTTTCTGGACCTTTGTCCTTTGATCCTTGTCTGCTTGTGTCTTCATATGCCTATATAAGGCGGGAAGTCTGTAATGTTCGGGCGAGTCCCACTAAGGAGAGTCCCTTAAATGAAGTGAGTGTTTTAGTGAAAAACCTCTCATGGCTTTCTAAACTCCTCTCTTCTTCTCTAGCCTGGTAGGATCCGCCAAGAAATGCAGCTCGAGTATTGTTGGAAACATTTCCATCCCGGCATCTCGAGTGTCTCTGCAGGCTCAACTAAAAAAGGCCGAGTGGTTTTTTACTTAAAAGGCTGTCGTCTGAAGGGCTTGAACGGTGAGGTTCACCCACTGTGGGATGCATACCTGCAGGAAATTTACTTCGTCTTCCCTGGTTCTAGGTCTAGATCCCCTCATAATGGTGGAGTGAGGCAATAATAGTTCCTAAACTTTTAGATAATGTCAACCAGATGTTGCATTCGCATTTACTTGGTAATTACAAATGTTAAAAAACAAATGCATCACAAGATAAATATTTTTAAGATATCAATAAAAGCAAATGTTATGAAACCACATAAACAAAGAGAGAGTGGCGAGAGAAAGACGCTGTCATGGCGGATGGGGCTGACGATCACGATGCGCCCCAGCCGCCACCTTCTGCTGACACAAATGCGCAGAAACTCGACGGCTATCAAATGCCTCTTTTGGAATTCGATGTACGGATAATATATCAAAGCCTCAAAGGCCTAGATGTTAGAAAAGCTCGTGAATATTCTTCTGACCCTAGTTCTGTGGGTTTTCAACGATGCATCCTTCATTGGAACCGACCGCTACCACCATTCACCAACATGAACAAACCCACTAGCTAGCTCCCAACTTCCCGAGCGCCACCGCTATGGCGGCAGCCCCACCGAGGTAGCCTAAGGCCGACAAGGGATGCTTGGCCCCTCGCCAGTTCATGGGTGACGCCACCAGCATTGTCCACCTCCCCCTGAGTCGCTTCTCCTCTCTCTCTCTCTCTCTCTCTCTCTCTCTCTCTCTCTCTCTCTCTCTAGGTTTCCTAAACTTCCATTATAATTGTCTTTCCATTAAAATTGTCTTTCCTTGCATCCATACTCAACAAATAATCTAGTCAGTGGTCCAAAAGATATGTACCATATGATGCATCAACTATGTAATTTGTACCGTCCCTATTTCTGTCCATATAAGACTAACTTCAACAAAAATCATATAATTCACAGACCAAATTGGACAAAAATAGTTTGTAACTTGACTAAACATTGAACTGAAGGCGCATTTATCCTTTCAAACATAAACCACAAGCCTATTTAAGTCAAACACCAGCTCAAGTATGTGCATAAAGTTTCTCATTACAATCAAGGAATTAATTTTCAAGGAATGTGAACATCCAAACGCAATGTAGAAAACATACTCGCTGATTAAAATTACAATCTCGTGGACAAGAGAATCACTTGTCTTTGCTAGTCTACCTGAGGGACTTGGTCATATCCTTCGTATTGGGACACAATCGATAGAGAACCTAATTGCATCATTCATCAAAGGGAAGACATTAACATCTGCAAAGTGCAGTCACATCTGACCAACTGATCATTTCGATCGACGAAGGTAAGTGGCAAGTAGACACTTGACCAAATCAGCATCCTCAATTGCCCCATTCTTGTCACCTTTCAGTGTGAACAATGCCTCAATTGTGATGCATGTCAATTTACTCGAAAAAGAGGTATCTTTACAGTGAATTTTGCCAGAAGATACAATGTTTCAAGTTCTTCAAAACAATTTCTAAGGACAAAGCTACTGCTGTTTTGAAGTTAGACAGTTTCACAGGACATACTGCCAAACTAGAGACCTCCCCAAAATTGAAAATTTTTTAAATGAATTTACTCTGCTTACATTTGAATTGAGCTTTACACGGTAATCATCACTATCCAATTGCAATCTCCAATTAACACCAAGCGTTTCCACCACCCAATTCTAGATATGCAGTTTTATCAAGCCTCACAATTTACAATGGGAAGGCTTGATATGACTCTTAGACGATTTTGCTTTTTTACTCTTGACTGTGGGAATGCCTTTGATAAGTACAACAGATGAGACTCCAGTCCTCCGCTTCCTGGGGGACTCACAAAATTGAAGGTGGAACCTGCAAATCATCCACAAGGAAACTCAAAACAAATTCACAGGTTAAGCAGCAATGAAGCATTGCACCAACCACTTCACTCAGCACATCAATATTGCCAATGTACTTGCCTTGTCCTGGAGGATTTATCGAGATTATGAGCCAGTTCCTTGGAGGTTTGTGCTTTGCCATTTTCAATATTCTGTTCCTGCAAATTACACTCAATCGTTAGCGCATTTGTTACCATTGTCATTTGATACAACAAGTTGCTCCTCTTTCTCAGAACATATGATAATTTAGGAACTCAGAAGAGAGAAGATGATGCAGCTCAATCACCTATTGTCATCTAAACAGTCACATTAACCACATTTTTCATGCATACAATGGACTCTCATGTGCAAATATGAAACCACAATACGACTATTTAGTCACCATACAAAAGGAACAAACAAATAAAGAGAAAATGAGTTTAAGGTTATATATTGCCAATTTAAGACTGATGAAGTTACGAATGAAAACCACCACAGATCTGAGGAGAAGACTGATCACAATTTTAGGAAAGTGGGAAAAAGTATTATGACTGGTTTCTAAGTTGGCGGCAAGCACCCAGGATAACAACAGACTACCATCCTGAATGAGCCATTGAAGTCCTGGAACAGTTTCCTTGAACTACCTGCATCTATATTGCTCTAAATGGTTCCAAGGAATTATTGAACAGACAAACTATTTTCCAATTTAACTACATATTGCAATTGGCATATACAATTTACTTGCAAGCATGATACCACTACAAACATTTTGAGCCAGATACTACCCCAGTACAGCTGATAAATCTAGAAGCAAAGTAGACATCTAATATCCGATGGAACCTGAACAAACAAGCATCAAGACAGTATCTACTATGGCAGGATTTCATTCTTAATTAACAGCACCCTTTTTTTTCTGCCAGAAAAAAAAAAAAAAAAATCATCTGCATAAGATAGAGTTGTCTATAATAACGAAAAATACTAAGACGAAGGCACTACACTTGAAAAGTAGGGAAAGCTTTGAGAGAGAGGAGCTGATTCTCTTAGTAAGTTTAATCTTCATTTGCTTAGTTGAAGGAACAAGTAAGAATGGAAGAGTACAGAACACAGGGTGTTAAAGAAGTAGCTGGTATATGATACCACGGGCTAAATTAACTGGACTAAGACATTCCACAAATCCCCGCAAAAGCAAAGACCAGCATACGATCATGCAGTGAATTCATCAAAAAAAACACGTAAATTTCCAATACACAGTCCAGGTTCGACATTAAGTCAACACACATGTTTCCAGTCTACCAACCCAACAAGGGTTGCCAAGAAACTTTGGAACACTACCGTAGTGCGGGAATAGTAGGGTTGTTTAGAAAACAATATCATTTGCAGGCTTGTCGTGGCTTAAGAGAATGTCGACGGATGGGTTCTGCTGGGGAAAGCATCCCCATCCACCAAGCAACGAAGATTCATGGCACACTAGTTATCGACTCCACAAAGCAAATACCGCATATGAATGCTTGCTAATACTACCTACTCAGACTCAGCACATGATGACCATTTGCACAAGCAACGTAAGAAAGTATAAACAATGGTGAACACAGAGGTAAAATCCCAACACATTACCTCACCCAATTCATCAACCTCAGAACCCGAAACCTTGAGTTTCTTCTTCCCACCCACAATCCCATCCTCATTCCCACCCCCTAATTTCCTCTTCTTCCTCCCAATGCTGCTCCTCACCTTCCCCTTCCTGTCCCTGACCTTCCACACATTCTTCCTCCGGTACAACACCTTCTCGAACTTCCACGACTCGCAGCTCGTGTCGATCACGGTCACTTCGCTCCTCGAGTACCCGACCAAATCCTGATTATCCCCGCTCTCCTTCTCCTCCTCCTCCTCCTCCTCCCCATCCGCATCCGCTCCCCTCGCCGTCCTGTCCACCGCATCGCTCTCAAAATCCGCCGACGGCGTCCTCCACCCCGCATTCTCTCCCCTCGCCGCCGCCGCGGCGCAATCGGAGATCTTCTCCCCGGCGCTGGCGTCGGAGGTCCTGGAATTGGGGAAGAACCTAGGGTTCGGCTGCTTCCTGGAGCTCTTCCTCGCGACCTCCCCCTCGCCGCCATCCCCCATGTTGAAGAGCTCCGACAGGACGCCCGTCATAATGCCGTACCAGTCCCTCTCGCCGCCGGGGTCCTGAGCCCGCGCCGAGTGCGCGTGGTCTTGCGTGCCGATTTGGCTCTGGACCGAGTGAGTCGACTCGGAAGTGGACGGATCGGGGGCCGGCGGGGTCGGGGGGCTAGGGTTTTGGGGATTGGCGAGGAAGTGATCGAGGCCGAGGCCGTCGCCGGCGGGGAAGCCCCTGGTGGACCGGAGGCGGTCCAGCCAGTTCGACCCGGACCGTTCGGCCGGGACGGAGCAGAGCATTTTAGGATGGCGGCGGCGGCGGCGGCGGAAGGAGACGAACGGAATGCGGGTCGCTCACGGACGCTCCGCCGTCGGCCGTCGCTTTAGATAGAGTGGAGAAGAACCCGCCTTGACCGATGTAACCACCGCCGCTCCATGATTTCTGGATTGCAATAATTGCCAAATCCCGGCCCTAAACGTTTTCGATTGTGGGGTCTGGTTATTGCTCAATCGTCCTAAACTTCAGATTAATTCGATTATTAGTCCTGAACCGTTTTTAAAATATTCGATCACGTCCTCCCATTTACAAGATAGCTTCCGAACTGGGACATAAATTTCCCGTCTGATCCGATGCGAATGAAGTTGGATTTAGTCCTCAGCCCTTTAATTGAGATTAGTGAAATGGAGTGAAAGTGAACGATTTCTCTAGATCTAAATAAAAAATCGAATTGTTCATACTTGTCGAGGCTCTTATGCTGTTTTTCTTATCCTTCTTAACTTCACGAGAATTTTTAGGGTGAAAAAAGAAATAATAATCTTAATGCTGCTGCAGAAGAGGTTTCAATTGGATGGACGCGATTGAGTGAAGTGAAAATTACATGTTAAAAGTGAATAGTACAAGTCAAGTGTATGATCTTGCTCATTTTAATGTTAGTATTGTGGGAGCAATGTTTAAGGGTATAATTTTTTAATTTGAATATCAATTTCAAAATGAAGTGTTTTATTTTTTCACGTATATATATTTTGACCTCTCATTTATTGAATTTTAAAAATTGACCTTGATATCGAAATCACATGTCGGAAACTCATATGTCAAAATTTCGACTCGAGTGTCGGAGAGTGTCGAAAAAATTGACCAAGTATCGGATTTTCCAACACGTGTTGACCGAGAGAGTTTCGAAGAGTGTCGGACACATGTCAAAGTGTCCGACACGACACGAAAGCTCTTGGAGAGTGTCGATACTTCATAAGGTAGGAACACCAATATATGTGACAAGAAATGGAGTATATTGGAGGAAATTGTAATTGTATTACTTTGTATTTTTTGTACATGCACAAGCCCATATTTACAATACAAAAAGAAATCAGTAAAGAATAAATAAGACTACAATTCTTATTATATCTTCTGAATATTCTGAAGATATTCCATAACTAAATCAATTATCCCATAATCTCCATGACGTCGAGCATGACCTCTTCAGATAGTGACACATCGATAAAGATAAATCGGATACCCAGTATCGTTTAAATTAGTGTTTTCTCTCCCTCATTAACACTCAAATTTACCTTCCCCACCAAAGAGGCCCTTTAGTTTTCATCCGAACTGTTTTTTCCTAGTTGAGTAGAAATACACAGGTGATATTGCAGGGTCTCCCACCACCCCAGAGCAAATCTCTTGCTTATTTCTTGCCCTTGAGCATTTTAGGAACCTGCTTAGATCCATACCACTCAACACCTTAATATAGAATTCTCTATTAGAGATGGCATAATTTTTTCGAGTGAGCAAGTAATGTTAGCAACCATGCCTAACTTTTGCTGAGTAAGCAAGTCGCGAGAAACAACTCCAGCCCTATCTGTCCACTTCCCTCTGACTATTTGCTAGGAGAGAGAGCATATCATAACAATGCCATTGTCAACAAGATTTAAATATAGAAGCTTATCCTCTTTTTAAATGGGCCCATAGAAAATGCTGCCTCGTTCGGGATGGGAGTCGATGTAATGCAACTTGAGCAAAGAAGAAAGAGACTGTCGCCGGCTAGATAGTCGTAAAAAATTATCTGGCTCGAAAGAAACTCTGAAAAAGACTTGGGAGAAAGGATATACCAAGTTAGCTTCCTTTGTCCTTAATCTAGAAGAGTGAGCTGGATTTTGCGTCCTTTTTTTATGGATTAAGTGCATTGAGTTAAATATGAAAATTTGAGATATTCAATTGAAAAAATAAAATTTAGATACTCGATTGTAAAATGAATAAGAAACTTTAAGTACGTGTGATCTCATTATCCAAGATTGGATATTGGGTAGATTTTTCTTGATGGCGATATGATTCTTTGATTGTGAATACTTAGATTGGACTTTGCGGATCAATCTTGTATAGGTCTTTTGCGATTGTTCCCTGTTTAATTGACTCTTTGGCTTGTAAGGGCATTAGTCCCCCACTTGCTCTTCCTCTTCCAATTATGATATACACTTGTAGGGAAAAAAAGAAAAAAAAAAATAGATCTTGTTTGTTTAAAGTTAAGTAAAAAAATTTTTTTACTTCCTTGTTAAAATTAAACGATAATATCTGAAATTTAGAAGTTATGAAGAAACTTATAAGCGAATCTACATGTCCACGTTAATATGTTGTCAAAAATCCATTTTTTTTTTTTGTTAAAAGTCAAGTCAAAATGCATGTACCAATTAGGTACACTTAATATGTTAAGAAGTAACAATTCTATATTTTAGTACATTTAATTTAACAAATATTATAGTAATACATATTTAGTACCATTTTGCCGGATTATTTTAGCGTTCCTCGTGTGAAATCAAGAACAAAATTATCCACGATTGGAAAAACTCCATACATAACGGTAATTTGTGAAATGTGCTCATTAATATTCAATGATTGGCAAAATAATTGACAAGTTATTTGCAGTTGACAAGTTATCAAATTTGTACCGAAGCTTATCAATGCCTACTAAAGTAAATGACGAGCTCTTATTTGAATTTTACTGGCATTTATCGTGATTGATCAACATTTACGATGTCATTAGTATTCAGTATTCATCATTATTGTCAATAGGGAGCGAATTTAATCCGCCAATATAACTATTTGGTAAAGCCAACTTATATTCCAATTTCTCCGAACAAAATACTTAAAAACTCTACGGATGATTACGAAAATTATTAATTCTACCTTATTCTAATTAATATTTTATACATATATTATAAATATATATAGAAAATCTCTCTCTCTCTCTCTCTCTCTCTCTCTCTGTGCGTCCCTTTCTACGGAGATCATTGTGGACCAGTCCTTATCTTGGCTGGGTTATTCAGACACAGCGTCTCCTCCATCCGTCCACCGATTCTACGGCGGAACGTCTGGTCACAAAAGCGCATCGACAATACCCACGACGTCGACTGTCTTCTCGTACAAAAACTATTCCTGGGTCGTCGCCTCTCTCGCCATCACATCTCTCTCTCTCTCTCATGTCCTTTTCTGGGCAATGGCACTCTCGGGCAGGCCTCCCTTTTTCCTACCCTTTTACGACGCCCCTTGTAATATTTTCTTTTCCCGGTTTTGATTTTTACCTCCCTCCTTTCTTCGCTCGCGTAATGTCTTCCTCTGGATGAGTTCCGCTTATAAAGCAGACATTTTTTTCTCTTCTTCTGGGGTTGCACGTACAAAGAAATGCCATAGTTTTGCCTTCTTTTGTTACCGGGAATTGGGTCCTCTTCTTCTTCTTCTTCTTCCGTGGTAGTTTTTATCCTTGCCCTTTTGTTATGGTCGTGATTGAGGCATTTCGTCGAACGGTTTGAGGGTCGAAAGATGTTGGGGGTGTGCGTGGACGTGGTGCTGTTCCTTGTTCCTGTTTGGGTCGCTTTTCTCGTCGGGGTCGTCATTGGATGGGCGTGGAAGCCCAAATGGGCGAACTTGGGGAGGGTCGAATTGCGCTGTTCGGTGCTGGGGCAGCCCGATTCCTTGTTCCCTTTCTTGCCGTCGAAGTCGGTGATGTCCCCGTTGAAGGGGTTCGGGTCGGACCCGTGCTTGAATTCATTCAAGGTGCAGTGGCCGAGTTTCGACTTCCGTAGTATGGATGCTGCGGCGACAAAGAAGGAGCCGTTGTCTCAATCGCCTGCCTTGTTTGAGGATTGCAGGTATGCTGCGGGATGTCTGTTGGTTTTACTGTAATTTCGCTCCGTGAATCGCATCTTTTTCGCGCATCTTTGTTTCTCGGTTGCTATAGCCTGTTAATGGCATCGCGGGGCGGTATTGAGTTAATATAAATTCTGTTTGTTAATGTCGATCGAGTTATAAGCCAGAAAGGAGGGATTATGCCATTCAAAATATGTTCTGATTGACTATGAGATGGAGCTTATTCTTTACTCATGATGATGCTGAAAATGGTTCTTTGCCTTGAGCGAATATTGCGCCCTGTTTACAAGCTTTGTGCATGAAGAAGCGGACATTGTCCACTCCACATGAGGCAGGGACAGGCCTACTGGCATATAGATTGACCTCTCATGAAATTAATGGAACTCTTGCAGCACATCAGAGGCCGGAGAAATATCCACTTTGTTGTCAGAGGAGGATATGACGCAGTTATGGCATCTTGTTGAGATGAAAGATGGAGGTCCTTCTTGGATACACATGATGGATCGTCACATGTTGAGTATGAGCTACCAAGCCTGGAGGCGAGATCCGAAAGTATGGCATGGATTTCATGGTTTCCGCTCAATTTCTAAAGATTTCATGAATGCTGTTCTTTACATTTTGAGTGCAATTTTATTCAGTTCAATGCTATTATCAGATATTGATTGAATAACTGACTGCCTTGCTTCTATTGATTAAGTAGACTGGTCCTCCTCAATATCGTAGCCGAACCGTACTTGAGGATGCAACACCTGAGACGGTGAGGGATTTCTTCTGGGACGATGACTTTCGGTCAAAGTGGGATGATATGCTTGCCTGTTCAACTAATGTAGAGGACTGTCCCTCCACGGGAACCATGGTTGTTCATTGGATTAGGAAGGTGAAATCTTCTCTGTTTTGCTGATATTTTCGTTTTAGGGATTACTTTCAGTTGCATGATGCTCATGTGAATAGTTTGCATTGCAGTTCCCCTTTTTCTGTAGTGACCGTGAATATATCATCGGGCGCCGAATATGGGAATATGAGGGGTCATATTTTTGCGTGACAAAGGTATGAGAAGTGATATTCTCGGTTTGTATGTCGAATATTCAGGACTGACATTCTTGCTGCTTAAGAGAATTTCCAATGTTTACTTTAGCCAACCTTCATTGATTTTCTGGCCCCAAAAAAAAAAAAATGCTTTTGTTGATGTGATTTGTTTTCTATGATTATGTACTGAGTGATCTGCTGTTTTACTTTACAAAATTTCAGGGAGTACACTACCCTTCCATCCCTAGGCGCAACAAACCGAGGCGTGTGGACTTGTATTATTCAAGTTGGTGTATTCGAGCAGGTACATCGTCTTCTCTGTTCCAACGTTAACTATCATCCTTCTCTCTCTCTCTCTCTCTCTCTCTCTCTCTCTCTATTTTTCCCACCATTTGCAACCTGGAGTTAATACGACTGTGCTGTGGTGGCCCTTTTTCCTTCGAATTTCACCAGTCGAGTCAAGAAAGAATGATGGGCAGCTGACAGCATGTGAAGTCTTGCTCTTCCATTATGAAGACATGGGCATCCCGAACGAGATTGCAAAGCTCGGAATAAGGCAGGGGATGTGGGGAGCAGTCAAGAAGATCGAACCTGGCTTGCGTGCCTACCAGAAAGCTAGAGCTTCTGGGGCACCACTCTCGCACCCCGCTAAAATGGCTCAGATCAACACGAAGATAAGCCCGGAGTTTGTCAAGTCTTTGGAAGAATCTGATGACACATCTGAAGTCGGTAAAGCTGATGTAGTGGAGAAACCAAAGGGCGGTAATCTACCCAAGGTTTTATTCATTGGCGGGATCCTTGTCCTTGCATTCGGTCTCAACCACGGGCTTCTGACTAAAGTGGCTATATTTAGCGGCGCCCAAAAGTTTGGGAACTGGAGAAGGAAGAGGCCAGAGGTGACACACTAAGATCTGATGGTATTAACACTTTTTGGCTGCCACTTTTACCTTTTCTCAGCGGGAATACACAATTCGGATTCATTGAAGCCGAGCTTAAAGCTTAGACGTTAGAAACTTGATACCGAGTGTTAGGATATTTACAGTTTACTGTTGTAAATCACAGATAGTTCCTCCATACCAGCATTTCTGTTGTAAATCACAGAAAGTACCTCCATACAAGCACTCGAATTCATCATGGGAAAGTACTATTAAGTTTTATCCATTCACTTCTTGTTTTGCTATGTCGACGTCAGTTTATGCTAGTTTGTGTTTCTCGTAGAAAAGGAAATCATTTTCTCTCCACTCTCTCTCACACAAAAACCTAGCATGCTCATGCACTTTGCCGCTCCTTCACCTTCCTCTTCTCGCCTACTTGGTCCTCATCTCTCTTCGCCTACAGAGTTCTCTTCCTCCTCCTGCGCCTCTCCGCCTCCAGAGTTTCTCCTGGTCCCCTGCCTGCTTGCTCCTCATTTGTAGTGTCAAGCTCAATCGATTGAGCGAGGCTGAATATAATTGTTTGATTCGGTTAATCCACACCTCTGGATTATGTGCCGTCATTGCTCGAATCAATTTGATAATTCATGCCGTTTGTTCTCTAAATGTACGAGATAAATATCACATCTCGTAACTTACAGATTTTCCTAGACAATATCCAAGTTGTTGTTTGGATATTCGATTTTGCTTTGATCTCTCTGTTTTGGTTCCCCTTCCACTTTTGTATTCTGAGCTCTCATAATGACTTTTGTTGTGTATATATGATAGCTAGCAATTGATGATGAAGATTCTGTGGTGGCCAGAGACGTGGAGTAAAACATGTGTACGAAACTATCCGTATGAAGGGTGCATGTATGGTTCTTGCGTACATGAGCTCCGTTGTTCAATTCGTGTAAATACATAAAAGTCTTTGGTTGGTATCATAATACGTGATGATATGTGTATTGCGCTCGTAAGTGCTAGGCTTTGGTCTGGAGTTATGCTGAGTTTGATTGAGAGTGTTTAAGTGTACAGGAAAACAATGGAATAAGCAATTCCTTCCTGGAAAATATTTTCCAAATCATTTCCAGATTTCAGCCACTAAGAAATTTCTTCATTTTCCCAAAAAATGACTTTTTAGAACACATTTGCCAAAGCATCATATTTCCCGCTGACAAAACCTAGGCACAAAAGTCTCGAACTGATAAAGTTCAAGGCCTTCGCTTCTTACGGACATTGTTTACATTGTTACATACATATGACCAGGGGAAGGAAAGGAGAAATTCTTACATACGCTCAATACTTGCAAACCGACATCTACCATCAGTAATTTTCGAGTTCAACTGCACTACTGCAGTTCCTATGAAACTTGGGAATTCATTTCACTTTAGCTTCCTGCACTTTCATAGAAAATTCACTCTCTAGACTCGGATTAAACCATTTCGACTTCCCACCATTCATATTGCCCGAGGCACAACAATAGGAATGTCCCTCACTGACTATGCTTTATCTGATTCCACAGTATGGAGGTTCTAAAACCGGTTCTTACTTTCTATTGTCACATAGAATTCACCACTATCATCAAAATCCAAATTGAAAGGTGAATTGTCCGACAAGCGCAAAGCATCCTTACAGGCCATAATAGATTAACACATTTTAGCGGAGAATAAATAAAAAGCCACTTTGCAAAGGCTATAAATGACAAGGTCTTACAATATTTTAAGGAATTTTTATTAAGTTTATCGCCGGTGTAAGAAATAATTCCACACTTTATTCTATTGCAACTTACAGAATTCGTGTAAATCCAAATGCATCAAATACATAATTCGTCTTATTGTGCAGTAAAAGATAACGATGCTGTGATGACATGATCAATATCCGTCCCTTACGGTTTCACAATACACAATTAAGAGGAATAGCCATTTACTCTGACATCTCTCTCTTTCAAATCCAAATTCATGTTAGCTTCTTAGAACAACCCATATCAACTCATATGAATGGCTTCAAAATTTCGTGCAGAGTCACAACTTTCAATGTACTGGAAATTAATGACAGAAAGTCACTCTTATGCCCTAGAACTTCATCTAACCAAGAATTCACGATGCCAAGATAACTCAACCACAGAGAAAGCTTATGCAAAATGAAGACCAACATTCACTGAACAGAGAATCTGCCAAAACTCAGATCTTTCAGGGAGTAAGCTTGGAGATCCAGAGAATTCAAAACAGTCTATAACTATTGGTCGCCAGCACTTTGATCCGAATTTGCTAATCAACAGCCATTTATACCTAGAGTCGACCTTGATCTGAGCATTCATTTGAAATAACTAGGTTGTTGATTAATTCCTAGATTGAATCAAACATAAAACCTCACCAATGTCACATGTCGATGCTGCTTAGAACTAAAACACATTATACAAAAGCAGAATATTCTGCATATTAGATATATAATCAGCTGGATTTAAGGCATCTTAGGAGCAAAACTGTCTTGACATGAAATTCACCCATTCTCATAACTAAGTAAATCAAGCAGTCATACAAAGTAGAGAAAACGATTGCCGATCGGATGATCCAACATTAAGTTTGAGACTAATTGTCAAAAGGACACAGCTTGACGAACTTTGTAAAACTAAACAAAATTTAAAAGTAATAGACCACTCCAATAGAATTTCTAGCAGACCAAAATGCTCCTAATCAAACAAGCTGAATCCCATGTCATCATCGCTCTCTTCCTTAGGTTCCTCCTGAACACAGAACAAAAATACAACAGCATGAGATTCAGACAAACTTACCAACAAAACAACAAATGATGAAGAATGTCACGTCAACATCCCACTATTAATGCTACAAAATATCATAATCTTCGATCCCAGTTCCTCATAAATTATACGTGATAAGAAATCAACTAATTACGCACTCGATGTGTATGGAAAAGAGACAGAAAACCATAACCATGGTCCTACATGAGGCATAAAAAACTACACCTTACACCCACCTATAGCTCGCTCTACTTGTTTTAGAACACAGCATCATCAAACACAGCATCATCAACAAGCTAAGCCTCATTTCACTAAATAAGGTCCACTAATTACGGAAATTCGCTCGATTCTGGATCGGCTCTGAGAATTCTAAACTCATCACAAAAACATAGACCAACCGCAGCTAAAAATTATAAGAATAGCATCGACGTCTTCGAGAACAGACAGTCTAATTCATTGACAGCTGCCTGCGCGAATCAAGGAACCAGCAAAGAAGGAACTTTTACCTTCTTCTCCTCCGCGGCCGGGGCGGCGGCGGCGGGGGCGGCGCCGCCGGCGGGCGCGGCGACGGCAACCGCGGCGGCCCCGCCGCCGGATCCGACGTTCATGATGAGGTCCTCGACGTTCCTCTTCTCGGCGAGCTTGGCGAACAAGCCGGGCCAGTAGGACTCGATGCTGACGTTCGCGGCCTTCACCAGAGTAGCGATCTTCTCCCCCTGTTCCAAAGCCGCCGTCGCACGGTTCAATCAAAAACCAAACAAGCAGCGATCCATACAGAGAGAGAGAGAGAGAGAGAGAGAGAGAGAGAGAGAGTTACGGTGACAGGGATGCCGTCATCGTGGAGGATCAAGACGGCGTAGCTGCAGGCGAGCTCTCCGACGGACATCGTTTACGGCGGAGGAGGCGGCGGTCCGGCGAGATTTCGAGGGGACGGAGGAGGCGATTCTCTTCGGTTGCAGTCGCTCGAAAGGACGATGAGGGTTTCGCGGAGACCTTATATATGGGGTGCGATCTGGGGTTCTAGGGTTTCCGGCTCCCTCCGTCACGCGTCGGTCACGTGATGGGCCCATCTCAGATTGGTTATAAGCCTTTCGTGTTTGGGCTTGGTCTTGGGCTTGGGCTTAGAGTGAAGAAGAACGGGTCCAAACATAGGCATGTGAAATTTATTTTCCTTTTCTTCTCTTGGGTCGAAATAGACATGGGAGATTGAAAGGGGAATTGACATTTGAAGTAGCAGTTTAAGCAACATCCAAGGGACAAAGATTGCATTTGGTTTTGGGCATTTGAGGAAGATCCTTGGGAAAATGATGGGTTTTCTCGAAATGCAAATATATGTGGTAAAGCATGAATTATCTTTGATTGAAAATATTTTTGGAAAGAGTTACACGTGTAAATGACTTTAATTATATATTTTAAATGAATAAATAAAAGGAAATTTGAACCAATGACGCTTAGATAACGATCGGACGGTGATGAGTCAGCTTCTGCCAGATCTAACATCGACCACCCTTGCCTAGGATCATGTGACCTCGGTCATGGGAATCAAATGAACCCAAGCCAAGGTCGCAGGACCTGAGAGAATCGACGTTCAGTTGTGTGACCTCGCAAGTCACATTTGACGAGGACAACAAATGTCCAGTCTCAAACTTGACCACGCTTAACTAGAGACATCCGACTCAATCAATTAGGACTCAAAATTGAGCACGAGTATCGTGTGACCCTCAAGACCCGCCCTACCTTGCGGCTGGTGACCCTTGACGATACTTAACACTCGGCAACCGTCCCTTGATGACTGTTCATGCAGCCTTGTTTCAGAGAGTAAAAGAGAGAGAGAGAGAGAGGGAGGGAGGGAGGGATGATGAGTGGTGAGAGAGATGAACAGTGCAGCGCTCAGGGCTAAAGAGGAATACGAAAGGGCAAAATTGAAATACAAATTTTAGTTTGTGATGAGCTCTAGCAATTCGAAACGTTGAATGTCCAATACCGGTGGGCAATGGCCTTTAGACAAAGGCCTTTTGGAGGACCTTGAAAATATTAGCATTTCTCAAATGGGCTTCTAGATATTATTACCAGATGGTTTAGCATTTGTCCGATGGCTTCTAGAGGTGCAAAAGATGCTGGAATGTGATCCCAATCATATTAGCCATCAGTCTAATGCCCGGTGTGGATCTTTAATCCATTCAACGTTGAACTAATTTGTAATAGCTTGAAAAAATAGTCCATCATTCTTATCAGAACGAAAAGAAACTACAAAGTAATTATTATCCCACTATTATCTTGAATGACTTACGTTTTCAATCTAGACGAATTTTGACTAGCGCATTACCTTTTACTTGTGAGATACTTTGTGAACTAGATATTTAGCTATTCAAAACTGGTTCACTTGTCATGAGAAAATATTATGAGAACCTAGTCAAGGAAGCAAAAATTCTAAAAATTTGCATTTTGAGGAGTATGGATCATCTTGTTCGGTTCCTATCGCCAACAATTTTATAGGGTCATGTTGTTAGGAAGCTACGAATCTCTAAATTCCGACGTGAATGTCTATCTTTGCCAAGACTGAAAAGATAAACTCGTATAAGAGCGGGAGACTGATTTAACATAAAGTCTAATTCAAATGGGATATAGAGAAAGAAAGAAATCCAAACCAGGAATTCAATTGTGGACCAGCCTTTGAACTTTGGCTTTCGCCATTCCGAATGGAATGTTGACGGGATCACGGTCAACAGTCAAGCACAGCTTTGTGTATAAGGAAAAAGATTATGGAATTCTCTAGAAAGGTCAAAAGCAAAAAAATCAACCATGTGCAGTCAAAACCTACTCCATCATCGGATTCGATTCAAACGCAAAAACTCCTTCATTTTTTTTTTTCAATTTCCCCTCTTCGTCATAGTCGAAATGCAGCCCATGTTATCCCCTCTTCTGAAAAAAATAAAATAATTTGTATCATTCCATTCTATCATGCAAATTTCATAAAAATTCATAAGACATTTACATTTATAATCGTTTTGGTTGCTCATATACAACGTGTAACGAGATCACTTACATCTTATTTCGTGCTTAGTGATCTCTGGCGAATGGGATAAGTCTAACATTCATAGGTGGTGTAACGTTTCTTTTTATTTTTGGCCCATTGACTTAGAAACTCATATGATTTGAATTAAAATTATATAAATTTAGGGTTGACATTGACGTGAGCTTCCCTGCGGTACCGGGAGTTTAACTGCCAACCTCTTGTGGTCTAGACCATAAATGTGGTGCTATTGTTAGGTAAAATGCCATGCCTATTCTATACTTTTCCAACTTCTGTACCTTCCATTTTATTTATTTATTTCATGTTTGGCTGACTAATCAATAAGTCCTAACGCGTAACCAAAGATACTCAAAATCTTTCATGAAAATATCACTAGACACTAGCATGTAATAAACTGTCCAAAATTACATCACTCGTCTTTTTCACAAGACACAACATTTCTTTTTTCATCCATACTTAGTAATGTGTGCACAACTTCAATCGACAAAAAACACACCGAACATCCTCGCACATTCATATCAAAAGTCAAATATTTACCCCAATTTGAAGAAGCAGTTTTTTTTTTTTTTTTTTTTTTCATGTAAATTTACCATCGTGACTTAAGCTCCATTCGTTTTCACGGAAAATAATTTATGGGAAAATGTTTTCCGGATTTTCCGGCGTTCGTTTCACGGAAAATGGATTTCTTGGAAAAAATGTTTTCCATGAAAGGTAAAAAGTCTTCTAAATTAAGAGAAAATGTTTTTCATTTTTGAAAAGTGGAAAATATTTTCCTCACTTGATCTCTTTTATCTCACACTTCTACAAATCCTCACTTCCTCCTCCCATTTCTTTTTATTCTTTTCTTTTTTTAATTATTTTTTAATTTGAATTATTTTTAATTTCCTTTTTTATTTTCTATTTCTTTTCTTTTTTTTTTGTTTTCTTTGTTTCCCATTTTCTTCTTTCTTGACTAGTCGTCGGCCGTTGCTTGCCAGTGCAAACCTCGAGCTCGTCGATCTTAAGCTCGCTCTACACTCTTGCTTATCATTTTATTTATTTATTCTATCCTGTAGTTGTACATTGCTCGAGCAAAAGACTCTACATGCTTTGCTTCTTTTTTCTTTTATTTGTTAGAACACAAAAGACGTAGGGAGAGAACGGGTTCTCATGAGGGCTATACATGCTTTGTTTCTTTTCTCTTTTGCTTCTTTTTAAAATCCATACGAACATTTTTTAGAGTAGATGAGCGTTTGGCGACAATGAGGGAATAAATATATGAAGTAAGTTTGTATGGATTTAAAGGCAAGTTCATATTTAATGATTTATAGGTCGGTAAATGATGCATGCCTAAATGATGAAATCTTAGAAAATATTTTCCTTACCAAACACCTAAAATATTTTCCGAAATATTTTCGGGTTTTAGCTATATACTAGAAAATATTGTCATTTTCCTAGAAAATGACTTTTAGGAAAATATTTTCCTGAAATGGCCAATTTTTCGCAAAACGAATGGACTCTTAATATAAGGATCAGTTGATCACATCACGCATTAGAACTTTTGTACAAAATTCCTCGCCTTCCTATTTTAACTTAAAATTAATAAATAATAAATATATTAATATATATATATATATATATATATAATGTAGCGATGACGCTGATAAGTTCGATCAATCATGGTTGATTTTCTTTTGTGAGAATATGCTCTTGGTCGATACCGGGTGCCTCCCTGATTATCCCTTTTTTTTTCCAATAAGCCGGGTCGGCGCAAATGCCTAATACAACCTCACGAGTGAAAAGACCGTTTTGCCCCCCAATAACACTAGCAGCGCGATCACGTGGGCCCCCCCAGCCTCGGCCGAGACAGAGCTCTGCCATTTTCGGATTTTTTGTCGATGGACGGCTGTCCCCAAAGTTGCCCCGGTGCGGGGCCCGCCAGAAACCAGTTGCCCGTCGCGTCGCGTCCGTCCGATCGATCGCGGGGCCAATTGGGTGGGCCCCCCCCGGGGCCTCGCTCGCTCGCTCGCCTTTTTCACATTCAAGTTTTCCTGTCCCAAAAAAAAAAAAAAAAAAAAAAAAAAAAAAAAAAAGTTGTTCTGTCCGGATCGTGGGGCCCACCGGTATTTTTTTTTTTTTCGCAATATTTTTTGAGGGGTTGGTTTACTTTGTGCTGGATGGACCTACCAACCGCGCAATTTGGGGGATAAAAAAAAAGCACGAGATTCTTATTAACCCGTTAATAAAGTGTGATTAGCATCGTTCCACGAGTAAATCATTCGATTACTTTTATGAAATTTTAAAAATAAAAATAGGTGAAGACCCGTAAACAATGAGTTTATATCCCAAACACGAATTCTTCACATTGTTGATGAGAGTTTTTCAAAATTTGATGTGTTAATTTTTATCGTCACTATATCATGTTCATTGTTCGACGATCGACGGGATTGACGTGAATCACAATGATCTTCTATTGTAGAGCGATTGATAATGATGGTTAGAACGAGTTTATCAACTCCCGTTAACCAAAGGATTTTGGGCACGAGATCGTTGACCAATGCAAACCAAACCAAAAACAAAACCCACATGGGGTCCTCTCTCTCTCTCTCTCTCTCCTCCGCCCGCCGCATCCTCCTCCATTCTTTTTCTTCACGCTTTGTGTATAAATTATATATTTTTTAGGGCATCATTAAAGAGAAAATATCGAGTCCCACTTTTCTTTCTTTATTTTGTTTTTATATTGGCCCAACGTTTTTCCCCAATTTTTATTATTAAAAAAAAACCCATTCTCATCCAAGAATCACCCTTTTATCTGTCCATTGCATCCCTTGTACAAAAAGAGAAGGATTTCATGCTAATTCAGGAACTCTAACTTTAAACATCTTAGTCTACATGCATTATTGTACGGCAGATAAACAGGCCGGTTTCGTATCAATTAGAATGTAGTCTTATTTACATATAAAGACCTCGTTGCAAATATTCGTTAATAAAAAAATTGAAGGAGATAAAAAAGAGATCACGTTTGCCCCCAAAAAAGTACAGCAAATAATATCTACAGTGAAATTCTACATCGAAGTCAACTATTAAAATCGGATCCCGTGCGAGAGATGGCACATGCCAAGTCAGCGGACGCTATAACGAGATTGGAGGTTTTTTGGGGAGAAAATGTCACTTCAAAAATGAGGAATTCTTCCTAATTTCTTGTGTGGATTTTTCTTCTTAATTTTTTTGCCTTTTTTATGATATGGACAATTACAAAAGCCATCCATCTCCGATGCGTATTAAATGATGCAAGCACAATTGCCTTTTTGGGTCAGAATTAGATTTTTTTTTTTAAATCTTCGACCATACCTTACTTTAGCGAATTTATATTACATTATTTTATTTGGCGGGATTTTACTTTCAATTTTTTCCCCAAGGAATGAGTCACATATTTACCATTAAGTGGTTGATATAAAATTAAAAAAATCAATTGCAAAGCTACTTACATACACACGTCATGAATTATCTCAACACGATATTTACGTGACGATCGAAACCGAAACATATTTAAAAATGAGTACCGATATATACACATGTGTATATATATTTGCATGGTTTAGTTAATTGGGTTTTCTCAATTTTAACTTTCCATGACTCGTGTCATTAGTTATTAGCCGAACGGTCTACTATGGAGCTCATAAATGAGAAATCATATCTCATGGTGATTCTTTTCCTATTATAGACATAAGCTAAATTTGATTAGATCTCGTAGCTTCTCTTGTTCCTAGATATATAAAATATACTTATATATTCTATCATGTAAATAGAGATGTGAGAATTACTCCGCCCGCGAGACATACCGAATAAAAATCCCCAAGACTTTCCATCCGGTCTCTTCTGCTGTTCCAATTTTTTTCAAAGGTGTCATTTTTATTTTTCTTGACTGCGCATTCCCCTCTTCTTCCGAAGGGAGGTCCACAAAAGGGCAATGCCAAGCTGAACCGGACCATCCAAAGAGCACATCTTTTTCTCCCTCCTCTCTCTCTCTCTCTTGCTGTGAAAAGGTCATCACCCTCTTCTTCAGAATTTTCCCAGCTCTCGTCTCGAAATGCGCGATCATCACTGAGAGAAGGAATGGAGGCGCCCACGGAGGCGAAGCGGGAGCTGCGCGCGGTTCTTGAGCAGTGTTCTTGAGGTGCGCGTCTGTGCGTTGGCGTTTGGTCGGGTGGGGATATAATTTTAGACGAGGCAGGTGAGTCATCGCCGGGAGTGTTTTTTTTTTTTTTGTGGCTTTTTTTGGCTTTTTTTCCATCTGGGTGTGCTCAGATTTTCTCGTTGCATCAGTTTTGATAGTGAAAAGAGGAGAAAGGAGGAATTTTTGAGAATTTTTGCGGAGAATCTTGGTAGAAAGAGGAAAAAGCTCGCTCCTTTTGATCATGGCGGTACCTGAGAATGCTGGAGTGAAGATCGGGTCGTCGGCTCAAAATCCGGACACGAGTGCTAGGCCGTCGGACTCGAAAGATTTCGACAGACCCAAACCCAGAAATGACGTCGGTGTTAAAGCCAGTGACGGCGTTTATGTTCCTAATGCGTTGACCGATGATCGAGTCGGCGCGAGGGATGTGTCCTTCGATGGCGAGAGTCTGGTGGGTCAGATGAGAAATGGGTCGGACGCTGAAGTCAAGAACCAGCAGATGACTATCAAGGGTGTTGGATTTGCGAATGGGACTAATTTCGGATCGACTGTTGTAAAAAGTGATGTTCAGAAGCTGGTGGAGATTCTGTCGAAGTTGAATCCTATGGCTGAGGAGTTTGTGCCTCCTTCGCTTGTTTATAACCATGGACACATGGGAGATGGAGGATTTCCTTTTGCTTACAATCTGGCAGTTCATGATGATGTGGCTAATGCTCTTGGCTATTCGCCAAAAAGGGTATGCATTATGGCCATCTACGGTTTATGTCATCTCATATTATTTTGCCCAATTCTTCGTTTGTGAAATGCTTTTGGTTGCTGAGTTGATACCAAAGAACTAGAAATGAGAAACGGTACAAACCTGCAGACACGCTTTTCTTATGGTTTGGTTTGTCCAAAGTTGGATGACCTCAATTTTCCAAAAGGCTCTTTATTTTATACCAGTAATTTCTCTATCTTCTGCCTGCGCTTTGAATGAATGCAGCTGAATGTCATTATTCTTCCAGCCGTGTTCCTTACGGTTGATAATTTTCGGTTTATTTCCAACCGTTCAATTTGGCTTCCGTGTCTGCTATTGCTTATCATTGCATTATGGTGCTTCTTTTCCAGAGAAGGAATAACATTAGCAATGGACGGCGAAGGATGAACAATAGAACCAGCATGGCACAGCGTGAAGAGGTGATTAGGAGGACTGTGTATGTCTCCGACATAGATCAACAGGTAAGGAGTCCATTGGTCGTCTCCTGGTTTGTATCCTTTTTGCGTTCAATGCTGCTTGGTATTTGGATAGTTTTCCTTTGGTTTGATAATTGTCATCTGATAATTATTTCTCACCTTTAGGTTACTGAAGAACAACTTGCTGCCCTCTTTAATAGTTGTGGACAGGTAAGACTTTTCTGTATTATTATTCAAATTTGATGTATTTGTGGTGGATTACGCTTATTAAAGTTTTTCCTTTCTTTTGGAAGGTTGTTGATTGCCGTGTATGTGGCGATCCTAATTCCTGTCTTCGTTTTGCTTTTATAGAGTTTACTGATGAAGGTAAACATCATTGCGATAAAAGCTTTTTGTCTATGTATGACTTATTTTTTAACCATTTGATGCGAGTTAAATTGATGCTTGCAGAAGGTGCACAGGCTGCCTTGAATTTGGCTGGAATGATGCTTGGCTTCTATCCAGTCAGGGTGATGCCTTCAAAAACTGCAATTGCACCTGTGAACCCAACATTTTTGCCAAGGGTGGGAATTTTATACATTTTTTCTTTTCGAAAAATGATGCTTGTCCTTTACTAGTCTTAGAACGGGCCAGAGGAATAATATGTTTCTTGACATTTTTAATCTAAGTAGCTGCTACTGAGCTGTTAACCTTTCTCTATGTTTCTCAGTCTGATGATGAACGTGAGATGTGCTCACGAACTGTTTACTGCACAAATATTGACAAGAAGGTAGTCAAGCATTTCCACATATTTGTGATTTCGATGGAGATTTTCACACTGGCTTCTTATCTACTCGTGCACATTTTTCAGGTTACTCATGGAGAGGTCAAGCTCTTCTTTGAATTATCGTGTGGAGAGGTATGATTCATTCACTGAGCAAATTTCAGTGCCAAGTACCATGAAGTTTTTGGCTATTTGGATCAAATCTTCTGAGATATGATTACCTTTTCTAGGTTCGGCGCCTGAGGCTTCTTGGAGACTACCACCATTCTACCCGCATTGCTTTTGTTGAGTTTATGATGGTATTGCTCTTTGATCTTTTTTTCAGTTCCTGAGCTTATTTTTGACATTTTCAGTGTCATACCAAACTGGTTCGTTTATAATATGTGAAAGTTGTTATTTGCCGACATTATCCGTGTTTATACTGTTTTTGTTATCTTGCAATATCAGACCTTTTTGGTCAATTGTCCTGAATTTCTCTTAAGTTTTAAGAAAGAAAACCGGAATTCTCCAAAAAGAAATTTAAGAAGAAGAAAACAAATAGAAATGAGGCTGGGCAGCCCAAGAGGGCCAAGACACAAATAGAACATATGTTGGCTGCTTCGGCACAGATGTCTTTACTCTGGGACTTTACCTGCTCATCCCATTCATCCTGTTTTGCTGTCCCCTCTTATCTCAAGTAGTTTGTACTGTTCTCTAATTTAATGGTTTTCCAAAGGCAAAAAAAATAATAAAAAAAGTAAAGAAAACATAGGTTGGAGGTGAGATAGCATGTTTCCTCAGTGGAAAGAAGGTCGAATATCTCCAACCTCCATGGAGGCTGATGAGGGAGACAAAGCGAGTGTCTGTATGAACAGGAAAATTAGTAAATAGATATATGGCAAGAATTGTGTCTCCCGATTTATCTATTCCACACAGAATGTCCCATTTACTCCCACGCCCTCGTACGGGTACAATTTTCTGGTGAAAACCTTGTTTCCATCCCTGTCTCAGTAGTTCTTAATACTTTTTCTCATCAATTCCATGATTGCCGTCAATTTCATATGAGGAAGCCTTAATATAATGTGTGGTCCATTGAAAGAGCATAATCTATCCATCGAAGATGAGTGGAATTCTTTTTGTAGCTACAGTTTGTCAGATTCTCCATCTGAAGCTAAAAATATATCTGGATCTTATGAGAATATGGTGAGCCACACAATGGAGTATCCGTTCCATCAGGAATAGTCCTGGATTGGAATGGCTATTCTGTTTATCCTGCTATGCCATAAGGGAATGATATTGTCTAAGTTGATATGCTAAGGTCTCATATGGTGTGGTTTTTAAACTAAATTAGAACAGTGTGCTTGTAGCATATGGTCAGCCAAATATATACATCACTGTGCGATTAGCGATGTGCCTTGAGACTCTTGGGAGTTACAACAACGAATAATAAATTAGGCATGCTCAAGAAATATCCGGTTAGAGTATATTAAAGAGCTGGCCCACTCTGCTCTTTCATAAATCTCCATTGTTTTTCTCAGAAAAAGCTTTAAAAAATTGAAGTGCTATAGCTTTTTATTGGTCTAATGCAGCATTGATCTTTTCTTTTTTCTTTTGGGAGAAATACCTGTTAATCATGTCATTATTATAGCTATATCCTCCGTATCTCTGGACTTCATCTTTGTATGGCCCTATACTTTTAGCATGAATTTTATTAAAGAGTGCTTCAGGGCACTTGTTGCACATCCAAATAAATAGATTTTGTCATTTCCAAAACAATCTTTTTCTCATGTTATGCACAACCAGTACATTGAAAATGTACATCTTTATTTATTAGCTATGGTGAACAAGTGCCACAGGAGCACTTGTTAAATAACTTTTTTAAGCATACATTAGAAATTTGCAATAATTTTTATGCTCTGTTGGTACTTTGTTGTGTTATGTTGCACTGTGCTGATATTGTAGCTGCGCAGGTGTTTAGCTTCAATGTGCTGTGATGATTGATAAGATCTGCTTTGCTTAAGATTTTGGACTAAAATAATTTGTCAAAGGAAATGCCTTTTTGTATACAGGCTGCTTTTAGCTGTTTCAGTTTGCACCTGATTCTACTTTTAAAAATTTGCCAGACACTTGATTAGAGCAGCTGCAGTTTGTTGAGAGTATAAGTAGCTGTCATAAGGCAATAGAAACCGATACTCACTCCATAGGTCAACCTTTCTTTGCAAAACAAGGACGACAAATTAATATATATCAACAATGATCTCTGGTTCCCTTGAATTTGCGCAATCACGATGTTTGTCAAGATTGGATTTGTCTCATTGTTATAGTAACCAAATAGATTTACTTTGTTGTTGTTGCTTTTGTTGTTGTTGTTGTGTGGGGTCTATAGTGTTGGAAGAGCAAGCTCTGAAGTGCCTGGGTGATAGTTCAGGAAATCTTACCATCAACTACACTAAGAAAGGAAGAAGATTGTCCTCAATCGGTGTTAGGGAATGGGAGAACATGTTTGACAATCCTTTTTGAGGGAAGTACTTGGTCTAGATGCTGAACTCATATTATGTAGCAGGTTTCATGTTTCTATAAATAAAAAATTATCCGTCATGATGGCAGGAATTGAGGCCCTATAGCATTGTTCAAGTATCTCACTTGAGTGTTGGCATCCTTCTATGTAGAGATAGAAGAGAATAGAAGAGAATTTTTTTTTTTTTAATTGGGAACTACTCCTTAGGTCTGTGTTTGGGCCCTCATAGTTAAAACAGATAAATTCCTTGTCTGTCCACATTGGAAAAGTACCTGGCTGGTTTATGCATTAATGATGACAGTGGACTAACTTCTAAAGGATAAAAAAGCCCAGTAGGCTGTAGGTGCTTGCGCCAACTACTTTCCTACATGCGTGCTCAGTCCTTCAATGTTCTTTAGCTGTATATTCTTCTACAAGTCTTTCTTTGAATTTCCACTTTCACTCAGTGTCATTCTGATCTTATCACGTCAACCTATGTATTTACAAGTCTCTGCTGTTTTTTTTTTTTGGAAGCTGCTTCATCCTATGTCTGGTGCCCATGATTTCATATTATATGGAGTTCCTATGACAAGACGTGTGAAATGTGTCTTGAAAGAATTGTTGCCTATGTGCTATGATTATTGATGAGGCAGGAGCCTGCCATCCAAAAATTATCGAGCTGTCTTATCGGTTGTCTACAAAGTCGCCTTCTTCCTTTGAAAATGTCTTAAATATCTGAAAATTTATTTTCTCTCCAAAATGCTTATGGTTCAAACATGCAAGAAAGTCTAGTTTAACGAAGTTCTCTTTGGAAAAATGGCTTACCCACTTGGTTTATGTTATCGTGAAGACAAGCATTGGAGTCAATTGTGATTGAATGAATCTGAATATTCTGAAGAGAGTTAGTTGGATCCTTTCTATGCATATCACTTGTTGTGAGAAATCGAAATTCATCTCTCTCTCTCTCTCTCTTGGCATGCTTGAGACATTCGGGAATTACTTCTGGCGTCACATTGTGCACTTCAGATAATTGTTTATGTTTGCAACATTGGAGTCAGATCATAATCTGCAAACCATCTTTTACTTTCTCAATTGCAGGCAGAAAGTGCGATTGCTGCTCTTAGCTGCAGTGGTGCGGTTCTTGGAACATTACCCATAAGGTCTCTCTCTCTCTCTCTCTCTCTCTCTCTCTCTCTCGCGCTCTTGCGCACGTGCGCAATACTCATACGAGTTCTGAACCAAGATGCGATTCATGTTTGCAGGGTGAGCCCATCAAAGACACCAGTGAGGCCACGTGCACCGCCTCGCTCTCCCGTGCATTGAGTTTGCTCTGCGCCCATCGTTTGGGCACTCGCCGCTTCACAAATATATATATGTACACATGAACTGAGTCAGAGCAATTACATGGAACTAGCGTAGTACATATATAATGCTCATGTCCGTAAGGTGTCCGATATGTAGATTCCGCACCTTGCTGCCGGCCTTAGAACTTTTATTTCAATGAGCTCGGAGAGCTGAGAACGAACTTTCGAATTTTATGTTTGCTCCAGTGATCCAAGATTTCCCCTTCGAAACGCGGTCACTGGTCTAATTTTTCACAAGTTAAAGATTCCTGAACAGAATGTCATTCTATGGTATTGGCTTCTTGCTGCAGCTTGTGTTACAATGTCTTCTAATCCTTGGCTCTTTCCAGAGAATTATTATAACTTAATGATTACTCTCCTGACTTGCTCATCCTTAATACGTAAAAGGGGAAGAAATGTTTATGCTCAGGACACATTTGCTACCCTCTTTTTTGAAGGGGTACGCCATATCAACATCGATCCATAGCATCACCTTCTCTAGCTGTAGATTACCATATATTTCAGTAGCCAAAAAAATCTGCGAGTGGCTCGATTTGATTCTTGAAGGTGGGCAAGGGAAACCCGTAGGCTTCAGTTTCGTGCTTCATAATGGCGTCAGGAATGGAAATGGATGGTGCGCGTCTCGCTGAAAGAGGTTCGATGGTTGCTCATGGTGGAGCCCCAACACGTAGCATCACCATCACATCACCGTCCTACTCAGAAGCGAATAAAAAATATCTCCATCACCAGTCCCACTCTCTCTCTTGCTAAAATTTGACGTCATGCGGACGCAACTCTGTGGACCGCCTTATCCTTGCTAAAATGAAGATCTATTTTGTTAGCCCTTTTTTAAGAGAATCGAGAGGTTTGAAGTACAATGAATTTCGTTCCCTTTTTCTTTGGTTGCTTCTCTGAATTTGTGACAATGGCTTCATTGATAATTAGGTTATTTATTTATTTATTTTTGGGTCGAAGATCTGCCAAGCAAAACAGGTATTATAGCAATGGCTTTAGATGTGTACGTAGAGAAAGCTCCAGGAACGGATCACCTGATCCTAGAACATCCTTAAGGTGAACCTAAACCAACCAGGATCTGTTATATCTACTTCACCTCGGTGGCAAACAAAGGAGACAAAAAGCCAAGTGGCGAGTAGCTCCAAATGGTTTAGGACAGTCTTTTTCCCTTGCAAATATTGAGCTGTTGAATAATTTGATGGGATTTCGAATAAATAAATAACTAAATAAATATATATATATATATAAATATATTTAATTTGATGGGATGGCCGATTACCAACCATCATTTGCTGTCTATATTATTATACAAAGTAAACCACCCCCTCTAAGGAGCCTATGTTGCTTTGTCTTTTCAAAATGTCTTTTTAACAGCTCACACACTCTTACTTTTTCGCGATATATCTAATATAGAGAAACTTCCCAATTATTAATATTTTGGACAAACTTGTCAATCTCAATCTTTCGGATCATGAATGGCGTGAGATAGTTATGTTCAAATCAAAGACTCCATAAAAGGCATGGAGACATTGGTAATGCTCAGAGAGGGTCGCTAGTATGAGCCGCCTCTTCCCACATTTTTGTTAGTTAAAAGCAAGTTTATAAAAAGATTTCAAATCTCAAAATATGTTGATCTTCTTATATATAATTATACATTTCCTTTGTAAATTGTGTATCCATATTATTTAATGAGTCAAATATTCATTTGGTTTAATTTTTCAAGTGTCAATTTTTTGCATACAGGCAACACCTCTGCACGTTTACTAGTTTTTTTTTTTTGGTCGGTGCACGTTTACTAGTTACTAATTAGAAAAATCTTCTAAAAAACTATTATATACCACTTTGGCAGGCATGCGCATTACTCATCAGCACACCCACCTACAACAAAGCACCTCAGCAAGTAATGCTTACTCCTGTGAAAGAGTCCATATCTTCATCATAAATTGATAATATTCAATAAAAATATTTTTAAATAAAGGGAAGGTGATGATTATGGTCAAGATATTCCACAAAAATGGAGCCTCTGCGATTCGTGGAAAATATCGGCAATCGTCTTGATGGCCATTTGGACATCTTTTGTGAAGATGTTTCCTCCTTTTTGCCCCAAAGTGACGAACTTTATGAGGCTTAAAGTTAAGCTTGGCCTTCACCATTTATGCTGGGCCATCTGTGTACAGTCAAAAAGTGTAGGAGACAATAAAAAAGGAGACTCTACTTGACATAGGGACACCTAAAGGGCTCATAAGAGCAGTGTCCCAATGCATCATCACCTTCCACTAACCCACCGCCTCTCTTATTGCATGCGTATGGACGGTAACTTCTTCCTCTTCTAGACAAAAAAATCTTAGTCTGTACGTATATTTAAATGTCTCCACGCCTCTTCCTTTCCTACCTTAAACATTTTTCTAATTCATTTGTCCCAGGAAATGTAGCTTTCTCAACTCCATCTTCCCAGCACTCACCACTAATATAATGCCCGTGTAGTAGCTCTCACAAGGCCTTTGTGCAGATGTTCCTCATTCTCTCTGAATCTTGTCTTTCACAAGAACCTCTACTTTCATAGACAATGCCGAGAAACTGTCTGGTTTAGAAGATACGCTTGCTACTTTTCATTTTTGTGTGATCTTAAGAAACAAGAGATGGGTAACTCTGTTGCTCTTTCTAGAGGAAACTGTGTTTCTTGCATCAGTATCTCCGCAAGACAGCGGGGTAAATCCTTGCAGATTGTGAAGCTTGATGGGAAGATAATAAAGCTCACCGCCCCGGTTCTAGTTAAAGATTTATCGAGAAACTTGGGAGGCTCGGGGATCGGCCTTTCGAAGGGAGATTCGAAGCGGCTTCCGCCGAATCAGGTGCTGAAACTGGGGAAGGTTTATTATGTTCTTCCTGCTGATGCTGCTGCTGCTCCTGCTACAATGAGCCCAGAGAGAGGTCCATCTACAGCTAGCCAGACAGAACAGAGTGACGGTGTGAAAAAGAGGATAAAGATAGTCATCACAAAGCAACAGCTGCAACAGCTTTTGTCAAAGAGTCTTTCTGTTGAGGAGGTTTTGGCAGGATCCGAGAAAGGAACTTGCCGGGGCCGTGGTCTTGATTCTCCTGGAAACTGGAGGCCTCGGCTTGATTCTATCCCCGAAGGTAATGATTGATGTCAGCGCTTTATTTTGGTTTCTGCCATTGCTACTTGTAACATAATTAGTACAGAACAGGCAGATAGTTGTTCACGTGTGTGAGATTTCTAAACAGAACTACAGTCGATACATCGAAGATCCATACTGTTACCCTATTTTTAAGCCCGACACTCTTCCATGTCAAGCAGAAATGTATCTATCATGAATTTCATGTCTAGCAGAGTCACCCTCGGTGTCTCCCTCTGTGCGGTGTTCCTATTAGATAGCGACTTCATTATTTGGTGTCCATATCGGTGAGCTTGAAATGTTCTCCCGCAGCTAAAAAGAAGACGGAATCGTGAGTTGCAAAAACATGGTTCCTGAATTGTCCTCCATATGTTGTTAAAACCAAGTAGATCTTGAAAAAATAATCCTCAACGAGCCTAGTAATTTCTGGTGGTGATTCAACAGCGAAAGGCATAAGAGTTTCTTCATAAACATGCTACATGAGAGAAGAGCATACGATTAGATATTATTCAGCTGCGCAAGCTTTGTACTAGAGATTTATTCAAGCGTAGGGTTCAATATCTTAATCAGCGTTTGGCTGAAACTTAGCGTGGATTACTTCCAAATTATGTTCTCCATAAAGTTGAAGGTGATATAGAATATGGCCACTAGGAGAAAAGGGTAAAAGTCGGGTTAGGGAACGGTTCATGAATCTAGGAAAGCTATACGTATCCACTAATCATACTAAGAGCCAGTCCGTTCAATGAAAACCGTGTCCAAAGTCGCAGTCAGCTTGTAGAAGAGCAGAAAAGGAGAGATTTGAGCACAAACCAGAACAGACAAGGCAGCTCTCCCTTAAACTAGCGGGGATCTCAAGCTCAAGAGATTCCCTCATCTTGCTTGAAGGAGACATCCCACCAATTAACTGCATAACTTACTTAGATTACATGCGGTTTAGAATTCATTTTAGGGAATAAGAGAAGTCTAATATTCCATTCGGGCAAAAACATAGATGTCATGGATAGAATTTTTTTTTTTATCTCAGACATATCTTAGATATTTAGATATATTAATATGTGGGAATTTATCCATCTTCCGTCTTCCATGAAGGGGCCGAATAAACAATTTTCCATTTGGTAATGCTGTCAGTGATTTTGACAGCAATAATCATATAAGATGCGACAACCCTCGTCACGGTAAGTGATAAATTAATCAATTATGATGAAGATTGAATAGTTGATTCAGGGTGCTCAAATCACATGACCGGAGATTAAGAGTGCCTTGAAAATGCCTCGGTTCCAAGAAAACGAGAGGGGATGGCAGGAATAAGCAAACGGCTTCCTTTATTTCACACTCACGCGGGTATTAGATACAAAACCAAAACGAGTTCATACATACATCAGGCTTGAAGACAAAATAGCCTTCACTAAGAGCACGTGGCAAGCCCCTTACAGAGTTACTTCCATCCCTCAAGTGGCACTTCACTGTACTTGTACATCGATGACATTGCGCTGCACTTTCATCTTCGGGATGGTAACATAAAGAACGCCGTTCTTGAGCTCTGCCTTAATCTTGTCCTTCTCGCAGTTATTGGGTAGCTGGAGGCGGGTGTTGTAGGAGCTGAAGCTCTGGGCCGACCACACATCCTTCTCAGCTTCTTCCTTCTTCTGCTCTCCACTGATGACCAGCATATCATCTTCTATGGACACCTTAACGTCCTCCTTGGCAAGTCCGGGCATGTCGAACCGCATCCTGATCTCGTGCTCGTCGTCATGGATGTCCCATGGGGCCCGTACTTCTCCAACCGCCCTGTTCCTGCTGCCAGGAAGTGTCCTGGCATCCTCGAACATCCGATCCATTGTGTCCAACATTTGACGCATAGTCCTCATCGGCGAGAGCGGGTCCAGTAAGCCTGCAATCGAAGCCAATTAGTACTCTCTGTGGTTTCTAATTCATCATGACAAAACTCCACACGAAGGACCACATGAACTTTTATGAGGCACAGCTTTTGCAATATGCAGCCATCCAAGTAATTCTTAACAGACAGCATAATTTATATAATTAGACCACTCCATCCAAAAGCTAAACCAGGGCAACAAATTTCCCCACAGAAAATCTTCAACCACTCTTAAGCACAAAAGGATCAAGTGCTTACCGAAGGGCGAGACGTCAACGGCCAAGCGCCGCGGCCTCCTCTCGACGGACGTCCCCTGTCCCTGGCTCACCTGCACGTCCATCGCCGAGTCCTTCCTGTCGCCCTCCTGGGCTCTCACCACCGACAGCCTCGACGGCTTGCCACCGCCGCTCCTCCGTGCGAACGCGACGGAGCACGGCGCCATTGCGGCCCTTGCGGAGCGAGGGGCCCCGCCGGCGACCAGGGGCGAAGGCGAAGATGCCGATGCCGAAGCCATTCGTCCGATGAACAGCACAAAGACCGATAGGCTATAGCAGAAGACGCGGAAACGGAGGTTCCTGGGTTCGTTCCTGGGTTCTTTATCTTTCGTTCTGTGTAGGAAGCTGCTGCGGAAAGTGGGAATTGCGGGGGGATATATATATAGAGAGAGGAGAGAAAGATGGGGAAGGAGGGAGAGGTTTCTGGAGCCATGGAGAAGGAGGATGATGAAGAAGCTTGCTGTCAAATCCTCACGCGCGCGCACTGTGCGACAATGGCGATCGAGATCTCTCTTGCACCTTCCGGAGAGCTCCATCCCCATCCCATCCGCTTCCAGCGACGAATGGATTCTCGTCGCGTTTGCATGTTTATCCGTCACTTTCTTATCTTTCATTCGTATTTTCAAGTGACTCACTGGGATTTTTGCTGTTTTCAGATATGGACCCGCATTTAGCTCGGTTCTCTGCTAGGGGCGTGATCGGTTTCCAAGACCAATTGGTAGGAAGAACAGGTGGTCCAGTCTAATAGAATCGATCAATTTTTTTTTTTTCACTAATTACTGCTATATATTATGAAGAAATTAAAAAAAAAAAGCCGGTTTTTTTAAGAAATATAAAAAATATATGTAATTGATCTGGTTTGGTCTGGTCTAGATGATTCATAATTCAGGAGGTCCGTTTTGTACACTCCTATTTTCTTCATACTAATCCTGCTTATTTTGAAGTCCAGATGAGAAGAAAATGACTCTTTGACAAAATACGCTTTTTAGACACGCTAGTCATTTTGAATTTATCAAACTAGCGGTTATCTTTGAGATTACAAGCAATGTTATTTTAGGGCAAGGGAATTGTGATGAAAATGATTTATGGCGATCGATGAGGGATGGATGCATCTAAAAAATGTAATTTTACGATTTACATTGCCATTGAACACGCCACATTGTCTAAGAAAGGGCTGAGGCGCAGGAGAAGAAAGGCTTTGTCTTTGCTAGTAGAATGGTCCTTGCTATAAATTCAAGCCCAAGTAGATGTGAGATCACTATTAACTTTAATGCATTTATGATATCTTCCCCATTATTGCAAAGCATTAGAAAAAAAAAAAATTAAGTTTGCTAGATGGGGGTGTGATTTACTATTTTATGTCCCCCTTCACTGATAATTCTTGGCAAAAATTTTGTGACATGCATCTTTCCTACTTTGTTCCTGTAAAGAGATTAGTCTAAGATCACTGAATTACAATTTTAAAGTGAGCTATGTGGGAGCTTTAAGGCCAAAGACCGCGGCACGTAGGCTGTCGAATTAAAACCGGAGACGAGTAGATAATCGCACCTGGGACTTATTAAAAGAGACATCAGTTTCAATCTATCAGAAAATTCACTTCAGAACACGAAGAATGTAGCCAACCCGCAATGGCTGAGACAAAAAATTTAAGTGCAGAACTTGAAGAACGAAGGAGCAAAGTTTATGATTGCTGCAAATAGAAAAAGGCAGCATGATTAAGTGCACCTGAAAATTGATCGCACAACGACGACACTACGACCAAACCAAAAATCAGACGATCTTTCTTGCAAGAAAAAAGCTGTCAATTGATCTCAGTAGGGCTGGATTGATTGCTGTTATTCTCTTTTATCTTTTATAGGGGCTAAAATTTCAGAAAGACTGGAAAGAAACTGCCCTAGTGAGAACATAGCAAAACGAAAATAATGAGGGCAGCACATCAACAACAAGAAGATGACTCAGGGATCTACTCAGCTGCTTCCGCATGATCAGAAACATTGGCTTGCTTCAACTTCTCCAGATCGGAAATTCGTCTATCCAGCGAGGCGTGAAGCCCTTTCATCTGCAAGTGTAAATGAAAAGAATCACCAGTGAGAAAAGCACACACCTGCTATTACAACCTATAATCATCACACAATAGGCTGGCTTCAACATCAGTTGTATCTACCAACTTCCCGAGGATTAACAATGTCCAGCACTAGAAAGAGTAAAGATAATCTCCTTAACACAGACCATGCAATGCCTTAATATAATTGATGCTTATAAGCTAAGGAGAGAACAACTCTTTACATATGTATGTCTTTACACTTAATTTAACTATTTGAGGAATCCAACACAAATTCTTCAAACATGTCCGCGTAATGCCCATCCATGCAAGTTAGCACAATACATGCATGTGATAGAACAACCATGAAGATTCCCAAACAGATTAACTCCAGAGAGAAAAACCTCCAGGATCTATACTTCCACTGTATTCTCATCATATGCATGGTAGGTTCAGCTTAATAGTCTCTCTCGAAGCAACTGGATATTATCTAGCTAATAACAACACTAGTGAAAAGGTAGCAAGGAAATAAGTTTGGAAAGAGCCTGCACAAGGATACCAAGATAGATCACTAAACTTAAATATTTTCTTGAAGCTCATCAGAATTTCCAGTTTCTTGTAAATCAGATTACCTACTTCCGCCACCCATGAAGTCACTCATAAGCACCGGAAAACATCAGCAATTTCTGGTTTGTAATTAAGGTCAAAAGAAGAACCATGTGGAAAACAAATTACGGTTTACGTTTATGCAGAGGGCTCAATTCATTTCGATAAGGGAACAGCAAATAGTAAGCTCTGATGACTTCCATTCTAAATGGGGAGAGGTCTAGGAAGTAAGAAGGTTTTGATCATTAGTCCCTACTTGTAGTTCAGAATCAAGAAAAACCACTTTCACATATAGGCTCAGAATGTAGATAAAGGGGAAACAATACATGTTTAAGGAATCACACAAGCAATTCAAAGCTCACCACATAAATCTCAGTAGTTCATTTTTTAAAGAGATAACGGTGTCAGTTGCTTCTGCAATGATCTCGTTTTCACACTCAGGGAACAACGAGACAATCCCAAACGACACCCGAAAGCGAATTCTTTTCATACTCAAGCCTCTTAATCCCGATTGCTCACGGCACATTGACCGCGAGAACTTGAGACGACACACATTATTTTCCTTGTAGCCGCCACCACTACTGGCATCCAAACCCAAACGACAAAACCCAGATTCCCAAGCAGCCAAGAATGGCGGCAAACTAGTCACGGGTCCTCGAGCTCACGAAAATCGGGACGAATCAACAAAAAATCATCCCCATTTCTTCTCCATTCCAGGTCCATATCGTCTCCACGGGACCCCCTCGCACCCATCAAGTCCAATGCGAGGCGACGCGCAAAGGGTTCCATCACAAAACGTCGAATTCCCAGAAGGGACTCTAAATTCTAAAAGCTCTCGGAATCGGTCTTTTCCAACGACCGGGCGACCCACGAATGTGATGAATCCGACTCCAAAGAAATCAACGCAGCGAAATACACAAAGCGGTATGGAATTGCGTAGACGACGATCGATTGTAATGCGGAGAACATGGATCGAACCCTAGAAAAGCGGGGATGGATTACCTGGTGGGAGACGGATTCTTGAGCGACCTTGTAGTCGTTGTGGAGGATGTAGAGGCCGATGAACGACGCCGTCGCGGCTCCGGCGAAGAACGACGCCATTCTCACCCGCAATACGTACCCCATTCTTTCCTCCTCCTCCTCCTCCTCTCTCTATCTCTCTCTCTTTCTCTTTCTCTGTAGCGTCGTTTCGCTTCCGATTGCGGGCTTCCTCTGCCTTTCTTCGCTGTTCTTTGCGCTCAAAACGACGTCGCCCTTGGAGGCAAGGTTTGCCTTTTCTTTTTCGATAATGGGCTTAAAGGTGTAATGCTATTTTAGGTCATTTAAATCCACCTAATTTCATTTCTGTTGACTTTTAATTATAGCAATGTTGAGTTAGATGGTTTTAAAAAAAAAATTGTTATTTGTATCGGGGTTTGCTACTATAGTTCTACTTGATTTCTCGCCATCTCAGAGCCTGTTTGTTTATTTTTGTTTCTGTTTCTTGGAACAAAAATTTCGGTTCTTTTGTTCTGGGGAACTAAAAAAGAACAGAAACGCGTTTGGTAACACTTTTGTTCCTGAAAACAGATTTAGAATAGAAATAATAAATAGAAAAATCTTGTTTCTTATTCTTGGAAACAATTCCAAGAAACACTTCTTTTTTCTTTCCTTCTTCTTCAGCCCCCGGTGAGGTTCGGCCTCCCCTTGGCTGGGCGAGCTCGAGCTCGCCTAGATCCGGCGAGGCCGAGCTTGCCCAGCCAAGGCAAGGCCGACCTTGCGTCGCTTGGGCAAGGCCAAGCCTTGCTAGTAGCCTCGGTGGCCTCGATGGCCAGGCGAGGTCACCGGCAAGGCTCGACCTCGTCGGAGGCCGACGACCAGCCAAAAGGAAGAAAGAAGAAAAAAATAAGAAAAAATAAGAAAAATATTGAAAAATTAAAAGAAACAAAAAAAAAATTATACAAGTTTACCGAACACATTTATATTCCTGGAGTAGAAATTTTTTATAGTTACCAAACGTGTTCTTATATTTAGAAATTGTTTCCCTGGAACATAAATAAATAAAAAAACTATTTACTGTTCAAAAATTATTTCTCGGAACAGAAACGTTACCACACACGCTCTTATTATCGAGAAAGAGGAAAGTGATGTTTTCTTCTATATTAGATCATAATTAGCAAGCAAGTGGGAATAATATTTTATAATTAGTACAAGTTTAGTTGTTGCCCTAATTATAATGCACAATAGATCATAACAATTATTAAGAGGCATGCACTTAATAATTGATGCTATTTTAATCGTAAATTTGACTATGAGCGCAATTAGCTTTATTATATATAAACCACACCATATGTAATAAATTTCAATTGAATGTCGATTGCACCAAACAAACGTAACAAAAGCGATTATGTGGACAAAATAGCCGTCGTCAAATCTCTTACTCTCCTTTCACCCTTTTAACCAAATAGAACTGGTCATAATTTAATATCTTCGATAATCTTCTTTTTTTGGTCATAAATATCTTCGATAATCTAAACTATCGAATATCTTGTGAGTTATCACCTTACAAGGTATGCTCCGTGATTGACAAAGAAAAGGGAAATCATCTTCAAATTTCACCTTCATATCAATTTGGATCATCCGATTTTCAACTATCCTACCCCCTATTCCACCCTTTCATAGCAAATCTCTCTCTCTCTCTCTCTTTCTGGCCACCGCCGCGGCCGCTGTATGAAGCTATGAAACTCCCAATTAGGCAATTTTTCTCTCTATTATGCTTCAATTTTCAATAATCTTTCTCGTTTCGGGCTTGTTATAGGTTAAGTCATCCTCATAATGACATTAAACCACTAACACTAATGCTGGCAATATGTTTCAAGATATTCTTGGCGTGGATTATGAGACCTAACGCTAATTGGCAACCTAAAAGGATAAACACCTTCTTCCCATCATACCAACTCCTGCTTGAATTTTCAACAAGTCCCTATTTTAAGAGATAATTGTACGAATAGTAATTAAACTTTGGTCTAATATGTAAAATCATCCCTCAATGTTTAATTTACTCAATTTGGTCTTCCGAATTTTTAGTACATGCCCAATTTAGTCATAGTTTACATGAAAGTACATAATCCTTGAGTTTCATGCATTATAGGGACTAGATTGAACATATACTTAAAATTCCAAGACATCATTAAAAAAAATAAATATTTGGGAGCAATATTACATATTAAGTTAAAGTTTGGAAATCATTTATGTCATTTCTCCTATTTTAACCATAAAATAATACCAATGACGTCACATTTCAGTGTATAGTTCCTCAAAACATCCAAATCGCCCGAACTTCAAGTGTTTTGAATTAGCCTCTATCTTCTCAAGATGTCCAAAGCCCGGTCCACACTTGCTCACGCTAAGCGCGATCAAACCTATTTATAAATTTATTTATTAAAACGCAATTACAGGACCGATTCCTATGAACATCCTAGGATCATTGCCGTACCGAACAAGAAGAAAAAGGAAAATCCTCAAAACCAAGTTGGACGTTCTTTTTCTCATTTTGTATTTCTTTTTAATGTTTTGTGAAGTCACAGCAATTAAAAAAATATTACAAATGGTAGGACCAAAATGAGAAAAAGTCAAAGAAAACGGGTTTTTTTTCTTAATAGGCACCGTCCTCTTTTTAATAATGCAAAAGGCACGTTAGCGTAGACCAAATCCCGGTTAATAGATAATTCCGACAATAAAAAATAGTTAGGTCTATTTGCTTTGGCATAATTATTTTGTGCCTTCACCGAAAACTTTCGAAAAATAGATACAATACTTTTTTTTTTACATCATCCATATGTAAGATGAATGCTACTAAAAGGGAGTACGACAATTTGCCAAAAAAGAAAAATGAGCACGAGAATTGGATAGCTTGTATGATTTGAAAATCACGAAACCGGTTCATTCCTGATTTAGAAAATAAAACCATTCAATCCAATCCAATCAAGAACTTGATAAATTATCCTCAAGCGTTATAAATGCGCGCGAGCCATTGCATCGTCAGTTGCGATGGGGTCCCACCCGAAAATGCACATGATCTAATGCCGCATCGATGCATGCGAGTCGGGGTCGGGCGGGAATCCGAGCGACTCGCGTCTAGAAACCGGGCTTGGTCTTTGGAGCCGCCGGCTCTTGTTTTCAAAGGGCGGTGGGGGGGGGGTTCGGTGACCTACTACGAACCTCTCGTTCGTTCTCGAACCTTCGCTTCTCCTCCTTCGTTGGCCATCCGAGCCCCGACCGGCCAAAACGCGCGGACGACAAGGCTTCGTCAGGACGAAGGCGGGGCAAAATCAAAGCCGCGATGCGTTCGATGGGAAAGTCCACAAAAGACTAAACAAATCGCCGCCGATGCTCCAAAACGACCAGTCACGGTCCGTCGTTTCGTTACGATTCCTGCCTTTTTCTTTTCTTTTTTCGTTTTTCGTTTTTTTTTTGGGGAACGGGCGCGAGCAATTATGAAATTAACGAAACCAACCCCTCCTTCCTCCCCCTTTTGAATATAAACGCGTTTTCTTGGCTCCCAGTATCATCCCCTGATTCACGGCTCATCCTAGCGACCCCCGCAGCGTTGAATATCCCGAGGCCGGTGCGGCGTTGACCGGCCGTTCCGTCGGTCCGATCCCCAACCGACGGCTGTGATCCGCGCGTGAGTGTGATGCTGGCCGTGACGCGAGCCGCAGGGGACGAATCCCTCACGCTTCTATATGGTGTCTTTCGCCTCTTTTAATCAACCGGTTTTCAACTGCCTTTTCATCGCTCCGTCGTCGCTACTTCGTCTCTCTCTCTCTCTCTCTCTCTCTCTCTCTAGCTCGCTCTCGTTCTGCGTCATTTCGTCTTTGGGGGAGTTCGCCGGAGAGGTTCCGGCGTCCCGATCTTCTGACCACCGGCGGCGATCGCCGACGAGCCGCCGCATTCCGGTGATGGGCCACTGCTGCAGCAAGCAGAGCACCGTCGCGACCGCCAACTACGCCGCCTCCCGGCCCGATGAGCAGCCGAAGCCGCCGCCGTCGCCGCTCCCGGCCGCGTCGCCCGCGCGATCCGGGGTGGTCGGCGGCGGCGGCGAGATGAGCGCCCTTTCGGGGAGCCCGTTCCCGAGCCCGCTGCCCGCCGGGGTGGCGGCGTCCCCGTCGCCGGCGAGGACGCCGCTGAGGAAGTTCCGGTGGCCGCTCCCGCCTCCGTCGCCGGCGAGGCCGATCATGTCATTGATCGCGAAGCGGCGGGGCCGAGGGGCGCCGAAGGAGGGGCCGATAGCGGAGGAGCAGGCGGTGGACGGAGAGGGGGAGCCGCCGCTGGATAAGAGCTTTGGATACGCGAAGAACTTCTGCGCTAGGTTCGAGCTCGGGAAGGAGGTGGGGCGGGGGCATTTTGGTCATACGTGCTGGGCTAAGGGAAAGAAAGGAGAGCTCAAGGGTCAGAATGTGGCCGTGAAGATCATTTCAAAAGCTAAGGTGTGTGGTATGTGTTACTGCTATTGACAGTTTACAACTCAGCGGCCTTTCTCTGTTGTTGCTGTTGTTTGAATCTAGCTGTAAGGTGAATCGATTGTCGACCTGTTCTGTTGTTCGGGGAAATTATGCTCGTCTAGTTAAAAGAGAATTCTCTGATCAGTTCAGCAGGAATTCGTAAGCAGCATAAGGTACACTTAAATTGAATATGAGTTTGAACGGACATGCTTGGGCAGGACCTCAAAACATGCAGTATTCCATGACTGCAATGTGGGAGCTGCGTAATTCCAGATTCAACTTTCATGGCCATGGCATGGCTCATAGAAGTTTGCGTACTTTTGGCAGCCGACATGTTATGATTTTAAAACTTGAAATACAAGGCGGTCGCTCTTAATTATGTCATTTGGTCCAGCTTGTAGAACAGGAGGCAAACCAAAGTGACTGAAGTGCTTTTGGTTAGCACTTGGTCAGCAGGAAGAGGGCAAGTCAGTGATGGCTGGGGATGACAATTGACGAATGAATGATCTGAGGTTTATTGGGCTTGCCTGTTAGAGAAACAGAAGCAGAGAAGTATCTCTAGAATTGTTGGTTTGATATTTTGAACTCGAGAGCATCGTGAGGTGAAGGTTTCCTGAAAGTGTGGGGATATTCATCAGTTTCAGGATCTAATGAACTGATTCTTGGACTTGATTAACTCGTTCTTGTTAACCCTAATTTACCAAGTTGTCTAAATCTCAAAACATTGAAGAGGTTTGGATGTACTGCATCGGTGCAAGAAAGATGATCATGGATAATAAAAAATAGAGCTGACCACTTAGGCTAAGGATTTAATTTATGTTATACAAGAAGTAACGAATGTAGTAGTTAGAAACCACAACCCGTTACTGAAAGATTGAGGTGTTGTAAATATGTTCTTGGTCGATTGTACCTGCCTTTTCATAGAGCATACATAAATGAAGATACTTGGTCAAGATGAAGGGGACAATTTATATAGTTGCTGCATGTACGACCAGGACACTAGACACTAGAGCAAGAAAATTGTTCCTGATATAAGATACCCGTGCTGAAATTTCATGATCGGGTGATTATTGGACCTGTGCTGAAATTTCATAATCGGGTGGTTGTTGGACCGTTTTAATTCGAATACTATTCTATTGAAATTGTGTATTAATTTAATCTGGATTTTCAGACTCAATTAAATTTAATGAGTGGCCCACAATTCTCACCTCCCCCCCCGCCCCCCCCCCCCCAGCACCCCCCGCCCGCCCCATCCCTATTGCACAGCATTTTAACTTGAGCACTGATGGAAACTGGATGAGTGGTTTTTGGCAGATGACATCAGCGATATCAATTGAAGATGTTCGTCGGGAGGTGAAAATATTAAAGGGATTAGCGGGACACAAGCACCTCATTAGATTTCATGATGCATTTGAAGACAACAACAATGTCTACATAGTTATGGAGTACGTGCATCTCTGTTTCAATCATCAGCTTTAATACCTATGTCATGGGAATCATGGATTTAGCATCGTTCAAATTTCCTTTATCTTTGTCTCTTTCTGCATGTGGGTTCCCAGAGTCCAAAAGCTAATGAATGTGAGCTATCTTATGTAACTAGACTTGCAGAAATATACTGACAAGCTGCTATAGGCCGGGATTCTTCCAATTTGTGGGAATTTGTATTCTAAAATATGGATTTATGTTTTCTGTCAGATTGTGTGAAGGTGGTGAACTACTTGACCGTATTTTGTCCAGGTAAAAATGATGACCATTTGAGTTGCTGCTGATTTTTCTTTTCAAGGCTTTGAAGTTTATTTTCTAGACTTGTGGTTTTTCATTTGTTGCTACTCTCATTACAGAGGTGGTAGATACAGAGAGGAGGAAGCTAAGGATATAGTGATTCAAATTCTGAGTGTAGTTGCTTATTTTCATCTTCAAGGCGTTGTGCATCGTGATCTAAAACCAGAGGTTTGCTGCTATAGATGTCTTGAATTTATCATATGTTACTCTTGCATGTAAGACTTTCAAAGGAGGATATTCACATTGTGTATGCTGCTCTTTCATTTATGTTGATTGGAACGTCATCATCTTCCAACCATTCTTTTCTCTCTTGACTTCATGGCAGAATTTCCTATTCTCCACAAGAGATGAGGATGCGCCAATGAAGATAATTGATTTCGGCCTCTCTGATTTTATTGGGCCAGGTAACTGTTGGATTTTTCAGGGAGATGTTTATGGGTTTGTGGTCATTTTATTGGAAAAGGTACAATCCATAAGCCACTGGAATTCATATTCCTTGTAAATGTACGACAGATTTGGTGTCTTACCAGTCACAGTACTTTCAGTCTTGGTCATCTCCTTTGTATGATCCTGGTGGCATGGACTGAATTTCTAGAAGTTGTCAATCAAGTTTGGCTTAAGATGCTTTCAGTTGGCACTGCGTCATCCTATAATTGAGTCTTTCATAGCCCCTCAGCAATTGACATCTTACATACCGCAGCTTGATTCCCCTTTTGCATGTGTTTTCCAAAATGATCCTCTTTACCAGCTATACTGGTAACTGAAAATGATTGTAAAGTTCAGTTTCCTTCAGCCTTTGGATGAATAATTGACTTTGGCACAGTTCATTTGGCTGATCAAGTGTCGAAATCACGCAGTAGAACAGAAAAAAGATCCAATAGTATTTGGCTGTTTTCTTTTTCCTTTTGGCGTGAGTGTGATTTTTTCGTCTCTATCCTTGAGCTCAACAAATTGAAATTTCATGCACTCACAGGTCAACGTCTCAGTGATGTTGTTGGCAGCGCATACTACGTTGCACCGGAAGTTCTCCATAGATCATATAGCCTTGAAGCGGACATGTGGAGTATTGGGGTCATAACATACATATTGCTATGTGGAAGCAGACCATTTTGGGCTCGGACTGAATCTGGAATTTTTCGCTCTGTTCTTAGAGCAGATCCTAACTTCCATGATTCACCTTGGCCTTCGGTATCAGCTGAGGCTAGAGATTTTGTGAAAAGGCTTCTGAACAAGGATTATAGAAAAAGAATGACTGCTGCCCAGGCTCTAAGTAAGTTTTTTTATGGACAGGGCAGGACTCTTGTAAAGTTAGCCATTTTAAAATTAGTCGTCTAACGTTAGTGATTCTGTCCAAGGATGATATTCATGCATATGCTTGGTTAAATCGCCGGAATTTGCTATATTTTCAGCTCACCCATGGATACGAGATGAAAAACATGCCGTGCCTTTGGATATTTCAATGTACAAGTTAGTTAAATTCTATGTTCGTGCCACCCCATTCAAACGGTCTGCACTAAAGGTAATCTTTCTTCATCTTGTTAACCATACTGCTTTCTAGAAGAAGTTATTCTGCTCCTTTGACTTAAAATAACTACGTAATATATGGAAAACACAAACACTGAAAGAAGTTCTGTATTATCCTATTCACAAGGGCAGGCTAATAGTACGAGGCCTACTCTTGTAGTGGGTGGAAAAATGTCACTTCACCTCTATACTGGAGTAATCTGACTTTAGGTTGTGCATTCTAATTTGGTTATGTGAATTAACTTTAGGGATATCGCTTTTGTTTTAAAATATGCAGGCTCTCTCGAAAGCGTTAACGGAGGATGAGCTTGTGTATCTCAGGGCCCAGTATACTCTATTGGAACCAAAGAATGGATATGTTTCTCTTGATAACTTTAAAGTGGTGGGTGATGTATTACCTTTACAGATATTTTGGCAATTTGTATCTGGCTGTGTTTGGAAAATACAAATCTATACATGTCATCGATGCCATTTAGTATTATTTTGACCTTCCGACTGGCACAAGATCAGTTTTTGTCACTGTTCTTGACGATTCATCTTTTTAAGTACCTGTAATGTGGGTCTGCTTTGGCTGCAATTGATTTCTTAAGGAAAATGCAGGCTTTGATGAAAAATCTGACCGAGGCAATGAAGGAGTCAAGGGTTCCTGAAATTTTAGATGTGGTAAGATTCTTTTATTCCAAACGTCTGAAGCAATTCAATTCTCCTTAGTGATCCATGATGATGAGATTTACATCCATGCCCCATTCTTTTGTATATTCAGATTACTTATATCGTATATTTAAGCTGCATAATTATCCGTGCTAACTTCCATTTCACACAATTTCAGATGGAACCGCTCTCGCATAAGAAAATGGGCTTCGAAGAGTTTTGTGCTGCGGCAATCAGTCCACATCAGCTAGAGGGTCGTGAAGACTGGGACCAGATTGCAAATACTGCCTTTGAGTATTTTGAACAAGAAGGAAACCGGGTCATTTCCATCGATGAATTGTCAAGTGTATGTGCAGCGGTAGCTTTGGAAATCATCTCTTGCTTACCTAGAAATTGGATTGACAAATTCACGTATGTTTTACCTCACGCAGGAGCTGAATTTGGATCCCAGAGCTCAGTCTCTCCTCGATAACTGCATCAGAAGTACTGACGGAAAACTCAGCTTTCTTGGATACACCAAGTTCTTACATGGTGTGACGCTTCGAAACACTAACTTGAGACCGAGATAGCATGTGAGTGTGGTGAATTTGCTTACAAATCTTTGATTTGAAGTGTATAGCCTTTACAATTCGAGAGGTGACGTACACTCCGATTGGCAAATCTTGAGGCGTGCAATCGCGTGAGATTGGTTGGTAGATAGAGGGTATGATGCTTTTGTGACCGCCGATTTCTTGAAATATATTGTCTCTGTTCTTCAAATCCTCGAGGGCATGGATGGCGAAGTTGAAACGGCTTCAAGTCCCGAAACGCCATGGCTCTTTGTAATGGAGGGGAAAATGGTCTGAATTCTTTATAATTATAGGATGATTATCGTACCTTTTTGAAGCTCCTCCCCAATCTGTACTTGCACATTCGTTTTACTATGTTTCGTGGTCCGACGTAAAAGGATAATTGAGCTCGGTATGAAGGCGTAGGGAGTAAGTTTTTAGAATATAGGATCCTTCTGTTTTGTGGAAAATGAATAATTTAAATAACGCTTTCCTAAAAATGATCACTTATATCGTTTGACATCATCAATTAATGGAAATATTTCTATTATCGACAATCATTTATGTCTAAACAATTTTTTTGTGAACAATGAAAATATCTCTTACTCATTTATTTTTGTGAGCAATAAAATGGATCATATTTAAAAAAAAAAATCCGAATCATTCATTTATCACTCGACAAATCTATTTCTTTCACCAAACAGCTTTTAGCGAGATTAATTTTCACATTCAATGCTAGATAGTAGATATGTTAATGGGGTATCTTTTGTTCGGCAAGAAAAAAAAATGGAGAATATTTTGCAAGGGAACACAAAAAATATTTTAAAATTCACCTAATAAAATTCGAGTTCACAGTCGATCTCAATCTCATTTTCGATGGGCGGCGCATATTTTATGACAAGCTCAAGTTGCGCACTTCGATCGGCGAGTCGTATTGAGCAACACAGTTTAAGAAGTGATGTGTTAGATAGCGACTGGCCTCTCAAACTTAGTGAGTCCTATTTGTGAACCAATAAGGGAAAAGTACCAAAAAAATCATAAACCTATTGCATTGGTACCAAATCAGTCATAAACTTTTCAATTGGATCAATTTAGTCCTAAACATTTTGATATTGGTACCAATTTAGTCCATCCGGCCAATTTTGGCCGGCCGGCGCTGACGTGGATGTTAGCCGGTGGCCGGACGCTGATGTGGAAATTTTTATGATTTTTTAATTATTTTTTCGATTTTTTTTATTGTTTTTATTGTTTTTTTCTTTTTTTTTTTTTCCTTTTTCCTTTTCTTTTCCGACCATTGGGTGAGGGCCGCGAAGCCCTCGCCTATCGCCGGCAGGGTCGTGGCCCTCGCCCGGCCTCTCCTTGGGCCACCGGCGAGGCCATGGCGGCCATCGCTAGGGCGGAGGCGAGGGCCGCGAAGCCCTCGCCAGCCGCCGGTGAGGGTCGCGGCCCTCACTCGGCCTCGCCCAGGGCCGCGACCCTCGCCGGCGGCCTGCGAGGGCTTCGCGGCCCTCGCCTCCGCCTGGCGATGGCCGCCATGGCCTCGCCGGCGGCCCTGGGAGAGGCGGGCGAGGGCCGCGACCCTCGGCGGCGGCAGGTGAGGGCTTCGCGGCCCTCTCCCGAGCCTCACCGGAGGCTCGCCGGCCACCGCTAAAAAGAAAAGGCAAAAGGCAAAAAAAAAAATCAAAAAATAAAAAAATCGAAAAATCGAAAAAAAAAATCATAAAAATTGCCACGTCAGGTCGGCCGGCCAAAATTGGTCGGATGGACTGAATTGGTACCAATATCAAAAGGTTTAGGACTAAATTGGTCCAATTGAAAAGTTTAGGACTGAATTGGTACCAATGCAATAGGTTTATGACTTTTTTGGTATTTTTCCCCAATAATAACATGACCCATCTTATAAGTCTAGCATTTTTCACTCTTATTACTCGATAAGATTTTTCAAGAGCATCGTCCAAAAAATCCTAAATTTATTGTATGGCATTAAATTTAGTCTTAAACCTTTCAATGCTGCCTATTTAGTTATAAACCTCTTAATTGTGCTAATTTAGTCATAAATCTTTTGATAATTTACAAATATAACCCTAAACCTTTCGACAATTTGCTAATTTAGTTATTTCAGAAAATTTTGGCCTAAAATTAATGACATAGATAATCTTTTGTAATTTTTAAAAAAAATTCTTATTTTTTCCTTATTTATTTATTTATTTACTTTCCTCTCTCTTAGTGGAGGGAGATAAGGAAAAAGTAAAAAGAGAAAGGAAAGGAAAAAAAAAAAAAAAGGAAAAAATGGAAAAATATTACAAAAATCGTTTATGTCACTGTTGGCCATGCAATATAGGAAGATCGGCACTAGCTGCATTGTCACGCTAGTAATTTTCGACCAAAATTAATTGGAATGACTATAAAAACAAGTTGTCAAAAAATTTAGGAATAAATTGACAAATCATGTATAGGTTTGGAACTATGTAGGCACGATCGAAATGGTTAGGGATTGAATTGGATCTAAGACTTTTTTTGGTAATTTTTCCAAGGATTTTTAAAGTCCAATTCCAACTGCCAACAAAACTAAAAAGCAAGGCTTATATTTTCCTCCCTCCTGGTTGGTGGATTATAAAACAAATGCACTCGTGGAAAATGAAAAGAAGCATATAGGTTGTCTCAATCCAACCTTTTGCTCTCTACTAAGATTTAAGTTCCGTTCGTTTCGCAAAAAATGAAACGTTCCCAAAAAATATTTTTCTAAAAGTCATTTTCCAAAAAAATAATGATATTTTTTGATATTTGGCTGAAACTTGAAATTGAAGTGAAAAATATTTCGTTGTTAGGTATCTCATCTGATTCTCCTTCGTACACTTCTTATTATTATTATTTTTATTTTATATGTTATTAATTTATTAATTTATTATTTAAAAAATTCAAAATTCAAAATTTTAAAATTTTAAAATTTTTTTAATTTTAAATTTTTTTTTATTCTTTTCTTTTCTTTTTTTTTTTTTTTTTTTTTCCTTTTCTTTTCCTCAACCAATTGTCGGCGAGAGTTGACAAGCATTGCCTTGGGCCTCGCCGCCCTCTCGGCGACACAAGCGTTGTTTATCGGTGAGGCTCGAGCCTTGCTAAGGTCGAAGCCTCGCCACCGCCTAACAACGCTCGGGCGTCGATCAAACTCCGCGCTAGTGGCTAGTTGCTGGCCTTCGCTAGGGTCGGCGACTAGCCAAAGAAGGAGGAAAAGAAAAAGAAAGAAAGGGAAAAAAATGAAAGAAAATGAATTAAAACTCGATTTAAAAAAAAATAGAAATTAAAAAAATGAAAAGGAAAAATAAAAATAAAAGGAGAATGTATTTGGTAAAAGAAAGTAAGGTAAAAAAAAGTTATGAAAGACGTTTTTCATTTTTTAAAAGTGGAAAATATTTTTTCCACTTTTGAAGGTGTTTTTTTCAATAGCGGAATACATTTTCCTTGACTAGTTCATTTTTCATGAAATGAAAGTAGAAAAATCTGAAATTTTTTTTTTTTCGAAAGTTATTTTCCATGAAATGAACGGAGCCTTAAAATATAATTCCAATGTAAATTCATTGTTAAAGTGAAAGTTTCAAGCGTTTCGGACTTAAAAAGAAGTCAAACTGTAGTAATCGCAAATTCTAAATTAACGAAACTATAAAAAGTAAAACTATATTCAGGCAATTGGCACCTGCATCAAAAGAGTTCTTCCTCAAGCAGAAACCGACACGAGGAGAGAGGATAAGAGAGATCCCATCGCGTAAGACTTCCCGAGATTTCATCAAGCAGATCATAAATAAAACTCTGTTCAGTCAATGGAGACCGTGTTGATGCCGTAGCCATACCGAACCAGCTGGTATCGATGAGTTCTGCTCGACTCGTCATGCACACTACTTGCTCGGGAAATCAAGCGTTGTTTTTCTAGCGAACGTTGCTCGATTCTCTAAAGAAAACGGAGCAATTGTTCGCAGTACATTTCGATCACTGATCATGAGAAGCAAGAGATCTCGATGCATAACACAGGCCATTGAAAATCAGTTTGCCTTTTCCTGACTTCGCTTATCGACTTGGTAGGCATGGAATGGCCAACCAGTGATCGAAATGAAGACGCATTGAATTGCAAATACATCTACAGACGAATGCGTCCTTTTGATTTCTCGATTTACATGAATTAAAGAGACCCGAGAGAGAAAAAAGAGGTGGGAGAAACGCGTTACATGACTATTGTATACTCATGCTAAACCTTCCACTCTATGCACATGTTGATCAAGTACATGGTCAGATCCTCCATCAAGCAGGTCCGAAGCACCACCCGTGGACGTTGTTGTCGTGGCGGTTGTGGCGATGGCCCTTGCTCATGTCCCTGTCGATCGAGTCCTGCACGTTCCGGAACTCATCGACGTGGCACGGGATGTTGATGGGGCCCTTCTGGTCGAACCCGTACTCGTCCTCCGCCTCCCTCAGCAAGTCCACGAACAGCGGGTGGTTCACGTAAGCCACCGGGATCACGAACCGCCGCTGCTCCTCGCCTTGCCCCACGGAGACAGCCAGGCACCCCCTCGGCACGTCCTTCAAGTTGCCTTCCTCCTCCCTCTCGTGGTGGCAGTGGTGGAGGTGGACGTGGGGCAAGTGGAGGTGAATGCCCATATGGTGGTGGCGATACCGGTCGACGCTCCTCACCATCTTAACGAAACAACGAGGGAAACCCAGCTCGAGGCTGCTTAAACCTCTCTGAGATCGGATCGGGGGAGAAATTCTTCTTGTTCACCGATCGAAGAATGAGAAGTGAGAAGAGGATTGAGGAGGAGGGCGTTGTTATATATAGGTGCGAAGGGGTTGAATGTGAACGGCGGAAGGAGGTAGGTCAAGGGGAAGGAGAATTCTAGTCCGTGTGGCATGTGCATGGAAGGAGCGTTTTGGATTAGGGACGAAGGAGACGAGTAGCGGTCGCATCTGGGGTCGGTCGTTGCAGCCGTCCGCGTGTGACGAGAGGGTTCCTGGTCAACTCGCCTTTGCTGTTCATTGTTAATTTTTTTCCTTGGGATAAGTATGATCCCTCTTTTTTAATCGTTTCCGAAGTGATTAAGAAGGCTAATCCCTGCAAAAACCCAAAAACAACACTTTCAAAATTCAAAGTGACATTTATTAACAATATATTCTAGTTATACCTTCTAAATTTGTTGACAATATTGACATTTTAAAGATGGTTTTCGTTTCAGTTTTGGTTTTGGGTGAGATGTGCAATGACGAAATCAAATGGGAATTGATGACCTCTTGCTGGAGTTCTCTCACTACGTGGTGACGCTGCGACCCGGTTCCTTCACATGGATAAGGATTATGTCCAAAACGAGCAAGGAACTAAGGAAGGTCAGAATCCCTTCACAAGATATCTACCGAATCGCAAACATCTCACGCAAAAGAAGTTTCAAATCTTCTGTATGAGCCTTTAATTTCGTGACCGGCTCAATCTTTTGACATCAGAATACTTTGATATATGCCAATTTGACTGATTTAAAAAAAAAAAAAAAAAGAGCATCCGATTTATTGATAATCATCATTTGTTAATATTTTGAATGACGGGTTATTGTGACCGGAACTGTGAAATTAGACGTCTCGAACATGCATAAGTTTTTTAAAGAAGCGAAAAACTCATGCGAAATTGTGGCTTGACTCGTTTATATATTTAATAAAATTTTACTATTACAAATCCCAGTGATATAATGCCATTCTAATGTTTAGCTCCGTCCTTTCCATCTTATTTATTGAGTAAATCTTTTTCATAATTAGTTTCCAAAGAAGTCCATATATATTTTTTCTGGGTTAATTCCCTAAAAAAATAAATCTCAACTTTTGGTCCAATTACAGTTCTACTCCAATTTTTTCTTATCTGAAAAAAATCCACAACTTTCGCTCTAATCTTAAATTTGCTCATGTGTCTAATAATTGCCATTGGAGTTCTCAAGATTATCACTATCACGAAGTTGCTATTGCTCCACACAAAGATGAGAGTGTTAATGAAGATGTGTGTTTCAGTAATGACCTCGATGTTGATAATTTTGGAGAAATTAGTGGCAATATTTGGACACATCGGTAGATATGGGACTAGAGTGGAATTTGGATATATATTTTTTAGACAAAGAAGAAGGTTCTGGCCAGAATTAGGATTGGACAAAAAAAAATTAGGGGTCTTTTTTTAGAAAGTTAAGCCTATTTTTATTTAATATATCTCCATAAAATTTTGTTGGGAGTTAGGTTAGGGCAAGTGGGAGTGCTCAAGTTGAAAATGTGAATATCAATTCCTGCATAGAACAAGTTCAATTCGGGAAAGCGTTCGTCACGAGAAGCAGAGAGCTTGACCTGGCTCGAATCCTATTCCGATGATAACTGTGGCAATAGTCACCCCAGGCTGCCAAATAGAAAAAGATACGCATCGGCACCGCTGGAAACGTCGTCGTAGCAGCTGTATTTCGAGCAAAACATAATTTCAAACGTTTGACTTTCTGGGACACGTGTATGGTGCCTGGCTGCGAACATCAGCACGTGGGGCCGCCGAGGTTGATTGGTTGTCATTGCACGTCACCTCATGCGGAGAATTTAAGTATGTTCTGAATCTGACCAAATTGACTATTGGAAATGAACATTGTTTGGCCGACATTATGAGGTCACGTGGTCGTCTCTGCCCCCCCCCCCCCCCCCCCCCCTTTTTTTTTTTAAATATATATACATTTTCTATGTTGATTTCGCACGTTTAACACGGCAACAAACTCCCACCTAACGCCATTGGAAATTGGACACCAACTCAAAAACCGGACTTTTTGTGTGGAGTGTATCTCGAAATCCATTACTTATAGGACTACCCAATCCACTCCGGCCAAAGAAGATTGGTCGGATCCAAAATTCAAGTTCAAGATTTCGCACCGAGATATCATTAGAATGGATAAGTGGGTGTCAAGATAATTGACTTGCCATCAATGGCGGAGCTCGCCGAAGTTTCGTGACATCTCCGAAGATCAAAAATTGTATGCTGCCCTTTGGCACCGATGACCGGACCGAGCTCAATTGTCGACGCCGACTGCGGCGCGCGAGCAAGAACTTCCCGAGATGGAACCTGGAAAATGTTGCTCAAGATTGAAGGCAAGTGAACCGATCTATAGTGCGGAATCCGCTGGAAGAAGATTTGAAAAACTCGGCGACAAACAAAGACAATCAAATTGCCCATTTTGCACGTTTATGTTTGAGGGTTATAAAATAAGCTTTATAAATTCAGTTTGTGCATCCAATCCAATTTTGCACATTTGTTTCATGTGTTCTCATGACAATCATTCGGGATGATTACCAAAAAATTTCTAAATCTATTATATTTGTGTTGATTAGTCCTAAACCTCTCAATTATGCCAATTTAGTGATAAATCCTTTAACGTTTTGTTAATTGAGTCAATCCAGCCAATCTTGACAAGGAAACCACTGACGTTGAAGTAAAATTTTTAATATTTATAAAATATTATTAAAAATATTCATGGCCTGGTCACGTAGGACGGCTGGCGTCCACGTTAGCAAATTTCCAATCAAAATTGGCTGGACGTATTTAATTGACAAAACGTGTAAAAGTTTAAGATTAAATTGGTATAATTGAACACTTTTTAAATAATTTCTCCATGATCATTCACATTCTTGATTGGATTTAACTTGTCGGGTTAAATTCAAAGCCGTGTCATGAGACTTGTATCTTGCACAAGGTTGAGAATTTCAAATCGTAGGATGCCATTGGCTGAGGATCACGTTGTGCAAATCTTGTTCCGTTGACCAAGTCAAGTCAACCCTGGAGTTACCCCGTTCCAAAATAACTAGGAGAAACCAAAGTCTCCAAAACGCTCTCAAGGGTCCCGACAAGCATACGCAGAATGGAGGAAAAGCGATCAGCATCGCCAATTTCGAGTTTCATATCACATGTCGAAACATGAGAACGTCGCATAATATTCACACCGAAGCATCGTTGCAACTGTTTAATCGATCACCATGCCCTAATGCATGTCATTCGTGCGTGATTCATTTGATGGCAGTGTGTAATCTTTTCGCATAATGTTTTATCAAGCAATGTCGAGGCAATCGTTTTAAGACTGTCATTGCATTATTTGCCATGCTCACGACTCTACCAAAACCAATCTATTCCAGTTTAAAGAAGCCACAGACGATCTCGCATCTGAACATAATTCACTTCTCCTTCTTCCTGAGAATTCTTGGAATTGGAATTAAAAGAGAATCTAAGAACACAAGTTCCTACGCCTCAAGAACAAAACAAAAAGACGCGCAAAATTGAATCCTTACGATCAGCAACTGCGAATTCCTCTCTTCCGTCCCAATCAAATGTAGTGTACGGATTCACTAATGTCGTCCCTTTTTCACACTTTTACCCCCACCTCCTCCGCCTGCGGTATCCTGTCCTCCTCCCGTGCCGGCGGCTGATTCGGGCTCCACTGGCAGCACTCGCCGCCGGCAGCCAAAGTGTCCATAATTGGCCTCATCACCAAAATCCCCTCCCCCGCCACGGTGCATGCCAACGTGCATAGGAAAACGCCTAACTCCAAGACCTTGTAAGCGGCACGGTCCGGCATCCACATCACCGAGACCCCCAGCAGCAAAATCTCCAAGGGCAGCGACACCAGGAACGCCATAGCGAGCACGTAAATCCGAGTCCTCAGTCCTTTGTTGATGACGAGGGACATCACCTTCCAACATGACAGGAGGAAGCACAACGAGTAGGTGATCCCGAATGCTCCGAACACGATGATGGACATCAAAGGGTACGTGCACAGGACGGTTTCGTTGCCGAACGCATCCTTGGAGACGTACGTGCTCCGCCCAAAGATCTCTGGCAACAGCAGGTCGATCGGCTGGTAGAACACGAACAAGATTTGCAAGAATAGGAGGGGCAGGCAGGCGCCGAACACGAATGCTAGGGCCCACAGGCGGCACGGGTCCTTCTTCTTGATCGAGACGTTGACGAGGAAGAGCGCGGTTAACAGGAAGACGGGCTCGCAGAGCCCTAGCGAAAGGACGGAATGGAATCTGCAGATGTCGGCTTGCTGGCTTTCCGTCAAGAAGGGCAGGAACGGCACGAGGTAGCGGCGACGGAAGAAGGGCACGCGGAGGAGCTCGACGAGGGCCCAGAGGGCGGTCGAGGAGACGAGGAGGAGGCGGATGGTCCAGAGGGAGTTGAAGTTGCCGAGTTGCGGGGCGGAGCGGGACTTGAGGCAGAGGTGGATGACGAAGGCGAAGGAGAGGGAGGACAGGAGGAGGAGGATGGCGATGAGGGCGAGGAAAGCGAGGTCTATGGCCGTGTCGAGGGGTGGCAACGTGGGCACGGCGGACATCTGAAAATCGACGGGCCTGCCGTGGGAAGGGGCCGTGCGCACGACAAACGGCGTCTCCCTCCCTCTCTCTTTCTCCGAGTGCTATCTGAAATCTTGATAGCTGCAGAGGGATATGGTATGGAAGGAGATGAACGGGTGAGGGATGAAGAAGTGATCAAGCTCGGCGTGCATGGGATTGCATGGGGTTGGCATTTGCAGGAGGGAATGGGATTGGCAAGGGGAGAGAGAGATGGAAACTGAGTTTTCGTTTGCGTTCTTTTGTGTGTGTCTCTCTCTCCCTCTCTCTCCCTCACATCGCTCTCTTCTCCCTCTATCTCTCTTTGGCTTTTTTCCCCAATCAGAGAGAAACGGAGGCAGAGGAAATCAGAAATACAGGAAGATTAGGGTGGTCCAGAGAGAGACAGGGTGGCATGGATTTCGGGGATGGGACGGCTAAAGAGGAGGAGGGCTTCGGACATGGCTGGACAGATCGAAGCATTCGTTACGATTGAGGTGGTGGAGCGGGCGTTGTGTCGTCGACGGTTGATGGCGAATTTGGAAGTTGTCTTGGCGTCTGTCGTTTCGCGTCGAGATTTGGGATCTCGTGGACATGTTTTTAATGCGCATTCGTCTCTTTATTTGATTAATCGTTGTTGTGTCCCCACGTATGATTCGTTGTTAAGGAGGGAAAGCTGGTATTACGTCGTTTATCTACATGGATGGAAAGAAAGTCGGTTAAACAAAACAGAAAGGACATAGTATAGTATGCACAATTTAAAATTCGGATTTTCATTTGGACCTTCTTTTATTACTAGATATCCTATACTCAAAGAAGGGAATATGCATGTGCATATTTTGTGATCTTCGAGTTATGAAGTACTGCTTTTGCAAATGTCTATATTTTACGGACATTACCTACGATTTGACCGGTAGCATGGACGTATAAGCTCATCCGTCTTCCACTATAGCTTCTTAGGTCGACTTCAAACATGAGATGACAGATTTTTACTCATTTATGCCCGATCAAATATAGCCCAAGGCTCTATTTGGTCGTCCAGATTTGGATTGAGCTAAGGTAGGATAAAAGGGATTTAAAATCCTCCACATATCTCCGGATTGTTAAAATATCTCATCATATATTTGGTACAACCTAAAATAAGATTTGGAAATTTCGAAATTTTTTGTTGATAATTTTCAACAATCTACAACTAAATATAAGATTGAAAATCTTTCAAAATCCTTCTCATTTAGAAATTCCATCTCTGTCTTTGCCTTCTCCTATACATGAGACTCAAAGCCTGCTGATGACGCCTTTGGGATGCAGATCTCCGGAGCATGATGTCTCTCAACCGACACAAGTTCACATAATTTTGGGACAGCCTCATGAACGGCAGGAGGTACGTCATGTGGGTCGTGCGACCATAGTCCATGGCTAAAGAAAGTGGGCTAAGGGAGGACACAGTAGAGAAGGTGTGCGTTGTGGGATGGGCCCGCAAGAGGAGGTTCTACGGTGCCGTTCCCACGTTCTTGATGCTAGAACTCGACGTTCGAGAGCGTGGTCGCCAAGAAGGTAATGGTGTGCTACCCGTCGTTCATCGACCAGCATGTGAACAGTTGGATTGAAAGTCATGCATGAAACGTCAGGCTCGACGTGAAGGACGTAAGTGACTAGGGTGCAAAGGACAGCATGACAATCGTCTTTAGGCCCCTTTTCACCTTTACTCGTCGGTACACGATCGCCGGCTAGCGATGATGACCGGCATGGTGGAGTCGATGGCGATCGTGTAGTGGTCGGGAGTGATGATAATCGGTAATTTTTGTGGTGGTCCTCATGTGGTGGTGCTAGCCAAGCAACATCAAATGAATCACTTTATTTCTCCATTAAAAGATAAAATACGAATTTTTAGTTAATTTTTTATTTTTATATTCGATCCAGGTTTATTCCACCTCTAAACTGGATTTCTTATCTGGCATTTATCCGGATGTATTCGAGTTTATTTGATTTAAAGAACGTCACCAAACATCGAATAGGATAATTGTTATCCTATCTGAACTAAATCTAGGCTATCAAACGTAGTCTAAAAGCATTTCCTCCTTTCTTATTTTTTCTCTTTTTGAGAAAATTACAAAAAAAGTCATAAACCTATTGTATGGATGCTAATTTAGTTTTAAAAGTTTCATTTTAACCAACTTAATCCTAGACCCTTTCAACAATTTGCCAAAGTAATTTTTTTAGCCAATTTTAGCTATCCTAAGTGGCATGATTGGCACTAACAACGAATTTTTTTGTAATTTTTAAAAATTCTATCTTTTCTCCTTTTCTTTTTCTCTCACTATCCATCTCCTTAAAAGGCCAATGAGGTCACTTGCTTGATGACCTCTATGGCTATAAAGCAAGGGCCACGACCCACGCCGAAGCACCGCATGCTTCTAAAGCTTAAACTATGTTGAAGCTACTAGAGGAGATTCAACATAGGTGATGACAATTAAGGACATATTAGGTAAGCGTTTCTGAATCTCAATTATTCTGTTTTTTTATTCCCTAGAAATAGGAAAAGAACAAGTATCATGGAATATATTAGTAGTCAAGGAATAAATTTGGAATAAAAACATCAAGTACAAAAAAACTAATTTCTTAATTCCTAGAAATAATTTCTGAAATAAGACATTTTTTTTTTTCTTCTTCCTCTACTTGATTGCTAGGCCTTGACCATAGCCAGCGACTAGCCAGAGACAAAGCTTGGCGATCAGCTAGAGATAAGGTTCGACGACCTTGCCAGCCTTGGGGGAGCATCAGTGGCCCTCGGCAAGCCTCAATGTCACCATGGCTTGGGGGGGGGTGAGGTCAACCCTCCCCAACCATGGCGAGGCCGACTTCATTGGCGACCGGTTGTCAACCATTGCCAAGGCTTGGCAACCGGCTAGAGAAGGAAGAAAAAAGGAGAAAAAAAAGAGAAAATTAAAAAAAAAAAAAAGACCACTAGGGCTTGGGGTGGCAACGCGTGTAGTGTAGGCAAACCCTCGTTGGTGCTTGGGCAGCAGCGGACCCTTTCCCATTCTTTTTTCACTCTCTTTTTAGCCGTATGTCTCTTCTCCTCACGGTTGCTTCTCTCTCTCTCTCCGTTCTCCACTTCCCCGTCTCCGTCTCAACTCACGGCGGCGCCTCCCAGCTCCGATCGACTCACGGCGGCGCCGCCGCCTTCGGCCGTTCAGCGCCGCCCTCCCTCTCGCTCTCTCGGTCGCTCGCCTCCATTTGCTGTAAGTTCGAATCTCTGATCTTCAATCGACTCGCTAAATCCCGTAAGTTATTCGTTTGTTTTTGGTCGATTTACGTCGAAACCCTAAATCTCTCTCTCCCTCTTCCTCTTCCTCTTCCTCTGTCTGCCAACGATGATGATTTCTCTGCTCATGTCTTCCAATTAAAGACGACGACTTGGCCTTCCTCTATGGATGTCGCCGTTTCACCCGTATTTCTGCTGAATGTGAGCAAGTCCTTCCCCTTCTTGAATTTCCAAAATTGCGATAAACCAATTACCATTTTTCATAAACAATTCAATCTTAAATAGCCGTGTTCTCTAATTGGATTTGGACGACAGAAGAGATGGTCTCTGCAAACAAGGTGACATAAAGAAGGCAGCAGATATTGTGCAGTCGATGACTTCTAATGGCTGTGAACCGTACATTGAGCATTATGAGGACATGTAGAGAATGACAAGGCCGTCATCTAGGCCCCTCGAGCTCTGCAAAGCTCGCGGGAGGTCCACATCGAGGCTGCGTAACCTTGATCTGGTCCGAGCCAAAGGCGGCAACCATGGCCAACCTTTAATCTGTGCCATGGACGTCACAGCCAGAGGCTCAAATGAACTACCCATATGAGCAGCTGCTTTCTAGCCAGAATCACACCTCCTGGATTCCAAGATAACTTATCGGAACCTCGTAGATTTCGACGTTCGCGAACCTGGAGGAATTGAAAGAAGAGTAATGGGAATGTTCATGTTTCTTCCTCTCGCTTGGCTGTTCTTCCCGCTGTAGGTCGAGCGGAAAAAGTTCTTAGACATGGCTTCTTTCCCTCCCTATTGGGAACAAATAAGCGCGGGTAAGAGGGAGACGGGGGCTATCGATTTTTGATATAATCGGACGGAGCTTTCTCGGAGGAACCAGATCGGAGCTCTAAAATCACAATGGTGTGCGTTCTCTACAATCTTTGACTGAGATTATCATGCCCCAAAATTTTCAACCTTTCAAGCTTCTAGAGACATTTGGCCTTGATGCCTGTGTTATCAATGGGTGGGTCAGATCGGGTTTCTGTGATTCCCGACCCGACCTGAAATGTGCGCTTGACCCAACCCAAATCGATATCCGAAATATCATATAATGGGTCGGGACGAGTTGGGCTGGGCCTGCATTGGTTTTTCCTTTCACTCTTTGCTCGTGTGCAACGAGGATGAAGCAGTTAGCTAATTAATTAGACTGATTAGCTAGGTGTTTCGTCGTCATTGCATACGCATGGAGAGAGAAAAAACCCGTGCCGGCCTGGTCTGACCTAGCCCCACCTGACCCGAATTTAACACAAACAATAGCAACACCTAAAAGGCCTGATTCCAAAATACCCTAGCTTTAGTGTCGGGCTGTGCGGGGCCGGGCCAGGTCGGCTCGGCCGGGATGGGTTTTTTGACATCCCTACTTGATGTTACGAGATGTTAAAGTAGATGTTTGTGAGTATTGTTTTATTATCAGATGTAAGCTGAGGCATTGCGCAATGATAGGTTTGATGCGAATTTTCAGGCGACAGCCGTTACATGACTTGATGTTCTAGTGAAAAGATGAAAAAGGTTTGTTATGAAGATGCAGTTCTTAGAAATTTTTGGCAGGTAACTTACTGCATGAGTGAGTTTATGCCACTTGATTGTGCAATTTGGTGGGCATAGTTTTTGGGCAGACACAAACTTGATATTCAAGTTTTGCTTGACTATTAAATTTTGGCTGCTGGGGTTTAAGTTGCGACTTCTCTCTGTATGGGCTTCGAAACTCTACCTGGTCTGCACCTACTTCCCGATGACCAAGCCCGGGCTCTAAAGAGTACAAAAGAATTTGGTTAATATTCATGATCTGGCTGGTGGGTATTTGGTTTTGGGAGCTTCTACACTGAAAATTGACAGGAAGCTTGGATAGACATCAGGCTTTCAGTGGACAGTGTAATGAAAACAAGATGAGGCATAGCATTCCTCATGATATTAAGGAAATTCAATTTGTTCCTATCTCGTGGGAGGTCGGCAGGTTATGAATGCTGGTCAGTGTGCTTTTGTTGCTCGATTTTGACTTTAACTTCATGTGATAAAAGATGGAGCTTCTTAACAGTATCTGAGGTGTAAATGTTTCCTGCCATTTATCTCTCGGTGCTGACTTGATATGCATGAGAATATGTAATGTGTAATCTCGTAGTACCTGCTGAATGGTTTCTATTGCAATATACAGAAGGAAAAGTCGTTCTATATCTCCGTGGCGATGCAAGAGTCGTTCTCCAATAGTGAGGCGTCACAGAAGTTGCTCCCCTACCCCAAAGTGCTATAGAAGGCAAAAGAGTAGAAATTCCTCATTGGCTCCTACTCATAGCTCTTCTAATCCAAGCCTTGGGTCTGTGGAGTGCAAAAGTGCCAATGAGAAATTGAGAAAGGAAGAAGAAGAGAGGAAAAGGTAGATCTGAGTCAAGTTATGTTCTCTGCCGTGTTCTAATTCTGATTTTTCCCCTCCGTTTTGTATCTTTTCATTTTGCTGAGTTTTTTCCATTTTGATCTTTTCATCCAACTGGATGAGGGTTTTTTTTTTTTTTTTTTTTTTTGGGGGTGGGGGGAGTTTGGAGTAGTTCCATTGAAGGGTTTGTTTTTCAGAAAATGCTCTTTCTTGGGTTAGCTTTATGCATCATTTCCTAATCATACAGTAAGGGAAGAATGGCTTGGACTTGTTATTTTTTATTTCATAGTACATGAGCTGTGTTTAGAATGAGTGCTTTTCGATTTTATTGGGAATTTGTTATGGTTATTTCTTATCGATGAATCTGTTTTTCTTTATCCTTATTAATGAAATTGTTTGAGGATTTAATTTTATAGAAGATTTGTCTGTGAAGAACTAGAAGCACAACATCTAGATGTATTTGCATTTCTACATTGCTAAGAAAGTTTCTTGAGTTTAAATTCCATTGAATGATGTTGAGTGCCAGCTCATCCAATTTTGAGTAATTTTACATAATTTAAGAGTTGATAATATATTCTTGAGTTGGCATTGATCATGCCTTGGTTCATTGTCACTTTTCATCGTTTAAATTCGAGAGACATCAAGAAAGTGCACTCTAATGTATTATTATTGCGAGAAGACATTCTTTATGTGGACAAAACATCATGTACATTAAAGAATAGCCAAAATTTTCTCTCACCTGAATTAGTTATGTGGCGGTACTACAACCAGGCCTTAGGGCATGACTATTCCATAAGAAAGGAGTTGAAAGCATGATCAATGCATTCTATAATTGATATCCAAAGCACTATGAGGTTATTTATGGGGATTCTATAATTGATATCCAAAGCATTATATGCTTGATATGCATTGTGGACAATGTAATATGAATTTTTTGGATAAATGGTTTACACGGCAATATATGCCCGATATGCTCGACACTCTCTCTTGAGCGATTATTTCTATAACTCCTGTTTGTTCCTTGATTAATGATTGATGTATATGCATCCAAGTTACCTGTTTTCACATACAAGTGTCGAAGTACAATGTTAAGATATATGGTATATACATTGTGACACATTTTCTGACAGCTTAAGCTGGTGAGGAAAAATGGTCAGTTCATACGTATTGCATATGCCACTGATGCTTGCTTTAGTGAAGCTCTTAGTTGTGGGGCTTATATTCTTAGGGTATATGGCAGTTTTCAAAAGGCATTAACATCAATTGTGATCTGGAAATAGAAAACGATTTTTCGTTTTGAGCTAATTGTCTTGGGGGAAAAATTGTTTATAGAATGGACAAGGTAGTGGAGGCTGTTGAAGAAGTAAAGAAGGAATGGGGTGAGGCGTATGTCAAAACCCAAGAGCATATAAAGGCAATTGAGGAGTATGGGAAGTCGAGAGAGGAGAAGAATTCGCTCCCGAGGTTGAACGGTCTGGCGCAGGATGGCTTGGCTCTGTTGAATTTGCTGCAGTTTAAACTTGATCTTCTTGCCCCACAGCTGCCTGCCATTGATTCTGTTGAATCTGCCAAGTCGTTGCTCGAGTCATGGAAGACCAAGAGCCAAAAGTAAGTTCTCGGTTCTTAATTTGTTGACCTGAGACTCAATGTGTGTAATTTTGTGAACTTTGGAAGATGATCGCTTCTTGTGTTCATGTTGTCATTAGCAGCTGGAGTAGAACTTACGATTGGGAGCCAAATCATTTGTTTGAGAAAAGGGTGTTGGGAAGTGTAGACAAGGAGGAAGAATTTTTGTTTTGAGAAAAGCTAAGGACAGCTTTTGCTTTTGGAATTTCTGTTGCTGAGGGTTTTTTTTTTTTTGAAAGATATGGTTGGCCCATGTATGTTTGGACTTGTTTAACTTAAATTGTAAGGATTTTGTTTAAGAGTAATCCGAATAAGTCCCAATTGCATCCTTGTGAGTTGAGAAGAGATTTGTGGTTTTCTTGGTCCGATCTTGAGATAGTTTACCTGTTAACTCTCTTAAAAGTTTATATACATGCTTGACATCCATTGTTTGTGCATTCCTGACTAATCTGAATGTAAATATTTCTACATGAGCAAACTAGTTGTGCATACACCAATATGTAGAAGATTCATAAAGATCATCTCTGTAATCAGCTTGCAAATGAGGTTGAGAAATGCTAATTTGCAAGCAAGGGCTAATCTGAAGAAGGCTGCTGAAGAAGAGGTATGTACAGTCTCCTCTATATGATGCTTTGTTTTTGCTTTGCCCAATCAATGACTTTTCTATGTGGTGATTCCAAATGTGGGCTCAGGAAGATGAACTCATTTAATTTCATGCATTTTAGAGAGAACTGCTTCTTGGCGGCGGAGAGGAATCAACAATTCGGAGACGTAATTTACAGTATGTATCACTTCTTTTACTTTTTTATTTAACTCTGCAATATTTTATTATTCTGAGATGATGTTGCTTTCAATATCTGGAATTCCAGACATCCGTGTGGTTAATCTCTACTGCCTATTGTCATACGAATTACAAGTAGTTGATTTACCACTAATTGTTAGGACAAAGGCTGGAATGACATCTGCTGCAGAAAATATCACAGAGAGCCTTCGCCGCACTCGTCAGCTGATGGTCCAGGTGAAGAGTCAGCTCACTTTGCATCTTCCTTCCCCACACTTTTTTATTTGTCTGTATCACAGATATTTTATGTTGTTCCAAGTTCCCAACACTGAATTATACGAAGAAGATCATTGTAACACTAAGGCCACTTTGCAGGAGGTGGAACGAAGTGCAAATACGCTCATGACTGTTGGTAAGTATGTTTTGCTCCTGTGAAGAGGTTTTGAAGCAAATACACGTTGTCATGCTTTGCACTGCTAGGCTCCAGATCTTTTCTGATCATTACTTTTTCGTGACAAATCCTTCTGAGTTGGCCTTTCTCTCTCCGTTAAATGCATAAGCTGTGACCTCAGTCTTCCTTTTATTATGGAAATGTGCTCCTTTCGCTAAGATTAGTAATGGAAAGAGGAGTATAGTCTCAAAGCAACCTATCACTTTTCTATCATAGGAAGCGCTTGGCTAAGATCTTGGATTTTGATGTGTTTTCCTTTTAGGCTATTAAACCCTTTGTCTTTTCTGCAAATAGGAAGAGAGACATAATGAGACAAGGGCTAGTTGAGTGATATGTAAGGCTAGCAGTTTGTGTTTCCTTGTCATAATCATGTAGTATCAATCGTCAAATTAAGATAATTATGAGATCTGTCCTACTTTGAACATGTTTATTAATCTTTTCATATTTTTAAGGTCCTTGCCATTAGATTGGTACGCGATACTTGTTTGCTAGTTGGTCCTCATGTATAAACATGTCATTACAGGAAAGAAGGTAGAAATACGTTCATGACAAAATTAACTGGAAGTCCAATCAAACTACATTAGCTGTCTTTAGTGGAGTTGAAAGTTACATTATTCAAATTTGCTCTGTAATCATAATGTAAAACCTTCACTAGGCATATAACTAGGGTTAGAGATTCCTCAGATTGTCTAGTAAGCCTTTTTCTGTCAAATATTGAAAAAGAAGGAAGTATATTTATTCTAATTTTGAGAATTAATTCTGCTTTTGTACTTCCTGCATCAAAGTGAAAATTCACTCGCATAATGTTTGTTGCAACAGAACCGTGAGCAACAGAAAGTGGTTATATTCCTAGATTATAAGAATATGGGAAAGTGATGATTAAATTATGCAAAGCAGTGTATTGCACATTAACCGGACTATAGACCAATTTAACTTGAGGTAACTATGACCTCACTTCTGGGTTGGAAGCTTGCAGGGATGTGAAGTTTAAAGACTAAAAGCTATAGTACTTGGTAGTTTTTATCCATCATATGTGCAACTTCTATCTATAGTGACACTTTTGCTATGGCCTGGATCTTGGTGAAACTTATTATTTTTTCGTATTTTGTCTCTACAAATAGATAAGTATGACTTTAGAAGAAACTGGAATGTATCATTTTCATGGCAATTTTGCAGAGGAATCGACTGGAGTCTTAAGAAAGGCTGAAAGTGAGTACAAGGGCCACCGTTCATTGTTGATGCGCACCCGAAGCCTACTTTCTACAATGGGACGTCAAGATGTGATTGACAGGTCTGGATTTGGACAAACTTTTTTCTTTTTTCTATTCATATGTCATATTTACCTGAAATTGCCTTGAGCTTATACCTGGTTCTGATTGACAGGATAATAATTGCTGTTGGATTTATATTATTCTCATGTGCTGTTCTATATGTCATTTCGAAACGCATTGGGATATACTGAAATTGCAGAGGAAGGTTACAGCTGCGCTGAAGGCTGGTATGGCAGGACAAGCAGAGATTGGACTTAGAGGCAACCGAGAGGGCATCGATATCCCCCATGTCGTTGATAATGTAATTCCCAATTTGGATCCGCCATTGGATAGACCTATGCACAACGAACTCTGAGTTCGTCTCGGTGCTTTCTGGAATAAAATTTGTCAACTGGGTTCTGCTAATTTGGGGGAAAGTCACTTTCATGGATAAGGAAGACGGAGTGACATACCAAACTTTCTGTCACAATGGTCATGCTTAGGTAAATTTATCTAAATCACTGCCTCTCTTCATTGCTCCTCGCAGCTGGTAAATTCACCCGTCTGGTTGGTGGGTCATGCGTGAAAACATACATTTATACCGACGTTCGCGTTTGTGTATCATGTATACAAACTCATACTAGAAGGACGTATGAATTCACTTCGAGCTTTATGAAGCTACAAAAGAGAAGTCTCCTTTTGCAATGACTCAACTAAATAGCAGAGTATTAAATGTCACAAAGCCAAAGTAGCATACATGACAAGAATCCTACAGAACATGGCAATCCAGATTTTGTAACGTAGGCACTAGTTCCAGCGTCCTGCTGGATTCCTATTTCAAGATATGTAAGATGGATCTCCAAGAGGCATGCCCATATCATCAAACAAAAAGAAAGAAGATGAAAGGAAAAAGGAAAAAAGAAACATATCAAAATCAAATGGTCAAATTTCCCAAAGCTAATCTTCTCAAACACCTATTGCGACAGTCATGTTTTGAACCGATCTAGACTCACCTTGGCATGAGCACATAGACAAGTATGAAGGCTATAGTCAAGAACAAGCAAATCCCTCCAACAGCCAAATAAGCCGCTCCTAGGAAGTCATTCTTCCCACCTATCCGACTGGCGGTCGATAGCACCATGTGCTTCTTGCCCTCGAAATCGTAGGTATTGTAATGAGAGTTGATGGCCTAAAATTAGTTGTTACTTAGTTGGAGGTAAGTTGAAATAAACACGGGAATTAAACGGGAAATGAACCTGTACAGAAGCCATAGTTTGCAAATTTCCTGCCTTTTATTGATCGATTGCTGCAGATTCAAATGATGTATGGGGCCTTAATATCTAAGCTTGATAAGAATTTGAGGCTTAACAATGGTTTCGCGATACATAGGCATGACTAAATAATGTTTTCTAGATTGTCCATTTCAAGAATTTACAACCCTCTAACTTTGTTATTCATACAAGCCATTACCATTTGGGGATCAGAATGGACTCAAGAAGGTTGCATTAGTGATGCTAAACCTATCGAATGGGTGCATTAAGTCGGATTTGGATGGATCCAAAATGGGTCTGACCCAAATTGATCCTTTCTATTTTTTCTTCTTTTTTTTAAGGGCAATTGGTTCTATGATTGGTCATTTCACAACTTGAAACCTAAAACCGAATTGGGCAGGGGATTCTCAATTTGGAACTAACCCTCGTAGCCTAGGCTAGAACTGATCATAGTTTCCTATTTTTTTTTACCTCTTCTTTTCCTTAAAAGAAAATAACTATTTGTACGTCTAAAGATGATTTCATAAGAGTATAAAATAACTATTTCTACAAGAAATTTCATTGGGGGTTTGCTGAATAAAAAAAAAAAAATGAAATACGTAGGGTTTGTTCTGTCGGTCCGGTCCCACCCCAAAACCAGGACCGAACCGCATATCTTCTTGGAATTGGACCAAATCCCAAGAGAACCACTCAATGATTGGTTCAGTCCAATTTCCAATTCAACTCAAGTGCTCATCCCTCTTTTTTATGTCATACAAATGTAGAGACCTATGGACGATTTGGTTCAATCCAAACCCAACCCAGGTTTCAATTAGACTTGGAAATTGTGATATAGACGTGGACAAACATCACTTAACATGAACTATTTTTTTTTTCCTCAGAAAAATTCCGCAAAGCAAAATCCCAAAAAAATAAAAATAAAATCAAAAGCATAAAAAACATAATAAGACACAGCAATCGCCAATGATACTAGCGCAAGACTTTCAGACAGTTTTTTGCACGACCCAATACAACTTTGACTGTGAATGAAGAAGGCTGTGCTCGTGTGTGTAGGAATGAGCAATTAAAAAAGAGGTGGTCGCCAGAGGCGGCGGTGGCTGGCGGCAGCGACTCGAGTTGATGGGTCGTGGTGGAGCAACCTGCCCAAGTGCGAAATATGGGTTGAAAATGCTTATGTATTTCATAGACCCATTAAAATTCATATTGAATTGGATCTTGCTACTATAAATCCATAAGAACGTAAAAAAATAAGTTAAAAAAAAGTGTATTTAACTTATTTTGCCACCCCTAATAAAAATTCACATCGATTACCAAAATGAACGTTGATTTCAAGGTCATGTCCTTGAGGATTTGCTTCTGCTTTCTGAATAGTGCATCAGCAACTTTACAAGGGCATGGATTTATTTGATACAATGAGTAAGTCCTTGAACTTTGAATCTTTTATGGCATCTGTTTAACCTAAAAGATACAATCCACCCCTCTCGTAATTCTTCTGGTATTTTCTATGTTTATTTTTCGGTCTTTTTATCGAGAAATATAATTTTCGACATGGTCTTTTTATCGAGAAATATAATTTCGACGTGCTTGATTCCGACGTATGCTTTCTAATAAATTTTGCAATGGGTGAACAGCTGTTGTCTTCTTTGATCATTCTACGTTAATATAGTCCTTCTTGAGTCCACAAACCTCATACCACAGACCTGAAATTCTGTGAATCATTTGATTGTCTAGGACATTTGCTGCCTGCTTGCCATGATGATGAAATTTGAGAAGGAATCCGAGTGGCGTCTTCGCTCAGGATGACGACTACAGGGAAGTAAACAGAGAGGGCGACGACAGAGGAACGACGGTCACTCGAACTGGAGCTAGAGAGACTGAAAAACGAGTACAATAGCACTCGAAGCCATGCTAGCTCATTATAAGGAGAGTCTAAGATCAAAGCCGACACTGAAGAAGCACAAATGGGAAGTACATCCGGACCTTCTCTCGGAGATTAAGAATGTGAACCCCCCCGTCTATGTCGTGGGACTGTTTTATCAGGTGTTTTCATCCTCTTCTTCTTCACTCTGTTTTCTTTGTCGACAATTCGACTCATGTTGAGATTCTACTTGCATTCTTGAATGATGCAAGACTGAACACACTGCAGGGGGTTAGACGTGATTAATTGAGTCAAGAAGTACACGGTTGCATCTTACTTATTAGAGAGCCAAACTGCAAACCAATTCAACTGCTACAAATCGAGTGCTGTCAACTTCTACGAATTGAAATCCAAATTCAAACGTAGTCCTTGTAAGTCAAACAGATGGGAATGCACATTTTGTGCCGAAGCTGAAACTTCAGAACATCTGATGCCAAAACTGATGCTGCGGCAGCCCAAATTCATAGCCTCGCAACTAGTTCATCAGAAGGAAATTTGGATGCAGATCCTTAGTCACTGAAATTCTGGAGCTAGTGAAAGATTTCAGAAGCACCAAGTTTCGTTTAATTAACAGAAAAGCTGATAATTGTACTAACTGGTCAGCTAGGCAATTCAAACGTCCAATGCTTCTTGGGAAGGTTATGCCCCCACCACCTTTGTCTGCACCATTGACTTCTAATGTATTTAGTTTCGCTCAATAAAGTGGTTATATGGATGAAATGAAAAATTTGCAATCTTTCCACAGTTGTAGTTCCAATGAACATGATCAGTGGTAGATTTTACTTACATCAGAACCATCACAATCTTAAGATAGAAAAAGTAAATACATACATAGATGAAACTCAAGGGAGAGTAAAAGCATTGTGTTCATGCAAGTTCGAAGCCAACAAGCTAGCTGTACCGAAGAAATGTTGCCATTCTCTGGGTGCATAACTGCACGACTCCTCTTTGATCTCCACATCTACACTTAGGCTATTGGAAGAACGGCTCCAATAGAGTGCGAATATTGGTGAAACTGCAAAAACCCATCCAAAGTATTAAGCCCTTTTTGGGTAAATAAAATGGGAGACATCTAAGATTATTAGATTAGAGGTTAGAAAATTAAAACAGTGGTGACATTATTCTATTATAAGATTTTTTAGAGAGAGAGAGAGAGAGAGAGAGAGAGAGAGAGAGAGAGAGAGAGACCCTGCAACATATTTAGCAAAACAAAGTTAAGACTGCGTCTGTTTACATTTCAGGGTAAGGGGAAAAATAAGAAAGGCTTCAAGCAAGTAAATGGCACTTTAGACACCAATGAATTTTCTAGATGTGATAGGGACATGTTCATCAATGAATTTTCAAGATGTGGTACATACATGTAGTGTTGAGTCATAAGGATGATATACGAATGTACCTCTTTCATAATATCTTTGCATCTATGCAATAGCTCTTCTTGTTCAGCTGCACAGGATTCTCTTATTGAATTGGTACTTGAGGTAATGGAATCCACCTAAAAACTCAGAAAGAAGGAAACACATAATCACCACTTTGAAAAATTTCTGAGGCAAGATCATCCAGAATTATCAATTTCAGATGGGTTGTTTTGTGACATAAAAGAAGAGTTTCGATATTGTGCTATACCTCGCCCACCACACTCTCGACCTTCCTTTGTCTTTCCTCCAATTCATGTTTCCTAGATTTTATTTCCATTTTCATGTTATTAAATTCTCTTGTACCTTCCTCACATTTGGTATGACTTTCCTTTTCTACCTGCTTTCTCAGTTGATCCAATTGTTCCTCTGGCAGAACACACATTTCAGCTCAAGGCATGTGGTGAAAATTAAACTATTGTTGAACAAAAAAGAAGCATCAGAAGCACCTCTTCCCTGCAGCTCAATTAGGTTGGCATCAAATGATTTATCCAAGATTCCATCATCACTTAGCTTAGACTTTAGTGCTTTGAAATCTTTATCAATAGCTTTGGCAGAGTTAACCTACCAAAAAGAGCATTATCGCAAACAGTTAAAAAGCCTACATAAATGGTAAATCTCAGAGAAAACCAGAGATCATTATCATATTTCTTATATTATAACGTCACGATCCCCAATGCATAAAAATATCTTAATCAAAAGGCCTGTTATCACCTGTTCCTGTATCTTTTGCATCACCATTAAGTGCTTGGACAATTTTTTTGACACCTGAAAAGAGAAATTAAAAAAATAAGCAGAAGTGAAACGATACACCAGTGCTGAATCTTCATTATTATAATTAAGAAATGAAATAGAGATAGTCTATAGAGATTTCTTTGAAGACAACTTGTTAGCATGTAAGAAGTGAAACCAGGTCATGTAAAAGGATATTAACAACCCTTTGTCTAAGTTGAGGAAGAACTTGAAAGCTGGAGACTACCAATTTCTTGAGATATGCTCAAAAAATTCCTCTCCTCCCTCCAGCCACTTGGAGGAGAAGAGAATTTAATAAGCACAGAATGAAGAACAGAATCTATTGAGATTTTGTGGATCGTAGTCACTAGCTTTAAAAAGAGGAAACACAAGGTTAGCAATCATTCATAAGTTGATTCCCTCAACTTATACCAGAAGGATCGGAGACTTAGAAAGTAATACCAGTGCGATAACAGAAATGCTCAACACCTAAGGATACCCCTCATGATACAGGGCATATGATAGGATAAATGCTCACCCCCTAAGAAATCCACCTTAGGATTTAGGTCAGTAACTCATCACTCAATGGAATCCACCAAAGAGATGTAGAGTTAAAGTGAAATTCTAATCCACGAGTTCAAATAAGAAAACCCACTATTCAAAACAGTAATACACATGAGAAAGCCTTAGAGTGGTTTATGTAGACTTAACTTGAAAAAAACCTTCCAAGCATAAGCAAATGCCAAGTCAATATATTTTTCAAGATGAAGACTAACAGTCCCTAATCAAGACATAGAAACATTAACACTGACTCGACATAACTCTAGAAATAAATAAACAATGCAATGGACTCAACAAACACTTGGAAATACTAAAAGACCCAATCTCGTATTTCCTTACCACCTCTTAGTATTTTGGGCATATCTTCCTCTAGAAGACTCCCAAATGCATAAAACTTGATTTCTTTGAAACTAGACAAAATAGTGTTTTCCAGCTTTTATTATTTGATCACATTGGAGCACGAAAATCCTATCAAATATCAAAACAAAGTGACCCCTAAAACTCTGCAGAAGAGATGCACTTAACCTCCAAGCAAGTTTGCAGTAACTGTTGGATGAGGTTTAATCTTCTTGAGATGTCCATCATATAATTTCAGCAATAATTATCCATGTACTTTTTCATGCTGTACACTATCACCAACTGGACCTTAGCTAACAATATATTTAGCAGTCGCTCTTGAAAGAGCGTTCTATCTGATCTCTGAGTACTTACTTATTTGAGAAAAGAGAAGCAAAACAAGGAAATATTTCAGATTCAGGTTGATAAACTATAAAATGAAGAATTACTGCAGCTCAAGCATGACATTTCCATTTAATATTTTTTTGGGCATCCCTCCCTCTGCCATTTACAAATTATAGGGAATAAAAAAAAAAGTTTTGTATAGAGGTGGCCACAAGCACTTTTATGTGGACTTGTCAAATATAATGCGAATGGAACCACGGAGGATCAATCCAGTTGAATTCAGGAAAGTCCAAATGGTTGCATCTGTTGCCGATTATAGCAAGCACAGGGGGGTCTATTTAAATATGGTGAAAACAGTGTCTGTAAGTCTAAAGGCAGCCTTGTTTTGCAAATCAATTTCCATGACAATGATTTTATGGCCTGTGCAAGTGGGGAGTGCAAAGTGTCACAGGTTTCTATTCTTTCTCATTTAGCCATATAGTGACATTTAATATATCCTATGATGAATGCATCATATGGGAGCCCAACTCTTATGCAATTGAAACTTGGAAAGAAGATAAGGAAACTGGCAAGAATTGGACCTTTCCAGTACAATCTTCTAACTGCAGGCACATGAAACAAGTGGAGGCGCACGGAATTTTTTTGGCATAAACTCTCTTTCATGTATGTAGCAAAAGCAAATGGTTTCACTTGTCACAGTGGTAACTCAGGCCAACTGTTCACACACGCCCACACACACACACACACACACACACACACACACATTCACTCTATAAAATTTTCATAATTCTCCCTTTGCTTTTAACCTACCTGATATAGGTCAGCAGACCAAGGAACCTTTCTAATAAATGAGCTTATTGCATTGAAGAGGACAAGGTCAACACATGGCTAGGATTTAATACGTGTCAGGACGCACACGAATGATCAGATATTCTACCAAAAGGACTAGATGTGAAATGCTTTTTTTCAGCTGTGACTACTCATTCAGATTTAAGTCCACTTTGTCAGAAATATTACAAATAACTGATTAAGCCTTAAATAAATTGGAAGTTACAGAAAAAAGACTGATGGAGATTATGGACATAAAACTCAGAAAGCCAAAGATTATCTCAGTAGCATGAGCATTGACGACTTCTAGGAAAAACCTGAATATGCACTATCATGTTGTTCTATAATAGCTTAATGCAACAAACTGCTAGAGAGCTTGAATTAAACAGATTGAAACCTCAAGCAGGCAACCCTGATTTGGGAAATAATGCTTAACATATGAAAAGAGTATCAATTACCTTTGTGAAAACCTCCATAACCGCATTCTTGTCCTCAAAAGATTGTTTTGCTAAGTTTTCAGAATTTTTTGCCTCTTCGCGAACTATTTTTTTCTCTTCCAGAGACCCCTTCATGCAAATACAACTTGAATCTCATACTGTATATGCAAAGATAAGGGTGAAGGAGAAAAACCAAAAAATAAATAAAATAAAACATGGACATCGCATGATGGGTTCTTATCATGTAAACATTGCTACTTCAGAAAGTTATGAGCAGGTTAGTACTTGGTAGCAACACGCTAAGACAAGAAAATCACACACACAGGTTCGTCTCTATAGATGCCCCTATCTGAGTCACAGAATGACAGGAGACCCCAGAAAACAGCATGCTTAAAAATCATACGATCATGACCTCTAAAATTTGACAAGAGATGGGGCAGCAAATTGCAAAATTCTACTGCCTCTTGCCCTTCAAATCTGGAGTTTTCCAAGTTGGTAGATCGTTGAAGTTGCTAATAGTTCTCCAATGCTGTTGGTAGGACAATATGACTGGTAACTTGTTTTTCAGGTCATCCCTTCGTAAGTTACCGACACTATCAGAATTTTATCAATGTCCAAACAAATTAGTAGATTACTAACTCCTCTGTAGTTTTACAAGGTTCACTAGTAATTTTTCCACCACCGTAATATATTTACCAACATTCAATACAGTTAGTAATTTTTGAAATGTTATTTGAAATATTACAAGCATAATTAGTAAAATGCTGACTATATAAAAAATTTACTAACTCCTCTATTTTTAAGTTTTACAAGTATAATTTGTAAACTACCGACTAGATAAAGAGTTTGCAAGTATTCCAATAAATTATTAAACTACCAACCTTTTGAATTTATCAACAATTATCAGGAATTTACCAATGTATAAATGAAATAGTAAATTACCAACTCCTAAGAAATTGTACAAATGTCATTAGTAACTTCCTGTGACTATGAAAGATGTAACAATGCTCTACTAAATTAGTAACTTACCAACTTCTTTAAAATTTGCAAGTTTGTTAAGTGAAATACCAACCCTACAAGGAATTTACCCATATTCCAATAAGTTAGTAAGCTACAAATTTTTTTTCAAATTTTACAATAAATGTTCGTAAAGTACCAACATTGAGGAATTTACCAATAAATCAGTGAATCAAGTTCTTTTAAATTTTACAAGTGTAATTGGTAGATTACGGACATTGTAAGTAATTTACCAGTGCGCAATATTGCGCCAACAGTCCTAAATGTTAGTCAAATCCTATACATTAGAAAAGTGCAATCAAGTCTTAAACATTTTGATTCAATATAATTAAGTCCTTCCAAAGAACGCTCAGCCAATTTTGCTTATGTGGCATGCAAAAATCCAACATGACACTTTTGTAATAGTTATGTACAAATGGCGCCAAGGGCTGACTAGCCCTTGGAAAGTGCCGGTGAGGGCTTGCAGCCTCACGTGATGGTGGCATTACCACTTACTAGGGTCAGCTCGATGGTGGTGAGCACCAGGCACCCTTTTGCAGTGGTGGCAATTGCGCAAAGGCAAGCAGGCAATGAGGGCCTGCCACCCTCATTGTGACCTTGACAATGTTCACCAACCCTTGCTGGTGACAAAGGGGGTGGCAGCTTTAACCCTCATCCCAATCCTGTGGTGTCCTTTTTCTTTTTTTTCTTTTTTCTTTTTAATTTTCAGTTATTTATCAATTGCCAAATTTGATATTTATATTCATTATTTTCATTTTTATCTGTAAAATTTTCTAATGCGGCATCACAAAATTTACATAATTTTGTTTAAACTATTGAAAATAATTTAAAGAAACATGTAGGATAAAAAAAATGATTAAGAAAAGGCTATGTGTGCATTTCCGTCCGCTTGAAAATAGAGGATTTGCTAAACAGACTGAAGTGGATGAAAGCCAAAAGTTTTAGCATTTAAATGAATGAATGGAAGTTGGGATAGAGTGCATGAAGTTCACAAGTTTAAGGACTTGCTTGTAACTATCCCTACTTATTTAATGAGATGTTGACAAATTCCTTGTAGGGAAATTTCACTAACCATACTTGTAAACTTTCAAAAAAGGCAGACATAAGAGACTAGTCATAGATATCAGAAGGCATAGCAACAAGCTTAAGTATTTGAGATGAAAAATAGAACTTAAAAATGTTTCCCAGCACACCTGAAGTTTATCGGGTGACTGGACTATTTTCGAGCGTAATTCTGCATTGGCTTGAACGCTTTGCACAAGCTCACGCTCTGCATTAAAGATCTGAAAAGCATGACAATAAGAAATAGTTAACAGGGCATTGATATGAAGTGGGCACCAGGTCTAAAGGGGAGTAGTACTATTTCTACTGCAACTTATCATTAGGCCATAACTGAGAAAAGCAAACAGGATTTCCATTTGTATACAAATGCAAGAATAACTATCACCAGTCTGATATAAAAGCACGGGTCAACTTCATTAGAGTACTTTTCCAAACAGATAAAAAAAAAAAAAAAAAAAAAAAAAAAAAAAAAAAAAACAGAGACTCTGCTACTGTAAACTTGATATGCGTACTCACAGGCAAGACAGACTATGTTATTGCAGCATTGAACCTGGATATTCTATGTTAAGCAGCAGCTGAAAGACCATCTCCCCTCAGCTGGATTTCCAGATAAGAGCTATCATGCTTTCATTGTGCAAATGAAGTGATCTGTCCGTATCCTAAGTAGAGTTTAATCCTCTAAGGCTGATATCTTAGGGTATGCACGTTTCTAATTTCCTTAACCCTCGAGAAAAGCCAATCTACAATCTGTACAAAATTAACAGATAATGAGATATCAATCAAGCCACCAAGAGTGATATTATCTTTGCACACTTCAAAACACATTATGAAGTAAATATACACAGGGAAAGACATTGAAACATGCAAAGTTTATTTTTTTTAAACTTTCAAAACATTTTTGATTAAAGCTTAACAAGTGCCTGAGGTCACTCTTTAACGTGCTCTATATGTGGAAACAGAAGGTGAAAATCACTTTCTTGTCACATAATACCTTTCCTGTTACATAATACTACGTAGCAACATCCTTTTCAGTGTGGAAACTCTAATGAGATATTGGATGCAAGGCAATCTGCAATTACAACACACTCAATTTTAGTGCTTCTGCTTCCATTGTCAAACTGTCATTCTGCTTACTGATAGAATCCCCGAGACCAATATGTGATGCTCAACCTACAGAAAGGCCTATATCATGATTATGGAGTTCATGTGGTGTGCTAAGCACATTCATTGGACACAATCTAATTTTCTTTAGCTAATTTCATTGTGTGTACTTGATATTTATAGGTTGATAGTTTCCATCATCAATTTGCTTTAAGAAATGAAAATGCAGCTGGTCGTTTGTAGGGTTTGAAGGGAATAACCCACTTCAAAGATAAAAAAAGATGTAGATTATCTAGTAGTTAAACGATGCTACCATACAGCAGGCATCCCACAGACCTAAAGATAGAACTACCGACTTTTAATGCATAATGGAACTGGAGCCCTACAAAAGCATACTTGTCTCTGTTCAGACAATTCAAGAATAGTTTTAGGGATTCAGATTATCTTTACCAACTTTTGCTTATTAAAGCAAGAGATGAACCCACAAACACAGGTCTGCTGGCAGAATTGTCTTGCAGGAAGTGGGTTCCCTTAGTAACAAGCCTATGCACATGACCAAATGACAATCAAGCAACTATTACATCGCCTCCGATAAGGATTTTCACCAATTTCTTACTCGTGAAGTGGATTATCACTTTATTAGACACTTAGTGAGAATATCACCAACAGTCATGGCTTTTCTCTGGGGAAAAAGTATGTGGTATCATTAAAAATGCATTAAATGGATGACATTTCGACAATATTTGTGATAACTCGGCCATGATTGATATCTATGCTCTAACCTGATAGGAATGTCTAAAGCTTTATAAGTCTAGAAATTGTTCTGACATCATTACAACTTAGTAAGAGGAGTTATCTTTGGTGAATGGCACTACCGCATTATTCTCTGCTTAGTGCTTCCTTTCTCACAACGACTCAAACTTGAAAACCTTCCAGCAAAATAAATCACCTTGAAAACCCTAATAATGGCATATGCCACAACACCCCAAAGACTGAAGATGTAATTTCTACAAGAAGAACGAGAGATCAAAAACCGTGAGGAAGAAGGGAGAATGGTAGCAGCCAGAGTATTACAAGTCTAAACCAGAAAGCAAAGATGGATGCCATACAAGTTATATGGTTCAGACTAATCAAAGTAAGAAAACAAATTATATGGTTCAGAACAGGATGCTGCATTAACTTCAGTTTAGTTACTTGCATTGCTCCAGCATTTCTTGTTTAAAAAAAATTAAATTAGTTATCATAATAGCACCAGAGGATCCCATCTCCGGTAATGACTATAAATCGTAAAGTCAAGACATCTAAATCTACAATGTAAATTCAGAAGGGAGTGCAGAAACAGCAAAGACGGCACCTACAAAAAACAGTAAGAAACATGCACTATGGTGGGCTCACCTTAGCATCCATTTCTATAGTCATATCCTTCAGCTTCCGATAGGTAGTTCTCAAAGACATCTGATGATTGTTAAGTTCTGATATTGTCTGGCGCAGTTCTTTCAGTTCTCTATCTACCTCTTGTACAAGAGGTAATTCCCTCTCTCTGGCTTCATTATACTCTGCAATCTCTGCATTCAACTGTATCAAATGTATTATATGAGTTCATGCTTGACTTGCATAGAAAGTGCTTTCATTGCAGGTTCTTTTTAGGTACCTGTGATAACTTAGCCTCCCATTCCTTCTGTTGCTCATCAAGGAGGTTCAGTTCTTCTACTATAGGTTTTAATAGATTCATTTTGTTGTCTCTGGAGAACGGTAAAAATGTGAAAGGAAAAAACATGTATTAGGTGCATATGAAAGATGAAACTCCTTGGATACTCATTATCCAGATATAAGTCATCTAGAAAACCAAGTGAGATGGATTATGCCTTAATACATAAAGTAAAAAGTTATGTTTTGCTGTACATAAATATACTGTACAAACAAAGAATTTGAATGATCCGTTACAAGACATTGCGTACTTTGCACTAACTTGATCATGTACTAGATGCATAAACAAAGATGTGTGAACAATTTGGGGAAGTGGGGGAGGGGGGCGGTTGTAGATTCTTGAACTTGGTGATCTAGAAAATATTATTTAGCTGTGCACATTGCGGAAGCATTGTTAAGCCTCAAATTCTTATAAGCTTAAACATTAAGGCCCTATCCATCATTTCAAATTTGCAGCAATCAATCCGCAAAGGCACGGAATTTGTAAACGATGGTTCCCCGACATAATTACTGCACCAAACTCACTTGTGAAAACAGAAATTGAGAATGGCACTGATGAAAATCTCGGTCCGTTCCGCACTGGGCTTGAGCAGATCTTTCACGGTAAACTGCGTGGGACAATGCAGCGAGGCCACGACCTCCTTGACCCTGCTGTACAGGTTCATCCGCGGCACCGACTCCACGTGGAAGTCCGGGTTCTCGAGCTGCTCGAGCGCCGAGAACTCCATTTGCCCATCTTCCCTGTACAATAATGCTCAATCACTCAAACAAACACGACCAACCGCGCGAAATGGTCGCGCCTTTAACGGACCGGGTCGAGATTACGCGGACTCAAGCGGGGAAATTTCGAATTTTGAGGAACTGGGTATCCATGAAAAGGAGGGACTGGAGATGGGTAAGCTTACTCTTGGAAGGAATCGAGGTAGATCAGGAGCTGGGTGTAGAGGTCGGCGACGAAGTCCGGGGTGGGATCGGCGAGGTGGTGGGCGGAGACGTTGCTGAAGATCTGGGAATCGACGAGGAACGAGAGGATCTCCGACCGGGTGAGCCGCGGGTACTCGAACCTCGACATCGGAGCGGGCTCCGGGCGGTGGCGAACGGCGGCGAGCGGCGGAGCGAGCGCGGAGGAAGATTGGCTGAGAGAGAGAGAGAGAGGGGTTTCCCGCCCAAAGGCCGGAGGCTTCTTTTTCTATGTTTTTCAACCAACGAGGCAACCGGTAATAGCCGGTTGCCCCCATTTCTCATTTAAATTATTCATTTTTTTTTTCAATTTACCAGACTTTTTTTTTTGACCTGTCGGCTTTTATTTATCTTACTTACCAACGCATTAAATTTGCCAACTTTTCTTTCTTTGCAGAATCTACTGAACCTCAATCGTAGCGTAGCGATTGCTGATTTTTTTTTCTGATTAAATAATCAATTTGAGTTACCAACTCTTTTTAGAATTTCTAAATCCCAAGTGGAATGATCACCAACTTTTATTTGATTAAATACCGACTAATTCTATGTTATTGGTCCTTATTTGAGTTGGTTTCTAATGTTCATTTGTTTTTTTTTATTTTTAAATTACCATCTTCTTATATCTCAGCCAAAAAAAAAAATCTCTTATTATTTAGTGCCTTTTATTTATCAATCTTAACAACTTGAATTTACCAAATATTATATGAAATTATCATTCTTTATTGGTGTGACTTAAGAATTTTTCGCCAATTAAATTAGCCATAATTTAGACAACATTTTTAAGGGAAAATTCTAAACAATGGTTCAAAATGTCATCATTTTCTTAAATAAAGGTTTGAAGTGATTATGGTTATTTCAAATAAGGGCCTAGCCTCATTAACTTGTTGGTCAACAAAAATTTCCCGTCAATCAAGAGTATTTTCGTCCAAATACAATTTAAATGAAATTAAATTAGATTATAAATTAAAGAATAAAAAAAAAGAAGGGAAGGAAAAAAAAAAAGAAGAGCAAACACAAGTGGAAAGGTGCTCCCTCTTGCTTGTGACTATTGCCCCATCGTTGATGGAGCAATGGTGAAGGCCAACAAGGTCATCGACGCTTGGGGGAGGGCTAGCAACCCTAGTCAACCAAAGGTGAGGGTTGCTAGGCATAGGAGAGGGTGGTGACCCTCTCCCAGATCTAGGCAAGGGTGGTTGGTGGCGTTGGGTGAGGGCCGCCAAGCTTGCATGATGGCAAGCGACCCTTGCCCAAATTTGAGACAAGGTCGTCGCCTTTTGCCGCTCATGGCAAAGGCTTGTCGCCCCTCACCTCTAGTCAACTAGGATCGGCCCTACCCCAGGCGCTAAAGACACAGCCAGTCTTTGTTGCCACCCCACTAACGATGGGGTGGTTGCTATTGCCTATGTTTCTTTTTTCTTTTTTAGTTTTTCTGAAAATAAAAAAGATAAAAAGAAGAAAACACAAAATTTTAAGTTGGAACGCCAAGCGGCTCTAGATTCAGGGGTTACCGCTATAGCCAAACACGAGAGAAAGATAATGTATACCAAAATTCAAAAAGACAAAATTGTCTTTCATATTTGGTAAATTCAGACCCTTCTTTGAAATTGTATATGCATCTCAGACTCTTATTTGATATAAATTACACTTTAAGCATTTATTAATAAAATAACAACATTTCAACTTTTATTTAAAATAATATCCACTTTAAATCCTTATTTGAGAAAATAAAAGCACTTGAAACCCTTATTTGGAATTTTCCTTATTTTTAATTTGAATTACTTACTGACTCTTATTTATTTATACTTTAATTTCCAGTTTTTTTTTTTTTTGAGTTACCACTTACGGTTGCACTATTTATTTGTTGCTTTTTTTTTTTTTTTGGGCTAACCAACTTTCTCCGACAAAGAAAAAAGCTTTTCTTATTTTTATTTTTTTTACCGATTTTAATTGACCGAACGCTTTACAAATTGGCCAGCCAAAGCGGGAGCGAGACTGCCGGATCACATTTGGAAGTGGCTTCAAGAGTAGCAATGCAGCATGGAAGCGCAGAGCAGATCTTGAACCTCAGGTTAAGAATGCATGCTCAGAACCATAGGATCCATTTGTACCCTCTGCTCATATCCCAAATGCATCCTGAATTTACACGAAACAATAGGAACTGGCAGATAAGCCATCCTCTACTAATGTATTCGATTAGCGATATGTGAATCATATTCTCGAATAGACAGTGCTCTACACTGCAAAAGAACAGCAGCCAAAGGCAAGAAAAAGATCTCATTTTTATGCTATGATCTGCATTGACTAAAGTAGGACTGATCATTAGGAGATGGGCATAGTGATCCAACACAGGATGACTGCTCTTGTAAATCCCTCCACTTTCTACTAAAGAATAATTTACACTGTACAACAAACGCAAAGGCGTATGCTGAAGGAGGAAAAACTCTACACCAACACCTGTTAGGCAATGTACCTCGCCAAGATAACCAAGGAAGTTCAATTAACAAAAATTCAGGCTAATAAACTTCAAAGACAGGGAGCTTGCTCTAATCATTCTCCTGCTACATCTAACCTCTGGCCGAGCATAAGCACGTATACTTCTTGACAGCATCATAAACCAGCTGCATCATCAAAGTTTAACCATGAGTTTGTGATGTCTTGCATAATCTGCAGGGGCAGGCACAACATACCAAGCAAGAGAGAACCTGACAAAAGGATTCAGCATAATGGTTAATGCCTCACAGGCAGAAGTTTTCAACACAGCAGAAAGCATCACGCACCTCTATTACTATGGCAAGGATTGCTGCAGTAGGTCATGTAGCTTGACAGGGTTCCAGAAATACCGCTTTCAACAACTTACCATGCTGTAGAGGAATTACGAATCACGCACGAAAGGCAGAGGAGCCAGTTCCTACAGAAAAGGTTAACCAGTAAGGAAAATGCAGCATATATAGTCTGCTGAGGATACTTATTACAGATAAAATCACCAAAAGCAACAGCCACATTACTAGGCTTAAAAGGGTCATTCTATCAACCTCGAAATAAAAAGGTGTTACGGATGACTATGAATTCATGTCATCAAAAATTAAAATAGGTCACCACACAAATCAAGCAACACATATTTCCACGGTTTTAATGTCAAATTATCAGCAGAAGTATGATACGCAACAACAAACAGCAAGAAATGACAGCACCCAACTAGTATTAAGTTATTAACTACAAAAGATCCACATGCTGATTGCGATTTCTACAGCAGTTGGGAATGGAATTCAGACCTTAATTGAAAAGGCCATAGCAGATGCAACCCACTCTTAAGAGAATTTTGGCGTAACTACATTGCAAAAACTCATCCCAAAGTTTTCGTACTATTTTTCCCACCTATTTTGAGCTCTTGTTTGCGGTTTTATTAGATTAGCATATCAATAAATACAACACTAAGTTGAAGATTTCTAAACAAACTGACTCTGTCAGTAATCACAACCAAAAAATGAAAGTGGGCAAAAATTGTGTTTTGATTGTGATTCCTCTCAATTTTTAATGCAGTTGCAATCGAGTGCTCTCTCTTTCTCATGTGTTAGAAGCCAGAGTCACTCATGCAACTTAGCAAACTACATGAAAATTGACTTAGAACACTAATAAGAGTCACATATGAATTTGCGTTTATGGGGTCCCCTAATTAGTATAACCTGATCTAGAATACTATTAAGTGCATGCCCATGTGTTATTGGGCATCCGAAATTATATATCTGGAGAAGTTCATTTGCAGAGTATCTTTTAGAAAAATAGATAAGAATTACGCTCTACTTAGAGCACCAATAGTCATCGATCCATCACAAAGAAAAAATAGCAGAATTACCTCAAATGACATTACCCGGAAATTCACTCCTTCCTCTTATGAGATCTCACTCCTTTCAAACTTAAATGATGCTTGGACAGTGTTTCCTTAATAAGCTCATCACCAAAGAAGCGTGAATTTTTTAGAATAAGGTCTCTTGTTGACAAATCGATAGCATAACCATGACCAGACATCCACTGCAGCAGTTGGAGAAGTAATTCCTTCTTCTCAGGCAGAACAATATATCGTGACACGGCCATATTAAATAATTTCTGCAAAGGAAAACACTATCATCAATAAATCTTGTAACTAGATATAAAAATCTCTTTCATTTTCATGAACTTTTTTCATGCACAATTAACAATAGTGTCACTTTTCTTATGAACTGAAAGCAAAAGAGATTATTTCAGAAATTGGAATACCAACTTATGCATTTTAAAGGTCAAGGTCCCAACATGCATAATTAGAGCAGAACGGAGCTGCTCACAATCTTGCAGGTCCTCAAACAATTTTCCTCAAGATTGGTCCAAAGAATAGAAAGCAAATTCAGTCGCAGAACAAGAGATCAAGCATAAGAGAGGCACTGAATTCTTAAAATGTATTGCTTAAACTAAGAGAGGCATAAAAGGGATTTTTCTGGTTCTAAATAAACAACCAAAGACATCAAAGCAGTCACTTGCAAAAACAAAAATAACTACTGCGTTTTCCCCTAAGTGGGGTTAGCTCATGGGTCCTATGTCATTGCACTCTATTTTGGACCACATGCTTTGTAATATCCAGTTAATCAAGATCTCTGTTAAAATACTATTCATGTCTTTTTAGATTTTCCTCGGAATAAGTATACTAATGGTGCCATAAGTTGTGTACGACGCTCACTTTGCTGTCAAAAGTTTCCGTCGGATCATTTAAGTGCCAAAAAATTTGAAAAATGCTCACTTTGGTGCCAACGCCGCTCGATCGGTCGGAAATCCGATGTGGCCTTTTTTTTATTAATTTTTTAAGCTGATGTGGCTCGTCGGAGAGTATAGTCAGCATTTAAACAACAAAACGACGTTGTTTTGTGTCTTTCCCCCAAATTCAAAACCCTAAATCCCCAAACGACGCCGTTTTGTGTCGTCTTCTTCCCCGAACAGATCCAGCAACACCAACAGCACCGAACCAGCAACACCAGCAGCGCAGATCTAGCAACACCAGTAATTTTCCAAAAAAAAAAAACCACGCATTCGCCTCCGCCCTCTCCCAGTAGTTTTCCCCCATTTTCAATCACCTTATCAACCTTTCAAATCCCCGAATCTCAGCCCCACCATCGCCTTTTCCCAAGGAATATCGTTGGGTGCAGAGGAAACGCGAGCTCGAAGAATCTCCAGAAACACGAGCGATTCGACCAATGGTAGCCACAAAGATCGGAATGCCACGGAGGTTGTTGGCGAAGCCAGCTGCAACGAAGGCGCGGCCGTGGCCCCGCCATCCCCTCCTCTGCCCTCATCGTCGACACCTCCCTCTCTCTCGGGATTTTCTATTCATTTTTTTTTTCTTTTGTCTTGTTGTGGCAAGCAACTACGATGGAGGTCGAGGGATGGCGGCTGAGCGACGGTGGCCAAGGGACGGCGGCCAAGTGACGGTGGCCGAGGGATGGCGGCCAAGGGACAAAAAAACCCTTATTTCAATCTCCAAATAAAATAAATAAATAAAAAAACGGCGTCGTTTTTGTGAGACTATCCACGTAGGACGGCAAAACGACGTCGTTTTCTTAAGGAAGACAGATAACGACGTCGTTTAAAAGGCTTCTTGATTTTTTTTTAAAATATAAAAGCCACGTAATCTTTTGGCCGGAATTTGTCGTGATCGTTTTTTCCTCCGATTTGGCACTTAAGTGATCCGGCGGAAACTTTTGGCACCAAAGTGAGCGCCGTACACAACTTATGGCACCATTAGTGTACTTATCCCGATTTTCCTCTATCCCTTTTACCCCGCATCTCCACCATTACTTTACAATTTGAAAGCCCGCATAAGTGAATTGATAAACTCACTTCAATAAGATAACTAGGGGCAAAGAATGTGATGCATATGCCTTAGCTTTCTTATTTCATTTGGCCATAAATTTGACTTATTTCTGTTTAGTTAGCGCAAATACTGACTGCTTGCCTGATCAATCTTATTCCCAGAGGCATAAGATAACCTTCAACACATCATTTATCAAGTTGACATTGCCCGACTTCATAAATGCAGTTGCAAACTTCCTTACTGCTTGCTTGGAGATTGATCCTGCATTGTCCTAGCAATTGAAGGAAAAAATATATACGTGTAAGCAAAGGTGACCATTGAACACCCAAAGAAAGCCCAAAAAAAAGAAGTACCTTGACGACGACATAAGCCTCCTTGTAAAGCCGTCCAGAAATCAGAATGTGCAGAATTTTCTCATGGAGTGCCTTACACATACTTCTTTTGCTATACCTCAACATATTGTAAACAGAAAAGGCTTCTGAGTAGGCATTCATGTTATCAAGTTGAAAGATTAGGGAAGAGCAAAGTCCCTGCAGCAACATAGATACTTAAGAATCCTTCAAAATTATTACTAGTTTCTTACAGTAAAAGCAATTCATGAAGTGGCGCTAAGGGGATGCTAACCCGTTTGCAAAATTATTTACAAGATAAAGAGCCCACTAACGATGAAACTAATACTACCAACACCCAGCATTAATGGGCTAATTCCATAAAAAAGCACGAACTTTACGTGTTGTCCCAAATCTGACCCGAACTTTATTTTGTCTAAAAAAAAGCATGAACTTTAGGTATTGTCTCAAATCTGGCCCGAACTTTATTTTGTCTAAAAAAAAAGCACGAACTTTAGTTGTTGTCCCAAATCTGGCCCGAACTTTATTTTGTCTAAAAAGAAAACATAAATTTTCACTCGTGTCCCAAATCTGGCCCTCCGTTAACCCTCATTCCATAGTCATCCAACGTAACATTTTCACGTCAGCAATAATATCCAACACAATAAAACGATGCTGCATTTGAGTGTTTGGAGGAAGTGTTAAATTTAAGTCTGCCCTCCAATGAGGTGAACTTTATAGATGATTCTCATGGGAAAAATGCTTCAGTTCTAAGGGACGAGGCACATAGCTAGGGCCATTAGATCAATTAACAATTGGCAAGCTATTTGCAATGTCAAAAACTGGGTTGGAACCAGAAGATTACATTGCCTTAAAGCGAGATATTAAAAGCACGTGCATCTTGTAGTTAAATAGAGATGTGAAGCCTATTTGTAATAGACTTACTTTATTTTGTGTTAAATAAAATTCGGGCCAGATTTGGGACAACACCTAAAGTTTGTGTTTTTTTTTTTAGACAAAATAAAGTTTGGGCCAGATTTGGGACAACACCTAAAGTTCGTATTTTTTTTTTAAACAAAATAAAGTTTGGGCCAGATTTTGGACAACACTTAAAGTTTGTGCTTTTTTATGGAATTAGCCCCAGCATTATGCTTGTTTTCAACTTTTTTAACAAGTAACTCTTTGTTTTTAACTAAAACTGCTTTTCAATGTTATCAACAAAGACCTTTGAGTTAAAGTGTTTGGGAAAACTTTTGGGGAAAGTCTTTAGGAAAATGCAAAGACCTTTGAGTTAAAATGTGTTTTTCAAAATGCAAACTGTGTTTAGTAAATTGTACTTTGAAAGCTCTTTGTGAAGTACTTTGAGCAAAATGGTGTTTGGTGAATTATATTTACAAAGGAGTTTTGTGGTAAAAAAAATAATCAAAAGAAAAATTAAAAAAAATTGACCGGCAAGGACAGCGGCTGCCGGCGACCTTCGGCGACCTTCGACGACCCCGGATCTAGGGCGGCAAGGTCACGCGCGTCGCGCGACGCCACCTCGACCTCGGGTGACCCGGATTCGGGCGTCGAGGTCACGGAGGACCTCGCCGCCCGGATCTAGGTCGCGGCGGGGTCGCATGACCTCGCCGCCCCGGATCTAGGTCGCGGTAGCGGCGTCACGCGACCTCGCGACCCAATTTGTGTTTCGATGAGAGAGAGGCGAGTGCATCGGAGGTAGCGTTTTGGTGGACCGGCCGTGCCGGTGCCGCTCGATTTGGTTGCGGCGACCCAGATCGCGAGATTCGGGTCGCCACGACCCTCGGCTGCGCCATCGCGCGACCCACCGCGCCGCAGAGGTCGCCGACGCCCACGTTCTTGTCGCCGCGACCCGGATCCGCGAGACCGGATCTGCGTGCAATCTGGGTTGCCGGTGTCCTCCGCACGGCGACCCTCGTCGAAAGGTCGTGGGACCCTAGTCGGACCACCTGTCCTTCGCCGCACCGCCTGCCTTTCGCCGGACCACCTACACTTTGCCGGCGATAGCGCGTGGATGCTGGTCGTGCAGATCTGCAGAGAGAGGCGGAAGACGAAGATGATGAACAGTTGTCGAGGTAAAGTCGGAAAAACATAAAATTAACGAGGACAATTTCGGAAGAAAATTTTTACTAACCCTCCTAGCCAGCATGTCAAAAAAGCCCAAGGCAACCCCCAACCTGCCTTAGGCTTTCAGCTTTGAGAAGTCTGGCATTTTGCAAAGGCAAGTAAAAAAACCTTGCCAAACAATAAATATTTGGCTTAAAGGCTTTATCTCCCCAAAGCTCCTTGGAAAGTGGTTTCCAAACGCACCCACAGTATCTTTTATCTTGGAATAGTAAGAGAAAACTCCTCATTTGTTCGGCATAAAAGGGAGGCTTGCTCCCTTGCATGTAAAGATTAAGAAGTCTGACTTTGACAAGTGAGGTTTCCTGCCCCTTATTCCTTCATGCAAACCACAGACACAAAAAGGGGATCTTCACCACAGCTTTCACAGAATACCAGAATAAGCATTGATTCTTCCTCCATGAGCATAGTCTACAAATGTATTCCTATTTTTCTAAAAGAAAAAAAAAATCAGAATTTGGTTGACAGATTCAGCCATTTTGTGGCAAATGATGCCCCTCCCAACCAGAGATACTCCTCTCCTTCAAAAATCCAAAAATGCCGAAGAACTCCTCACAAGGGTGACTTCCAGTCATAAAAAAATGTCCACTGTTGGAACTGCACAGTTCAGTATCAGCAGCCAAAGGAAGCTTGCTCTCCCTACTCGGAGGTAAACACTAGAAGCTGTTTGTTGATAGATTTCAATACAAATTACCTTTTCTGTTAAGCTTGCTTATGTCAGAGTGCTGTCTCTTTGTTTGAAGATGTAATCACTAGTTCCAAAATGAGTGTAGATTGATCAAGCATCACAAAGGCGCAAGCATCAAAGGAATAGGCATTTGAAAACTTAAAATTAGCGTTCCATGTTAAGAGCAATGAACCTAATTTAAGTTATGAGACATCAGGATATCTTATTAGAAGTCATCATACCTCCTCTGGTCGGTGCCCCTTTTTATGCATGTCCTCCATAGTCCTGTAAGCGAGTAGATATAATTTCTCCTTAAAGAAGTATTTGACTAGGATACGAAAGGTATTGTAATCAGGACTGATAGCTAGTTCATCCATCTTCTTCAATGTTTGCATGACACTCTCCATTTCACCTGCTCTGCAATAGGCGCATAGCATTGTATTTAATATTACCAAGTCATATCTATTAAATTTGGCTTCAAAGTCTTCGGCCAACAGTTTGGCCTCTTGTAAAAGCCCACACCGGCAAAATGCTGAAATCATGATGCAGTGAGCATAGCCATCTGCAAGTAAAACACAACCATTATATTCACGCATAAGCATTGGCATTATACTATAGTAATGATACGAAGTTCTCTCCGCAGGGAAATATTTGAAGTCCCTGCACCCCCCCTTCTTTCTTCCTCCTTTCCCTCCCTCCCTGCACGCTTGCAGACTGTTGTCTGCTTGACTTACATTAAAAGAATAGGATCTGATGCCACCAGACAGCATCCCAAAAGGAAACCATCTTTGCTAAGGACATCAAAGCTAATACAAGTAAAAGGATGAAATGATGCTGGTCCCAGATCTCATTTAGAAACTGAAAGTTTAAAGAAACATACTGGAATTCATTGAACTCAATTCGAAAGTGCATGTGAGGGAACTTTACAAAACTCATTTTCCTCCTTAATAAACAAGGATGGTAGAGAAGATAACCCGAAAATCAAATGAAATTGTAGTCATGCTTAGTTACCAGATTTGACAGATTTTCCCATCATTTCGTCAAATACTGATTTAGCTTCATCTGTCCTTCCAGCCTTAGCTAGACCATCCATCAATAGACAGTATGACATCTACAAATTGAACACGTGGTAAGTTACATAAATGATAACTTTGAGCAAAATCTGAATATACATAAAATTATGGAACATCAGTGAGAACAAATTACAGAAGGAGAACAAAGGATCAATCCATGAGTTTATCAACAGGTAAGCGTAAGACATAGTTGCTTACAGGTTTAAAATCTCTCATATTGGTACCTGTAGATCTTTGAGCAAAAAGTTGAGAATGTTGCACGTCAATAGTTAGCAACCTACCTTGCCTATGCTTTTAAAAGTTATTAGTTTCTTTTGAATTATTACAGAATGCCTAGTATATTATATCTGATTGTTGCTCAGTGTCTTGCCATTCATAAGTCATCCCACAAAAATGCAAAACATCATAATTGGCACCAGTACTAAAAATAGGCCATTTATCCACAATATACATCTTATCAATGAGAAGATTCGATAGTTCTATGCCAGAAAGATTAGACATGGTTTCCACATTTTCTACTTCAAGGGTAGTAGAGAGTAACATCGATCAACTAAAGGAGCCTCCATGCTCTTCTTTGCACATTCCTCGGTCAAATCCGTGTATATCCATATTAAGTAAAATTAGTGAACTGAACACATCAGCTATTGCAATAATGAGTGTCCAGTCAACTAGTGCATCGGATCCCAACTATCTCCAATTCCTAACCATTTGAGAGGATCAAATTTCATCACGGTCCCTAAATTTTAAAATAATTTCCCAATCAAGTCGCAAAAGTTCCAATTTTAGCCATCAATGTATGAATTTCCAATCTCATAATCGATACCTTTTGTGGGAATAGGCCGAGTCCGGGAAAACCGCCCATGTGGTGATGACCCCCGAGTGGCAATGGGTGCGGGATCTAGGAAACCCTCTTGCGCATCTTCCCCGCCATCGGTTCGCCAGAAGTCCGTCGGCGGCGAAAGATCGAAAGTTGAGAGCATATTTTGGTTATCAAAACCACAACTCAACGGGCTAATTACAAAAGGTTAATGATTCTCAAGAAAGTCGCATCTCTATTTAGCAGTTAGCATGGTAGGTTTGGTCAAACACGTCCGCTTCGATGATATTAAGGGACTATATATACACGACAAAATTCAAAACTTGGGAAATGCCGAAGCTCTTGCATCATAAATTCCTTCGTGGGATCTTTTCCGCTCCGCTATACTTATCCCTAATGGGTCTTCCTCGTTTGATCTAATTCTTACTGTCTAAGGATTGTGTCTGTGAAACAATCGGAGGACCATCTGCCAACTCCTCCACCGAGGCACCATGCCAACAAGGATCCCTCACACCTCTCACAATTGGCTGTGGTTGGCGAATTTGCCCAAATCTAAGCAAGGGCCTTGACCCTCACTGCCCAAATTTGGGCAAAGGCCTTCACCAAGGTTAAGGGTCACGACCATCGCTAGTGGCCGACAAATCAGCGAATGCCCCTGCTCAGATCTCAGCCTTCGTCCTTGTGGCCAGCGAACTCACCCAAATCGGCCCTAACCCTCACTGCCCAGATTTGGGCAAAGTCCTTTGCTGGGGTGAGGGCCACGACGATCACCTATGGCCGATGAGGGTTCCCGAGCACTAGGAAGATGAACAGGAGTATTGGGGAAAACAGAAAGGAAAAAAAAATCATATAGAAAATCTGAAGATTTTAAAAAACTGTGATTGTGCCACAAAGAACATTTAGCATTCATTTTAGTTATTTTTTATTTATCAAAATTGGTAGGAAGGGTTATATTGGCAATTTGTCAAAATGTATATAATTAAATTAGCCAAATTAAAAAATTTAGAACTGAATTGATATTTTTACAATTGGTTTATGACCCTCTACCCCCATCCCTCCTTAGCCTTTGACTGGCCGTTAACATCAGCTGTCACCTCGCGGCAGGCTCGACCGCTAGTCAACTATATAGAGTAGATAAATTTAAGAAGAGGATTTCTATGGCAAGGAAATGAAGACTGATGTGAGCCCCTTTTTTTACTGATCAGAGGTGCATGGGGAATAGTAGAAGCGGGTGAGTGCAGGGTGCAATTTCTTCTCTTATGTTTATGAGGACATATTAATCGCTCAAACATAGATTCTCTGATTCGCTTTTTAGGTTTCTGCGGAGTCAATGTCGTCCAAACTTATCTGATTAGTTGTACTAAAAAATTAAGAGAAAGCAAGAGTAGGGCGAGGTGAGTCTTCGACAATGTCAGAGTTTCGCGAAGTACCATACACTGCATTGGAATGTATCGCAAAAAGGGCCGGTCGAGTTCACATGATGTTGTGGCGTAGGGATGATGACTTTTGATGGTGCTAAAGATCATGATTAAGGAACGAGCTTAGGTTTTGGGTATGGATGATCTGTCGTTGTGATAATAATCACAGAACTGAAAACCTTAGAAATGCAGGAAAAACTTTGATTTAGAGATGACACTCGTGGATATATGTATCTGCATATGTTTCGAATGAATCCAGTTAGCAAAAATGAGAGAACAGGAAATCCATATCGGATCAACTCGATATCTTCCAAATTGAGTATACACGAGATGGGACTACTGATAGAATATGGGAAATGCTCAACATCCTTCCTTAATAGCACTAAACCCCTAGGGTTTCAAACGACCGCAAACATGTTAGTGTTTCCAACACATTTATTGAAGCTCGAATTTCGATTATTAGTATATAAGTGTTCGACAATTCTTATAATTTTCTACTTAGAAAAGAGAAAAATTAGCAGTAGGTAGTGCCAAGATGCTAAACGGATATTGCCGTCCTCAATATACTTCTTCATGCAAAGTAAAAAATTCCAGATTTTACCCGACCTTAGCCTGCTCTGAATCCACATTAATAAAGTATAATTGCCTCGCTAACATCAACCGTGTTTGAAGAGTGAGATACCTCAGAATACATTTACAGTTGAGAAGCTGGCCTGCATAGCATAATCTTTAGGGGAAATAGCTTGTTTCACTGTTATTATCGTTATTGTTGTTACTTCGTTTTTAGTCGTTATACATATGTGCTACCATACAGTATTTGAATTTCCGTAATTTTTGTTGTCCTTTTGCCTTTGCATCTTAGCTTTTGAGGTTATCAGATTTGGAGTACTAATCGATGAACTTAGAAAGTGACCATCACAACAAGAATCGTTGGGCTCCCGCTGGTCTATTTTCTTCCTGGTTTTCTTTATCATTAAACTTTCGCATCCAATTTTTACCGTTATGCATATATTAATTTCCCTTTAACAACTGAATAGAATAAACATCATGTGAAATAAAGTATTTATTTTTCTTATTGCTGGTGAGTGGTGAAGAAGAATGATCTCGTCATTGTCATTGCGCAAGTCCAAGATGATATTTTTTCCTATTAAGCACTCCAAGCAAACGACGTACTATCAAACCCTTTTCGTCCAAAGATCGTCTTGAGGAAGACATTAAAAAAAACTTGTCGGATTGAGCGAAAACAGCTAAGGGAAACTGCATCTCCAAAGTGAACTTTCGAGTGATTCTCGATGGTGACGACACTGAAGCAAGAAAAGGGTAAGAGACAAAGTCTGGACTCAGACGTGTAACAGGAAACGCAATCGGGCCAAGGCATGCATCCAAGGCTGCAGGACTTTCTCCGAAGTCAGAATACGAAAGCACGAAAGCAGCAGTCTTAACTCCAAGTTTGGGTTTGTTCAAAAAAAAAAAAACCCAAGTTTGGGACTTGCGATTTCGCTGAAAGCTGCAACAGCATTCACTGCAAAGCTCTCTGCTTTTTTAGCTCCTGACATATGCAACTTGTCCTCGAAGTCTGCACGCACGTACGTGTACGTTGGAGAGAGGGAGAAAGGGAGAGAGAGAGAGACAGAGAGAAGGGTTGGTTCAAGACTAGATTCGATTCTAGCGTTATAGGTTTATCTTAGATATTGTCATCGTCGACGTCATTTGATCATCCACGAGAAAGAAATATTATCAGTTTGCATAAATGAGCTGAAAGGACGGACTGGACAACGTGCTCCTTTCGTCGTTTAGCATTCTTTTTCTCGTGATGCGTGCCAAATCTCCATCTATGAATTGAAAAGAATCTCACTGTGGTATGTAAGTTTTCGATTTGCACTTTTCTTTTGTTAGATTGCTGAGTTTAATGTATGCTACTGAGTTTTTAATTTTTATTTTTTATAATACTTAGATTACACAGACAATCGTCTGTCCTCAGCATGAAAAGGAATGTGAAAAGATGGTATTTGAGCATGAAAATTTCGGGGGTGATGTATTAAAGAATTTTCCTTAGCTGATAAGAATCAGTACAGATTGAAGTCGAAGGAGGCCAATCAAAAAGTAAATCATTGAAGTTACTTTCAAAAGTTTGACTCACCTTATTGTGGTCAAACACATATCATCTGCCAAATAACGTTAAAATAAAAAATATTCTTCATACACACCGTGGATTCATTCCCGACAATTTGTGGATGATCAATTACGCACTTAATTACTAAAAATGCAAAATCAAGAGATATATAACAACCTCACAATGTTAAAACAAGAATGGCACTCAACGTTTATCATTCTACTTTTCGTCCCAAGATGTCACGACATGACCTAAACTACAAGAGCTACAGTCAGCTCTGGCCAATCCCATTGGAGCCTCATGGTTCCGTCCTTTGTTATCTCCAATCCTATCATCCTAGAACCCAATCAGGAACTTTCCTTCATATCCTCGGCTTGGTGGTACACATGATCTCTATTGCAAAACTTAAGCTAAACGACGGCATTGAAGCTCCATGTTTGATTGATCTAAAGGAGGGATATTTCAGTGACCAAATGTCAAAAAAGGAAAAGAAAGAGGGACCCCTCTTCTTGAAAGAGATTCATGAAATCAGCCCTTATAGTGAAAATTATTATTGTTTTGTTTATACATCCATAATGCTGCTTCTTGAAGTAGTCGGTGCAGCTGGATGTCATGACTGATGATAACAATTAATTTTTTATAAGACATTACGCGGTGATTTATGGTGCAGGAGACATTTGGTAAAGTTGGATTGCATATATGGTCTGATTCAAGCAAAAGAGAAAAAGGGATGGTTCACGCGGTGATCCATTTTCATTTCCAGGATTCGATTCTTCCTTTTCACCTTAGCAATACTGAACCCTAAAACGAGGGAGGAGGTTCATCATTAAGGTTTGATTCACGCAGATTTTTTTTTTTTTTTTTTTGGGGGGGGGGGGGGGGGGTTATATCATCACCAAAAGAGAAGTGAGAAAAGAACAGAAGAATGGGAAGATGGGTTGGAGAGGGCCTGGAGTTGTGACAGACAGAGCAAGACGATATGGTTGAATCTAAATCCATGCAAAGTGAAGCAGACAGACTGCGGAGACCGGGGAGGAAATGAATGATGACAATGTTGAAAAGATGGAAGATGAATGAATGAATGGGAAGTAATGAGAGACTAATGATGAAAAAAGTTTTTTTTTTTTTTTTTTTAAATGGGGTTGGTCCGTGTTTGTCAGACAGAAGGAAGGGCATGGCATGACATAGCTTAACGACAGTCAAAGCTCCGCATCATTACACCAATCTGGCAACACATGGGGAGCCTCTTCGTTCCATGCAAATGCAATTACAAGCTCATAAGCTAAAATAAAATGAATTATTGCACATCTCTCCCAGAACACAAGAAAAGCTCAAAGAAGAGAGAGAGAGAGAGAGAGAGAGAGAGAGAGAGAGAGGAAGGTAAGGTACCTTGGGATCTCTGTGACTATGGATTCGATTCGGAGGGCGCTTGAAAAGTGCTTTGGTCTGCTCTGCTCTGGAGAGGGAATCTAAGCGGAAGCAAGAATTGAGGGGAATGAAGCCTGGTCCGAGGCCATTGGAATGAATCCAAGATTGAGTCTATGATGGGTAGTACTCAAGAACTTGAAGCCTTGAACCAGACAACATTCCCCACAAAACCTGAACTTCCCCATTTCTTCTTCTTCTTCATCATTGCTCTCTCTCTCTCTCTCTCTCTCTCTCTGATGATTAGCTGGGCGCCTGAGTGTGCGTGATATCTAATCTATTTTCTAGTCTCCCAGTCTCTCTCTCTGATCTCCCCATCCCTTTACTTTCCGTTGCATCGAATGAATAAATGAGATGAGATGTTTGTCCCTGCTGATTATGAATGTGAATGCGGTGAATGACGACGACGATGATGATCATGACGACGATGAGAGAGAGAGGGAGAGGGGGAGGGGGTGGGGCCCAGTTGGTCTTTCCTGGAACCCAGCTGTAGGGTTAATGGTGGGTGAGGATCATTGTCTCAATAATTACATGGGCGGATGTATGTCTATTCAATTTGTACATAATCATGGCCCAGTGAAATCTCTGCGGTTGGATCTGGGGGCCATCATGGGTGAGATACAGGAGGGGATTCGATATGGACATCATGCATGCATGCATGACATTCAAGATGATGGGTTGGGGGTGCACGTGGACCTGGAATTCCATTTCCAAGAACTTAATCTTGGTGTGAAACCGGCAGATCTTCGCAATGGCTTTTTTCTCCAACCACCCCCGGGGGGAAAGTGCAAAAGACGAGAAAAAATCAACAAAGGGAGAAGTTGCTGTAGAGTTTCTATCTTTTCAAGTTTCGTGGGCGATGGTTCAGCTTAGGAATTGACTTTGACCCCATGCGTACGCCTATCCGGACCTTGATCTTTAGGCGGTTGGACCACAGTCATACATGGGATGGAGGTCGAGGCGGTAAATCAGGAGGTCGCTGAGCTCGGCGCCCGACAAATGAGCGGGGTAAAAGACGGCACCGAAAACATTTCAAAAGTTCAGCCGAAGACTAGCTAAATCCACAACCCCTCTCACGGGGCAATTCCTTTCGGAGTAAACGTCAAACTTTAGCTTCTTCGGGACCGGGGAGAGACCGATTTTCACCACAGCGCTGCAAACTTGCACGACAGTCGATCGAAATCAAGGATGTGATTCTTTCCATTTTTTATTGTTCACCTTGGGGCTGGTGACTTTACGCTAAGGCAAGAGCTGTGGTTGCCATTTATAAAGCAAAAGCCGATGGAGCAACTACAGGAGCTTGGCTCCAAATAGTCAGATGTCAACGAAGCAAAGCCCCAATCCACTAGTTCTAAAGGGGTTGGTGAAACTGGAACGATCATGGACTAGTAGTACTAACGAGTTGAAAAGGCCAAATCAGAAACTGAAAGATCACGATAACCCGAAAACATGCTCAAAGTCATATCATATCGAAACCAATATTACCATCGACACTGCGATACTCTCGAGACAACATAATGTCCGAATCTCAATAGCTACAAATCTATCTAAACTTTCTAGAATACCATCTCTCGGAAGCATTCGACACCCAATCGGCAGCTGGTCGGCAATCTACTTGATCTTCTTCTTTGCCCTTAGCTGCATAACAGGACGATAGATTATAAGTCCCTGTTCTCTATAGAAAGCAATATCCACAGCTCAAGAAGGTAGATCAAGCAACTGTCTACCTGATTGCTGTGCCCGCACTTCTTTTTCCTGCAGTTGACAGCACGAGGGTGCAGGCGCGCATAGCATCTGCAGACCAGATTCAGATTCAGAATCCTGAGTGGCAAGCAACATACGACGAGCCACACGTATCATTGACCTAAAAAAATTACAAATATTTGCACTCACTTGCGGCATATCATTTTGTCCTGGTTGAATTTCCTAGCCAATGCCATCAAGGACGGCTCTATGATGCCACCACGAAGCCTCAGCACCAAGTGCAAAGTTGATTCTGCAAAATTCCCCATAGATATCCCGTGAACCAAAGTACAATCTCTGTAGATACGGCGGAAGCCCTAAATTCAGATCCAATAGATAAAGCTGGCAACGGTGAAAGTTTTACAATTGGAGATATTGAATCACGCCGATTTCCTCCTTCGAGCTCTTCTACTCGAGCACAAGCCTAGATGAAACACTCACAGCACTACTTCTCTGCGTCTAGACACGCTCACGGTTATCCCGATGCACGGACGAACTCCGATCTACACCTGCACTAAGATGGTGTTCTATCCTGCTAATGTGTCTAAACTCTTGTCGTCGCCGACTCACCATCCACGAATCGTCACTACAACATTCATAGCCTACACTCCACAATAAAAACCCAAAGACCTCATCTACCCTATCAACTTCGTAATTCAACTCCCATTCGACTGTTAATCGACCGTTACCTCGAGCTTAACAGGCCTTCAGTTACCAGGAACAACTTACCCTCTACTATCGCCGCATCGCAAGCATGAATTTCCACAGATGCAACGTCCAACCGATCCGAAATAATCAAGCAATCGACTCAAATGTGACTCTACATCAGGGCTCACCACCTGCCTACGATCGTAGAACGTCGATAGCATTAGCGCACGATTGGTCACGCGACTAACATCGTATCTTGCCGTATTCAAGAACAATTATCTCATCCCTAACTGAATCGCGATGAAACGAACCTTTCTGGATATTGTAATCGGCGAGCGTGCGGCCATCCTCGAGCTGCTTCCCGGCGAAGATCAGTCTCTGCTGGTCCGGCGGGATTCCTGATCGTTCACCACATGCACGTCACCTAAAACCATCGAAATAACAGAAAACCGCGGGGAGAGAGAGAGCGAAGTTCCAATCCCGATCGCCTCCGTGAGCGTACCTTCCTTGTCCTGAATCTTGGCCTTGACGTTGTCGATGGTGTCGCTGGACTCGACCTCGAGGGTGACGGTCTTGCCGGTCAGGGTCTTCACGAAGATCTGCATCTTCTCTCGCTCCGATCCTCCTCCGCTCTTCCTCCACCGGCTGCGGATAGCGCCTCCGTCGTCTCGCGGCGGAAGAAAGAGTGGAGCTCTGCCGGGGAGCGATTGGATTAGGGCTTTTTCCTGAGGTTCCGGCGAGCGATGGTGGAATTTGGGCCTTTCGATTGGGCTCTATCGGGCTTCATTGGGTGGGCTGATTCTCATTAGACGCTCGGCCCAACAGTTCAAAACTCATATTTTTTTTTTTAGCTTTATGGTTCGTATTGAAGTTTCACGAAAATAGTGAGAGAGAGTCAAAAGATTATACTTCTTGAAATTGCGAATATGAATAATCACGTTTTCTCGTTTTTACTAAATTTGATGTTTGCTAGCTTACCAATCTCATCAATGTTGCTATAACCCGTTTATATTTTTTTATCATGGTTGAACTTGTGACTTTGAAATATTGCAATCAGTTTTTTCTTTGTTTAAAATATAAATGGTACAATACTTATGAATTGATTGAGGAGGATATTGCATTTATGCACTTGTGGTTTCTTTAACAGTAAATCATGAGAGATTCTTACCATATTGGTTTGTGCATTTTTAAGTTCATCTATATCAATATGTCATTCATATCTCATAATTATTAGGATATGAAAGTATACAACTTTATCATTGCAATTCACCAAATAGTAAATAAGATATAGAAAAGTCTCTAAAACTCTTATCCTATCATATTTGTTCTATCTTGGCTAAAAATCAAGATAATCAAACCCAGCCTAGGTTTCTTGGAAATTTCTCTTTTCAACAAAACTATTTTTTATGGAAGTAAGCTAACAATTAAAAAAATATATGGTGCACTTGGTTCAGTTTTGCAAATGAGCATTGGGGAAATGCAAATACCTTTCATCTAAAGCCCATTGAAAAAATGTAAATTGCAATTGGTAAAAAATCCTTTACAAAACTACTTTATCCTAAATACTGTTTGGCAATTTTTTTTTTGCAAATGGCTTTTGGGTCTAATTTTTATACTTAAAAAAAAAAAAAAACCCTTTAGTGAAGGGCTAAGGTCATCGGCAAGATTTGGCTGGTGTTGGCGACCGTTGCCCAAGGTCGCGCAACTCCCGGCGAGGGTCATGTGAACCCAAGCGACCATCATTAGGGTTGTGCCACCCAAGCTGCCCTCCCACAACTTTGCCGATGCCCAACCCTCGTCGGCCGCCCTCATCGACTGCTTTTACTAGTTGTCCTTTCTCAAGAAGAGATGAATAGTAACGAGGACAAAATTACAAAATTGAAAAAAATTGGTGAGAATAGTTTAGGAAGAAGAAATTTAGTTTTAACATTAGGTCAAATGTTGAAAGCCTGATGCTATTCTCTACTAGCATTACTAGCATCGAGCTTCCGAAAGCCCCTTGAGATGGATTGCCAAACACCTCAGCATTTCTCCAAAGGGTTTTGTGGCCTCCACTTTAAATTGTAATTGAATGATCGAGGGCAATTTTAATAAGGTGGATTTAGTTATATGAGGGTTGGAAATAGGGTCGCTTTTTGCACAACATTTTCCGAAAAAATGATTTGTTATATCACTTAGAAAAATTAATCTACATCAAAAACAATTCATGTCTGACTATTTTTATAGAATTTTATTTTTGTAAACGATTATTTTTCGAAAATATCTTATATTAGTTATGACTTTTTCGTGAAATAAAACTCATCCTAAGCCAAGGGAAGTGCTCCTTTTATCGTGAGGAGTGGAGCCTTGTCATTGTCCTTTCTGCACGCCGGAGTCCATTAACAAAGAGCATATACTTTAGGCCTGACATGACATGTCGCGCTATTGCTCCTTCCTTACCAAGGAGCATCGCTAGCTAACCTTCAAACCTCTCCTCCGAAATCAACTCCCTTCCGGCCTTCGTTCGGCAAAACCAGGAAAAAAAAACAAGAATTCAATGGCTGAGACCGCGCCCGCGACGGTGCCGGCGAAGATGAAGGTGGAGGTGTTGGGTTCGGAGGAGGAATTGGCGGCGGCTCTCGCCAAGTACGTCGCCGATCTCTCCGACAAGTTTGTCCGAGAGAAAGGGCTCTTCACCGTCGTTCTCTCCGGAGGCTATCTCATCGACCTCCTCAGGTACACCCTCCATTTTCTTGAATTAAGTCCGTGAATCTTCCAATTCTCTATGCATCAACAAACGCGCGGTTATAATGACAAGGCCTCACAGCCCAGTTACAGAACAACCCCGGCTTCATGGGACGGACTCTTGCCGTCTTAGTGCTGCCGATATCGATAGACCGTAGATTCACCAGGAACTCTAATGTGCTTTAGTATCAAGTCCGATTTATTTGGTGATGAAGTGTGCATAAGGCTAGTTTGGATATAATTTCTGCAATGTGTTTCGAGTTAGTGTAAATGCTAAAATGCCCGGAATTGTTTCAGGAAACTGGCGGAGCCGCCGTACGTCGAATCGGTCGAGTGGTCGAAATGGCATGTCTTTTGGTTAGACGAGAGGGTGGTTCCTAAGACTCATCCTGACAGCAACTACAAGCTTGCCTGCGACGGTTTACTCTCCAAGGTAAAAGGCCTCGATTTTGACTAGGCACGAAACAATAAATTCTTATTTCATATCTTGGACCATCATCTATTAGCAGATAATTACGTGTTTACATGGTTGTTAGAGCTTATCAGATTCACCACAATGAACCCTTGAGAAGAATAAATTGCCCTGATCCAGAAAGATTGGACCATCGCTCATAAGGACGAATGCTCATTTGAGGGAAAATAGGACTCTCATTAGCTATTCAGATTTCTCGCAATGTGGAAGGTGCATGATTAGCAGTTTGAGATATGAATAAGCTGATAATTCTTAGCATGATTTAGATAAGACCCAAATCTTGGTACTTCGATCTGAGGAAAGGTTTCTCCTTACAAAGATGAAATGTTTGCTCGATTTTAATTAAGCAATCTCATCATCTGTGCTTCCTTCAGGTACCGGTTGTTCCTGAAAATGTTTATGCCATTAACGATACGCTGTCAGCTGAAGGTGCAGCAAATGATTATGAGGCCTGTCTAAGGTACTTAGTCGAGAGTGGTGTATTAGCTCCATCAGCTACTAGCAAGTTCCCGAAGTTTGATCTGATGCTGCTCGGCATGGGACCCGATGGTCACGTGGCATCTCTGTTCCCAGGGCATCCTCTCCTCAAAGAGAAAGAGAGGTGGGTCACTTTCATCAAGGACTCGCCAAAACTGCCTCCACAACGAATCACTTTCACTTTCCCAGTGATCAATTCATCTGAGTACATCGCTCTCGTGGTTGCGGGGACTGGCGAAGTGGATGCAGTGCACACTGCATTAGGGAACAGTGGGGATGCTAAAAAGTTACCTGCACAAATGGTGACACCCGAGGGGGAGTTAACTTGGTTTCTGGACAAGGATGCGGCTTCTAAACTTTAGAGATTGGCTTGTTCGTTTTGATCTGTGTCTGATGCGTGTAAGTTGCTTGGTTTCATCAGCAAAGTAGCTTTATTTATGTGCTGATGCATTCCAAGTAACTTTTTAAGTATGCAATTTAACCTCCCTCTTTGAATAAGTCTGTACTTTTAAGATTTGCCCTTGTTGACTCTCATACGGATATGCATGTCCGAGTGATGCTATTTTAGGCCTATCCTTGCGACTTTCAATGAATAGAGAATGTGCAGGCTGTGATCAGGCATGAGTATTATGGACATGAAACTCTGAAGATCTAACTAATAGAGACAGATGAAAACTTAAGTATGAAACCAAACGATGGAAATTTGGACATAAACCAAAAGCTTAAGTAGAAACTGTCGAAAGTCAAAGAAGAGGGAGTATTGTTGCACAATCTAAGGACTTTCTCCTCATACGATGATCACCATCCAGTTAGCCAGTTGGCACTAACCACTCTGCTTATCCTCAATTATATGCAGAAAAATAGACCCCTCAAGAAGGAATGTTGGACATCCATACAAACTCTGTAATATTCTTTATCGTTGTACAGTCGGACTGTGGAAACTAACCCGAGAATCAACAAAGGTGCAAGAAGCTGCAACACATCGATCTAGATTGCATGGTCTTAGCAGGATTGCGTTGCCCGTGGCGGAACATAAGTCCGCTTTTGTGGGACGGTCAAGGCATCTGTCTCACCTGATTAGAATTTTCTCATCATCTCTCTCCCAGTATCGCCTTGACCCGGCTCTTTGAAATCGCCGGTTCCATCTCTTCGTGCACAAATTGAGAGAGAATGAGGTTATTACTGCAAATATAGCAATCCTGTCCAGAGCACGAAGATTTTAATCCTCTCTTTTCTTTTTCTCTCAGTGTCTCTGATGGCAAGAACCTGAATTCAGGACTGTAGATCAATTGTGCAGCACAAACTAACTGGTCAACGCGATCAAAATTTGATCCCCTCCAGGATGTTATTCCAAGAACAGTGTCCCGCCATTCACCTACATCGCAAGTTCGCAAATTTAGCTTCACTAACCAATATTAGCCCTCACCTCATTTGATCTACTGATAGTGCTTGGTGTCAAATATTTGCTACTCCGACTAGAATTACATGTTTTTCTTAGTGCTGCCATCAATGATACTGTCGGAGCAGGCAAGAGCGCATACTTCATCGAGCAACATCCACCAACCTTCAAGGAATGAATCTCCAAAACTAACGTGTGCCGTATAAAACTTAATGAAGCACAAGTGATAAAAACTAGTTCCAGTTCTATTCTCAGAAAACTCAACAAGGTGGAGTTCTTCGATTATGATCAATTTTTTGTTTGACTTCAGCTCTTCGTGACTTCTAAAAGCAGCAGCAAATCATGAACAATCACTTGGTTTCTTTAGGTGTTGCGTTTGATCGTACACAGAAAGAACAAGAAACGCGATGGATGCTCTGCTTGGGTTGCTACTTGCTACTGAAATCCGTGAATAGGAATTATCGAGTCAAGGTTTGAAGATTGCGTGTTTATCTTTGAAAATTTATGATGATCAGCCCTCTGCTACTACCCGTCGGCCGGCAACTTCCTTTTCTTTTCCTGTTTTGTTTTGGCGTCATGAGATGCTCCTTTTTCATCACCTCTGGGTTTCAGTGAGGAGGCAAGCATGAATGAATTTTTCGGAGAATGAGAACTGCAACTGAAAAGGCCCTTTAATGAAATCATTATGGGCCAACGACACCATCCATTGCTCATAAGAATCTCACCAGCGATTGCCATTCTAATGCAAATTTCAATTCTCGTGCTCTATATATACACACGCAATATAGCATCAAGGACCTACTTTTCAGACTCATATACTCCAACAGAAGCAATCATCTCAACCTTATTCATCATGATGCTGATACATTCTCTATTTGCTTTGTCATCTACTAATGATGGACTATCATTTCTTCTACCTTATGTGCTTGAAAACTTGCCATACTAGGTCTGATTCTGCCATGAGTTTTACGAAAAAAAAACCAAACTTAACAGAACTTTCTGACCCTTCGATCTGAAATCTACTCTCCCTTCAAAAAGTTCATGCATATTGGAGGATGAATCTTGGCCAGAGCAAGGATTGCCGAAGGTAAAATCCACAGCCCATCGCCACATATCAGACCAGAAGCTGCGGCAGGAACCATAAGCGCTGCGTTTTTGCTGTTCAGCTTGTGCCACACGAAAACGATCAGGCTCCCCACGCACATGTCGATTGCAAAGTTGGCCCCAACGAGGAAAGGCACGGCCATGGCCATGGGGAGGGGCACCCAATTCCCAATGTTTTTTGGCAAAAGGTCTCTTGCTAAATTGGCCAACACAGCAAAGCCAAAGAAGCCGTAACACAGCTGCAAGCAGTGTTTTGGAAGGGCAGAGAAGCCTTCTACGCCCAAAATTGCCATGTTCCGGTAAACGAGGGCATAAGGAGCTGGATATTCTCCGTTCGGATCCCCAATATTGAAAGCCTTGTAAAACAGAGAGAATGTAAGGGGAGCAACTATGCAGCCTATAGCAGTGCCAAGTGCCTGGCTGAGAAGCATTGCTCGTGGAGAAGTGAAGGTTAGATGGCCAGTTTTGAAGTCGTGCATCAAATCCGAAGAGATGGACACCATCGACTTAATCAGGCCACACCCAACAAGCCCCGCAACTACACCAGACTCCTTCCCTGTTATCGCGGCAAGCACAAAGAGTGCAACTTTTCCATAATTGTAGCCCATGTTCATGTCAGTAAGGCCCGCGCCGTACGCATTGCAGAAGCTAAGGGACGGTGCGAGAATATACGCGACGACCACGTAATACCACTTGAGCTCAGGGAAGATGAGAGGGACCACGATGATGGAGATGATGGAGAAGAAAATGTACCCGAACAAAGCCAACTTCAGGGGAATTCTCTCTCTTAAGAAAACTTCATTACGCTGAAGATCATCAAGAGACTGGTTTTCATTCTCAGGAACTGAAAAGAATAAAAAGTAAAACAGGGTTAGCCAGATACCTTCAGCAGGTACAAAACATTGCATAAATCCCTATTAAGATAAAGAACACAACGTATTGTATTGCTTTGCTTACATGTTTTATTGTTCTTCATGTTCAATTTGGCGTGGAGGCTTCGAGCAGTGAAAAACAGTATTTTGAGGAAATTGTAGAGGCCGTCTCCAAGAATTAGAGAGATAGAAATGAAGACCTGCACATGCACATCAAGAAACAGGATTACCGCTTAATGGAATATCCGTGGCACAGGCTTAACAAGATGGTCCGAGGCTTCGATACTCACCTTGTAGCCAGTTAAACTCTTCATGCTGCTGTCCTTCAACGTCTCAGAGTACCACTTACCTTTAAGCCCACCTATGAGCGGCCACATTATTCCATAAGAGAGAACCGCGCCGAGAAGCAAAGACAAGTTCACTAGATGCGGACAGATCATCCCTGCCCCAACATACGTCGTACTGAAGTCGAAGAAAAACCTGCGAAACAATACATCCCCTGTTGGGTTACGACGACTCGAGTGGTGGCACTAAGGAAGGGAAAAAACGAAGAGTTCGAGCACGCACGAGTGTTGCCAAGCTTTCAACCCGAATGTCGGAAATTGGGTAAATCCACATTTGGGTCCACCTGAGTAAAACCACTGGAAGAACCCCCAGAGGAAACTCAACGAGAAGAATTTCGTGAAACCATGGACCTGTTTCCTGCACGACAAAACTTGTTTAAGCTCATTCGCTCCATGGATCACGCAGAGTTAGAGCCGAGCAATCGAAAGGCAAAACTAGGAAGGTTGTATGCGTACTTGGCCATCTCGTCGCCTTTAGGAGTATGGAACCCGTTTATGAGAACGGCAGTCGCAGTTCCGCTTGGATAAGTTAGCCTGTAGTCTATTATCATTATCTGTCACACACAAGAACATATTAACATACTGTCTCAAGATGCTCGCTCGAAGTGCTTTTGGTAATTGAGTGATCTCAACAGTTTCGGTAATCCGAAAAACCAGTTAGATCGTGGAACATCCATCAAAAGCATGGCATGTCGTCAAACACAGTGTAATAAAAAAAGTCACCTTTCTCAGAGGAACCAAAGACGTAATCCCCACGAAGCTAGTCACGAATAGGAAGCCGGTCATCCAACCAATGCCGGGTTCCGTAATGCCCTTGGGATTATTCCCAGGGGTATCCTCACCGGCCAGCTCATATGTTCTCCGGTTTAAGCCCAACAGATAAGAACCGAAACCACCTGTACGAGGAAATATCAATGAGGAATTGTGATCATTCAGGTAGAAAAAAGATGAAAAATGTTCAGATATCAGCAAGGAAAAGAAGCTCCACCTCCGAAGGCAATGGCATAGCAAGCAACTGCGCAGGTTTGAACGATGGTATTCTCCTGCCGGGTGAACGGGGTCGTCACGATTCCGGCCTTGTGTAGCAGCTTAGTCCAAGTCCGGATGAACACAAAGCTGAGAAGCGCAGCCGAGACGTTAAGGTTCGGGACTAGACCCGTGGTGAGGTTCAGCTTCATCACTATCACGCTGTAGATGATTCCTATGGCTGTGCTAGTGACAATTCCCCTGACCGTGATCTGTTTCCACCATGGCACGATTCTTTTCACGTCGTCGGGCTCGATACGCCCCTCCTGTGGGTCGCTTCTGTCAAATTTCTCCTCCGCCCGCACTTCCTCAATGTTCATGCTCCCCATTATTCGATCGAAAACGCGAAAGGTCCTCTTCTTATCTAATTTATCAACAAACACAGATAAGATCTCGGTGTGCCAATAGAATGTGCAGGCTTGTACGTACACATACAGTACGGCTCATGAAATCGGAAAAGTCAGCAAGCTCACCTCAGTTTAGTCAATAACCCAGATCACTTTCCTTCTTCGCGATTCTGAAGTTGACCCTTCTTATAATTTATAGAAAAGGGACTGCTCCTCGGCTTGCCTCTCGACTCAACACCCAGATATGAACATTCAATGCTCCCCCGAGAGGCCCCCAGATGCAGAGCATTAACTGCAGCGCTGAAAACAAAATCACTCGGCTCAATGCATGCATACAGGCCACACGACACAACAAAGAGCAAGAACCCCCACGAATTTATACCGAAGCGGTAGGGCACTGCAAATGGAGAAAACGGGGGAAGCGTGTCAGATTTTTGTACTGCAAAGAAGTACGACCGAGCGCCTTGCAGTACGCAAATCTAAATTTTCCAATAGAGCACCAGTCTCCACAAATGTCAAACACATGTTGAGCTGCGATTGCTCATCCTTGGAGTTGACTCAAAGAAAGAGAAAAACCCACCTCCCTTACCTTCATCAAAGCTCGAAAGGGAACGAGAAGTGGGGCAGTGGATAGATAGAATGGGGCGTCCGTTTCTGTCGTCCTTCCTCTGTCGTCTACCCTACAAAGTGAATCGACTTTTTTCCCGAACGTGGGGCTTCGAGCGTGACGCATGGAGGAAGAAGAATAAAGGTGTGAGCGTTGGAAGTCAACAGACCCGCAAGAGCCACATCGAGACAGAAGATGTCGCCAAGTGTTGATTTTTTTTTTAAAGCTGGTGGGCAGCGTCGATTCGAGAAACAGTGCGGTCAAGTGGAGTCCCCCGATTTATTTACTTCCTTTCTTTATTATTATTATTTTTTTATGTAGGATTTTAGTTACCAAAAAGACAAAATTCCCATGTACATTAAAAGGCGCTATGATTTATTTTTAATTATTAGATTTTACTTCCATGGAGATTAATTTTTCTGGAAAAAAGAAATTTCCAAGAAACCTAGTTTCTTTCTACATCGTCGATCAAATTAATGGATGAATTGTCAAATAGGATCTAGAAATAATGTAACATAAACAATTTTGCAGCACAATTATTATTATTATTATTATTATTATTATTATTATTTTATATTTTAAAATTTTCATCTCAATCATTCAATTGCAATTTAAAATGGTATCCCCAAATTTATTTACTTCCTTTTTTAATTTTTTTTTCTATTTTCATGTAGGATCCAGTTACCAAAAAGACAAAATTTCCAATTATATTAAAAGGCACTATGTTTTAATTTTTAGATTTTCCTTCCATAAAAATTAATCTTGTCCAAAAAAAGAATTTTCAAGAAACCTTTTTTTTGTCCTACGTTGTTGATCAAATTTATAAAAGAAATTGTCATAGAAAATCTAGAAATAATTTAACATAAACAATTTTTTAGCACGATTATTTGTTTGCAAATTTTCACCTTAATCATTCAATAGCAATTTAAATTGGTATCCTCAAGTTTATTTACTTTCCTCTTTTTGTTTTTTCTATTTTTTGTTGGATTTAGTTACCAAAAAGAGAAAATTCCCATGTATATTAAAAGGCATTATGTTTTTCTAATTGTTAGATTTTACTTTCGTAAAAATTAGTTGTCAAAAAAATTCCAAGAAACTTAGTTCTTTCCCATGTGGTTAATCAAATTTATGTATAAATTTTCAAATAAAATCTAAAAATAATTTAACATAAACAATTTTTTGGCACATTTATGTGTTGATAAATTTTCACCTCAGTCATTCAATTGCAATTTGAAATGATATTCCCAAATTTATCTACTTTCCCTTTTTATTTTCTCTATTTCCATGTAGGATTTAGTTACCAAAAAGAAAAAAGAAAAAAACGAGGTATAGTAAAAGGCACAATATTTTTTTAATTGTTAGATTTTACTATTATAAAAATTAGTTTTGTCAAAGAAAGAAATTTTCAAGAAACCTATTTAAATTTCTAAGTTATTGATCAGATTTACGGATAAATTGTCAAAGTCGAATCTAGAAATAATTTAATATAAACAAATTTTCAGCACAATTAACTGTTTATAAATATTCACTTTTGTTGTGTATATCACTATCAAATCCCATCAAATTAGTCTCAATCATATATATGAATTTTCTTTGAAGATTTTCAAAAATAAAATCATAATTACATTCTCCAAAATAAAACTTTAAAGTGAGATTTAATTAAACCAAAACACTACAAGAATTTTTTTATAATGCCAGTGAAATCTCATTATTTTAGATTAACAAAAATTAATATCATCTATAAAGTGATCTGAAAAGACATCAAGATGTCTCTTTTTGCATAAAGTTTTAGTGTATTTTTTAGATATGTATATAACGTCTTACATGTTTTGTATAGAAATATCTCATCGATAGTAAGGAATTTTTTTTTTTTTAGTTAGTAAAGAAACTGAATATATATTTTAGACCAATGAAATAAAAAAAAAAATACCAAGAAAGTGAGCTTTTGAGACAAAAGACAAGGCACAAATAAGTTATTATATAAGAAATCAAAAAGATTTTAAGTTTTTTTTTTTTTTACTATACCAAAGAATCCATATTTTCTTCTTATCATTAATAAGATACTTTTACACAGAGCATGCAGAATGTTATAAGAATACTATGTATACAATAAAAAAATTCTTTAATGCACTAAAAAAATGTAAAATACGTAATTGTGACAACTAAATCCTAAATACAAATTGAAAAAACAAGAACAAGAAGAAACTAGGCCATTACTTTGCAATTGAAGATTGAGGGTTATTTTGTCATTTTAGTATAAATGGGATAAATCTAGTCATATATGGTGCGGAAATAGCACTGCTGTAAAATTAACTTGGATTAATGTTGAATCTGATGTGCATCAATCTTTTTTGCTAGGGATAATGTCTGTTGTGCAGTTAAATTATAAGATTTTCAATTTTATGCAATCGTTTGTTCTATTTGTCTAATTGGGGGTAAAATACTTCTTTCTTCGTTATCACTAACATACTCACTCAAAAAAAAAAAAATGCTGGAAAGGTAATATTAGCTAGTCAAATTAGCCTACTTTTGGTCTGGATTTCTCATTAGGATATGACTTAATAGAATATGATATGAAATCCAAAGGATTTTACTATATCCTATCCATTGTTTGGTGATTATAGTAATAAAATTGGATATATTTACATTATATCATATATATTATTTGGTTAAAATGCCATATCAATATAAATTAATAACAATTTTTACAAATGGACAAAAGATCCGCCCTAGGATGGGAAACCCTGCAATGTCACTCTTGTATTCCCACTCACTCTAGAAGAAAAATATTGGGTGAGAATAAGAGGCCCTCTTCGGTGGAGAAGGTAAACTCCATGTCAATGTTTCAACTCTAGCTACCACCAAGTAAGATGATATAGTCATCATCCGTGCCAAGGGTGAGTTGAGAATGGGTAAAATATCCACTGTAATGTTGGCTGAGCTTTGCTTGGACTAATAAACCAGTTGCCAATGCAATACCCTTGATTTATTAGTTCAAGTGAATCTCAAACTACATCCAGTTAATTTCCATCTCAAAAAAGAAAAATCAAACTGGTATTCATGACATATTTACTCCAAATTAATTTCCGTTGCACGAAATAAAGCAGTTGCACGAAATAAAGCAATTGCTTCAAACTAAAATGTCGTCCAACAAAAAAGCAATTGCCCAAATTTTGCCTTCCTTAGCATTTTGTCCAATCTCTTGTTAAAATACATTCGTGTGAAAATGCATATCAAACAATGCGAGATCGGATCCAACATGGATAATCTGTTAAAGTTTAGAGTAAGAGAGAAATTAATAACAAAGTGTTTATGATGGCTCAATTTCAATTAGGGTTCAATGATGTGTGTGAAGCGGTTAGTTATAGGAAGGGCATTGACAAAAATATAATTACAAATATACCATATAATACATATAAGATACACATTAATAAAATCCATGTGTATGGACATGTATGCATTTTGACAAAGGTGAGGTTGGTATCCTTTTGGGATATTTTGTGAAACTAATTTGTAATAAAAATATCATGGGATATCGGTTTGAGATTTTCTACGAGACGAATATGGCTATGGGTTAAAGGCATATTAATTTCAAATATTTTGCGAGATGATAATTATTTTGTAATAAATATGTTACGAGAACACCGGCTTGAGATTTTTAATGTTGATCTTGTAAAAAAAAAAATTACAAAGAAAGAGTGCACGAATTCGGTTAATATTAGAGTAAGGCTAAATTTTAATAAGTTATTGTGATTATTTGCAAATCCGATGCGTCAGATATTTATTATGTGACCACTTATTTTAACCTCTATCATTATAAAATCTACTAGATGAATATTAAATTTCGGAAGGAGGAGAATAAGTGGAGAAGCCAATTTTCACTTACTAAAAAAGTGCTAATTTTTGGGAAGGAATTTTTTTCTTCATTTTGTATTTATTATTCCGCAAGCCCACCTTTTTATAGGGATATACTTAGCGTGTACTGGATGCAACACTAGCTAATTGCGTAAGATTCTGATTTTGATCATAGGCTAAATTGGCATAGGTTCATTCTTCGTCCTGTCTAGTCTACTCAATCAACATGGATCAATTGATTGATCGACCTCCTCCAAATAGTACAAATTCAATTCATCTCACTTAATTGAACAGCTTTTCAATGAAAGTGTCATCTTACTCAAGATTTTTAGCAAGTTTTCTTTATTTAAAAGTCGTTGATTTGCTTATCCAGTTGGATCATCACGGGATGATTTTCAGTTGAGGAACTAGAGGTTGCTTGTTCAAATCTCACCAGCTGCGTGCTCTCGTCAAAGCCATATGCGCGTTCAGAATGCTTGAAATTAACCAGTTCATGGGATTTGTATTGTCTTTTATAGACCTTCAAATAGTCGGAGATGTGCATCCGTGCCTGTAGTTATCGAAATAGAGAGGAGTTCAAATTGAAAAAAAGAAACACGCGTGCGCGCGTTCACATTGAAGGCAAAGATTGTCCAAAGGAGGGAATTCTACATAATTTGAATGATATATTTGGCCAATCCAGATGATGGAATGTGTCTATCAAATCATGCGAGTCCGAGCAGATCTCGATGATTGTTGCTCCATTCGACTCGAGTTTTGCGTAGAGCGTGTTGAGTGCGTTTCCGATTCTACGCTAATCAAGTTATCGAAAATACGATGGACATCATATGATGCTAAAGGGGTTAATCAAAATAGGTGTGATAAAATACAAAGGATCAAGTTGGAAAATGTGCTGGGCGTCCACGCTTTGGATTCGAAGGAAACTAAGAGAGCGAGAGTTGAAAATTAGGGTCGGTTCGTACTCGTTCGATAGCATGGACACGTTCGAAGTGGTCTACCGTCTACATGCGGACCGCAATAATAGAGCACTCTACCGGTTAATAAAAAAAGTCAACAAAAGGACACATTTCCAAAAAGAATAGCTAATAATAATCTTATTTAGCATGACAATTATGGACGTGCTTGGTTCAATTTTTCAAAAAGACTTTCGGTCTTTAAAACTCCTTGAAAAAAAAAATTATGGCATTTGGTTAAACTTTTAATTCAACATTTGGCTAAATGGTGGCTTTGGCAATGCTAAAAGCCCAAAATAACTCCTCACCAGTTCTGGCTTTCAACATTTACGGGTTGCCGTTTTCTAGAGTTAAATGATTCTCTTTTTTCCAAACTCGCACTAACTTTTAATGCGACTATTCATCATCTCTTTGCAAGGGTGACCAGCAAGGCTAGATATGGCCGACATAGAGTCGAGAGAGGTTGGGGAGGTCACAAGACTTAGACAATCATTGCCTAAGGCAATAGGGTTCCCGCTACCTAGGCAGTGGTCGCCTAGGTTTCGCAACCTTTGGCGGCCCTTGTTTGGGGTTACGCAATCCTCATGAAACCTAGGTGATGGTCGTTGGGTTCTGACGACCTAGGCGACGGTTGCCTGGGTCTCATGACCTTAGACAGCCTTTGCTTGGGGTCGCGTGATCTTCGTCTATGGTCGCTCGAGGTCGTGTGACCTCAGGTGGTGGTTGCTTGGGTCGCGCACAGGTGACCTCAAGCGGCCCTCGCCTAGATTGTGCAACCCTGCTAGAGGTAGAATGACCTTAAACGACAACCGCTGGCGCTAGATTTGGTTCCTAGCAGCCTGAGCCTTTCACTAGCTCCAACAAAAGATTTGAGTGTTTTGTAATAAAAAGAAAATACACACACACAAAATGCAGCCAAAGCCTTTTGTACATTTTTTTTTTCCAAATACTACTTGACCTAAAGTTGCTTTATAAAAGAGTTTTTACCAAAGTAATTTGCCTTTCCCCAAAGAGTTTTAAGCTTTCAACATTAGCATTTTCCCAAAGCCCATTCCAAAAGTCGAACCAAACACAAGTAGTATGCTTTGCAGTTCAAGAGTATTTGCTCGTTTCGTTATTAGGAGATTGCCCAATCGTCCTAAATCTGTTGTACATATGTTAATTTAGTGACAATTGTTTCAATCTTACTAATTTAATTCTAAACATTTACACGAAATTTCAATATTATCTTTTATGATTAATTTTCATCGAAAAATTCTAACGAGATAGTCTATTTGTTATCAGCCATCATACGCGACATCCCCATGCTTTAGTAATTTTCGAATTTTATCTTGGCTATCAAATGTAGTTAGAGTTTGAGAAACCAATCGTCGCTTCTTAAACATCCTCATAAAAAATGTGCAAAAAACCATAAAGTTGACTTAGATATGCCATTTTTGGACTAGAAAAAAAATTTGGACGTGCAATTTATAGAGAGGGAAAGTAATCGGAGAGAAATGAAAAGATGATGAGTGATTTGGAAAGATGAGAGTGGAGAAGTGGCTAATTACCACCAATCTCTATACACATCAATATTTTTGTGGATAAATTTTATTGCACAAACTTCAATTAAATCCTAAGCTAAAATATTCTATTTGGAAAGAGGAGAGAAGTACATGGAGAAGGGGCTAGTTACCAACAAAACTGACATACATCAATATTTTAACTAGGATAATATCTGTGTGTAAATGTACAATTAAATTCTAAAATCTTCTATTTGTAATCGGGTCTTTTAACTTGGATGGTGGGAGTAAAATAGTCCTTTGATCGTTATCTTTAGCACACTTGCGTTGATGTGACTAGCGGCATGACTTTTCAATTGATTATTAATATAAAAAGGTGAAAACAGTCATCCATGAAAATACCATTGAAAGATAATCCTACTTAAAAAATAAAAAATAGAGATATGTTCAACAGAAATTCTAAAACTTACAAGAAAAAATGCAATTGAGTCCTAAAACTTATAAAAAAAAAAAAAAAATCAATCAAGTCCTAGAACTTGTCAAATTAGTTCAATTGAGTCCTAAAGTTAACACCGTCACTTTTACTAACGGAAACGCTGACGTGGCATTTTAAATGAATTTTTATTTTCCACGTGGCTTTTAATATTATTTTTATTCTTGTTTAAATTAGATTTAAAAACTAAAAAGGAAAAGCTCAATTTATTTAAAAGAATAAAACTGTTCCAAAAAAAAAAAAAAAAACAAGCACTAGTGGAACTTCCGCCGCCGCCCATCGCCCGGAGGGGCCGGCGGGGCCGGCAACGGTTGCCGGCCCTCGCCGGCCCTGTGAGGGCCGGCCACCCCCGCCGGGTCGGGCGAGGATGCTCGGATCCGGCACGCCGACCCTCACGGGGCCGGCGCCATTGGCAAGGCCTCGTCGGCCCTCGGGGGTCGAGGCTCACCCGGCCTGTCGCCCGGGCGAGGCCTCGCCGACCCTCGCGATGCTCACTCAAATCCGGGTGTCGCCCGGGCCTCCCCGCTTCTCACCCGGCCACCCGGGCGCTTTTGTCGTCCGACCCTCATCCCAAGGACGGATCTTGCTCCCGTTCCCAATCCCGGGTCTCGGCCCTTCGCCGCGCGGTTCCTCCCTCTCGGCGGAGGAGTAGAGATTCTGCGAAAAGGTGTGGTTTTGGCCCTTACCCGAGATGCTGCTCCCGCTCCTTGCTGCAACTACTCGTGGTGGCGAGGAGCAGGAAGCACGTCTCGACGAAGCTTGTCCGCACCTTGGCGGCAACGGCGAGGCTGCGGGTTGCCTCCGCCCGAGGCGAGGATGGAAGGGCGAGCGCTTGGGGAGGGAGGGTGGGGTGTCGCCTAGATCTGGCGACCATCGCCGACCCCAGCGAGGGCCGGCGATGATCACCGGCCCCGCGAGGGCCGGGTGCCCGGCCCAGGGGCGTCCTCGCCCGACCCGGCGGGGGGCCGACCCTCACACAGGGCGGCGAGGCCTCGCCCGGGCGAGGGCCGGCCACCTCACTCGGGCCGGCGGCCGTCGCCGGCCCTCCGGCGATGGGCGGCGCGGCTTGCGGTGGAAATTCCCGCCGGTGCATTTTTTTTTTTTTTTTTTTCAATAGTTTTGTTTTTTAAATAAATTTTAGTTTTTCCTTTTTTGTTTTTAAATCTAATTTTTAAAGATTTTGAATAAAAAATAATTTAAAAAATTCATATGAAAAATGAAATTCATTTAAAATATGACGTCAGCACCATGTCAGTAATTTCCGTTAGTTAATCTAACGGTGTTAATTTTAGGACTTAATTGAATCAATTTGACAAGTTTTAGGACTTGATTGCACTTTTTGTAAGTTTTAGGACTCAATTGCACTTTTCTTGTAAGTTTTAGGACTTCTATTGCACATATCCCTAAAAAATAATTGGCTGGTCAACTTTTTTTTTTTTAACAATAAAAAATTAGCGTTGCTGACAAAAGACAAACTGCGGGAACAATTGCCATGAAAAAGTTAGTAGCACAAGTCCAATTGTTCACCACGCCTATTTTAACGTTTAAAATTTAAGAGGATATTCGCTAAAAATAAATAAATGATAAACTTATCATAAATATGTTAATTTAAAAATTTTGGTGATACGAAAGTAATTCGAGGCAAATTTATTTAGACCTACCAGTTTAAGATTATCAATGGTATTGTCCCTATAATAAATGTGGAGAAAGAGTGTAATAATTTCAATTAACATTGTAGTAAGTTTGAATTTAAAAAATATATATATATATATATATATATATTGGACTAATTTACGAAGTGATTTATTTATGATATGTCAAAATTTTTATTGAGTGCCCCGCTTATTTTAACTGCTATTATTACATAATTTGTTAAACGATATTAAATTTCCAACGGAGGTGAATATTCACTGAAGTCAACTTTTTCGAAGGGATTTTCTTTTCCTTTTCTTATCATTCCAGAAGGGCCACCATTTTATGAGGATATACTTTGCGTGTATTGAATGCAAAAATATGGACCATCTCAATTTAGTAAGTGGCGATTTCCTTGTGAGATTCCATATAGACCTAGTGCCACGTTATCAACACTAGCTAATTGCATAAGATTCTGAATTTGATCAGAGGCTAAATGGGTATAGGTTCATTTATCGTCCTATCTATTCTCCTCGATCAACATGGATCGATTGGTCGGCTTCTCCAAATAATAAGAATTCGGTTTATCTCACAATCGAATAGTTGTACAGTGATAACATATTCTTTCACTCATCATTTCGATTATAAGGAATGAACAGTTCCAAATTCTGTCTAAATTTTCACCTAAAAATAGCAACCTATCAATCAGAACATTTTTTAAAATTTTTGAAATTTGAAACCTACCTCATCACAGATTCAAGATTGATTCTAGGATCTATATAGGTTTCACTTATACTTTTATTTGAATGATTACAATAAATTATCACCTCTAAGGACAATCATTTGTTACAATTCACTAATCATAACTTACATCTTAACACTAAAAAATTATAAAATATTAATAAGTAGAAGTCTCAGTCATATATATCACCATAAATGGAAGTTCGGATTAGTAGTTTCAGATTCCACACTCATTATTGGACGTTATGAAATATTGTAAATTGCGTGAAAACACAAAATAAGAAAAACACAAAATCTCGTTTTAAATTCTAGGTTCTAGACGTTTGGCACCTAGAACCTACTTGTCAAAATATGTTCACCAACTCATTATTGGACGTCATGAAATGTTATAGGATTACGCGAAGACATAGACAAAGAAAAACACAAAAATTTGTTCCAAGTTTCAAGTTTTGGGTGTTTAGAACTTGAAATCAATCAATCGGAATAGGTTTCCCATTTCAACTGATATAGTTCTCAAGTTTCATGTTCTATCTTGAATCTACGTTTATCCCTACCATTTAGTTCTTTCTTTGCGCCCTCACTATTGAAGAAATTCGACCTGACACGAAGGTGCTAATAACCTGAGAACGATCGCCGCCCCTCCTTCACGAGATTGCAGTACTCCTCGACATCCCTCGAGTAGTACAAGTACCGCATCCACCAACGAAGCCACGAAAAAAGCCATCGATTTTCTAATTCCCTATTTGTCATGTGCCACATACCTTGGCTCATCATAGCCTAAGTCCTAGGTTCATGCATTCCCCTATGATGAAGATTGCGTGCGAGGACTCGCGAAATAACGAAACGGACGGCCAACAGAACTCAGGCTCGGAATAAATAAAGAGTGGCCACTAATATTTGCAATGTTTGAAAATGAAATTAGCATGTGATGAATGGACTGACTGGCCCTATTGGCCGACAACAAGGACATCATCGTTTTGATTAATTGGTAGTTGATTCTCCCCCAGATGACTATTCAATTTAGCCACTTCAAATAGCAATGTGGCTTCACGTGAACATAGATGCTCTTCAGTGATCGACGGCCCCGCATGGTGTAACTGACAATGTAGTGGTCCTCCTTGAGTCTTGTCATATTACGAAAGGGATTTATTCATTTGATAATGGCGGTTGGGTGGTCGAACCTTTATAAAGCGCTCTGCTTATCCGTTTCGGGCACGGCGATCCCCTGTTCCGTCACGGCCGAATAACAGAATATTGTCTAAAGAGTGAATGGAAAGAATGGCTCTTAATGGAAGTTGTCTTGTCGGATCTGGAATGCGTTGCCACGACTCTTGAGGCACTATATGATGTTGAGGGTTGACCAACTCTATGGACCTCAACATCTGCATAAATTTGTTTCAGTTTGTTCTTCTCATTGCATGATTATTAAGATGAAGCGCTCAAACACAACAAATTAAAGAGTAAAAACGAGCAAGAGAAATCAAGACACGAGATTTTTCTTGATCCACCCTCAAACAACCACTATAATTAGCACATTTTACCCATCTGTTACTATTCTCGATTACAATAGATCGGGACTCCCGTGTCTTCCTGTTGATAGAGAATATGAATCATGTCTGAATAGACACTTCAAGAATTTGAATGGGAGTAGGATAACAGGATCTAGGCCCAAGGGAGTCCAAGACTTGCCATGGGCCACACATTGCTCAGAGGAAATTTTCATGTCCTCGAGGCCCAATTAGGCGCCGTAGATTTGAATATTGATCAAAGAGAATTTACTAGTCACATGAGTGAGTTAAGGTTGCTTATGGTAAGCCTATAACATTTCAACAAGTAGAATTGATTGGTGATCGGGCCAGACCTAAAAATAATTGCCCAGACCCGCCCACGATTCAAAAAAGTCGAATCTCCGCTGTATGGATTTGATCAGGCCTTGGTGAGCCAGCATGAGCGGACCGAGCCAAGAACGGAACAGTCTGCCCGTGCCCTATTATTTTGCCCTTTGAGCCGACTGTGCCCATCTGGGCGGCCTCCCATGACCAGAGAGATTTGTAATGTCCCTAACTTACACTAGAAAGTGGTTAGGAAGATTAATGTAGTTATGATTCGCATATCAAACCTGTACTTACCTGACTTCTACCGTCACTTGAAGAAGCGGGCTGCGTCGCACTTTGCTTTTGGGAGGCTGACCTGTTTCCACACGGAAAGGCCTCCTTGCTTGACTTTTGTTTCTTTGACTTTGGGCAACACCTAGGGTCACCATCATTAGACAACTTTGAGTTAGCTGAAGATTCTCCAAAAGAATAGAAATAAAAAAGCTAGGCCAACCTAACTCTTGTATGAGTTCGGTAGAAGCAATCACCATATCATTAGTTAACTGGAGATATTATTAAAATAAAATAAAATAGAGTACTAAATCTATTTTATTTGTGCCAATTTAATCCTAAATATTTCAATTTGACTAGTTTCGTCCTAATATTTTTGACAACTTACTAATTTAATCATAGATATTTCAATTGTGTTAATTTAGTACTAAACTCTTTGACGATTTGTTAGTTCTTCCATAAATCGTTAAGTCCTTGTCTATTGCCACACTAAATCACCGGAGAGGTCAATAAGCAAGGCGGATTTACCTTGACAAGAGGGTGCTCATGGAGGGAAGAGCGACGCCCTTAGCGAGCCTGAAGAACGCGCAAATGGCCAAAAGGGTGATTGTCGAGTGGTTGGCGGCCCAAGGGGTGAGAAGAGTGGCTAACAACCATAGCACCACGCCTCACGCCCCACACCATCACCCTCTTCCCATCGTAATTTTCAACCAGCACTCCTCCGGTCACCAACGGAGAACACGTACCCCACTGGAAAGACAACTGCGTTACATGAAGCACAAACACATACCTTGTCAGCCAAGAAAGTGATAAAAATCTTAGAATTTCTGCTGTATTAATCACTAATTGCTACATAATCATTTTAATTGGTTTTTCTATGAGAAATCCACATATTATTTCAATCTCAATCAACCAGAAATTTTTAATTTTTAAGCTATCCATGTGAGTAGATTCACGCGCTATGGATAGCTTAAAATTTTTTATAAATTTTATAAATTTTGCTGAATTTTTAGAACTTTTCTTTTATATTTTTTTCAATGCTAGGCGAACGACCCTCGCCTAGTCTAGACAAGGGCCGCCTCACCCAAACCAAGGCCCTCACCAACCTAGGGTTAAAAAAGAAAGAGAGAAAAGAAAATAAAAAAGAAAAAAGAAAAATAAATAATAATAATAATAGTAGTAGTAGTAGTAGCAGCAACAGTAGCAGCAATAATAGTTATAAATTCAGGAAATATTAAAGATTTGCAAAAATTATCCACGCAAATGCCGATTGTGTTATGTAGGACGATCAGCGTTGACTAGATCGTCATGCTACCAAGTCTTGGCCAAATTAGATTGGGATGATTAAATTGATAAAAGATTTAGGACTAAATTGACAAATCGTCAAAATATTTACGACTAAATTAGCACAATTGAAAAGTTTATAACTAAATTGGTAATTTTTGTCAAAATGTTTAGGGTTAAATTGGTTAAATTGAAAGGTTTATATTAAATTGGCAGAAATTCAATTGGTTATTTTCCCTTAGTTGATTTGATATGTATTACATTAAGAAAAATCCAAGAAAAAAGAATTAGTGTGGTGTGGAGTAGTTAATATATTCTAATTGGTCCGTAACTCATTGGTTTAAGTATTTCAGTGAAGATGAGTTCAACTGAATATGTTGACAGGCTTGGATCTAGGCTCCCTCTTGACGATCTCTTCAAATAAAGTTATCAAGACTCTTTAACTGATCTTTGCAGTGACTATTGCCAGCATGATACTTCAAGTGTTCCTGGTCCCGCCGGCAACTGGCATTAAATAAAAATTCAAGCACACAATTGTGCATTTTCTAAGTTCTTAGGTTATACCTAATGCCAACTGGATACATTCAAAAGCTAGTCGTTGGATCCTTTAAGGTTATGATTCAATAATCTTGGATAAAGTATACGAGGAATCCCGAATGAATAATCATTCCCATGTTTGATCATGATGATTGGGTGCTTTTGCTGTAAGTGATGTCCATGTGTTTACAAAATGAAAGGGAGAAGGCGTGAATTCTGTTTGAGCTTTTTGTGGGTCTTTTCGGGCTTCATTATTTGTGGCGTTGATGGATCGTTTACAGATGCTCCGCCTGCCTTTGCTCGGTGGTCCTGGACCAGCCTTCTTTGTGACTTTTACTTCGGCTCACGAGCTGCAGCTTTTGCATAATTTAAGCCCTCGATCAGAGAGATAAAGAGCTGGCCGAGGTGTGGATTCAAAGGGGCCAACCCATTTCTTGGTTTTTACTTTCAGCACGAGACTCTGCCGTTCTGAAACTTGAGAGATCATTGTTCGTGTGTACATACCATTCAACCATGCTCAGTCAGCGGGTTGGAGCCTTGGAGGGGCCGGGCTGGGCCTTAAAATCCTTGTTCGAGCTCGGGCGGTACCAAGCTCATAAGGGAATCTGAGCAAGCAACTCCATGGTCCAGAGCAGGATAAGAATATATTGTTTATCTCAGGTTATTCGTCTTGAGGAAATACGTGTTGTTCGTTGTACCCTCATTATCCGACCACCATTCGAGCATTCGGGGATGGACACATCCAGAACGCGCAAAACTTGAGTCTGACAGAAGATTCAAGTTTTCTTTTCCCAAGAACCTAAACATTCTCTAAAGAAATTGCTCAAGGTGGTCCAATCAAAAGCAATAGAGAACAATTGGGTCGTGAGAACTTAGTACATCGGCAACTTATTGGATAAGCGATGGTTCCCTTGTCCTTGTCTCGATCCAAAGGGCTGGAGATATCTTTAAAGGGACATGGTGAACACGGACCACGGAATTTTAGTGAATGGAATCGCCACTCCATCAAATTAACTGAGTAGATCCGGTGGGATTTCAATAAGGACAGTGGAATTAATGAGCAGATCTTGCAAAATTGATCGATATTTTTGTGGGCGAGCTCTTAAAGATGTCATAGGATAGCGGAAGGGGAAAGGAAAATGTCTCCATCCCATGACTAATTCCACGCACTTCTGGTGGGGAATGGTGCTTCGCTGGTCAGATTGCATTCTTTGTCGGCGACCACGAGGGACGAGACCGAATCAAGAAAACCGAATGCGTCGACACTTGGGTTGGAAACTGATATTTATGATCCTGCGATGAAAAGATCATTGCTCCAGGAAGATTTTTTTTTAGCAAGTTTTCTTTCTCCGGAAGTCCCCAAAGAATTTATTAGCTCAGCCAATTGGAGCTTCGGGCATGAATTTCAGTTAGGAAAGTAGAGTTCGTTTGTTAAAATCTCATCGATTGCGTGCTCTGATCAAAGTCACATGTGTAGGCAAAAGGCTTGAAATTAACCAGTGGATCTTTAAATAGTCAGAAATATGCGTTTGTGTCCATAGTTACCGATAGAGAGAAATTCAAACGAGCAAAACACGTGCACATCAATTAGGCCAATCTAGAGGACGGCATGTGTCCACTTCCTGAAATTCTGTTAATAGCACGAAATCCACACGAACCTAATACTTATGGACCGTAAATCATGCGAGTTTGAGCAGGTCTCGATGAGTGCTCCTATATTCAACCCGAGTTTTGCGTTGAGTGCGCTGAGTCCGTCTCGATTTCATGTTAATCAAGTCATGTAAAAAACAATGGACATCATATGATACTAAAGGGGCTAGTCAAAATGTGCTCGGCGTACACGCTTTGGATACGGAGGAAATTAAGAGAGCGTAGTTTGAAAATTAGGCCCTTGGTTAGTTCTCGTTCAACGAAGTGGACACGTTCGATGGATTAGCCGCTTCATGTTGACCGTATTAATAGAGCACGTCTACCAAATAATAATAAGGAAAAAGTCAACAAAAGCACATTTTTCCAAAACGAATTGCGAATAATAATCTTACCACTGCCCTTTTGAAGAGAGACTTAAATAGTATTGTGTACAGTCTGCACTTATCCCGCGTTGTATGGAGAAATTGCCTAATCAATCTTAAATCTGTCGTAGAAATGTGAATTCAATTATAAATTTTTTAATTTTATCAATTTAATCTGACACCTCTATAGGAAATTCCAATGTTGCCCTCTACGATCAATTTTCATAAACAATTACTGACGTTGCGGTCCACTCATCGTTGGCCGTCATGCGTGATATATCACTGCCTCAATGATTTCCAAAGAAAAGTGACCAGAAAGATTATACAAAATTTTGTGCAAACATTTAGTATGAGATTGGCAAAATTTAAAAGAAAATTAGGATTGAATTGACTTTTGTCAAATAAGGTTAAGATAGATTGGACAATTTTCTCCGCTGATATCAATCAATGGAAAATTATCATTCAAAAGTAAATCGATCACGTATCTAGCACTTCAATTACAAATTCATTGATCCCTTTAAACCTTTGTTCTTTCCAAATTCAAATTAAAAATCTCCCTTAATCCTTTTCTGCTGAGCTAAATTTTTACTTTGTTTATAAGCTCAAGTTCATTTTTTTTAGATTGGCCAAATCGTCAAATGTCCAATTTTTCAACGCTCTTACGTTTCTCTTGCTGACCGAAAAAGGCCATGTCGCGTTCTTTTGTTTTTTTTCCTTATATTTGTTTTCCTAACACCAAGTTGTGTGAACTTTTTGAAAGTACGAGCGCAAGGTAGTGCGGTCAGAAAAAGTACCCAAGATTCCTCAAGCAAGCGACAAGAACACTAGCGATTCAATTCCGGTTTCTTATCTTTTAAGACATGGTTGACATGAAATGTGGGCAGGTCAGGGTGCACAACATTTAAATAAAAGACTAAACTTTTAGGACGTACCAAATATTTCGGTGGAGGTTTGCTTGGAAAGTAGGCAAAATTTCACGGGATCAAATCTTATAACCAGTCTTAAAGTTTTCTTTGACCTAAAAATAAATAATCGCGAATTTTGTCCTCACTCCATTTTCTATTGCAAATCGGATGAGAAAAGATCCCCTCCAAAGGAGAATTTCATGAACTTATAAAAGTATACATCGGACCCATGTTGGAGTCAAGCCCATTGAATAAATTGCACAGACACGGTTAAGGACCATATAAAAAAAAAAAAATCCTTTGATGATTGGTCCCGAAAGGATTTCTTTATTATATGGTCCCAAAATGTCTTACCGTATCATTTACATATCGTGGGATGTTAGGTCGGCTCTAACACTACTGAGATCATAACATTTCCTTGATGTTTTCTTAGACAATCCACGTATAGAAAGGATGCTTTTCGCATGATACCTTTTCTCGAGGTTTGAATGACTCCACGGACGGAAGAATATAATAACAACAATAGCGACAACAATTTAGAGTTTGGTAGGAATTGTGCCGCAATTGTTTCGCATAAGAGTCGTATTTCTTTCGATGTTAGTTAAAAGCTTCAAATTACTATAAAAATCAAATGAAACTTTTGCATGCTGTTTCATTTTTTAATCAATTTAATTTTTTAAAGAATCTTGCTTCACACTCGACTGTCTCCTCTAGTGCAAACTAGAATATATGTTATTTCAAGTAAAACGTGCTGCGATGAATGCTGTGTCAGACGTCATCTCGAAATCAAATAAAAAATTTGTTGCCCAAGTTCATGATAAAAATAACGACTGGGAATAAGCCATGGACCACTGGCACTATAAGCAATGTTTTGAAGATTTTTTTCTTTTTTTAAATGGGAGAATACTAAGTGTATGTCAGCTTATAAAGTCACGTGATATATTATAATCGAACATTACATATGACTTACGAAGGGCTGCCGGCCGGCCGGAGACAACCTCCCCGAGCCGACCGCTCCCTTCAGCCCCGTCCCACGGCCGGCTCAAAATAACGAATTAACAAAATAAAGTAATTTTGTAGGCAAATGTTTTCAGGGAGCTAACTCAACACGAATTTTAAAGAGTTTCAATTTTTGTAGTTTAGATTATACGTCACAAAAGATTGAAATTAGAAGTTTTTTATTACGAAGAAACTTCAAACTAGTACAATCATAACTCTAAATTAGTTTTTTGACTATTAAAAATCCCAAACTAATACATATGTAACAATTTTACCCTCCCATTAGTTTATTAAATTTTACTGTTAAATTGCCATAATGGATAGGATGTACTAATTTTAGATTTTATCCTCCACTCGTTACACGTGGTATCGGTTTATGATTTTTCATGTTATTAATTTAATTTAATGAAAATTAATAAAAAGTAAAGTTGTTATAAGTGGTAAGTTTGTTATAAATGTACTAATTTTAGTATTTTTCGTGGTGTTGCCCATTTCATTTAATGGTTAACTGGCGTAGATGGTAATGTTTTAACAGACTCCTTGAAAAAAATTGGACCAGATAAAAAAGTCAAGTCATACATTCACGGCCGGAGCCAAACATCGACAGCTAACCTCCCCTCTGCAGCAACCCTTTCTCTCTCTCGATTCGGCTTTTTTGACCAATTAATGGCGCCGGCTCTGGACCTCCCCCTACCTCCCCATCGTCCCCATTAAAGCCTCCTCCCCTCTCTCTCCCATCTTCATCCCCAGATCGCCACCTGTTCGGCAATCCAAGCCTCGTCCATGGAGTTTCTGCAACTGTAAAACCAGTCGAAAATCGTCATCGTCATCGTCATCGACCCATCACTCGCCCAGCCATGATGGGCTCCGGCAACGAGCTCGCCCTCCTCCTCGCCGCCGCCGTCCCCGCCCTCTTCCTCCTCCGCCTCCTCTACACGACCTCGCTCCTGCACAAACTGGCGGCGCTCCTCCGATCGGTGGAGGACCGGTGCCACGCGTACCAGCACTACCGGATCCCCCAGTACAACGAGCACCTCCAGGAGAACCAGCTCTACCGCAAGGTCTCCACCTACCTCAGCTCCCTCGCCTCCCTCGACGGCTCCGACTTCACCAGCCTCTTCTCCGGCGCCCGCTCCAACGACGTCGTCCTCCGCCTCGACCCCGACCGGCCCGTCGCCGACCGCTTCCTCAGCGCCCCGCTCTCGTGGGCCAACGAGGCCGGCGGCCCCGAGCGGCGGGCCTTCGTGCTGAAGATCAGGAAGCGGGACCGGCGCCGCGTCCTCCAGCCTTACCTGCAGCACATCTTCCAGGTCTCCGACGAGATCGAGCAGAAGAAGAACGAGGTGCGGCTGTTCATGAACCTCGACGGGGGCGAGCGGCCGGGGGAGGGCGGCCCGCGGTGGCTGTCGGTGCCGTTCACCCACCCGGCGACGATCGACACCGTCGTGATGGATCCGGAGCTGAAGGGCAAGGTGAAGTCGGACCTCGAGAGCTTCCTCAAGTCGAAGCAGTACTACCACCGGCTCGGCCGCGTCTGGAAGCGGAGCTACCTCCTGCACGGCTCGTCCGGCACCGGGAAGTCGAGCTTCGCGGCGGCGGTGGCGAAGTTCCTCGAGTACGACATCTACGACGTCGACCTCTCCCGGGTCGCCGACGACTCCGACCTCAAGGCCCTCCTCCTCCAGACGACGCCCCGGTCGGTGATCGTCGTCGAGGACCTCGACCGCTTCCTGGAGAAGAAATCGACGGCCGTGAGCCTTTCCGGCGTGCTGAGCTTCATGGACGGGATCGTGTCCTGCTGCGGCGAGGAGCGTGTGATGGTCTTCACGATGAACGACAAGGATCGGATCGACCAGGCGGTGACGAGGCCCGGTCGCATAGACGTCCACGTGCACTTCCCCTTATGCGATTTCTCCGCCTTCAAGGGCCTGGCGAGCAGTTACTTGGGACTCAAGGAGCACAAGCTGTTCCCGCAGGTGGAGGAGATCTTCCAGGCCGGGGCGAGGCTGAGCCCGGCCCACATCGGCGAGATCATGATCGCGAACCGGTCCTCCCCGACCCGGGCCCTGAAGACCGTGATCGGCGCCCTGCAGAGCAGCAGCGAAGGGCGGGAGGTCGCGAGCAAAAACGGGGCTACATTGACCGGTAGCCGGTCCGGGCGGGGCGGGAACGAGGCTGCCGAGCCCGCTTCGGTCTTTTGTAGGGAGAGCGTCCACACGGTTAGGGAGTTTGGGAAGCTGTACGGGCTTTTGAAGATGGGCAGCCGGAGGAGAGACAATTCCATGGACTTGAGTTCGGGCGAGAAGGAGGGGTCGAAGCATGAAGCCCAGAGCTGAGGCCATTCGGAATTGGTCATTCGACTCGAAATGGGTTAACCTCAAGATTTAACATCGATGTATAATTAGGAAATTTCATGCTTATTTCTCATTTTTGGCCAGAGGAATCATAAGTGAAAAATTGCTTGATCTTTGTATAGTCCGTCCATAGCAATGAAAACCGTTTGTTTTCTTCTTCGGCGCTCGGAAGTGAGCTGAGCTCGGAAACGTTTTGCTTAATGCGGGCAAACGGTCAGATTCCTTTTCTTGTCCAAGGAGGCTTTGAAACGATCGATGATGATGCCTTTGACAATTCTCGCATTTATGTCTGACTTTTCTCATTGCCTTTCTTCTGGTAAACCATAATGGGGGAGAATTTATGGGAGACGTTCGCTTTTGTCAATGCGACACCCTGTGCGAAAATCGTGTTTGACGGTCGCGACCTCGGATCCCGTGGACAGCTCGTTCCCCAATGATGTTCTCAAATTGGAGCCTACCATCATCAATTCGGAACACAAATCCTTGTCAAGTGACATGTCATGTCAGCTCGTAATAAGAATAGTGATGCGGCACGTTCCATCAACTTAGACAGAGTAGTATCTTAGAGAACTAAACGGCGAGGATAGCTTTCTTTTAAAAATAGTGGATGGTGTGATACCGTAAGAGTTAGAAAAATGACACGTTGGGAACGATTGCATCATAGGCATGTCATCCATCGGCCCTTTCAAGTCACATTGACTCCAGAAAAACACTTTTGGGCGAGTTTGGATGAGATTATTTAGATACGAAGTCCAGTCAAATTAGGCTTATATTAGCACACGAATTTTTTCCCGGAAAAAGTTGTACCGGTCCGCCAATTGATCACCTCTAATTCAAAGTTCATTTTACTTTGCAATTAGTCACGTAACTGTGAATTATAAGTTAAGTTAGTCTCAATCGAGTGGTCAAAACGACTTCATTCGGATCCCACCCAAACCACGTGCGGGCCTAAAATGGGCCCGACGGCCCATAGAGCCACGTGCGGGCCGCGTGCGGGGCGAGTGTCACGTGCGGAGCACCTGCCGCGATTCCCCCTTGCCCCAGAGGCCAGCGAAGCGAATTTTCGTCTCGGTCGCGTCTCCCCTTTCCTCGTTTCCATCTGTACGAGGCCCTGCGCAGTAGATCGACGATCCGGCTCGCTTCCCTTCGATTTCGCTCCGCAAAAACCTCACCTCGCGAAGAATCTCCAAAGCGAATCCGCGAATTCGCTCCCCCGCTTCCGCTCGATGTACGCCAATCTAGCGATCGTTGACGTGAAATTTTTTTAGCGTCGATTGAGGAATCGTCTCACACGGGAATTCTTTCGTCCCGTAGCCATCGAGCTTGACCCGCGGGCGTCGGCGTGCCGTGTTGTCCGGGGGGCGTTTCGGCGACGGACGGAGTGAGGTGCGGTGCTGGGGGCTGCTTCGCGGCCTGATTTCCGCTCTCCAGGTATTTGCTTAATTGTCTTCAAGCCTGCCAGATGCGATTTTTTTTTTTTTTTTTTGACCCCTTTAGTCGCGGGATTGGATTCGCGTCCTCCGGTCGATTAATTTCCTTCGATTTCTCGTTCGGTATCATTCGATTAGCTACCCTGTGTCTGTGTAATGGAGAATGCGAAAGGCTGTGTGGTTGTTGACTGCAAGTTAGGAGTTTGATAATATGTCCTTACATTGTACGCCGCGCCTGGCAATCGTTTCTAGTGTGATTTCGAGTATTGTGTGCGGGTCGTACTCGGCGTGATTTTTGTCGAGCGGTTGATTGTCTCTGTCTCCCTTTTTTCTTCTCATTTGTGCATTCTTTCCCTTAGTCTGTTCTTGCAACTACTAAATTGTGTTTGCCACTTTCTTTTTATGTCTAGATTTGAGGCAGCGCTTGTTTGAGGACTAAGTTCGTGACAATATGGTTAGCAATCAGCAGAACCTTTGATTTCGAGAATTGTTCTGATTTATTTCCTGACAGAATGTGGAATATGATGCTGTGCATGTTCTTGATAGTTATCCTTTTTTTTTTTCTTCAGAATTATCTTCTTGGAGCATTTAAACCATCCTGCAACGTTTTTATCACATTTGCCGATGGGAAAAACCGTAAGCAGGTAATCCAAGTCTGCTACTGTTCGACTGATTATTACTGGGGAGTGGAACGATTGTCCTCGCTTGATGAAAATGGTTATCAAAATAATTTCCAAATTTTGAGATCTTTATCCTTTGTGGGGGTTGTTCTCTGAATACATAGATCCATGCACACTGATATTAGTTGCTCTAGTCTGGGAAAAACCATTCAACATAAAGCATACTGCGAATGTAGCATAAGCATCAGAACAAAAGTTTGTCTTTGGAAGTATTGTGTAAATGGTAATTATGCATCTTATCACTGGTATCGTGCCCAAAAGTCTTCGAATTTGGTTCCAAGGCCTCAAGCTTGCAGCACTGTTAGACTCTACTAGTCACAGGCGCCTTTTCATTTTCTGTTATCTCAAGTCTAGATTAGTTATCAGCTATCTTTTCATCATCATTGTCTTCATCATAATTGCATCACAGTTGATGCAAAAGGGTTATATTATGCAATATCTCTATAATTCTTGCATCCCCATAGGTTCCTCTGAAGAAGGAAAATGGCCAAACTGTCATGGTCCCACTATTCCAAAGCCAGGAAAATATATCTGGCAAGGTATTCTTCTATTTTTGTACTCAGTGCCAAGTATTGCAACACCCACTATTTTGTGAAAAAATAGCTTCATGTAAATATGGTTTCAATTGGTTGTCATCCAGGTATCAATAGAACCAATTCAAGGGAAAAAGGTTGAACACAATGGTGTAAAAGTTGAACTCCTGGGTCAGATAGGTTAGTGCCAGCTACAATGTGATGTTAGAATTATGCTCTGGTGCTTTGAGAAGTCTCTTCTCCGACTTTCATGCCCCTCATTTGGTGATCAAAGAGTGCATTCTCCATTGCAAGCAAATAGCTGAATCTGACTATGCTATTGCTAATCTATTCTTCTGCTCAAGCAACTGCACGTCTTTGTGTTTTCATTTTAATACATTCAAAAATGTTATCTACTAGTAGCAGTAGCTATTGGCTCTGTTGTTTTTGTGGATGGTGTTATTGTTTGAATTTTGAGTGGGTGAATCGTCTTCTGCTCAAATGGAAGTCGTCTTCTTAAATCAGCTGTAATTACAATTTGAGTGGCCTGCTCTAGTTTCTAAAGATAGTTCTCATGTATTTTCTTAGAGAGAATTTCGTTCCGTGTTGGAGGTCAATTGCTCTCCAGGATAACGTCAATGAATGCATGACTCCATAGTTCTTTTTCCTTTTTGAGGCTATAAAGAATTGTATAATTGCGCTTATCTTGTACTTTCGATCGAGTTGGCTGGAGAGTTGTCACGTGAATTGCTGTGGTCGATATTTGCAAAAATTTGACAAATTTTTATGTTGATCCATAGTGATTGTTGCTTTTACTGTATAGAGAAGGTTCTTAAGAAGAATATGATTTTAAGGTTGTTTTGTATCAAGATGAATGCCATAAATTCAAGCCAATGCTTTGATGGAACATTGTAATGGTCATAGGCAAACATCTTTTTAGTTGATACTAGTGCTGAAAGTTTTTTTTTCTGGCTTTATTAATGGCAAGCTTTTCTGAATGGAAAAGAGAAAATGCTTACTCTAAACTTTGTATATCTGGTTGTGCATATTGACTTCCTTTTATCTTCCCTCTTCTTTTTTAATGATTATTTGTTGTAGTCAGTTTAACATATGCATTTTTGGCCAGTGTATTTAAATGATTGATCTTGTTTTACTTTTCAGAGATGTATTTTGACAGAGGGAACTTCTATGATTTCACTTCTCTTGGTGAGTTTCACTTTAGGGCTGTCTGATGCAACATGATAACTACTTTGTTGTTTTATGGGTTATGATCCATTTGTTAGCATCGAATGATGCTTATTTGTGTTCTTTCATTTGCAGTTCGTGAGTTGGATGTCCCTGGTGAATTATATGAAAGGAAAACATACTCGTTTGAATTTTCTACGGTTGAAATGCCTTATGAGACATATAATGGAGTTCATGTGAGGCTTAGGTAAGTGCTTTGTCGAATTCTGTGCGGAGAAATATGGCTTACATGGAGGAATTCCAAACAACTTCCTTACATGATCTCACACTATCTTTTGTTTGGCAACTTGACATGTTCTATATTTCTGGTGCTCTCTTTAGTGCTTTCAGCTCTATGCATGTGCACACATGTTTGTCCATATATCTAAGCATCTCTGTATGTACTCATGATGTGCTTTTGCTTTTGCTTCATGCTGACAAGTGATGAGCTGTCACTAAGACCAAGTCCATAGCGATCTCAAACTGCTTCATAGGTTCCCTTTTTTAAATTCTGTTTCCGACAAGGCCATATTTTGGTCAGTCAATTTATATGAATGTGTGCCGTGATTGACTTAATGCCTCTACTTGACTTCTGTTGGTTTCGGTTGTCCAATCCACTTTTTCTAAATGAAAGGAGTCTTTGATCTGTGTGTAAAAGTTGTTTTAGTTGTCTTGTCCACTCTTGTCAGGTATGTCCTGAAAGTAACCATCAACCGTGGTTATGCTGGAAGCATTGTAGAATACCAGGATTTTGTGGTAAACTTATTCTTTTCTCTGCCATTAATAGTCGATTACTATACACATTTACAGCTACCGTCAATTATGGCATCTCAAAGTTTTTGTTTTATGGTTGTCTTATTTCATCAGGTTCGAAATTATACTCCGCCACCATCAATAAACAATAGTATCAAGGTGGGAGCAATGCTCTGTTTAAGAGTGGTTTTCAACACGCTTTCAATTTTGTCATAGTTTTTTCTATATATGGGGATATGATAGAAGCATAGGAAAATTGTTCCATAGTCTGAGAGCTCCCTTATCTCACTTTTATTTGACATCACATGCATAGTCTCTTCATTGCCACAATTGTTTCTCAAAATTCTCAATTTTCATTGCAATTTTTGTGTCATGTAGATGGAAGTGGGAATTGAAGATTGCCTGCACATTGAGTTTGAGTATAATAAAAGCAAGTGAGTTCCTTTCCTTTTTCTTTCTTCCTTTAAGATCTTGCTGGACCTCATTTGCTTTGTGGTAATCTGAGATGCAAAACATTCTTTTTAATATAGGAGAGTGCACTGACGCAATCTGTTTTTTTGTGAGACTAATTATCTCGACCACCTGTCCATCATCACATTTTTACTATGTAGACATCGCAGATTCTTGGTCTAAACAAGGATGGTTTTCTCATTTTGAATAGGAACTTTTTCATTGCCTGTGCAATTTGCATGTGTTGCAGGTATCATCTGAAAGATGTCATTATTGGAAAAATATATTTTCTTCTCGTGAGGATCAAGATAAAAAACATGGATCTTGAGATCAGGCGTCGAGAATCAACGGGCTCTGGGCAAAATACCCATGTTGAGACAGAAACCCTCGCTAAATTTGAACTTATGGATGGTGCTCCTGTCAGAGGTATAGTCTACCAAACCTTGTGGTTTTGTATTTCACTACCAAACGTCTATGTTCTTATGTCATGTTGTATGAAATGTTGTCATTTTTAAGGAAGGTGTCTTTTTTGTCTCGTCTTTGGATGCTATAGACCTGTTGCTTATGATGAGCACTTGATGCAATGGCTCATAAGCATGTATTTGCTTGTACAGGTGAATCTATACCCATTAGATTGTTTCTTAGTCCTTATGAATTGACGCCAACCTACCGGAATGTCAACAACAAGTTTAGCGTGAAGTACTACTTGAACCTTGTTCTTGTTGATGAAGAAGATCGACGGTATTTTAAGCAGCAGGAAATCACAATATTTAGGTTACAAGAGACATCATCATGATCCAAGAAAATCAGCGCAGAATTGGTCTATTGAAAGCGGAAATTGACTCCCTTGTGACAACTTGTAAGGCCTTTGAAGTTTAGGATTCAATAGTGGGACAGACAACTTTTGGCTTGTAAAGGGCAACTGCTGATTGTTATACCAGCTCTATCACGGTTTTGTTTTTGGTGTTGTTGCTGCGGTTGCCTGCAGGGATGAAGAGAATAACTGGGTGGCTTTTATTATGGATGATCTACCAGTTAGTGTCGTAAATAAGATTCTGGTACAGCATGAGGTTCCTTGGTGCTTTCGCAGAAACCGCATATACTCCATGGCGTTTAGACTTTATTTGCAGAAAATATCACACTTAGTGCATTGACATGTGTTGATTGGTCATTATCTTTTTCTGGTCCTTGATGTACTCTGCAGTCTTCTTGTTTTAACATTGCTTCTTGCCCGTATATATTTTATATTACTGGATCATTATTTTTGCTTGACTTTCGTTGGAGTTGATGGCTTGATACTGATGTTATGTTCTTCTTGGCTAATGAAATTTATTGTAGATATGAACTACTGGAGAATGGCGGATATATTTACCAATTAGACTCTGGGAATTAAATGTGCGGCAATTTTGGACAGACGCAAATCTGCAAATGTGACGGATTCACCATGCCTAGTCTATAGTGCCTGAAACTTTAGCGTCTTTTATACCTCTTTTTTCCGATAATGATTTTGATCCTTTTGAGCTGATGAAGGGTCTCTAGTCTCTTAATTCCTCTTTGGCCATAGAGCGGATGAAACTTTTTCTTTTTGCCGAAGATAAATTGGAGATGCTCTGAGCTGCGTGGTAATAAACGAGGAAATTTTGGCCATTTCTCACACGAAAGAAAATTTCGTAATCGATGCATTTTTCAACTCCTGCTTCATTCATTTTGCCACACGTATAGAATGGATTCAAAAAAGCGCGAATTCTTCTACTTCGATGCATTTGGGGACGGATCGGAAGAAAAAATCGATGTTCTGATTGGAGATGCATTCTTGTAGTCTAACTCCTGCAAGATATCAATGATCAAGCTGTCTGGCTTACACGTTTATCAAAGTACTCATCGTCCGACTGGCGACAGGCGACATTGACCGCCATATCCCATGTGATATTTATAAATGAGAAAGATAAAAAAAGCGACGATATGATGCTGGAATTTTCACTCTTCAGAAGCTGCCGGCAGTCCCTCCTTGAACCATGTATACAAGCCCCCTTCTAAATGGTAGACATTGGTGTAGCCGTTGAGCACCAGCAGGTATGCAGCAATAAGTGATCTGCAGGAAAGAGCCTGATGAGTAACTATCGAACGATCTCCAAATTAGAGGATTAAATCATGATTACCTTGATTGTTGTCCTTCGGGAAGATTTTGAGATGGCTTCATCGTGCCGCCGGCTGAGCAAGCCACGATTATCTTGGCATCTTTACCGAGTTTGGATTCCACAGCTGTGGCAAACAGGAGGTTAAGAAGATCAGTCTCACATCTTTCGCAACACAGGGAACACCGTCAAAAGCAAGATAGCGCAACAAGGCTATACTGGTTATGAAGTCTGGGTTCTCCTCCGTGCCCGCGAAGATGCCAAAAAAGGCGAATGCAGCTCGCCTCGCAATGTCCCATGCCGTCCATTCCTTGATGAGCCTATATATTTGCACGTTTATTGCCCCCGGCGGATGAGCCTACCGTATAAAAACGAGCACACAATTTCCTCAATTCAGCATGTCCAATTGATCCAATTCGTGGTCGTGCAAAACTTCAAGATGATAGACAGCAAATCAACTAGCTAACCTCCTTGTATTCTGCTTCAGGTCGTACATCAAGAATTACGAACTTATTTTCCTGCTGAAGGCGCAGTGCTTCCTTCACATCCACGCTCCTCACCTGGAAACAAGATATTCAGCTTAATTCAAAAGCTAATTCAAGTTCCTGATCTAGGATCACTGAGCAAATCCATCCCTTTTCAATATTTAGTAAGTTAAGCCCTTTGTCATGTTTTACTTCGTTTGGCATCTCACCCAACATTTAAAGGCAACAGAAATGTCTCTCTCTGGCCGTAGGAGACAATTAGGATTGACAGCATGTCTATTTAAGTTCGTCTAAGTCATTTGGACGTTCAAACAGACATGAGAATTCCTGTCAGATGGAGTGTCCTCTCTGTCCCAGGGACAGACTGTTCTCCTTTTGCACACGTGAATGAGCATGTCTATATATGCGAGAGAGAGAGAGAGAGAGAGACCCTTTTCTGGAGCAGCAATTCCCTCTTCACCTTCCATTCTTCTTCAGCTAATCCCTCAAGATAAATTAGAGAAAAATCAGTTCGTGTTGGTGAAGTTAACTGGCCAGGAGTTCAAGATACTCCTGAGACATATTCACTTCTCACTTAATTCCGCGAATATGAACATTACCAATGAATTGGGAGGCCAACTAGCCACGGTATGAATACCTGGTGACTTTGCAGGCTTTGTTGCTGCGCTCATGACTTTCAGCCCGCCTGCAACAGATCGTGTCGACAAGCTCCTGTGCGAATGCCCGAACGATCCGAGCGCGGCGCGGCAGGGGGCATGGTCGTGAGCAGCCCTTGGAGTGAAAACGAGAGGCGAGGACTGGAAATTGGAGTGCAAAGAAGATGAAGATGCTGGATGGGGCGTGACCGAAGTTAGACCCGCCATTTTCTTCTTCCTTCTCTCTTATCCCCGGAGCTTCAATCAGCAAATGCGGCACTTGGAAATTGTTATGTTAATCAAGACTGGTCTTTTGATAGTATGACAAGGAAATTTGGCAACAAGACTTCGTATTTTCTTGGTGAGTTCTTTCGGTATGTTTTCTGGGGATATTTTTCTGCACACTTGAGGGTCTACGGACGATGGGGCCACTTGAATTGGAGATTGAGGATATTTATCTTGCTCAGAATCTGAACTTGTGGTGGACATTCTATATTGCCCTTGTTGATGTGGCTTTGCTATTCTAGCCTCATCCATCTGATACTTTCCTTTCTCCCGCGGGCCCTTCCATTGAGAATGACGGAGGCTCGAGAAGTAATAACACGAGGCAATACATGTTGAGATGCATTTGAATCGCGGAATATTATAAATCTCGCGACTTCTACCGAATCCAACAGTTTGAAGCAAGTTTGTCTTGAACTTTTAACTTCTGCCTTTTTGAGGCAATGGTCAGATTTATTTTTTTTATCGATCATACTCTATTACTATTTTAATTCTCATTCTTATACCTTTGCCTTGTCTCTATGTAAGACGTGGTAGTCGAAACTAATATCTAAAACTAAATCGTCCCCACCTTAATTCCCCGAAAATGTGCGAATTCGAACCTTCCACCTTCCCCTTTTCATGTGGGAAGAGTGGCCACTACATAGCATGGAAATGGGCAACGAGAACAATAAGGGCATAAATTTTTCTGTAGATGGCAAAAGCTGTTGCCTTTCTTCTGATAACGGGCGTTTTCGAGCTTTCACCTTTCCAAAGATCTTGGGGAAATACTTTGACTGTTTGACAACTATTTTGAAATAGCTTTCAAGTGAAAGTCAGCATTGGGAAGGCTGAAAAGCCCAACGCTTGTAGGGACTAGCTTTGAGCTTTCAACATTTGACAAAATGCTAAAACTTATTTTTTTTTCCAAAACTATCATCACTCATTCTTCAAATTTCTTATTTTGCTCTCATTATTATTTTTTTAAATGCCAAAATAATGCTAAAAAAATCAAATTTATATAAATGCTAAAAAAAACTAAATATATTTGGTCTTTTTAAAAAAATATTTATATATTTGATTTTTTTAGCATATATATTTAATTTTTTTAGCAAAAGTATTGTCAAAATTTATATTTGAAAAGTTGCATACATTATTTTTTCGATTTTAAACAAATGAAATTAAAAAAAAACTAATATTAATAACCCAAAGGGCTTTTCAAATGTCTTTTCTACCCAACGGCATTTCTCTCAAAATTGTTTTTCAAAGCATAGTTTACTAAACGGCCTTTGCATTTACCAAAAGTTCTTTAGGCTAAACTATTTTGTATTTCCCAATGGGCTTTCAAAATACTTTGAACCAAACGCACCCTAAATTTGAAGCCAAAATCACAAAACTTCCCTTCCTGAGTCTTAGGAACTTGTGAAGAACAAGGCCCTAATGCAAGATTGAATAAAGCATTATGCAAATTAAATAAGAAAATATCCAAGAGTCCCTATTCCTAACTTAATTGTTAATCTTTCCTCATTATTTATGTAGGGGTAATTTAAGAAAAAGCGAGAAGAGAGATAAAAAAAAAATGCCTTAATATAAAGATAAATCAAGGGAGAAAATTATCTAAGAAGTCCTAAACTTATTATACGGTGGTCGATTTAATCTTAAACCATTCGATTGTGCTAACTTAGTCCTAGAATTTTTGACAATTTGTCATATTTAGTCCTAAACTTTTCGATTGTGTTGATTTAATCTTAGACATTTTGATGTAGTCCTTTTGGCCGATTATCCTAATATGTAGGATTGAGCTGGTAAATTTTCAAAAAGCTTTGAGACTAAATTGGCAAAAGATTCATGACGAAATTGGCAAATCATCAAAAGGTTGAAGATTGAATTGGCCGTCTTACAATAAATTTAGGACTTTTTGGACAATATCTTTAAATCGGATTAACTCTAAAACTAGGATGTGGCATCACGCGTGCAATGCATGTGTTTGTTATGTCTGGAGAAGGGAGAGAAGGAGAGAAGATGTAATATTTTGGGGGGGTTTGGAGGAGGCCTTTCGAGTGCCTACGTCTTACTTGTCCCGAGCCCAAATTAATAAAATTACTAGCCATCATCTATCGATTAACCTCTTGCAATATCTCACGTAATAATAACTAAATTTCATGAAAGAATACACAGATTCTTCCTCTCATGGCAAGAATCTCTTGGCTTCAAAACACTTGAAAGGCACCAATTGGATGCAATTAATTCTACTGTTACGAAATTACAATTTAAGAACGATGATGGAGAGGGACGGATAGGTTGGATTGAAGGTTTTGGTGAGTTTTCAATTACAACCCAATTTTTTGGGCCTTTAAATTAAGTTTTGCCTCCATCGAATTTTCCTTATAAAAAAAAAAGCACGGTAACTCATTATTGCATGTAATTTGCCCTCCACAAATTGATGGATGGGGTACAGAAAAGCTTTGAAAATTTTGGCAGGTATTGCGAGTAGAAGAAATTTTATCCAAGGGTAAAATCGCATAAGGGACCCGAAAGAAAGCGAAACAAACTCGTGTTCTAACTTGAGGTGCACAAAAAGAACTAGGTTTGAGGCTGAGGAGACACTCAAACAAGTCAAGATTGTTCAATTTGGAACGGTTCAAGATGAATTTAGTAGGCATGTACTTGGTACATTTAATAATTTTTCTCAATCGAGTGAGCAAGATGAGGAGAGGTAAGAAGAAAATATAAAATCTTGTTGGCAATTTTATTTCGATAATCATAGACCTGTTAAAATGGGCCATAGACCTATTTCTTATTTCATATTTAATGGGTCAAGTTGTTATGTGGATTAGTTATATTCACTGAATGTGTCATGAAAGGGTTTCAAATGGTAAAGCCTAAAATATTATATATGCTAAATGAGTTTATAGCTTATTTAAATCCAACTCACTTCTATGACTCTCTTTCGCATTTGCTCACCCGCGTCTCTCTTCTCAATTTTCCATGTCAGCACTTGCTGGCATTCATATCAAATATTTCTGGCCAAAATTGATTGGAATGACTAAATTTGAAAATCGTTAAAAGGTTTACAATTGAATTAGCCAAATTAAAATGTTTGTGATTGAATTGGTATGACTACAATTGATTTAGGATTTTTTTTTCATAATTTCTCCTCTTTTTCATGAATAGACGTGGCCATTGAATTCAACAAGCCTCATTTTTCCAAAAGTGCTGTCTCTAAAAAGCTCTACGTCGATTGTGCCAATTTACGTCCTAATCCTCAATTTCACGTAAGGCTGGCGAGATCACATCCTCAGCTTACCATATTGATCGTGCCAATTTACGTCATAATTCTTGATTCCACGTAAGGCTGGCGAGATCAGATCCTTAGCTTGCCATATCGATTGTGCCAATTTGTATCCTAATTCTCGATTCCATTTAAGACTGGCGAGATCACGTCGTCAGCCATTTTTTTTTTCTTCTGTTTTCTTTTTTATGGGTGAAATATGACACTTTGTAATCCACCAAAGTCAACTCGACAAGGATTCCAGCGCAAGGGGGATGAAAACTCAGCTCTAGAAAAAAAAAAAAAAAAAAAAAAAAGTGGACAGATATGATTGCAATAGAGCTATCGATCATGTCGTGTATTATTTAAAAATGGTGTAAAAGCAATAAACTCATGTTTTAACTTGAGGTGCCCACATTCTATATGTGCACAAAACAGAACTAGGTTTGAGACCAAAGAGAGGCTCGAACATGTTGAGACTATTCAATTTGGAGTGGTTCAAGACGAATCTAGTAGGCACACAATTGGTATATCTAATAATTTTTCGTGATTGAGAGAGCAAGATTAGGAGAGGTAAGAAGAAAATGAAATCTTGTCGACAAAATTATTTCAATATCTGTAGACCTGTAAAAATTGGCCATAGACCTATTTCTTATCCCATATTTAATGGGTCGAGTTGTTATGTGGATTAGTTATTTTTGGTGAATGGGTCATAAAAGCATTTGAATGTTAAAACCTTAAATATTATGTATGCTAAAGAGTTCATGGCTTATTTAGACTTAATTTTTTCTATGACTCTCTCTCATGCTCGCTCACCTCATGCTCTCATCTCAGTTATGTCGTCAACGTCAGTGATTTCTAGCCAAAATTAATTGAAATGACTATATTTGAAAATCATCAAAAGGTTTACAACTGAATTTGCCAAATTAAAATGTTTGCAATTGAATTAGTACATTGCAATTGATTTAGGACTTTTTTTTTGGTCATATCTCTTCCGATTCATGAACAATGAGCCTCATTTTTCCCAAAAGTGTCGTTTCTAGGAAGCTCCATATCGATTGTGCCAATTTACGTCCTAATCCTCAATTCCATATAGGGCTGGCGACTTCACATCGTCAGCTTGCTTTTTTTTGGATGAAATATGACACTTTGTAATCCACTAAAGTCAAGTCGAGATGGATTCCAGCGCAAGGAAGATGAAAAGTCAGCTTAAAAAAAAAAAAAAAAAAAAAAAAAGTGGACAGACGTGATGGCAATTGGGCTATCGATCATGCCGTGCATTTCATTTAAGAAATGGTATAAACAAATTGCGAGTAATTACGCATCTTTATTAGGGTCACGACGCCCCTGACATCTTGTTGACTTCTTTTGTGGGAATATTCACAAATTGTTATAGCTTCTTTTCAAGCCTGAAGGATATTTTTTTTTTCTTTTACAATATATAACCATTTCCATTGTAATTTTGGACCAACAAGAGCACGAAATCACATACGTATCATAGTACCGCACGTAATCATATACGTAGCATAGCACCGCACGTAATCATATACGTATCGTAGCAATAAGTCATGGTGACTTGAGCAATATATATGAACACGCCCGTTTCATTTTACGAAAGAAATAATATAACAAAGGTCATAGATGTCGCGTCCATATGATGTCACTGAACTCCCTGCTTATCATACAAAAAACATGAAAAATATATGATCGGTTCCATCTGTAATGTCAAGTCGTCCAGGTCGTCTTCGCAATTGATGTGGCTTATGCGTAAAGTTCGTCAAAACAGAATCCTTCCATCAAAATTAAGCATCGGGTGCATCTTACAATATACACAATTTCGCTCTCTTGGATAACAAAACCCTAACGTGCCAATTATTGGGAAAATATGGCTTCGAATTGGGTAGAACGATGAAAACAATTTTAAAACGTAGGCAACTCTTTGTGAAAAGTTGCGAAAACGAATAAACGTATTTTTTCGAAATTGCCCAAAATGAACAAAGGTGTCCATTCGTAAGAAGATAAATCCGAACAAATGCAACCCTTTGGGAAATGTTGCAAACCGAACGGATATCTTTTTCAAAGGTTGTCTTAAAAAGACATAAACAAAAATTCGGAATAATAATTATTTAATAAATAAAATTTCGAAATTATTTATTTATTAATTAATTAATTTCCGAAAATTCTCAATAAAAAAAAAACCTTTGAATTGATTAAAGTTAATAACCATACGAAATAAAAATAAAAATAAAAATAAAATAACAAAGGGAGTAGTGCTAAGTGCTAATTGCACACCCGCACGCGTGGGTATGGTGAGGTCTAACCCATCCCGACCATTCTTTTAGATATACAAAGGAAATATCATACTTATAAATTAGCCAATTTTCTCTCATTCTCCTATGTGGGACAAAGAGAAAAGCACTTAGTTTGTTTTACAAACAAACTTCCAACACCAATTGCTGCATTTCTGTGGTGGATCTCTGCGTAAACTTTTTCGTTGTTTGTCAAGACCCTTCTTTGTCTGGCTTGCTCAAGATCGTATCATCATCTACATTTTTAAGGGAAGATCGGTGTTCAAATCTGGAAGTATGTTCATCGGACCTAGTTTTTGGACTCATTTAATGAAGTCTTGAGGGATGGAGAGAGAGGCATGGTTATGGACATCACGTCTTCTAGGTTTTTGATTAAGATAAGATGAGAACCCTAAAATGGGGAAGTACGGGAAATTCAATAAAAAATATGATAAATTTAATAAATATTTATGAAATATTTTAGTAATTTCTCCTCCATTTCATAAATAGACATGGTCATCGAATTCAACAAGCCTCATTTTTGTCAAAGTGCTGTTTCTAAAAAATTCTATGTCAATTGTGTCAATTTACGACATAACTCTCGATTGCATGTAAGGCCGACCAGAGCACATCATGGGCCTGTTTTTTTTGTTGTGTTTTCTCTTTTGTGGATGAAATGTGACGCTGTAATCCACTAAAGTCAACTCGAGAAGGATTCCAGCGCAAGGGGATGAAAGGTCAGCTCTAGAAAAAAAAAAAAAAAAAAAAAAAAAGGTGGACAGATATGATTGCAATATAGCTATCGATCGTGTCGTGTATTCATTTTAAAATGGTGTAAACAAATCATGGTAATTTGAGCAATAAACTAATGTTTTAACTTGAGGTGCCCACAAGCTCCATGTGCACTAAAAGAGCTAGGTTTGAGGCCGAGGAGACAATTGAACGGATCAAGAGTGGTTAAGTCGAAATGGTTCAATACGAATCTAGTAGGCATGCACTTGGTACATCTAATAATTTTTCACGATTAAGTGAGCAAGACGAGAAGAGGCCAAAAGAAAATATAAAACATTGCTGACAAAATTACTTCGATATCTATAGACCTGTCAAAATGGGGTTGCGTACCTATTTCTTAACCCCATATTTGATAAGCCAGATTGTTATGTGGATTAATTTTATTCAGTAGGGTGTAGCCTGAAATATTTCGTATTTTAAATGAGTTCACAGCTTATTTAAACTCAACTCCCTTCTATGATTATCTCTCATGCTCACTTACCTCATACTCTTATCTTAGTTTGGATATGAATTTTCCTAAATTAAATCAACTATGAAAGTATTTTCGTAATATTGGTTGAATATAGATCACTAGATTTGTATTGTGGGTCAATTTGGATCACATTAGATCATTTTCTCCTCGACCCGGCGCACCTGTTTGATAGGCTTAGAATATTTCTCACTTATATATTCTTAATATTAAAAAAAAAAACAATTTGCAAAAGTCACATGTCCCAATGGGAAAGGAACTCACCACTTATCATATGAAAAACATGAAAAATGTACGATGGGTTCCATTTGTAATGCTAGGTCGTCTTCGCAATTGATGTGGCTTGTGCATAAAGTTCTTAACACAGACTATTCGTCAAAATGGAACCCTTCCATCAAAATTAAGTATCGGGTGCATCTTACAATATACATGGTTTCTCTCTCTTGTATGACAAAACCCTAACGGGCCAATTGCTGCATTTTTGCGGTGGATCTCTATGTAAAATTTTTCATTGTTTGTTGAGACCCTTCTTTTGTCTGGCTCTCTCAAGATTGTATCATTGTCTACATTTTTAAGGGAAGGTTGGCATTCAAATCTGGAAGTATGTTCGTCGGACTTGGTTTTTGGACTCATTCCATGAAGTCTAGAGAGAGAGAGAGAGAGAGGGGCATGGTTATTGACATCCCGTCTTTTAGGGTTTTGGTTAAGATAAGATGAGAACCCTAAAAAGTGGAAGGACGGGAAATTAAATGAAAACATGACAAATTTAATAAATGTTTCTGAAGTATTTTGGTAATTTCTCCTCCATTTCACAAATAGACATGGCCATCGAATTCAACAAGCCTCTTTTTTTTTCCAAAAATGCTGTTTCTAAGAAACTCCACATCAATTGTGCCAATTTATTCCATATAAGGTTGGTAAGATCACATAGTTAACTTGTTTTTTTTTTCCTTTTTTGTGGATGAAATATGACCGTTATAATCCACTAAAGTCAACTCGAAAAGGATTCCTGCACAAGGGGGATGAAACGTCAGCTCTAGAAAAAAAAACAAAGTGGACAAATATCATTGCAATAGATCTATCGATCATGTCATATATTCATTTGAAAATGGAGTAAACAAATCACGGTGATTTAAGCAATAAACTCATGTTTTAACTTGAGGTGCCCACATTCTCCATGTGCACAAAAAAGAACTAAGTTTGAGGCCGAGGAGACACTTGAACAGGTCGAGATTGTTTAATTCGGAATGGTTCAATACGAATCTAGTAGGCACACACTCGGTACATCTAATAATTTTTTGCGATCGAGAGAGCAAGACAAGGAGTCAAAAGAAAATATGAAACATTGTCGGCAAAATTACTTTGTTATTTGTAGACCTATCAAAATGGGGCTATACATCTATTTCTTAATTCATATTTAATGGGCTGAGTTGTTATGTGAATTAGTTTTATTTAGTAAATGGGTCACAAAATGGTTTCGAATAATAAAGCTGGAAATATTTCGTGTTTTAAATAAGTTCACAGCCTATTTAGACCCAATTCCTTCTATGATTATCCCTCACCTCGCTCACCTCGTGCTCTTATCTTAATTTAGGTATTAATTTTCCTAATTTAGATAAACTATGGAAGTGTTTTAGCAATATAGGTGAGATATGGATAACTAAATTTATATTATATGGAAATTGATCAAAATATGTTAGATGAGTCAATTTAGATTGGATCATATCATTTTCGCTGTGACTTGACACGCCCGTTTGATAGATCCACAATATCTTCACCTATATATTCTTAATATTAAAAAAATCGGCAATTTGCAAAAGTCACGTGTCCCAACGGGAAAGGTGGACTTTTGATGGAGCATCGGAAACCAAGTTTTATATGAGGGCACGCTGAATTCCTCTTCTTTGAGTGTCATTCGACTTATGCGGAACTCGGTGCAAGAATATCATGAGAATAGATTCCCCGATTTTATTTCTTCTTCAGATAAAAATTTAATTTGTACACTGATAATTTGAAAAATAAAAATAAATCAAAAGACAATGTCGGAGCGAAGATGTGTGCTGAACAATGATCTTCTTTTCAAGGGAAATTATTTAAAAAACTCTATACCTATTGCACTAGTTCCAATTCAGTCTTAAAATTTCAAATTTGACTAATTCAATCATAAATCTTCCAATAATGTAATTATTTTAGCCAATTTTGAAAGGAAATCGTGAACATGAATACTGACTTTCCGACATAAGTTGCTTGCAGTGACATGAACAATTTTTATAACATTTTTAGTACTTTCTGCATGTTTTTAATATTTTTTTAATATTTTTTTCTTCTAAACTTGGCCAACCCTCGTTTGTGACTAGCAAAGGTCGGGCAGCAACCCTGCCATACTTGGTAGGAAAAAAAAAGGAAAAAGAAAACAGAAAAAAAAAACTCAGGAATTTTTAAAAAATCTATGAAAAATTTCCGTGTCAACACCGGCCATCCTACGTGTTGCTGTCGACATTCATATCAGCGATTTTCAATCAAGAATGATTAAAATGACTATATTTGCAAATCATTAAAAGGTTTATTATTGAATTGATCAAATTAAAAAGTTTGTGATATACTAGAAACTTTTTTTTGTGAGTAATTTCTCTTCTGTTTCATGAATAGACGTGGCCATCAAATTCAACCAGCCTCATTTTTTCCAGAAGTGTTGTTTCTAAGAAGCTCCGCATCGTCCTAATATGCTGGATTCCGTGTAAGGCTGGCGAGATCACATCACCAGCTTGTTGTTTTTTTTTTTTTTTTTTTTTTTCCGGATTAAATATGAAACTTTGTCATCCATCAAAGTCAACTTGAGAAGGATCCCAGCGCAAGGGGGGACGAAAAGTCAGCTCTAGAAAAAAAAAAAAAAAACAAAGTGGACAGACATGATTGCAATAGAGCTATCGATCATGTCATATATTCATTTAAAAATTGCGTAAACAAATCATGGTGATTTGAGCAATAAACTCAGGTTTTAACTTGAGGTGCCCACATTCTATATGTGCACAAAAAAGAACTAGGTTTGAGGCCGAGGAAAGTCTCGAACGGGTCGAGACTATTCAATTCGGAACAGTTCAGGACCAATCTAGTAGGTATGTACTTGGTACATCTAACAATTTTTCACAATCGAGAGAGAAAGACGAGGAGAGGCCGAGAGAAAATATGAAACTGTGTCAACAAAGTTACTTAGATATCCGTAGACCTATCAAAATGGGTCATAGACTTATTTCTTAGCCCATATTTGATGAGCCAAGTTGTTCTATGGATTAATTATATTCAATAAATGAGCATGAAAGGATTTCGAATGGTAAAACCTAAAATATTACTTGTGTTAAATGAATTTACAATTTATTTAAACTCAACTCTCTTCTATGATTCTCTCTCACGCTCGCTCATCCCACGTTGTGATCTCAGTTTGGGTATGAGTTTTCTTAAATTAGATTAATTATGAAAGTGTTTTAGCAAGATGGGTTGAATATGGATCACTAGATATGTATTATATGAAAACTAGTCAAAATGTGTTAAATTGGTTAACTTTGATCTAATCATTTTCGCCTCAACTTGGTTCACTCATTTGATAGGTCATAGATTTGTGTCACCTATGTATTCTTAATATTAAAGAAATCGACAATCTGCAAAAGTCATGTGTCAAGGGCACATTGAATTCTAGCTCCTCTGTGAGTGTCATTTGACTTATATGCAACTCGGTGCATGAATATCATGAGAATAGATTCCCCTATTTAATTTCTTCTTTAGAAAAAAATTGATTTGTACACTGATATTTTGTAAAAAAAAAAATCAAAAAACAATATCGGAGCAAAAATATATGTGCTGAACGATGATCCTTTGTTTCAGGGGAAATTATTAAAGGGTTAATACCCTAAAAAACCCAAAACTGGTACACTTGTGACAAATTTACCCCAAACTATTTTTTTGACCACCAAAAATCCCAAACTGGTATACATTTGACAAATTTACCCCAAACCGGTACACTTTTGATAAATTTATCCTCTATTAGTTTTTGTTAAATTTAACTGTCAAATTATTAAGTTAAATGACACATGACAGTTGACTGGTATAACAATTTACGATTTTATGCTCCGTTTGTCACAATTTACAATTTTTGTGATTTTTTTGTAATATTAATCTAATTTAGCAGAGGGTATATTTGTCACAAATTTACCAGTTTGGGGTTTTTTGCGGTTGAATAAATTAGTTTGGGGTAAATTTGTCATAAATGTACTAGTTTAGGGTTTTTTTTTTTTATAGTCAGTCAGGGTAAATTTGTTATAGGTGTGCCAATTTGGGGCTTTTCATGGCCAAAAAAATAGTTTAGGGTAAATTTGTCACAGGTGTACTAGTTTGGGGTTTTTCAGGGTATTAACCCATTATTAAAAAACTTTAAATCTATTGTGTTAGTTCCAATTCAGTCTTAAAATTTCAAATATTTTGATAATGTGTCAATGTAGCCTTCTGGCAAACTTTGAGGCGAAATTACTAACATGAACGCTAACTGTACGACGTTACGTTGCATGTACTAACAGACAATTTTTATAATGTTTTTTTTTTTGAATTTTTTGTATTTTTGTATTATTTTTTTCTTCTAAGCTTGACCGAACCCTCACTTGTGACTAGCGAGGGTTGGGCGGCAACCCTCGCTAGACTTGATAGGAAAGAAAAAAGGAATAAAAAAGAAAGAGAAAGACAAAAGAAAATTTAAAAAAAAAACCTCATAAATTTTTTAAAATATATAAAAAAATTTCATGTCAATGCTAGTCATTTTAAGTGTCATTGTTGGTGTCCGCGTCGATCAAATGATTATATTGATAAATCATCAAAAGGTTTATGATTGAATTAACTAAATTGAAAAAAATGTCATTAAATTAGTGTGAATATAATTGATTTAGGACTTTTTTTTTTTTTTAGCAATTTCTCCTCTATTTCATAAATAGACATGGTCGTCGAATTCAACGAGCCTCATTTCTTCCAAAAATGCTGCTTCTAAGAAGCTCCGCATCGATTGTGCCAATTTACGTCAAAATGCTCAGATCGATTCCACGTAAGGTTGGTGAGATCACATTGTTAGCTTGGTTTTTTTTTGGATGAAATATGACACTTTGTAATCCACCAAAGTCAATTCGAGAAGGATTCCAGCGCAAGTGGGATGGAAAGTCAGCTCTAGAAAAATGGGATCATGCCGTGCATTTCATTTTAAACAAATGGTATAAACAAATTGCGACGTAATTACGCGTCTTTATTAGGGTCACGACGCCCCTGACTTCCTGTTGACTTCTTTTGTGGGAATATTCATAAATTGTTTTAGTTTCTTTTCAAGCATGAAGGATGTTTTTTTTCTTTTACAATATACAACCATTTCCTTTGTTATTTTGGACCGACAGGGAGTTTTGAGAAGCGTCTGAAAGTATGTAATCATATACGTATCGTAGCAACATGTCATGGTGATTTAAGCAATACATATGAGCACATCCATTTCATTTCAATCTTTCTATGCGCTTTTACGAAGGAATTAGTTATGTCAACATGACGTCATTGAACTCCCTACTTATCATTCAAAAATCATGAAAAACATACGATTGGTTCTGTCCATAATGCCAAGTTAGCTTCGCAATTGATGTGGCTCACGCATGCCAGTTAAAACGATCAGGCGCATCTTACAATATATATGATTTTTCTCTCTTGTATAATAAATAGCTAACGTGCCAATTGCTGCATTTCTGCGGTGGATCTCTACGTAAAATTTTTCGTTGTTTGTCGAGACCCTTCTGCCTAGCTCAAGATCGTAGGATTATCTCCATTTTTAAGGGAAGGTCGGTGTTCATATCTGGAAGTATGTTTGTCGGACCTGGTTTTTGGACTCATTTCATGCAGTCGAGAGAGAGAGAGAGAGAGGCATGGTTTTGGACATCACATCTTTTAGCTTTTGATTAAGATAAGATGAGAACTCTAAAACGTGGAAGGACAGGAAATTATATTTCTGAAATACTTTTCAGATTTGTACGTGTGGTTGGAATTGATTCATGTGAAGTTTTTTTGTTTTTTTTGGTCGAAGATTCATGTGAAGTTGGTGGAAGTAAAATTTAATCAATTCCTATCGTGATCAAATTAGGTAATGTGCCGACGAGGACATTGTGTCTTTTGTGCAAATTTGCCTTACAATACTATGATTGCGATCTTGTAATAGAAGTGAGCCCCCCCCCAACCAATTTTTAAAAGTTAAACATTGGGGGATGCTCCAACGTGAATTTACCTAACTTGATTTGGCACAACCAATCCGATGCGAGCAGCTGCGATACGATGTGACGAAACCCGTTACGTAATAGGATAGTGAAATTGCAATTCTGCTAATTGATGCAATGGTAACTATCTCTGGTGCGACTACGAAAACTTCAAATGCGATGGATCCAATTATATAGAGCAAAATCATATGAATTCCTCATGTTCTGGAGTGCGTGCACGTATGCGTAGATAGAGAGGGAGTGGATTAATTGTCTAATGACTATATTAATCTCTCCTACACATGACTGAATCAATCAACAAAATGCACACAACCATTTGCTGATACAAACATCAAATTTAAATAAGGACATTACGATTTTTCGAATCGAGCAGAGCACGCGTGCGGGCAGTGGACGGCCATAATTGATTAGAGGACGTTCTCTTTCAATCGGGAATGAAATAAAATACGATCCATTACACAATCATGGATCGATAATAGAAGTACCTATCAAAGAATTTATTATAATGAGGCGGCCGCGAGCTCAACCTTCCCCACAAAGGGCAAGGATATCCAGCCAGAAAAGAACTTTTACACTGTCTTTGATGCATTCATTTACGGCATTTCCTTTGGTAATTAGGAACACAACATATGGAAGTTCGACACGTGCAATGAAATGAGGTGGGCAGGTTTCTTGACACGATCTCCTCAGGATCTGCAGACCCTCGTTAGGATTCGTCGATTAAAGGATGCTGTTCCGACCCCCGGAGCCAAAAAAGAATTTTAAGTTTTAGTCGGGATAAGATAAGGCCCTCAAGTTGAACATTTCAACTGAGGAAACAAACAAACGGGTTGGTTCTATTGATCCTGGCCTTTTGATAAAAGAAGATTCTTGTTCATCTTTCCATTTATAGGGTTTCCGGATTTTGCTCTTTATGGATTTTGAGATTCTTGTTCATCTTTGATTATGTTCTATATAGCACCTCTTGACAAGTCAAGAGGCCTCCTTTATGTTGTTCGAATAGATTTTATATAAATCAACCCTTGTATTTCTAGAGTTAAATTTATCAATTTTGTGGACCGTATGTGTTTCCATACTTGTGTCCTTTCACATGGTATTTAATGGCATCGCTTGTGTTTCTAGCATTGTATGTATGCTAAACTCGGGAGAGCTTTTTATTTTCTTTTCCTAATGACAGCTTGAAAAGATAATTCAATGTTCAAGTAGAGTCCAAAGTTTTCAGAATAAGAAAGAAAAAGTGGGCCAATCAAGATGCTCTGCCGTCACGGGTGGCAATATTGGGATGATGCCATTGGAGATTTGGGAATAAAATTCGTGGGATGATGCCAAGCCGAAAACCCTAATGTTTATTCGATTATTATCTTAGCTGTTAATTAAGGTTATTTTATTAATTAAGGTGCTGGGTACAGACTAACAGCTACTGTTTATTGCTGCCTGGATCTATATATATACATATAAATGTACATATTTACTAAGACCATAGTTTTATGTGCAAACACGATGGTGACGAGACGTATAAACTTCATTAGATGCACCGTCAAGGCAATAACATAATACTTTGAAGAAATTGATTAGATTACATATAAATTTAACAATCTATTAGACCAAATCTTCACATATATATCTTTGATTGATGTATCCCGAGTCCACCTATATATCTTTTGGAATGACAATAATTCATGAGTTATGGCACATAGTATGGGAAAATTGTTTGCAAAGCTCTAAACCTATTGCACGTAGTCAATTCAATCATAAGTCTTTCAATTGTGTTAATTTAGTCTTAAACCCATTGTACAACGGTCAATTCAATTATAAGCCTTTCAAATGGGATAAATTAGTTATAAACTTTTTAATGATTTGTCAATTTAGTTATTTTGGCATGAAATTCTTGACGTGGCAATCTAACCAACACTGAATATTCAAGAAAATTACAAAAAAAGTCAATTTTGCCAATCTGGTTCTTAACTTTTTTTGGACCAGGTGAGTCTTAAACATTTTTGCATTTATGTCAATTCAATCCACCTAACCAAATTTTATTGGCCGACGCTGACATGGCACAACCAATGCTGACGTGGCATGTCCAGCGCTAACGTAAACAATTTTTAATAATATTTTCATATTTTTAAAATTTTAATTATTTTTTATTTTATTTCTCTTCGTTCTTTTTTTGTCTTTTTTCTTCTTCCTCTAGCCAAGGCAACCAGCTAGAGACAAGCCCTCACTAGATCCAGCGAGGGCGAGCCTCACCAGGGGTGGTGATTACTCCAACAACTAGCAAAGGAAGAAGGAAGAGGAAAAAAAATAAATAAACAAAATTTTTGAAAAATATTAAACTATTATTAAAAATTGTCCATGTCGGCACCACTTGTGTCATGTCAACACCGATCATGTCACGTTAGTGCCGATCAACTAAATTTGGCCGGATGGACTAAATTAACACAGATGCAAAAGATTTATGGCTCATTTAGCCAAAAAAAAAAAAGTTTAGGATTAATACATTGAAAAATCCCAAACTGGTATACGTGCAACAAATTTATCTCAAACCATTTTTTTTTTACCATGAAAAACCCCAAACTTATACACCCGTGACAAATTCACCCCGATTGACCATAAAAAATCATAAACTTATATATCTATAACAAAGTTACCCCAAACTAACTTATTCGACCGCCAAAAATCTCAAACTAGTATATTTGTAACAAATATACCCCATGTCAAATTGGATTAATACCACAAAAAAATTAAAAAAATTGTAAATTATGACAAATTGAGAGTAAAATCATAAATTTATATACCAATTAACTGTTACATGTCATTTAACTTAATAATTTGACAGTAAAATTTAACGGAAACTAACATAGGGTAAATTTGTCACAAGTGTACCAATTAGAGGTAAATTTGTCAAATGTGTACCATTTTAGGATTTTTTTGTGGTCAAAAAATTAGTTTGGGATAAATTTGTCATAGGTGTACTAGTTTGGGATTTTTCAAGGTATTAACCCAAAAGTTTATGACCAAATTTACACAATTATAATAGGTTTCAGACTTTTTTGATAATTCTCTATCGATTGTTCTATATGGAACAGTTGATACTAACATGAACAATTTTGTCAATTTTTTTTTAAAAAAAAATTTTCTAAACTTTCTTCTCCTTCTTTTTTTTTTTTTTTTTTTTTTTTCCTTTATCCCTATGTCGATTGCCTTCGCCGGCCTAGGCACATGTATCCCTTTCTAGAGGTTGGTGATGGTTAGGTGAGGGCAACCCTAAATTCAGGAGATTTGTTAATGATCTTGTTGTCGAGATTTGGAGGGGAGTGTCATCCAAACCTCAATTGCGAGATCTGATGACGTTGCACTATCGAGGGAGGGAGGGAGGAACATATTGAATTTTGTAAAGAGTGACATAGCCAAGGGGAAAGGTGGAGCTAAACATGACAATGATAATAGAATTTGGTGATGGTAGCGACGACCACTCCAGTGGAGGAGGTATGGTGATCTAAGTAGACCAATATTGACATGCAACACGCGATGTAACACGACATGACACGCCAACACTTCGTTTTTTTAAAAAAAAAAGAATTTTGACACGTTAAGACACGTTATATATAAAAATATATATTTTTATATATGCATGATAAGTTATCATTTTATGATTATTTGAATCAAATTAATTTGATTCAAATTCACAAATAAATAAATAAATACTAATAAAAGAGCCTATAATGAATTTACGCTAAAAACATTAATCCATCATTTGTTAATGACATTCATTGTTTCAATTTGACAAATTTAACTCAATTCCAATAATCCATAAAACTAGGAGAAAAAAAAAACAAATAATCCACATTTTGGGACTCACATGTCAGAAGAGAAGAGAAAAAAATAAATTTAGGAGGTGAATTGTGCGTCACAAGAAATGAGAGTCAGAAGAAAGAGAAGATTAAGTTTTTCTTCTTTCCACTTTTATTTTATATATATATATATATATATATATATATATATATATTTACATGTTTACATGTTTTTGTCAAATATATATTTACTTTTTGACCCATTATTTATTGAATTTTTTTTAAAATTGATCTCGTACATGTTAAATCACATGTCGGAATTTCTGAACTCACATGTCAGAATTTCATACTTGCATATCAAAGAGTGTCAAAAGAATTAACTAGGTGTCCGAAAATCCAACACCCGTTGACCAAGTATCGGAGAGTGCAATTGACACAACACAAAAGTTCTCAAAAAGTGTCGGTACTACTTAGATGGTGACTACTCAAAAACATAGGAAATGAGAGAGGTAGAGCAAGTTAGGTTTGGTCGAAAGGTGGATTGCTATGAGTCAATCTATTAACAAAGGACTCGCACAAATAATACATAACTAGCCTCACACAATTCACTCAAAACTTTAGTAAGGAACACTTTCCATCTGTGTTACCATAACTTAATGCAACATTCCGAAATAATATTGCCTAAAACCATCAAACTGCACAAAATAGAGGGTGAACCATTAGGGAGATTTGAATTGGGGACATGTAATTACGTACCACTAGACTGCATATCATCTTTTTTGTCAAATCTCGTTACTTATAATATATTATATTTGAATCTTGTTCAAAATAATTCTATCGTATTTCCGTCTTTTCATTTATTGGAGCTAATATACTTTTTGCAACTTGGAAAAAAAGAAACTATAGAAATAACGTTCGGGAAAAAAAAATAGTTGCCTAAAATCATATTAAAGATGAGCCTTTACGACTAATATCTTTGAAAAATTTCCAAAATAACACATATTATAAATATTGTTTAAATTGATAGTAGTTGCAACTTGTATAAGCAAAAGATACCTAGGCTCCATTTGTTTCATAAATAAGAAATGATTTGAAAAATATTTTCCAAAATATGACCTCTTGTATTGCTTACAAAAATCAATGAACGAAAAATATTTTCATTATTTATGAAAATATTTAGATAGAAATTGTTTTTTGTCATAAAAACGTGTTTATTTTAAGCAGTAAAATTTATTATTTTTGCAATTATATAGTTGCCTAAAGGCGTTTTTGTAGCCTTCTTAATTAAAATGACTAGCGTAATTACTCACAATAAACACTACTTCATGAGGAATTCCCCTATGTTGCCAATGTGAAGATCCATTTGCATTGATAAATCCAAGGTATATCTACAGAAATAACAAAATTTCACTCCTTTTTTGGTCCGTTCTATTCTTACTCTTAACTCATTTTCAAACTTTTACCATACTCTTTTGCAACCCTACACTTCAAACTAAACGTCCCTACTTCCAAATCCAATCCCTTGAGAATGTGGAAAATTGAACTCCTCGTCTCCTTTTCATGTGGGTAGGGTGACCACCAAGGCAACCCTAGTGGTTAACAAGATTTCACTTAAAAGAGCAAAATATCTTATCTTTTTAAAGCACTAATGTGGGGGTGTAGTGGGAGAAAGTATCGTTCTTCCACCAAATAGTTTTATCTTTCCCAAAAATGTTGCGATTCCATTTTTCTCCCATAAACATATGGTTTTATCTAATTTATTTTTCCTTTTTCTCTTAGGCTGCATTTGCTCGTCCGAATTTTTAATCGGGATAAGACTAAATAGGATAGAATATGAAATTTAGGGGATTTTGATATATCCTATCAACTGTTTGGTGATTACAGTAATAAAGTCGGATATATTCATATTATATCATGTAAATTATTTGGTATAGATGATACATTAGTAAAAATGAACCAAAAAATTTATATCCGGAGATGGTAAAAATCTCTTGCGATACTCTTGCTTACTTTATTTTATTTGGTTTTTTAATTTTATTTTCCCCTCTTTTATTAATTAATTTCTTTTTATTTTTCCCCTCCCATCATTCTCTAATAAAATTTTATTAAATAGTAGACTGTACTAATATAATCAAAATACTAAAATATGTAAAATATATAATAAATGAATATATATATATTATTTTATAAAAAAATAATTAAATTCGAATATATAAGAATAAAAATAAGATTAATTAAAATAATTATATTATTATTTTTATTTGAATTTCTTATATTAGAATTCAAATATTATTTATATTGAGATATAATTTTAATTTTGTTAATTTAAAAAAAATTCTTCTAGAAAAATAACTATCTCTCAATCACTCTTACTCACTTTATTCTATTTGCTTTTTATTTTATTTTCCTCTCTTTTATTAATTTATTAATTTATTTATTTTTTCCCTTCCCACCGTTCTCTAATAAAATTTTATTGGATAGTAAATTGTATTAATATACCTAAAATACTAAAATACCTAAAATATATAATAAATATAAATTTATATATTGAAATTATTTTATAAAATATAATTAAATTCGAATATATAAATAAAAATAATATTGAATTAAAATAGTTAATTTTTTTTTGTTATTCTAAATTTCTTATATTATAATTCAAATATTATTTATATTAAGATATAATTACAATTTTGTTAATTTAAAAATTCTGTCATTTGATAAAAATAACTTTCCTATTATGAATGCTAGAAATCATATTCACCTTTATCCCACCTCCTCCATGGGATAATTTTATCATGTCTATATCTCCCTTATATCCCCATTTATCATGTCTTGAGCAAACACCAAATACAGGATATGATAAATTTTATCCTATTTCGAATTTTATCCCGACTGCCAAACGCAGCCTTATTGTATTATAAATCTAATTGAATATTGTATTTTGTAATTTTTCAACTTATCTTTTAAGAATCCAATTGTACTTTTGCTCTTTTATATTTTCAAAACAATCTATTGATGTATCTTTCATGCATTTGTATTGATTTTTGATTTAGTTTTATTTTGTTGGAATCCTTTTAAATCCAGCTTTAAACAATTCATTTATTTTCTACATGTATTTATTATATAAAAATCAAATTGAGGATGAGATACTGCAATACTATGACAAACAATACCGGTAATCTCTATCTTATTTTTTCTTGATTGAATTGCTGATAAACCATTGAGTTCTTTATGATTAGAAAAACTATCAATCTCCTCTAAAAGATTAGTTCATCTTTAAATGGGTTCATAGGAAATTTTTTATGTGAGTATATATTTTCAAATTTAACTTACCTGGTGGTCCGCTTCAAAATTAACTTCACCTATAGTCATTTTGTAAATTAATTTAATTTATTTAATCAACACATATGTAACTTATCTTACTTTATTATTGCCTAACACAATATGAATATAAATAGTTACCACGATTATTGAATGTCTTGAATAATTAAAATTTCGCATATTCTAATAGACAAAGTTAAAACTTCAATACGGTTTATTAGTTCACTATCTAGTATAAGAACACAACAAGAGAATTCATGCGATTATCCTACCATCTTATGATATAAACATCTTACCAAAAAGACTTTTTTAAAACAAAAATAATAATGCCAAAATAATCTATATTTGCTAAAAAGGTGTTCCATATAGAAAATTTAGCTTTTTTCTGCGATCCCTTCTAGTACTTTTTTTTCATAACGTGATTGGTTCGGTTGGATAACTCTGTGTATATTATACGCGTTATCTTTCTCAACTTTGTCATACATATCAATGATCAGGCGCATTCGAACCCGTACTGTTTCACGTGCGTTGGCAATTAAAAAAAAAAATACTCCCCCGATGCAGTGCATTTGCCTAATGCTTCTTTTAAAAAATCGAGAAGATAAACAGTAAAAGGCTTCAATGTAGTGGAATTCCTAAAATCCTGATATCATGCTTAGAAAAGCTCCATTCTGTATTATATAAGTTCTCTGCAGTGATGGCCATGTCCTCTCTTGTGCTCTTTTTGCTTACAAAACCCTGTGCTTCATCTTCTCTCCGCACACGCATATATAGAGAGAGGAGAGGATGCTCCAAGCTCTCCATCCATGGAGGAAACCCTAACAAGTTTGGAAAAACCAGGAGAAAAAAAAAAAAAAAAAGAAGGAAAGCTGGAGAAGTAGACACGCGTGGTACTGATCCGGCTCATCTGTCGATTCCTCGGTAGTCGTTGTCCGTGGCCGTCTTCCCACCGGCTGAAGGCGAGCCGAATCAATATCACTCTTGTATGCTTCTCCTCCGCGCCACCCTCGAAGCCCTAACATGTTTGGAGCTTCTATTAGAAGAAAAGCTGGAGAAGTCGGACACGGCAGGTACTGATCCGGCTCATCTGTCACTTTCTAGGTCACCGTCCAGGGCATCTTTTTTGCCGCCCCACCGCCCTCCGTGGAAGCAGAATGCCGCCGGCAATCACCCGAGATAAGTTCTCACTGGATGCATATGCTTCTTTCAGTACATATCAATTCATTCACGTTATGTTACTGTGAGCTGTGAATTGGATCCAGTGTTACTGTGTTTTCCCGTTTCCCTTCCTGCTGTTTCGGCAGCATCTGCTTGTGGCTGTATGAATCGGGGCTTGATGATGCCGATGCATTTTACTCTCTACACATCTTCAAGTTTTCATCAGAAGCTGAGATTAAATTTCATCTATAAGATGAACAGCTTATTAAAGCATCTTTTTTCAGAGATTCTTCCCAAACTCCTTCTGTGGGCTGTTGAAAATTAGAGAGAAAATGTGTATTCAATTGAGCAAAATAATAGCCAGCCGGCAGATATATATTTTTATATTTATATATGTATGTATGTATGTTTAAAAAAAAGAGAAAGCAAATGTGGTACAGGGATGTCTAATGTTTTCAAACGACTATTTTTATATCATCATATCTTTTGTTGGAGTTTCTATTTATTTATCAATCTCATGCGCATGTTGACTATGAGCAGATGGAGTTCTCCACTTCTTTTTCTTTCGTTTAGCATAAAATCTCGAATCAACTACTTATTTAGATGTATACATAGATTGTCTAAGTATATCATACACGAATCTATTTTGCTCCTTGATATGTGATGTTATTACTTAATTGTGACATAACTTTGTTTTTTTTTTAATGTACCAGCCTCTTCCATAACATTTTATAAAGATCCGGTCGAGAATATTTCAGGTGCGAATGATATAGGGTTTCTTTAGACTACTTAACATAAGTCTTTCTCTTAGGTTTTTCCTTCAAAGTGATTGGATATAGTTTTCTTGATGAGTGGTTAGCTTCGTATACTTTGACATGAGATAAGTGCACCACCAGTCCCAACCTTTATGTATAAAATATAATGGATTCAGAACTTATCGTTTTATTGAATTAAGTCCCAGACCCGCGAATATTTCAATTGATTCAATTCTGCGCTCAACCTGTATTGAAATTGTAAATTAGTTCTAAAACTTATGTTGAAAAGTTTTGAGTTGGAGGTATCACCTGAACAAATTTTAGTCACCATCGCTTGATTTTTTAGGTTACCGCCCCAGACCGAAAGTGGATTGGATTCAACGACCAACGGGAGTCCGGCACGCTGTTTTAGGTTATGAGTAAGTATAGTGAAATCATTCTTTAACCTATCTTTGCACTTGTTCAACACGACAGCGGCTCCTCCCAAATCCGAAAGGCAGAAACGGAGGGGGCTCAGGCCCACACTCATCAAATCTCTCTCGGGCCCAATCAAATGGGCCGGGCCGGCACTCACGGCCCGAGGAGAACCGGATCCCGCTTCCTCCGGCCCACGGGCCCGGGCGCGCGCGTGGCGTTCCCTCGCCTAGCGCCGCGCGTGGGGCCCACCACACTTCCCGGCTCGGGATCATGTCAACGTAAAAAAATTGCAGAAATTCCTCCACTGACTGACAAGGTGATTCTGTGTCTTTCTCTATAGCGGGGCAAGAAGCCATGCTCCTGGTTTCTTCGTCGTTCTGCACGGGTCAGTCCTCTCTCTCTCTCTCTCTAGCTTGCTTGCGGCATATCTCGGTGCGGAGGATATTCACCGGTTTGTTCCGAACGCCTTTATTCCGATCCTCCCTGCGATTCGTGCTTCTCCGCGAAGCAATCGGGCGTCGTTGTGAAGCCCAAGCAACGAATGATGTCGGTCCCCCGGATCGCCCCAATGGGCGTTCCCGTGATTAGGGTTTCGATGGGATTCGAAATCGAGCCCCGATGCTTTGCTTTCTAGCGGACTTTGGCTTTCGGTGGTGTGTGTGTGTGTGTGTGTGTGTGTTTTTTTTTTTCTTTTGGGTCTGGGCTCTTGGGTGGGTTGGTGATGATGGTCGCGTACCCGGCTCGTTTTGATGGGTGTTTTTGGCTTTTTAATATAAAATTCCTTCTCCGTCGGTCCCCGATATAATAATACGAATCTCCGCTCGAGCATAGATCCGCTTCGGCGGAAACTTGTACGCTAAAGCCACGCCTTGTTCGTGCACATCGTTTTGCTGCTCAGGTTGTGGAGTCATTGCTGGGTTTTTTGGGTTTTCGCTCTTCTGGGTGGGTTTCAATGTGAGGGATTGATGTTGGGTTGTTTTTCCGAGTTGGGTTCTTGTGAATCGCATTGTTTTGTTTGCTTTCCCGTTCGCCGTGATTCGTTTCCTTTTCTGAGCTCGGTTCTTGTTTGTTTTTGCTCGAGCAGTTGGGTTGTTGGAGCTTCAGTAGTGGGTTTCGATGGCGGAAGTCGTGGGGCCTCGGATATATAGCTGCTACAAGTGCCGTAATCATGTTGCGATTCACGATGATATCATATCTAAGACTTTCCAGGTGAGGCCTCCTTCAAATTTTCTTTTCCAAGAAAATGGAGTGCCGATTGTTTGGATTGTTTTTTTTATGTGAATGAAGGTTGCAGTGGGTTCTGCAATCCGTATGTTTGCTTTTCGAATTAGAAGAATTGAGGCCATAGAGTCCTTTCTCACTGGTTCACTGGATGGCAATTTTGATTCAGGAGGGAGGATGGTCATTTGAATTCGAAATGCAGTCTTGAACTCAAAGGACGGTGGTTGTAAAATCTCTGCTTTAGTTCTTCGTGATAAAAATTAAAACCTTAAAAGCAGTGAGACTAACCTTTTGTGCTAATATGTTATAATCGGTTGTGCGTATGAACAATGAGTTTCAAATTCACTGATATATCCTTTGATGACTCTTTTTTCCACCTTAAGAATTATATAAATAGATCGTACTCGGGTAGTTCTGGCAGATTCATGACCAACTATGTTGTTGTTGTTCTTGAAGTTCTGTGGCCTTGATTGGTTTGACTGCAACAAAAACTTTCAGGATGATTTTGTTTTCGTAATCATGTCCCTAGGGAAGAAATGGCCGAGCTTTTCTGTTTTCTCATGCCATGAATGTTGTTGTTGGGCGCAAAGAGGATAGGCATCTCCTAACCGGTCTTCACACTGTTGCCGATATCTCTTGTGCCGACTGCCATGAGTTGTTGGGATGGAAATACGAGCGAGCTTACGAAGTTTCGCAAAAGTACAAAGAAGGGAAATTCATACTGGAGAAAGCAAAGATTGCCAAGGAAAACTGGTAGCATTCCACAACGTTTATGGGCCTGCTTTCCACTTGTTCCGTCCTAATTTGATCTGTTCAATGTTGCTAATGGTCGTGTTGTACATAGATGCTCTCCCAATTGGAAATGTCATTGTTTCTCACTGTTGATTCTTTCCATATGCTGTGTGGATTGTGGACGAACGATCATCACCCTGTTTATAATGAAACTTGTTGACTGTCTTGTGTTTCTAAGAATTTCTGTGGCATCAAAGGCTAGTAATTGCTGTCTATATATACTGTGTGGTCTCTGTCTTGAAGAGACGTTTTCTAAGTTGTCCAGCAAAATTCCAGAGTCTGACAATGAATTATGAATGGACATAGAATGCGAAAGGTGTCGCATATCAGTTAAGATGCGAATAATAGTAATCACTACTCGAATACTCTCGGTTGAGAAATGGCTTATACGATTCAGGTCGGGGATGCAATGGATGTGGTGCTTGCTGCTTTAAACTCAATTGAGCACTTACTGTTTGTGCATTTCTCTGGCTAGCTGCAACTGCCTCTGTAATTCTGATGGACTGCGTTTCATTCTGGCTTTTAGAGTTTGAAGGAGAATGGTTTGGCTAAAAGCCTTTTACTAGAAAAAATGCTCCTGCTCTTGCTCGTTAATGTTCATCCCGAATGATATCGTTGGAGGAGCCTGGTACTTTTCTTAAGCAAAAGCATCAGACTGTGCATAAAAAGATTGTGCAAAATCACACGGGAATGTTTGCACCTTTGACAAAATTATCCATGGTTGCTCGAACTTAAGGTCATGGCGTCTATGTTCGCCCGAGCTTGCAGCACCTATGGTTGCTAAAGTCTGAACTCGCGACCATGACCATCAGATCCAAGTTGGACGGCAGTGAGCGGTGCTGTCGACATCGGCGAGGTGGTTAAGGTGGAAGGGCAGGCAGGGCGAAGGCCGATGGTGAGAAGGGTTTAGATTAAGGTGATTTGAGGTTAGGGTTCTTTTTTTTTTTTTTTTTTGGTTAACTTTTGTGTTGATGATTCGACACCTATGAGGTGTTAATACTCGGATGGTATATGTTAGCAATCGGACGATCCACGTAAGCAAAACCTGATCGGCATTATAAAGGGTATGGCAAAAAGATTAACGGATATATGGAGACGTTTGGCCAACAACCACAAAAAAGATAAAATAAAAAAAGGAGAGGGATAATTTTTAATATCGGACGACGATAGCGGTGCCATTTTTTGATAAAATCAACTTCGACTCACTATGTAAAAAGAATAGGAATTCAAAATTCAGCTAGAAGGGCAAAAATGAGAGAATCAAAGGAAATCGAGACCAATCTGAAATTGCGTTTATTTACTGGAAAATTCTATTTCGGCCCCGTAACAAACGACAAATTAACGAGACGAGGGGCGGCACGTGCCGGGTCGTCGTCTTCCCTAACGATTTTCTTTTCATTTCCCGAAACGACTCGCCCGAAACGACTCGCCATCGCGATCGCCTCTCTCGCACTGTCACAGAACAGAAGCGGACGGCTCGGATTGCGACTCGAAGGGAGCGATGTACCTGAAGAAACCTCTGTGGACCGACGCCCTGAAGAAGAGCGGCGGCCGCTGCCCCGGCCCCGGCGCCGCCGCGCCGGCGCCGACCGACTCCAGCGACGGCGACTGCGGCGGCTCCCCTGAGTCCGAGCGGGACTCGCCGCTCGCGGTGGTGGAGGAGCTCGTCGGCTTGCTCACGAAGCAGCGGGTGTACCGGGAGGTGACCCTCGCCCTCCGGACAGGCCTCAGGGACGCCCGCGCCGAGTTCTCCTTCCTCCGCGTGCGCGGCCTCCGGAGCCTCCTCAAGTTCCTCCGGTCCGTCTCCGAGTCCGACACCACCATCGAGCTGTTCGCTCTCAGCCAGTCCGTCCGCGAGCTCCAAGGTTCTTCTCGCTTCCCGTCGCGCTCTCCGATTGTTGGTTCTGTCTGGAGTTTGGATTTCGGATTTGGTTGCTCCTGGATGGACAGGAGAAGAGTCGAATGATGAGGCAAATTCGAATTGTTTTTGGTTAACCGAGGGGACAATGTCGATCGTTCGAAATCTCAGGGCCTGTGCATGCCCGAGCTCCGACGTTCCCCTCTCAATTCTGTGTGTGTCCGTGTGTGTGAAGACGGATTTAGTGGCGTTTAGGAGTTGGTTGCTGGTGGAACTCCTCAATGGTCGGAGGCTTAAAATTCTGCTTCTTGGCTCGAGAAAGGATGAAATAGTTAGTGGATTTTGATTATATATGTTTGATCGAGATGGCAGGGGACATGGTATTGCAAATTTCAATGTTTTGTGAGTTTAATCTATGTGCTTGATTTGATGTTTGAGCTGAACTCGGAATTGGTAGCTGAGCGTTTAGGCAAGTTCTTCTGTGCCAGATCAAATTGTATGCTCGAAGAACATAACGGATCCGTTACACCACTTAGCAAAGCAGGCCAATCACGTTTTAGTAAAATGAGCACATGTTCTGGAGTCAAAAGTAGTCTATTGCAAGAGCTATAGATGAACAATGACTTTCTTCATATGACTTGTTCTAGGTTGGTTTTACTCATGTTTGTCTGTCTGAAAACTTGCAGTGGTTCCAGTTTTGTTTCAACATTCATTAAAAGATGCAGAGGAAGGCAATGTGGTGAGTTTGGATCATATTTTCGCCCTTGAGCCTCTGAAGATAACTAGTCCGTCGACAGACGCTGAAGTTGCGTTGGCACTTCGAGTTTTAGAAGGTTGCTGTCTTCTTCACACACAGAGCACCATCTTGGCGCATCAGCACAAGGCTATTCCTGTACGTATAGGCCCAGTTCAAATGTGTTATTGATAGACATAAATTTGTGCTGGACTCTTGGTATGGATCTTTAGACAGTAATTGTATGATTTCAATATGGTAAAATTTCATGTTGCTTAATATAACAACCTGTCGCTTGAAATGCGAAAATGATTCTTGCTTTGAGGATGAGGAGAACTGGAAGGGTTCAAGTAAGTGGGAGGTTTCATTGCACTACAGTTTGATGAGCTGTAAAGTGAAGGCACCGAGTAAAGTGTAATGATTATTTCCTATCAGATGATGGCTTCTGTAAAGATCTTTGCCATCAAATGATGGCTTCTGTTAAAGATCTTTGGATCTTTTCCTTGTTTACCTCCACGTTCCAAATTATACATCTCATTCCATTTTTGAGTGGAATAAATGAACTAGTTTTCTATGAGTTTGAGAGCCTACTGTTTACTGATAAATCTGAGTCTGTGTCTCTGAACTGCTGGATTAAGTCACATTTGGTAATGGACAGGTTTTGATGAACATACTTTCCACTCGGGGAGTGCTGGAGCAAGGTGCTTGCTTGGATGCTCTGATTTCTATCATGTTGGATTCGTCAGCCAATCAGCTGGTATTATTACTCCTTTCTTACTTCAATATGGACAAAGGCAGAGTTACTTGATCAGATTGCTATAATGTTAAATTCATCAACCCATGGAGGTCTTGTCTGTACTGTGCTTATAGTGTTTATAACATAGCCTTTGTGATTGGTTCAGTTTGTTGTAGTTGCATAGCATTAGATGAGGTTCAATTTATGACCAAAATCTCAAAAGTTTTTTCATTATACAGGCGCTTGTGATTCTTAAATTGCTGATGTAGTTAAAGAATGGCACAATCTCGTGTAATAGTTGCAAGCATTTGCTTAGGCTGCTTCCCCTTTTTCCAGGCGCCATTCCTCTGTTGCAAGCATGTTGTGTCATGCTTTAGTGGTTGAGACCGACATAAACAATAGAAAGGCTCAAAGAGATTGAGCCATCTGGGATTTGTGGAAAGACGTGTAGTTGAAGAATTTGAATCTTTTGCTACAGGACTTTGAATCATGCCGTGGAATTGAGGAAGTTGCAGAGCTCATAAGGGACAAACAAATTGATGAGAACCTCAGGCAGCTCTTAAACCCAAATCAAAGCCTTTTCCTGACAATTCTTGCTATAATGTCAAGAAGTTCATTAAAAATGAAACTTTGCTCTCTGATCAGGTTGAAGTGTGGGGAATTCTTGCTGCTGCTCATTGGGCATGTAAACGGGAGGGACAAGTCTCCCATGGCAACTATTCACGAAGATATAAGGCAGCTTCTGGGGGAGAAATCTGCATCCTTGATATGGGCAGCTAGTCAATTTGGCTCAACTCTTGATCCAGAACAGAGATTGACAGCTCTGCACATTCAAGCTCGTCGGGTTCTTGAATCAATCGGCATGTACTGAGCCATAGTCTTTGGGGGTACAAAAATCGGCCCCCTTTTTGCCCACTTGTCACTAGAAGATGCTAGTTGCAGAGATGAACCTTTTCAACTATAAGTAATTTCTGTACAAATGGACTTGGAGCAGTTGCTAGTCATGAGACTCGACCATTATAGACAAATTCCAAAATCCTTTTTCATGTGTATTGATAAAGTATCAAGAGCATCATATATCTCATATGTTCTATGATGAGACATGTCACGGGCAAGAAAAACATGAACTTGGTCTTTGTCCTCTATCCAACTACAGCCTGGTCTCTTCTGCATTCCCCGATCTTTCATCATCCTTCTCATTCTTGCCAGATCAGACCATCTGCCTGCATGGGCATATAAATTCGCTAACAGGGTGTAGTTACCAGCATTGTCTGGTTCCAACTCTATAAGCTTCTGGGCTGCAATCTCTCCTACACCCACATTACAGCAGATGACACAGCCACCAAGCAATGCACTCCACACCACTGCATCCGGTTCCACCGGCATCTTCACTATAAGTTCATAAGCCTCAGCAAGCTGCCCAGCACGGCTTAGTAGGTCAACCATACAAGTGTAATGTTTCAGCGCAGGCTTCACATTGTAACGCGCCATTAAGTCAAAGAAATGGCAACCAGTTTCCACCGTTCCAGCATGGACACAACATGACAGAACAGATAAGAAAGTTACATGATCTGGTTCGTGTCCCTCCACTAGTAGTCGACGGAACAGAGAAATTCCCTCTTCTCCAAGACCATGCATTGCATATGCAGTCAGCATGGCATTGTGAACCACCAGGTTAGGATTTGCAATTTTGTCATAAGCCCGCACCGCATGCACAATGCTGCCAGATTTAGCGTACATGTCGACTAGGGCAGCTCCAATGTAGACGTCAGATTCATACTCAAACCTGATTGAGTAGGCATGGCACTGCTTGCCTCGGTCCATCGTTCCCAATCTAGAGGATGCTGTTAGGATCATCCCAATTGTGTAGGCATCAGGCCTCAAACTTGAACTCTGCATATCAGAGAACAAGATCATAGCCGAATCATGATGGCCATTCTCCACATAACCAGCAATTATACTGTTCCAGGTATAGATGTTTGGCTCGAGATCATCCTGCTTCATCCTTTTGAGAAGTCTTTGAATATTTTCAATCTCATTGCAGCGGGAATAGCCTGATATTAGAGCATTCCATGTTGTCGTGTCCCGTTCAGCCACTTGATCGAATGCCAACTGCGCCGCTACCATGTCACGACACTTGCTGTACATCTCCACCAAGGCCCCACCTACAAAGGGACTGGAATGCAAGCCTAGAACAATCGCATGGGAATGTATCTCCTTTCCTTGTCTCAAAGAAGCCATATTAGCACAAGCAGTTACAACACTTCCCAAAGTAAAAGAATCAGGTTGAACCCCTTCTTCGAATAGCATAGAAACGTACAGTTCCAGAGCTGCATTAAACAGGGAATTGTCTACATATCCCGAAATGAGTGAATTCCATGAGATAGTACTCTTCTTGACACCTCGCTGTTCCATTCTGTTAAACAGTGCCCTGGCTTTCAATATTTCACCATTCTCCAAATACCCAACCATCATGGTGTTGTAAGCTACTTCATTTTGGACAGAAAAATTTTCAAACATGTTTTCAGCACTTGTCATGTCCCTGCATCTTCTGTACACATCTACTAAACCATTCACAACATAAGAGTTAGACATGAACTTATGTCTTGTTATGTAGCCATGAATTTCTTTCCCAAGCTTTAGCTCTTGTAGTCTGGCGCAAGATGGAAGAACACTGGCCAGAGTCCGTGCATTCGGTTCAAACCCTTCTATAATCATTCTTGCTAGCAGGTCAATGGCTTCCTCATCATAACCATTCTGCGAGAATCCTCCGATGACAGCACTCCACGAAACAAGATTCGGCACCAAACCGTCTGAACAAAGCATATTCTCCAAATACTCCAATGCCTCATAGACCATGCCATTGGCAATACAAGCTGTAATGACAGAATTCCACGAGACGTGATCCCTCTGAGGCATACCCTCCAAAACTCTCTTCGCATCTTCTAAGCTTCCGCACTTGCCGTACATATCAATAAGAGCATTGCACACGTAAATATTGGACAGATGTTGGTACTTGATCACCATCCCGTGCATTTGTCTACCCAATTCTACCGCATCAAGACCGCTACACATCTTCATCGCGATCGGGAACAAGAAAAACTCCAGCTCGATGTCCCCGAGCTGTAGTTCCCGAAATAACAAGAGACCCTCCTCAAAAAACCCATGATCCAAACAAGCACCTATAATGCCCGCCCAAGAGTACAAGTTCCTCTGAGGCATTTCATCGAACACCCTAAACGCGTCGCCCAAACGACGGCACCTGCCGTACATCTGGAGCAACTTGGTCTCCACGAACTCATGCCCGCGAAACCCACATTTGAGGGCGTGCCCGTGCACTTGCCTCCCAAGATTCGGGCACTCGCAAGGTTCAAGAACCGAGGCGTAGGCGTAGGAATCGACGGGCCCGTCAAGGAGGGTCAAGCGAGTCCCGCGCGAAAGCTGAGCAGCTTGCGCAGGTCCGTGCGCTCGTCGAGCCTTCGGGAAGGGAATGGCGGTTGTCTTGCGAGGGCCGGCGTCGTCGGAGCCGCGGCCGAGCGGCGGCGGCGACGGCGGGGAGACGGTGGCCGGGAGCGGCGCCAGCATACGCGCAGCCATGTTGGGCCGTAATTGCGACGACAGCGAAAAGGCGGACAAGACTGCTGCAGAAAAAAATGGAGGGATGAGATGAAATTAGCCCTGTTTGGTTACGCGAACATGACTAAACCCGCCGTAGCTTGGTTTCTTTCCGTGAATTCGCGCATCGAGTCCCTGTACTTTTAGTCTCTTTTCGATTCGGTCCTCGTGCTTTCGATGTTGACCAATAAGGTCCCCGCGGACCGTAGTCTATCGTCAAGACGGTTTTAAGGGGAAATCCGGTCGAATTCTAGTGGAATAGTCGACAAGAGTTGGACAGCTGGTTGTTGATTTTTCTACGAGTCGCTCGGAGAAGTCAAAACCGTAATGATTATGGTGAGTTGTTGTCAACTCTATCGGACAATTTTGTCGAGTGAATTCTTGATTTGTCAAGATAACGTGGTATATAGACTATGATTGTGATATGTTTCGAGAGAAACGCGGTGCAAGTCTTAAAACATACCAAAAAGAAAGTGTAAATTCTCATAATTTTCAAATAGTATAATTAGATCCTAGAATTTATTCAATTATTGTGATCGAAAATTCTATTAATTCCATTCAATTTGAATGACTCCATATATTGAATAACTATGCTTTAAAACTTAATTACATGCATTGTTCTAAAGATTGTACTATGTTAGCATTTCTCAATAGTTGAAAGTGAAGAGTTAAAGGAAATGCATGATTGCACTTTTCCAACACGTTTTTGGACTTAATTACTCTATTTAAAAATTGTAAAACTTGACGGCAGTCCGACGACAAGAGCCTTTGCATTCTAACGGTCGCCTTCAGAAGTATTTTCATTTCAACCTTTTGAGCGCCTTCTCCATCCTTGAAGCAAATGATCTTAGATCGGAATGAGTAGGAATGCTGCCGAGAAGTCAAGAACTGAAGACGACATTCTGCATACCTTGGTACCTAATTAGCCTATCTTTTTCTGATGAATCTCTCTTAAGATTTTGTCAAAACCAGCTGCCGATGAAAGCTTATTTCTCTCAACTCAAGCTATCACATTAAAGAGAACCCTCGATCCCGGATTCCACTAAGCGCAATGATCTAGATGAACATAAGGTTGTGCTTCGGATTGACGCAACCATCGATCTTCGAAGAGCAATGGCAATGATGCCATCGGGACGACGCTGCGCGACAAGAGTTAACGGGTTATTTCTCTCATCCCCAATTCCCCATTTAGTAATTATCACCAAACGTACGAGGGGCCAAGGGATGTTTGAAAGTCCTGCCCATTGCAATGACAAATTTAGAGGAACAAAGAGAAAGATTCAAGTGGAAGTTAAGGCAAGATAGATGGCCCCGAGTTTGGCAAGAAAGTGACCCTTTTTCATTGGAAATAGTGGGGGTGGTGGTGGCGCCCAATTCCATTGACCGCTTTCCTCATATGATAATACCGCTAGTGATGATGAGTCATAAAGAATGCTCCCTACACGGCTCAAACACGAACAGCGGCCAACGTGCGTCGGCAACTTGACGTTCCGGATCGGGATCGCGTCGGCCCGACCGAACCCATCATTCATCAGTCCCTCTCTCGACTGGTCCGGCGCTCCCTCGTTCCGTTTCGACCGTGTTCACAAGTGCAGTCGGATATCAAAGCATGGAATGCAAAATGCACGTTTGGATGAAGGGAGTTTGCTGAGAGGACGAGATTAAGGTGCCCCCGCGGCTGCACTTAACGAGGGGAATGTTTTGGCGGGGCCCCTGCTCATGTTAGAGAGAGAGAGAGAGAGAGAGAGAGAAGAGGGCGGTGAAATCTCGGAAGCTGCTTTTGTCGTGAAATGAGCAAAAGCAGCTCGGAATATATTCATTGGGTTTTGCAATGAGTAATGATTTTTCATGGGAATGGATCGCGTTGCCATCACCGTGTATCCGGCCACGTTGGGACTGACTGACTGCAACGAGGAATGGAATGGTGGTGGGAGGAGATGGGTGAATTAGTAAAAATTCTCGGAGGAAAAGATTCAAATATCTTCTGCACAATATCAAATTCACTGGCATCATCTTAAAAGGCGTGTACAAAACTGAATATTTACTCGCGTCATATATCCACAGCAAGATCTTAACGAGTTTCTGCAGCACGGCACACTGATAAACATACTCGATATGCAGTTTCCCATTTTCGAGATGTTGATTATGCATGACGGCAAGGGATTAATGCATTAAAAACTACAAACTTTTTCACAGAATGTTGGATAAAGGGTGTAGGATTCACTTTATAGCAAAGGCGTTTCAGATTTGTTTGACTCTATATCTACTTTGCTCTTCTGATGACCGGAGTAATCTAATCGTCAAAAGGTGCCTGCACCACCACCATCATCACCGCTATCATCATGACTCCAAAGTGGCATGCCATGCCATGCCATGTGAGGCAAAAGGTCATGGGTCGTACCAACCCTAGCTGGTCCTTTCCCTTCTTTCTGGTAATTAATCTTTTCTTCAGATCAGATCCCCCACTTTGTTTCATGAAGCAGCTTTCATGGAGTGGAAAAAAGAAAAAGAATCTCTCCGAGACCCAGACGTTGCTGATAAGACCTACCCTTCTCTGACTCATCTTCAAAGAAAACAGGAGAGAGAGAAAAAGAGGGGGGGGGGTGGTATTTTTCAGCCATCATTCCAACTCATTCATGCTCAGGGGGGAAAAAAGAACACAAACAACAGTGAACATGCTCGTACAGATAATTGCCAATCAACCATTCAGACATCTTGAAACTGTACAAACTGAGTAACGAGACCCATCTGACTTCGTTTAAGCTTAGATCTCTAACTCTCTATTCCACGCTTGAGAACACCTAATACAGTATTCCCAGACTAGCTTCTGAAGCCAACCCCAAAATGAGCTTCAAAGACAAAGGGGAGAGAGAAAATAATAGGCAAAAAGAAAGAAAGGAAAAGGGTTGAAAACCCCATGTAACCCTGATTGTTAGTTCCCATCAAACGCCCCAGCCCAACCAAGTCGATCCAATCCCAAGAAGAGAAGAAATAAAAAGGTTAAAGCAAAAAAAAATCAAAACCCTTGAAGCGTGTGATGATGATCGAATACCAATCTTTCTCAATCAATCACCATGATCCTCCAGTGCCCAGCACTCCATTCCAATAGCCATTTGAATGATCTCCTTGTCCTCTACTTTGAAGACCAAACTGACCATCAACACTAGGAGTACTGGTCACTTGATGCTTCAAACCATCCTCCATAGGAAAAAACAGCTTCGCACCATCATTACTGTCGTCACCATTGCCGCTCTCTTGCAACCCTTGGAGGTTCCCAAGAAAGCTACCACTCTCAAACCCATGTCCAGAAAAACTACCGAGTGAGGATGTCGTCGGTTTGAGACCAAGGAGATGCTGGAAATTCAACCCACCGGCCGCATAAAAATGGGAGCTTGAGTCAGATGCTACAGGCATGTGCGGCATGAAGGAGCTTAAGCTCAATCCCATTGAAGAAGAAGCAATAATTCCACCGCTACTCTTGGGATTTTGTTGATCAGTAGTAGGAGTAGTATCAGGTGGGTATGTTAAGTTTAGGTCTCGTTGGGCTTCATGGCTCTTAGGGTTTTGAGGAAGACTTGACGGGCCCACCACCAGATCAGGAAGCTTGATGAACTTCGGTGATGGTGAAGAAGAAAATGACGAAGAGGGTCTCTTGTTCTTCCTGGAGCCACCACCCACAGGGACGTTCCTGAGGGACCCACCCTCAGTCCAGTACCTCCGACAGGCCTTGCAGAAGTATCTGGGCTGAGAGAGGCTGTAGTTGTTGTAGTAGCAGAACTTGGTGTTGGTTGAACTGCACCTCGGGCAGTTCAGGGCTTGATCCTTATGCGGCCTGCTTGTTGTTGTGGTTCCACATGTCGGCTTGATCTCTTGCAAGCTCACGGACACGGGCCTCGATGATGATGCTATTTCCATTGGGGGGTTATTATTAATCACCCCAAGGAATCCCTGAAATTCAAACAACCCCAGGAAGGAAGGAAGGCATGAAGAAAACAGAATGAATAGAGACAGACAAGGGGAATAAGAGAGGAAACAAACAAACAAAAAGACAGAAAACCAAAGCAAAGGTGTGCTTTGAAGGCTTTTGGAAGAGCGATTATGCGAGAAGAGAGCAAAACAAACAAATTATCATAACTTTTCAGAAGGAAGACAGAAGAAAAAGAGAGAAAAGAAGAAGAAGAAGAAGAAGAAGAAGAAAAAGGTCGGCAGTACTTTCAAGGACTCGAGAAAGATCTCCAAAACGACAGCAACATAAATTCAAGCGTATTTAGTGGAGGGCTTTGCTTGCTGAACATCATCTCATCATCTCATGGGGGAGAAAAGGTAACTTTTTTTCTTTCCTCCCCCTTTCTTTTATCTTATGATTTGAAGTCGAAGGGGAAGGAACAAAGCAATCGAACAAAGAGAGGCAAAAGTTTTTATCCACAAAACCACCAACTACCAACTCGAGCAGAGAAAATCTTGAGCTGAAAATGATTGTATTGGGGGAAGAGAGAGAAGAGAGTACCTGTGCAGTCCACTGAGATGGGGCTGTGTTGTCCATGGCTTAAGAGGGGAGCTGAAAAGGTGAAGGGAAGACTGGGAAAAGAGAGGAAAGAGAGGAGAGAAAAAAAGCCTTTAATGGAGTGTTTGAGAAGGAAATCGCCAACTTTCAAAAGCCGCAGTGGTCTTAAAGCAAAAAGTTGGAAACCCACACAGAAAAGAGAAAGCCGAAAAACATGGCAAAGAGAGAGAAAGAGAGAGCATGTGATTCCATGCGTTATAGCCGCTTCTGTATGAAAAGTGTATGAAGCATGTAAGAGAGAGAGAAGGTAATCTGGTAGTTTAGGTGGGATTAAACGTTGCATTGTTACATCATGGGACAAAGGAATCTGCCGCCCCGCGGATCGATGTGATTAGTGGTGGATGGTCAAATTTTATTCCTTCTTCGGATGTTGGTCTTCGGGTGCGTCTCCACTACTGCTCCCTCCCCCCCCTACTAAAGTTGGATTCCCTCCTCCTGACCAGGTGCACGTAAGTTATGCCCAATAGTTATGTAAGTGATAGCTCTTTCTAGCACTTTATATTGATTTTTGAAATTTTATGCACTGGTGCATGTGAGTCATACCAAAAGTTATGTACATGGCGGAATATAATTGGACTCTTAAATGATTGGGTCGTAAAAAGCTCCCTCGCATCATTTCGAACACTGCTTGTTTGAAGGCTCGATACCATTTTATCAAATTATTCCATACTATTGATATAACTATCATCATTTTGATCTCTTCTACGGAATCCAATGATGCGATGAACTTATCTTGAATGTCGAAGTAAGTATATCCACTTACCTATACTTTGTTTGTTTCGCGAAAATTCAACGATTTGAAGAATTTGTTTTTGTAATTAAGTTATGAAGCTTTCAAAAGTGTAACTAAATTCTAAAATTTCACACATTAGTGCAATCAAGTTATTTTATTAACTCCAATTAATTAGACTAATAAAAAATGTTGGTGTGACTTTTTTATTAATATATGGCGCCAATGTGGCTTTTTTTTTTTTGCAAAAAAGATTTTGTCAATATGGATATTCTTCTTTTTTAGTCCACTTTGTAGTAAAGTGATATATAAAAAATTAAAAGAAAGCCTAAAAGTAAAAGAAGATAACATGAGGCACGAGTTTGTAAGGCCTCCCATGTGCCCTCGCCTGCGGGGTAGCACTGTTGCTATTGGTGGAAAGGCCGGCGAGGACCATGGGGTCTCGGCAATGGCTGGCAACCCTCACCCAGATCTGAGCGAGAGCAGTCAGTCCTCCTTGGATTGGCGGCACTCGTCTAGATCTAGGTGAGAGCTTATGAGCCCCTGCCTTTTCTTCTTTAATAACTTTTAGGGTTTTTTATTTTTTATTTTGTCCATTCATTTTTGTTTTATTTTATCTGGATCATATGATATTGAAGTCGACTTTTGGATATCGAATTAAATTAACGTTTCTAATTTGATGGTCATACAAACTAGAATATGAGGACTTGGAAAACAATATTATCGTGGCCTAACTCAAAAGAGATGACATGGAATAAAAATGGAAATCTAGACCTCGCATTTCTTGAGGTGTAAAGTCATCGAGGCATTATTCCTCGGTCAACCATTTGAATTATTGCACATACTACTGTGTCAACAGTAAAAGCCACAGCATTTTTTTTTTTTGGTAACATAAAGCCACAGCATTTGATCGACTAATTTATTAAGCTAGTGAGGAGAAAATTTGCACATAATATTCCAAGTTCACAACAAAATTTTCTAGACGGTAATGGTAAACCAATCTATCTTCTTTCAAAGTGAAATAAAGGATAGAAAGGAGCAATCGGTGTGATAATTCTTCTTTCATCGCTCGATCTTGTAAATATAACAATGTAATGATACCAACACGTAAGACAACATGTTTATCACTACTTGGGGCTACTTATCTAGTAAATTAGTTAGTTTTCATCTGGTTAATTATGGTTAACCATGTTAGCCTATCTTTCATTTTGTTAATTTAAGTTAGAAACATGGTTCATCTTTACTTTGTCTAAACAGAGACAGAAACTAACGTTGAAGCATTGGCAAATGGCGATGTCATTATTCGTGTCATCCCACGACTCGTTGATTCATTTTTTTTAAAATATTATTTTTATGAAAATATTTTTCAAATTTTCGTTTTCACAAAATAAACGGGGCTCAAGGGAATGTTTTTGTTTTGTCTTTAAGTTTTTTTCCTTCTCGAAGCAGAAAGACACAATTAGAAAGAACGTGGATAAAATTTGCAGAAAGACACAATTAGTCAATATGGATGGACCCCGCCCGCTAAGGAGCATCATCATGCCTGGGGTGGAGGGCCCAAAGAAAAGCCTAAATTCTTTCAAATCCCTACTAATTCTCCACCATTTGCGCAGCAGAAGCTCTCCCTGCATCACCTTTTACTTTATTTTATTTTATTTTATTTCACTTCATTTTACGGTTTGAACTCAGACCATCTTTTCCGTTCAAGAAAAAGAAAGACTTGACACAATTTTAGTTTTTTTTTTTTTTTTTTTCATTCGATTTTTTCATATCTGGTAATTGAAATGATGAAACTTCCAAACATTTTTCCCAAACTGCTGTGTGTTCGCATTCAGCTGTTTCTCTTTTTGAGGCTTACAAACTGTTTTGTTTTGTTTTGTTTTTTTTCCACTAATTCCTTTTCAGATGAAATTGGAAATAAGGATTGGAAAGGAGGATGGACTATGTATCCCATCCGAGCTTTCCAAAATCTACATAGCTCAATCTAGACGTGAATTATATATCATGTATCACGTTTCCAGCGATGTCTCAATGAATCTTAACCGTTAATTAATAAAAATGATGCTTTTAATTGATGGTTGAAATCGATGGAGATACCAACGATAGCATGGTACGAAGGGGTAGTGGTTCGTCTCCCACTCAATCTCAAACAATTTAAAGGCAGGAAGTGCTTTTACCCCGACCATTGGTATTGTTACCTAAGTCCATGATGTCCTGTCGGTCTGTCACGTTTTGAAGCCTTTCATTTACCCAAAAAGGGGAAAGAGGGAAAAGGGAAAAGAGCAAAAGATTTTCACAATGACAACGACCTGATCTAATTTGTACGTACTTTCACTCTCAATTAGGGCAGCCCAAGGCAAGCCAATTGCTACTCTCCTGCATACCTTTGAGAAGAGATGGCTTCCGTGTCGGTAGCTCATTTGCGTCAACAACGCGTGGTGTGTGCATTACGATTTTGAGTTAGCATTGATACATCCGGATTACAATAGATAAGCCAAATCATTCAACTGCTCTCGATACATTGTTCACGTCGACGATGCATTATGCGCTATCCTGTCGTACCGCATTCGAATCTTTTGTCTTTCTTATTTCGCTTCGTGTCATATGAACATGCCTCAAAACACAAACATATTTTAGATGAGTTGCTAGTAAGAGAAACAAAGGCCGTCGAATCCGCCTGTTGGAAACATCAATTTTGCCACTATCTCCTCTAACATCACTCGGGCGTTTTTCAATTTGGGTGCTGTCCAATCACCAAACACATCCAAAACCTCAGTGCTTTGAGAACGAACTCAGCACAGAGAATAATCCAACAAAACCGCAAAGGAGGTGTCATTGTCGGCGCAAACGTCACGTAAGTCCCCCTTCCTTAAGCCACCTTCGCAAATCTTTCGTTATCATTTTCAAAGATTGCGAGGAAATTTCCCTGGCTGCAAAACCCGGCCACCGTATTCAAAGGTCACAAGGAATACTTCGAGAAGCGAACGACACGGTTTTTGAATTTTATCATCAGGGAAACCCGTTTAGTCTTAATCCTCATTGTGCAGCCATCGCCCCCGGACGCTATGTTCTCCTGCTGTCTGATCAGCCAGTTATGTTGTCTGGCGGCGATAGTGATGCAAAATACATACGTGCATCTCACTGGAGCACGCAATAGTCGAGACTGACGCGAATCAGATGCTGCAAGCATCAATCAAGCCAACATAGTTGACAAACATGCACCGAACGGCCATGCACGAATGCATTTTGCACACCCCACATAGCACTCGACAAGTACGAATCACGATTTCTCCAAAAGGAGCAGTAGAGAGCATTAATCAAATACGCAACACGTTATTCTAACCACTAGTTTTTCAGTGAGATGGATAGTTTCTCATACTAGTCCGTGGTGCTACTGAATTTAGAATATAAATTTGTTAGTCGGGGCGAACCTTAGCATATTTGAATGACCCCTAGGAGAGAGATGCACACGCAGGACGTTCGACCTTTCGGTTCACGGTCCAAATGCGCCCATCAATATATGACCAGGCAGATCAATATCACTCTCTGATCATTAAAAGGAGGTCATTCGAGGAGGACCTCTGCTTCGGTACTATGATGTTGTTCCAGGGGAATGTAATGACACTATCGTATTGCAGCCTGATCATTTAAGGCTATCACAAACTTGAGTTTCCAGAGAAATGTAGTGCACTTAGAAATAGAGAACCGACAATGAATCCTGATCATTTAAAGCCACAAACAGTCATAGATTCGACCCCATCACGAACTTGTTAAGAATTTTATTAAAGAGTTCCTCTATGGCACTTGTTAAACAATCAAAAAGGGGAAATCTTTAACTGCACTTACTAGTCTCGTGATATGTGGCTTTTGAAATTGAAATTTTCCTCATTGAATATGCTTAACAAGTGTCCTCGTGTCCCATTTGTTAACACAGATTATGCTGCGACAGTGTTGATAGAAGCTATTGTTCCACGGATATGATCTAAGGAGAAAGCATAAAACCTGCCAAATACGTGATAAGCTTACCCAAACAAGAAGCAGCCAATACGCCATTAGCAGACAGTGGAAATAACTAAACTGACTCACATGACCTTATCCTCGCACAAGGTCATGGCTGACTGTCCTGTATCTAGAAAGAAGGCTAGACATGGATTTGAAGATGACAGAGAAATCAGGCAACTATCATCCGTGAAATTTGTCTGGTTCCTTGAAATTTGCCCACGCACATTTTTCTGGAGGCCAATCGACATGATCGACCATTGGATTAGCAAGAGCAGCCTGAATTCAATGGAACATCAGAAGCAGCTACGCGCTACCCTTGTGTATCATACAACATGCAGGGAGGCAGATGGTAGGATATACCTTGATTATTAACTCAAGACATTGTATACTCTGTCTCTACAATGATCCGAATCCATGATAAACAAAACTAAGGATATAAATGCAAACTGAAACCATTTATTAACACAGTGATTATGCCATCCCATTTATGAACACACAAGATTATGCTGCGACGTTGTTGAATTAAGCTATTGTTCCACGGATATGATCTAAAGAGAAAGCATAAAACTTGCCAAATACGTGATAAGCTTACCCAAACAACGAGCAGCCACGCTTCAATACTGGCTGAACCATATTTTATTAGCAGAGAGCAGAAATAACGAAACTGACTCACATGACCTTATCCTCACATAAGGTCATGACTCTGTCCTCGATCTAGAAAGAAGGCTAGACATGGATTTGAAGGTGACAAGGAGAAATCAGGCAACTATAATCCATGAAATTTGCCTCGTTCCTTGAAATTTACTTACACACACAATTTCTGGAGGCCAATCGACAAGATCGACCAATGGGTTAGCAAGTGCAGCCTAAATTCAATGACCCATCAGAAGCAGCTACGAGCTACCCTTGTGTATCATACAAAATGCAGGGAGGCAAAGGGTAGGGTATACCTTGATTGTTAACTCAATACACTCTGTCTCTACAATGATCTGAATGCATGGTAAACAAAACTAAGGATATAGATACAAGCTAAAACCACCGCAGCATTATCATCTGCTCCGCAAGCTATCACGAAAATGCCCATTTTTTGTCCATCCCCTCTCTCGCCATCTCTGCTACGACTTCCATTCGAATGCATCGACTGCTCCATGACTAACAGCTTTTATATGTTTCTTGTATCAACCAAAAGCAACACTACCTTTCCTGATTCGCTCATCCTAACTCGGTTTTCTTTCTAAAGGCTGAAGAAAAACCACATCACATGATCGAAATAAAACATTACTAAGGACCCTGAAGCTCAAATCGAACGAATGAAAAACCACGAAGAAAGGGCTATGATCCATCTTTCTTCGGCCGCTGTACAAGCAATTGCCGGAGCATACGTCAAACGAAACAGCTCGAAAGTTGCGTTTATGCCATCCCCAAAGCCGCCATTACCAGGTTCAAATCCGAGACTTTGAAGAGATTATATCAACACCAGCTTCATCATTGTACAATCCGAACAGAAAAGAAACCAGACATACTGATGATGCAAAATCAAAATCACTAACAAGCGCGATCCACCGGCGAATCGAACAGCCACGAGCGCTCGATCCAGCCTACAGGATCACGATTCACGATTGCGCGACCAGATACAGCCACGCCAATGCGCTAACTTAGGAGCGAACCCCAAAACAAAAAGAAAAAACCAAAAAAAAAGGACTTAATCACATTCAACGAACACATATCGCCCGAAAGAAATACACAAAAAGAAAAAAGAAAAAAAAAAAAGGCGATCGATCCGGGTGGAATTGTACCGGAGCGGCTCGGAATCGGGAGCTCGGGGCTCAGACGGGGAGGTTGGCGACGTCGTTGGGGTCGCCGTTGGTGGCGGAGGAGCTGCGGTTGGCGGCGGAGGAGAGCATGAGGGGGAGGTCGTGGGCCTCGGTGGGGTCGTCGGTGTCGTCCTCGGAGGTGGAGAGGTTGATGCAGGAGCAGCGCTCGAGGGAGGCGAAGAAGGCCGCCGCGACGCTGGTGCCGACCCAGGAGGCGACGCCGTTCAGCTTCTCGTAGGAGATGTACGCGCCCAGGGAGTCCATCGATCTCGGCTTCGCACGGTCTCGATCGAACGCGACCGGATCGATTTCGCCTGCTTTGGTCTCCTCCCTCGTCGTCGTCGTCGTCGTCGTCGTCGGTGGAAAAATCAGAATCGCAGAGAGAGAGAGAGAGAGAGAGAGAGTAAAGCGCATGAGGCGGTCAAAAGCAGGTGCCGGATGACCGGACCGGACGGTTTCAAACGGTCGGACCGTTAGGCCCATCAGACTTGTTCAGACCGGCCTCCTCCAGGCTCAGGCCTAGAGGCCCAGGCCCATGAGCCCAGTTATCTTTTTTTTTTTCATTTCCTAGCGGCGGTCCTACGTGGCATGCCACGTGTGAATATTTTCTCCACCGACGGATAAACACAGGAGCAGGAGCTGGAGGGGGATGATAGACAGAGAAAGCACAGCGACACGGCAATGGCGACTTCCTTAGCTCCGCTCTCGCAGACCGCCCTCTTCTCCCTCCGCCGCCTCCCGCCGACGCGCCGCCGCTCTCCCGCCTCCGATCTCCGCTCGCCGATCCGCGTCGCCTGCTCCGGTCAGCGCTCCGGTTCGCTTTCCCATTTCCTTTTTTTCTGCGAAGTTTGATTGCGTTTCGCCGTAGTGGAGTGAGCGCTCGCGTTTAATCTCTCGGTCGAGGTGATCCGAATTGAAAAGAGGAGGCCGTAATTCGACGCGTAGAAGCTTAGATTATAGTATCCGAAGGTGGCGAGTGGGGTTGCTGATAAAAATGTCGTCTTGACTTGGAGCAGCTTCTAAAGAAGGTTGGGAGATCAAGGAAAGCACGTGTTGTGTCAAGGAATTGAGGAATGTGGCTTGCGGGGTCCTCGCCGTTTGGGCCGTAACTGCGGCTTCGCCAGTAATTGCTGCTGGTCAGGTTGGGAGCCTTCTAGTTAATAAATACTCTGTCGTTAAGAGTGTTTTCTCCTTTGATTTTCGAGTGGTATTGCATGGATGAGGACTAATCTAATAAAACAAGTTGGTCAATTAGCTATGCTATCGGGAACCCGAAAACCGGAGTGAAGCTTTGGTTTGGGGCAATGGCCTTTCTGAGTTATCTTATGTAATCTGCTTTAGCATCCTCACAAGTCGCAATGACTCCACTTTGCAGCTCCTTATACCGATTAGAAATGTGCTTTGTGATCAACATCAGGGCAATTAATCTGATGCACCCCTTTATTCAATTGATGTCAATGCTGTTGCTAGATCCAAGTTATTGCTGCCGACATTTGGCATAACAGAGAATAGTAAAAAAAAAATTCACAGGTAGAATAGTTGGGTGGAAACAGCTACTAAGGAATGTTTTTTGTGCATTGTTGCGTTAGACTACTCGTGTTTGGTGAACTAAGATGAAAAGGTTCTATGAGGCTCTTTTAGTTAGAGGTAGAGACATTTTAGGAGCGCATATCTGATATTTAATGCAGGGGGCTGTGTATGTTAATAAAAAAATGGCTACTTCTGCTTCGCTTTTTAATAGAAATTCTACGTAGCAAAGGTGCCATGAGAAAGAATAATAAGCTCTTAAGTTTGGTATGCAGGAGTCAGACTAATGTTTCTTTGCAGTTGAAGCAGTAAACTTACTTTATATATCTTGATTGTTTGTCTTTGAATTGGTTATCAGAGAGGAACATTCGCACATACTCATTAAAATGTTTGTTTAAAAAGATGTCTGTCATTTGGTAAGAAGTCCTTGTGCAGTTACGTCAACAATAGCTTGATTGTTTAGGGAGTTATGAAGAAGATAAACAGATTTCAATCAATAAGCAATTTTCTTTTACCGCGTGATGAAATGACCAAATCCTGTAAATGTGAGATTGCCAAAATACTTTGTGAGCAGGTTTCTTATAAACATTGTGGCCATCATAACAATCGCAATCTGGGATATGTGATGAAAATCTTTCAGAATGTATAATAATTCATTATCCAAGGTGTTTTTACGCTGCAGAGGTTACCTCCCTTATCAACAGAGCCCAACCGCTGTGAACGTGCATTTGTTGGCAACACAATAGGACAGGCTAATGGTGTTTATGACAAGCCAATAGATCTCCGCTTCTGCGATTATACAAATGAAAAATCTAACCTAAAAGGGAAGTCACTGGCGGCAGCACTCATGTCAGATGCTAAATTTGATGGTGCGGACATGTCAGAAGTTGTCATGTCAAAAGCTTATGCTGTTGGAGCTAGCTTTAAGGGTAATTTTCTTCCTTGTCCTATACTTTGGGAACTGTGTCATTTTCTTAACAGTATTTCTTCTTATGGTAAGTTCTCAGCTTGGAGGTCTTACTTATTATGAAAGGTACCTCTTATGACCGTTCATACTTTTTTATTCTTTTGACTATTGCTCGTACTTACTGTTTATGGAAGTGCAAGATCTTTTTGATGTTAAGACCTCATTACAAGTTGGACAGACAAATATTACAGGCTTTACTTACTGCATTCCAGGAGCACGTGATAAACTGCTCTTCAAGTTCTAGCAAAAAGCATCTTTTGAAGTTAGATGATTGAATCATTTTGTAAGGAAAAGCTGCGGCGGTCCCAATGTTTGGTGCATTTTTTTTTTTATGTTAGAATGATCTTTCTCAAATAAAAGCAAAATATAAGTACTCAGGCCATGCTTCGTGCCAACTAATTACCAATTCAATCATTGCAGAACAACTTGCTGCTAGTTTTAATCTGATCTTGGCATTTTTGAACTCACTTTGGAGAGTGAAACTTTGAAAGTGCATGAAACATCTATCGCCCATTTTGCTTATGGTGGATATCTCAATCCATCAAGGCATCCTGGAAAATGGAAAATCATTGCCGGGTGTGCTTCTACAATCGCTGTATGAAAGCTGTTTGCTACTAATTGACTCAGTTTTTCTTGGTGCATCTTTCCTAGAGCTACTGTATATTTCCACGAATTGATCCATTCTCCATATGCAGGTACCGACTTCTCAAATGCTGTTTTAGATAGGGTTAATTTCCAGAAAGCAGACCTTCAAGGAGCTGTATTCAAGAATACCGTTTTGTCGGCGTCTACCTTCAACGAAGCTCAACTGCAGGATGCAGTGTTTGAGGACACCATTATCGGTTACATCGATCTCCAGAAGCTTTGCACCAACACGACCATAAACGCGGATGGAAGAGCTACTCTTGGATGTCGGTGACTTTGATTCATATTCTGCCTTTGCTTTTCATTTTCAATATGCGAAGTCGACAGAGATGCTCTCTAACATAGTGAGAGTTCTTCAGTGACGAAGGAAGCGAGAATGATTTGGCGGCCACTGTTAGGGCCAGATTGATTCGGGCGAGACTTATATCCAAATCTATGTTCTGCTTGTGAATGAGCTACGCGCGACAGCCAATGTCCAGTCTATTGTTGCCCTCGAGTATAGTTTTGTGCTTTCTTACAGGTTCCACGTGGATCGAAATTGTCTGAACGGTGGATCATGTGGGCTTCACTGTAAAACCTAGATAATCGATGGTTTACAGGTCCATTGACAAAGCAATGTCTTTTTCATCTTGTGCACAATGTGACGGCCAATGGACACGCTAGTAGGGGCTCCATGACAGCTGCACTAATTCAAGGAGACTATCATTGGATCCACTTATTTTAAATCCAATTGCTCATGTGTTTCATGCGAATCAAGGCGAAACCGATTATCAATCGCTACCTCGCTCTTATTTATTCTTACATCAATCATTTACGGGTGTCTTGGACGCGCTAAAGGAGTCATTCGCATCTTTCCATAGAAAAATGATGTTGAAAGAAAGATGAGCAAGTTGATATGCTTGTGGCAGTTTCCTTGCTTACTCGTCAAGATTTCCTTCGCACCACGTGTTTTGCACCGTGAGCAGAAGATCTCACATCAACGAATTCTCTTCGAGCGCCTTCTTTTTCATCATGCCTTAGGTCACAGTTTATTTGAACGCGACTAAGAGATGCATCAACAAATCAAGACCTCATGGAGCTCAGCTGAGGCGTCGTCCTTATCGGTGGCAATAACTCAGTACCCTACCCATCATAGCAGCAGGAAAAAGAAAACCGGTCTTTCCGGAAGAGTGGCATCGGGAGCATCTCGATTCGAGGAGGAGGCTTCGTTATCCGACTCCTCATAAATGTTGTTAGGATTGGCCGGCTCGCCCTCGGAAGGTTGCTTCGTTTTCATTGGCTAATCAGACTGGACAGAATTTGGAGAGCTCTCACCATCGTTCGCATCGATTCTGGCACGCGAGAAGCTGTCTCTGTACGAATCAATGATTTAATTAACGGGTTACAGTACAGGCTTCTCTATAGCACCACCTCACAAACAGTGTTCAAGTCCATATTGCAAAAAATTGACCCTAAACTGAAATTCAATTGGGAACGACGACCGATTGTTTTACGAACTGCCGACTTGCCAGGCCAGGGCTAAAATGACTTGATAGCTTTCATCTCAATTACATTGACAGCTTTCGATTATTATACTCCACCACGCAAGTAGTGCTATTTAAATCGCGCCGCTCGACCTTTAAGAACTTTAGTTTATTTTGCCGTGCTCGGAAATTATGTGCTTCTTAAAATACTATCATTTACATTTAGGATTTAGGGAGTCGTGCACGCATGTATAATTAGATGTTAATCTCGAAAAGAACTTTCAAAGCGCTGTTTATTTTCTTTATTTTATGGAAAAATAAACGATTAAGAAAATATTTCTCTAAAAATTATCAACTATAATTTAAGTTTAAATAATTCCGTGGACAACAAAAAACTTTTTTTCGTTCGTTCATTATTTTTAAGAGATACGATCAGTTATCTTTAGGAAAATATTTTCTAAATCATTCACTTTTCACGAAATAAATAAGTTTTAAAATTCAAATTTATCACCTTCTACCATATATCTAAATAAAAAATAAAATTCACTCTGGCAGATAATTATATATATGATGTATCTTATGTTCTTATATCATAGGCCTTTCTTGAAGTTAGCGATGAGTGTCATATGAATGATGGACGAGTCATAAAGTGAGTCGCATCCATTATCGGGTTAAGATAATCTAAACTTTTCCACTGTGATAGGGTTTAGACTCTCTCTCTCTCTCTCTCTCTCTCTCTCTCTCTCTGTGACTGGATGGTACGGATAATCACGTTCAAACATGAAGGTAGTTGGAGAGTCTTTTAAGGAGACAAAAGAGATGAAAACGTCTTGGAAATGCTCATCTTGTGATATTTTCTCAATTATTTTAGTTCTTTCTATAACAGATATAGTCTTAAATTCCAAATTAAAGGATTACACTTGGTTTGGCATGGGATGACTTTTAAGGCTCATACCCTTCATATAATATGTCACGACCTAAAAATTCCCATACAATTTAAATCTCGAATGAATAGATAATTTGAATTTATTTTAATTATCCGATGAGTAGTTAATTTATTCTCAATTGTACAAACAATTTAACCTTAACTAACTTGCACCAAAATCTTCTGTATAGAAATATGCCTTTACTTTCATTGCGAAACTCTAATACAATCCTTAAAAGAGATCTTCTAAAGCACCAATCTAAATGCCCTTGACCTCTGAACTCAACTAATCTCTAAGGTATATCGGGATGAACCTAAGCTTAGTAAATGAAAGCTCTAGGCTTAAAGTATAAAATCTATTCACCACTCGACCTCTGAACACCAACATCATAGTAACAATTAACAAGTCATATCACGTATCATTTAAATATCATTATAATTCACCAATCAATCATTTATTCAAGGTATTTCTTAGTTATTTACATATTCATAATAGAATAGTTCAATCATTTGAGGAGCACAACATATTCTACATAATTTAAGTATTTGTAATATAATTCCAATCTAATGTGTTGACCAATTCATATATTGTAAGCACATATCGCAGGGGTAAGTACACTATCAGTGCCAAAACTTGTGTACGGCGCTCACTTTGGTGCCAAAAGTTTATTTTGGATCACTTAAGTGCCAACATATTTGAAAAACGATCATTTCAGTGCCAACGTTGATGAAATTGTCGAAAATCCGACGTGGCACTTTTTTATTAATTTTTGAAGCCGACGTGGCTCGTCGGAAGGTACAGTCAGCATCCAAACAACAAAACAACGCCGTTTGTCATCTTTTCCCCAACTTAGAAACCCTAAATCCCCAAATTGAGAGAGAGAGAGAGAGAGAGAGAGAGAGAGAGAGAGAGAGAGAGAGGCATGTTGTCTTCTTCTTCCTCGAAGACCAACACCAAAGAATGGCACCGCAGCGAATGCAAAGAACGCACCAGCGACACCTTCGACCCCTCTTCTTCCTCCTCCTCGTCCGCCCTGGCCTCCTATTCTTCCTGCCACTTCTTGCTTGAGCAACAATCTCAGTCTCTCCTTGCTCACCTGGTCAAGCAACTACAATGGTGGCCGAGCGACGGTGGCCGAGCAATAGCGGGCCGAGCAACGGTGGCCGAGCGATAGCAGGCGAACGACGGTGGCCGAGCGGTAGAAACCCTAATTTCAATATCCATATGAGCTATACGGCGTCATTTCTGTGAGGATGTCCACGTATAACGGCAAAACGACGTCGTTTCTTGAGGAGGATAGAAAACGACGTCGTTTTAAAGCCACAACAACCTTTTTTTTTAAAAAAAAATATAAAAGCCACGTAATTAATCTGGCTAGGATCTCTCGCCGATGGCACCAAAGTGATCGTTTTTCTCCGATTTGGCACTTAAGAGATTCTACGGAAACTTTTGGCACCAAAGTGAGCGCCGTACACAAGTTTTGGCACTAATAGTGTACTTACCCCCATATCGCAACGTAGATTTTCAAATATATCAATAATCCACATACTCGCAAAGAAAGTTATAAGCTTTAACCAACCATGTCAATTTTCCTTTAACACTTGCCCTCTACTAAGAGATCAAATATTCAAAACAAGTGTACACATACATTTTCAAAGCATATTAATTAGGTTTGTTCAACGTAATATAATATAGTTATGAAATAATCATGCGTGCAATGATAAAATAGAAGTCATGAGCTAACATCCAGTTTAACACTCAAATGCATACAGACGAATGTATCAATCTCATGATGCACAAACACCACAAAGTAGCTTACCAATATTTACAGATAAGTATCTATTTCTTACTTGCCATTGGCCATGACCTATATTGACTCACAAGGCATCTCGACTAACAAAATATCGTCACGACCAACTTATGTAGAATGGAAACATAAACACATCTTGGCTGCAACTCTTAACTAGCCCATCCATCACAAATGTCATCTATATTAGTAAGGATAAATACACCATCGTACATTCGCACGATGATAGCTATTCCATAATATTCATAAGTTACTCAAGTCATATCATTTCGTGTATAATTCATAAGACTTCATGTCCTCTTAATGTTGTAGAGACATATTCTAGATATTAGAGCACCTGGTTAACTTTTGAGTCATTTACTCATACTTATACAAGGGGAGAATTACCAAAAAAGTCATAAACCTATTGCAATTGTGCCAATTCAGTCCTAAACTTTTTTTTTTAGCCAATTTAGTTCTAAACCTTTTACAATTGTGTCAGTTTAGTCCATCCGGCTATAATTGGCCAGCCGGCGCCGATGTGGACACCGACCGTTTGGCGAAAGCTGACATGGCAATTTATTATTATTATTTTTTAATTTTTTTCGAATTTTTAAATATTTTTAAATATTTTTTGAACTTTTGAATTTTTTTTTTTCAGCTTCTCCTTCCTCTAACCAACAAGGTCGACCGTCGCCTTGGTTGGGCAAGGCCGACCCTTGCCTTGGATCGGCGAGGCTCGACCTAGCCCGGCCATGGCGAGGGTCGATCTCGCCGATCTTGGCGAGCTCGGCCCTCGCCCGGATCGCGAGGCCTCGCCCGGCCGACGGCGAGGCCGGCCTCGCCAACGACTTTCGTGAGCGCGGCCAATGTCCTGTTCGCTGCCTCCATTGTCGGAGCTTGCCGAGGACCCGAGGGTTTTTCGGCTCGTTTTGCAAAGGGTGGATTGGAGAAGACGATGACCAAACTCGGCTTACGCAACAACGAACCGTGGAAGCCGGAGCCGCCGGAAACGCGGAGCGGTGGGCGGGACCCCATGCGCCTTGGCTGGGCGAGGCTGACCCTCGCCTTGGATCTGGCGAGGCTCGGCCCCGCCCAGCCATGGGGAGGGTCAATCTCACCAGTGCCGGCGAGCTCGGCCCTCGCCATGGCTGGGCGAGGCCGGCCTTGCCATTGGCCGGCGAGGCCGGCCTCGCCATTGGCCGGTGAGGTCGGCCTCGCTGGCCCTCACCTCTGGCCGGCTGGCCAGAGGAAGGAGAAGCTGAAAAAAAAAATAAAGAATAAAAAAAATTCAAAAAAAATATTTTAAAAAATTCGAATTTTTTTTTTAAAAAGTAAAAAAATTGCCATGTCGGCTTTCGCGGACAACCGGTGTCCACGTCGGGGCCGACCGGCCAATTTTGGACAGATGGACTAAACTGGCACAATTGTAAAAAGTTTAGGACTAAATTGGCTAAAAAAAAAGTTTATGACTGAATTGGCACAATTGCAATAGGTTTATGAGTTTTTTTGGTAATTCTCCCCTTATACAAGCATATTCGCTCTCCAATGATTAGGTTATGGCAAAAGTCTTCTCACATAGCATCATTTACATACAAATCGTTGTAAGATAACAATTGCCATGTATGTTTCTTTTTTTTTTTTCTTTTTTTTTTTGGGTAAATGTAAGAATATATAAAGAGCTGAGGTCAACTGTACAAAACGGTGCCAAAACTTACACTATAAATGCTACAAGCATAAAGAGTGAGAGGGAGCTGAAGAAAAGCCACAAGGCAATAACAAGAAGACAACCAAGCTAACAACAGCCCAAAGGACACACCACAAAAGCCACAACTACAAAACAGCCCAGCAAACCTCGACCAGCATCCAGAGAAAGGGACGAAGAACGAAGAGCCTAAGTAGAGATAAGCTTAAGCTCGAAGCAGACAGCAGTGAGGTGCTGCATTAGGAAGACGTATGATGCCCGAAGAAGACCGAGGGGTCAAAGCCCCAACCTCTCTGGAGTCTCCTGTTCCTTGTAGTAACTGGGATATTGGTAAAAGTAAGAGCTTTGTCTTTTACAACCTTGATAAGATGATTTTTCATCGCTAAAACCACCAAGGCTTCCCCTCGGAAAATGATACTATTCCTCTTCTTCCAAATTAGGTGACATATAGCACCAAACGAGAAGCGAGCAATACGATGGTAAAAGTCCTTACTGGTTAGGAATTTCAAAGCCCATGAGAGATTGTTTGACCAAGATCTATTACGCCAAGGAAGATTGCACCTGGCTGCCCAAAAATAAGCAAGTGTTGCCGAAGTAGGACAATCAAAGAACAAATGGTCGATAGAATCTGGCACAACCCTGCAGAAGGCACAATCAGCATGGTCGATCCTGCCATAGGAGAGGAGACGTGTCTAGGTAGGTAAGCAATTCCTAGAGATAAGCCAAAGATTAAATTGGAATCGAGGGGCCAAAGCATTGTCCCATATGAGAGACGCCCAAGGAACACGGTCCTTCTTGGTCCTGATGATATTCCAAGCTGAAGCCACGGAGAAGGAGCTAGAAGGGTCACAACACCAAGTAAACTGGTCAGAGACCAAGGAGAGAACCGGGAGGTTGAAACCCCAACTCTCCAAAAGAGTTCTAAGCGTTTGACCCATAGGGGAAAAAAGATCCACAACCACTGCATAGCTAGGAAGGCCCAGGCTATCCATGAGAGAGTCCAATACAAAAGAGTCCAAAAGGCCATGTAAAAGCCAGTGATCATACCATAAGGATGCCAAGAGTCCATCGCCAACTTTCCAAAAGAAAGACAACCTGAACTCCCTTCTAAGTTGCAAGATTTTCTTCCACGCCCACGAGTATACTGCGGGATGAGGAGAAATCCAGAAGTTTCCTTTTTTTTTAAAAAAAAATTGTATTAACCCACCGACACCACAAGGATTCCTTATTAGTGAATAGAAACCAAATGTATTTAAGCATAGCCGCTTTGTTGTAATCCCTCAAGAGTAGAGCCCTTCCATAAAAATTGTCTCAAAATGTGCTAAATACTGTCTAAAACCGAAGAAGGCAAGGTAAAAACACTAGCCCAGAATGCTTGAATAGAATGTAACACTGATCTTATGAGCTAAAGTCTTCCTACAAAAGACAAGAACCGCTGCGCCCAGGATTGGACCCTGGCAGTGATGCGGTCAATTAAAGCAACACAGTCTGCTTTCCCTAACCTAGAAGTTATAATAGGCACACCCAAATAACGAACCGGAAGCCTCCCTTCAAGAAAGCCAAAGGTCATCGGGATATTATTGCAAAGAGACGAAGGCCCATCCGAGAGAAATATTTCACTCTTGTTTCTATTTGGTAGCAATCCACTCCAGGAGGAAAAAGTATCCAATCCTCTTTTGAGCAAGGCCACCGACGCCCTATCAGCCTGACAAAATAGAAAGACATCATCTACGAAGAAAAGGTGGGAAAGCTTCACCGCTTTACACCTCCAAAAGTACTTGAACTCCTTCATCGAGGTCCGAGCAGATAAGATCCCCGAGAATACCTCCATCACCAGAGTAAAAAGATAGGGCAATATTGGGTCCCCCTATCGAAGGCCCCGTCCACCTGAAAAGAACCCATGGAGCTCTCCATTGATCGAGATAGAGTATTTCGGCGTACGAACACAGACCATAATAAGTCGAATAATCCACTCAGAAAAACCAAAAGCCAAGAGTGTAAGCTCTAGGAAATCCCAATCAACAGTGTCATAAGCCTTTTGAAAATCTACCTTGATAGCACATTTAGGTAAGTAAGGGTCAAGATGAAAATCGATAAAAAGTTCCTAGGCTAGAAGAATATTATCCCTAATCCTTCTACCCTTAACAAAGGCATTTTGGGACGGATTAATCAAGTCACACAAAACAACGGCCAAGCGATTTGCCAAAATTTTTGTAATAACCTTGTAAATAGTATTGCAACAAGCAATGGGCCTAAACTCGGATACAGCACAAGCGTTGGGGACGCCAGAGCTAGAATGGTGTTATTTACCTCTATTAAAAGGTGTCCAGAAGAGAAGAAATCCCTGACCGCCTCTAGCACCAAAGGTCCCACTATCTCCCAATTGCTCATAAAAAATTCCACGGTGAAACCATCCGAGCCTGGGGCTTTACCTCTAGGAAGAGAGAAGCTCTCAGAATTAGAAACCGGGCTAGCAAGGGAGCAAACCTGATCCTCCGAGAGAGGCCGCCGAACAAACTCCTTCAGCTCTTGCAACGAAGGCTTAGAGAGAGCCGTATGTGGTGAAAGGAGTTCTGAGAAAAAGGAAACAAAAACTTGTGGCACCAATTCAAGGTCCGTGATCAAAGAGCCCGACGGATCCTTAACGGATAGGATCCGGTTCCTGAGTTACCTTCTTTTAACAGAATGGTGAAAGAACTTAGTGTTCCGATCCCCTTCCTTGAGCCATCTAACTCTTGATTTTTGTCTATAAAAAGACTCTTCATGACTATGCAGATCAACAAAAGTCCCGCGTTGAACTTTCTCAAGTTCTGCAAGAGTGACATTATTTGGGTCTAGCTGAAGACCAACCTGGGTAGAACGAAGAGCATCCCTCGCTTCCGCTGTCCTCTGAGTGATATTCGCATAAGCCTCACGATTGAGATGCTTGAGACAGCCTTTCAAGGCCTTCAGCTTGGAAACCAGCCTAAACATAGGCACACCTTTCACCGAATTGTCCCAAGCCCGTCGGACGATGTAGAGGAAATCTGGATGCTCAGACCAAAAGTCAAAATATTTGAAAGGCTTCCTTTTAGAGACCGGGTTAAGAACTCTCACAATCATAAGGGTGTGGTCGGAGATGCCCGAGTTCAAAAAAGAAGCTTCCGAGAAAGAGAAATCCAAGTTCCACCTCGTATTAACCAATACTCGATCAATCTTTCTCATTTTCCTATTGGCACCAGAAAAAGTGGACCAAGTGAAGTGGAGTCCCACATACCTGAGATCCTCCAACTATGTTTGGGCTAAGCACTGGCTAAATTCATCGAAATATGGAATCCAATCATTTGTACCCCCAACCCGGTCTGAAGGATCCTTTATGGCATTGAAATCCCCAGCAACAATCCAGGTCGAATTCTGCAGGAGAGCATTCAAATGAAGGAGGTCTCCCCACAAGGGACGACGGCAAATAAAGGTATGTTCACCATATATTATAGAAACACAGCATGCCAAATCAGAGTGGCTGAACTTTAGGCGTCCATGCACAGCTTGGCCATTCATAGACAAGATTTCAAAGCTTATGCATCCGGGTTCCAACCCACCCAGATTCTACCTCGAGGGGAGAATTCATAGTTAGCAATCCACTTCCAATCCTTAATCAAGAGCGAGGAAATAGAGTCAAAAAGAGGCTCCGGAACTTTTGTCTCAAGGAGGCCAACCAAACAAAGATTGTTCGTAGTAACAAGTCTCCTGACTTCAGCCCTTTTAATAGGGTCATGAAAGCCCCTGATATTCCAAAAACCAAAAATATATTTACAAAAGGAAGGAGAGAGGGTTACCTCTTCTTGGTCGACTTACGCCGGCTGGGGGCCGAAGTAGGCATAACCGAGGAAAGAGGATCAGGAAATAACTTCAACAATTTATCCTACATAGTTTCAGGACCAGCAAGGGGAAGTACCACTCTTGGAGAAGAGGGGCAAGTGGATAAGTGATCATCTTCATCAGAGCCAGCGTAGACACTGGAACCAACAATTTCATCCTCCGAGCTAGTTAGAGGCATCACTGAGCTAGGGGGATTCACCCTATCCTCTGCCTGGGAAGAACGAGAATCCTCCTTCTTAGAAGCTTTGGAGCTTCCTTGAGTCTTACGAGTTGATGCCGTTTGAACTTTATCATGAGCAGCAGCCTTCGCAGGAGGCGGCTTTTTCATCTTCGCTTTTACCTGCTTCCAATCTGAATCGGCTGCTGGAAGAGAAGAGGCATCAGCGGGATCTGCCACTAAGGCTAACAACTGATCTTGAGGTCCTCCAGAACCAGAGCACTCCACGCCTTTTGCCTGAGGTATACCACCAGCAAGATCGTCTGCCAAGGCCTTAACAGGGGACTGCTTATCAGAAGTTGAGACAGGGCCGGACCTGTTAACCAACATGAGAGAGTCATCCGTCTTAGCCACCACTTGTCTTGGCTGGTCTTCCACAACTACAGGATCGTTGGGAGGAGCAATATGAGTAGGAATCAAGGACGTGTTTTGAGGAGCAGGGACCGAAGCCTGCTTTGCAACACCAGTTACAGATGATGGAGCCGGGGCGGGGGAGCACTTGTGACCGAAGATGCCGCATCTAGAGCATGCTACAGGTCTCCATTCATACTCTACTTCCACAAGAGAAGACTCACCATTGAGGAACACTTCAATGACATCGCAGGTGGGTTGTTTTGCTGTGATTTCAACACAAACCCTGACAAAAGTACACATCTTCATCTTCTCTGTCCTCTAATCAACATACAACGGCTTGCCCACTGCACTAGCGACCTTGCCAAGCCCTTGGGTCGACCAGAAATTGAGCGGAAGGTTTTTAAGCCTCACCCAGACAGGCGTGGATAAGTGAGTGTCCTTCTTAAGATCCAGCGCTGGCCTCCACCATTGCAGCACCAACGGTATCCTAGAAACCGAAACAGACCCCCTCAAGGAGTTTCCTTCGAAAGTCTACATCAGGTATGTGGAAAAAAAAAAGAAGCCCTGTCCATTGGACATAACATCAACAAGATTCGGGCCCCAAGCTCTCTTGAGGGCCGCTTCAATCACCTTGAAGGGTATTCTCCTGCTAATGTAATAACCCACAAGACATTCATACAACTTAGGATCAACCGCCTCAATGATATCCTCAGTCAACTCGACAACAAGTCTGTTGTTAACATAGGTAGGAGGAAAATATTCCAAATCGTAGCCCTTGGAGGCAACCTTGGCTACACTAGCCCACGTTCGAGTTTTCTAGTTATTCGAATCTCCCCTCCTTGACTGAGGGCGTTTGGAATTTGCTCTACCTCGGCTTCTACCCCTGTTCCCCACCGGAGCACGAGGGGGCTGAGTCTGCTGGTCGCCCTCGTGCGAACCAACGACGGACGATGAAGCTCGTTCCACATTCTCCTGCTGGTCGCCCTTGTGTGAACCAGCTCGTCCCACATTCTCCTTCGGATCCACAAGGGTCAGGTGCTCTTGTGCGGGTTTTGGAGGGCTTCCACCAATTGGCCCTACCCCCATATTTTGGGCCAGAATCAAGTCAGAAGCCATCGCGCATAGAGAGCGCGGGCAGCAGACCAAAATAGAGGAAGCCCTAGCCAATCGCGATCATCACGGCCTAAGAAAGGAAGCGTACCATGGCAAGAAACTTTAGGGGTTTTAAAGAGAGCTAGGAAGCGCTCCTGACCGCCAAGGATTGGCCTCCCCCACTGGTCCCACCTCCGGGAAGTAGCCTTGAAGCAGCTCCCAAGAACAGTGCAGAGACGCCTTGGGATCAAGCTAGCAAAAACCCAGTGCGCGAATGGAACTCCCTGATCCGAGCTGCTCGTGGTTGAGTGGCACCGCCGACGACTAGATCTCGCGACTGCCGGCCGATGAGCGTCGCCGTCGCGCGGAGGAGCAGAACACGGAAGGTATTGCCATGTATGTTTCAATAACCCCATCTACAAATAACATGATACCAACCTATTGACAATTTTCTATCTATAGTGAAAATCAAATATCACCCCATTCCACGGGGGTGGTGGGTCCTCCCGTGGGGCCCCAGAGTTTACTCCAGCCGCCCACGGCGTACAGGGCTTCCCTAGGTTATCAAAAAAAAATAAAAAAAATAAAAGAATAAAAAAATATATCAATTTATCATCATTTGCCCCGTGGGTCCTCCCGTGGGGCCTCAGGGTTTACTCTAGCCGCCCGCGGCGTACAGGGCTTCCCTAGGTTATAAAAAAAAAATTAAAAATTAAAAAATTAAAAAATATATCAATTTATCATCATTTGCAAACCCACAAATTCTTATCATAAAACACTTGTCACTCAATAAATAGTGTCATCACGTGCAAATTATTACTACACAATAATTGCCATGTAATTATGGTGCAAATAATATCATACTAATCTCTTGGCATTTCTTATATTACCGGTGGAAACCAACCATCAATGTATTATCATTCGCTATCTACTAACTTTTTTTTATATAAAGTAATTCAATCCAAGAGCTTCCAACATTCTTACATCACATAAATTTATAATCATTCCCAAGTTGCCATTAAAACTAAAGTGTATGTTGGTCCTACAAGATCCATTACACAAAAGACACTTTTACGCCAAATTAATGTTACACCTAAAGTTTACGATTTGATCACCGAGAGCATATCAAGACTATAATCACTCTTATCATCATACTCACGTCAATTATACAATTTTAGCTCACAAAATTGCAAGATTAACCCAATATAATTCTGATTTCAAAATTTCACTATTTATCTCATTTTTTTAATCTAACTCTACTAGTCAAATCAATAAGCTAAGGCCATTCTTTTTTTATTTGATCCATAAGAATATCTTATTGACACTATACACAACTTCCAGATTCTTTTTACTATCAAAACAACCACCTTTTCAAAATATTTATTCAATTAACTCCAAATTTTAACTAGTTGGGTAAATTGTCTAGATTACTCAATTAATTGTAAAGCTAATTAAGAACCTACAATCATAAGCATCCTTAACATGTGCCTGAAAAAGTTCCAGTTTTAGAAAATGAGACCTTTGACTTTTTGAAATTACAAATTAGCCCCAATTCCACAATACTTATATTTTTTTGCCTAATCTAATTTCTTTAATTAATCTATATTAATTACTAATTAATACTCATTTTAACTAATAAAAACCACAGTTCACAGGAGATTTACACGTTGGAATTTACATTTTTGCCCTTGTATTACATAAAATTACTATTTTAGCCCTTTTACATGCATAGTTTCAACTCTTACACTTTTGCTCATCAAAATCATTTTAAATCCTCTTGAAATCACTTGACCAACTTTTCTTGTGATATTAGTAACAAAGTCATAACAATAGCACAGGTAGACCTCAACTAATATCATTCTTATCTCGAATCAACATGTCATCACCCATGATACAAAATTAACTAAAGTCACTAATACATATAGTCTTGTCTCTTATTAGCTCATCATGTATTCATTAATCTCTCTTACAACATGCATCTATGATAATATTCATACATTAAGCTAAAGTCAACCAAGGACCAAGAAAACTTAGTGGATCAACCCAATTTAGCCCCAAGAGTTTCACTAACCTTGAATGAAATTTTGAACACATCAAGCATTAAATCACCTTAAAACCAAAATAAACAATACCAATTAACAACTCTTATTCCTTAAAAACAAATAGTTTGATAGAAAATGGAAGTCCATGAATTTACCTTGTAAGACACTTGATGGTTGGAACTAAAAACTTAAGCACATAGATTAGATAAACCTTGGATTTGGTGGAAAGTTGAGTTAAAACTTGACTTTCTTTGTTGAAGAATGGAAGGTAAAAATAGTTGACCTTGAAGAAATAGAGGTGGAGATCTTTTTGGTTTGTTCCACAGAAGAAAAGGGATGATTTTATTTGTTTCTCATCTTATCTTCACCTTTATTGATTATCATAAACCATGGTTAAGTTAAATTGTCATGGATGATGTCATTTGATAGGCTAAGCTCAATGTCACAAATTAAGTGCACGTGGCTTATTTATATAAGTGACAAGTGGTTTAATTTGAGTAGCTAAATGAAAATGACAAGTGAAGAGAGCATGATCAGCCACGTAGATGTATGGATGAGAATCATTATTTGATTTGTAATGATTCAACTTTTCAAGAGATGACATGAATGATGTCATCCTAGGGGCAGATGTAACGGCAAAAAAAAAAAGAAGAAGCATGTGGCATTAATATACTTGGTGGAAAATGAAAAGAGGTGTTCAAGTATAAAATTTACAATGACTAGTAGAGTATGGCTATGAGAGAGGGAGAGAATCATGAGATTATTAATGCTATTTGGAAAAAATATGAATTTTGTTTTTCTTATTTTTATTTAAAACAATATTGCTAACATATTAGATAGCATGGAAATTTAGGATGCAACATAATATAGTCCGAAGTACAAGCTGAAAGACTAAAGTAGATGATATTACAAATGCCTTAGCTTGTACTGTTGTGAACCGACGAGACATTGTGTAAAACATCTGAGAAGCTTGTTATTGAGAAAAGAACAACAAGAAAGAGAAGCTGCACGATGTAAACAAAAGCGAAAGACTAAGATCTTTTTTGTTCCAGTGCCGTGTACTGTTTATGTCCCGATAATCTCATTCTTAATCGTCAATCTTATTTAATTATAAGTCTGGGATCAACCACATTCGAACGGATTAACGCCTCGACGATAAGGATGCTACGTGGCCTCGTACGCTTACACAGACAGAGAGACCAAGGGTTAAAGGATCAATCGCCATCTCCAAACCGAAAGTCGATTTTGACCGGACTGCATCAAGAGTATCCTAAGAGGCCGAGGTAGATAACTACGCAAAACAGTTGCCAACCCGCGCTCGGTCCACGCTCCTAATTTGATTCAATTGGGAAAAACCAAAAAAAAAAAAAAAAAAAAAAAAAAAACTGCACACGTGATATAATCATGCCTTCTGATATAGCTGGGAAGCATAAATCAGGAATGTGAGAATAAATGTCCCTCTCTTTTTTCGTTTCTACCTAGTCATGATGCTCTAGCACTATGGGAAGTGAGATGACACTATCATTAATCACATAATTTTCAACATTTTCGTCTTGGGGACTTATTTCAACGAGTGAAGTAAGGACTGTCGATATTGCTGCGACCAAATTCTTTATCGTCTAATCTTACTTTTGGCTACAGGATTGACATATCAGTTGGTCTAACAATTGTCATTGAATATGTGGCTGTCCTCTAAGAATACTCAGGAGAATCTGCGAGGACGTGATGGAAAATTAGGTCTCTGACAGCACCTACTTTTGGCATCCGCAACGTAACACGTTCTTCGCTATCCCCTCTTGTTCGAAATTATAGTTTGCCTTAGATTTCAATATAATTTACGGAGTACGATGCCAGGCGAAGTGTGCGTTGCAGTTCACCCCACGTTGTGCCGACATGCTTGACTTGGCTCCAAAGGAGTCCCCATAGGAATAGTTGAAATCGGACCATGTGAAATCTAGAAGTGAAAATTCAAGACTGCGTTTGATAACATTTCCGTTCAAAAATTGTTATTATCTATTTCTGTTCAGGAGAACAATTTTTTGACAGAAGAACGCGTTTGGTAAACTTGTAATTTTTATTCCTGAAATAGAAAAAGAACAGAAACACGTTTGGTAAACGTGTATAATTTTTTTTGTTTTTTTTAATTTTTTTAATTTTATTTTTCCTTTTTCCTTTTTTTCTTTTTGGCCGGTGGCCAGGGACCGGCTTACGAGGGCCGGCGGCCTCGCCGGGCCACCGCACCACCGCCAAGGCGAGGCCGACCTCGCGCTGGCCGAGGGCTGGCGACGCTCCAGCGAGGTCGCCGGCCAAAGAAAAAAGAAAAAGAAAAAGAAGGAAAAAAAGAAGAAAAAAAAAGTGTTTCTCGGAAGTGTTCCTGGGAATAAGAAATAAGTTTTTATTGTTTCTTGTTTCTGTTCCAAATTTATTCCTGGGAACAAAAGTGTAAACAAACACATTTCTGTTCTTTTTTTGTTCCCTAGAACAAAAGAACAAAAATTGTGTTCCGGGGAACAGAAATAAAACCCAAACAAACAGGCCCCAACTTGGACTTTGATGACCGTCTCGGGCGAAGGACAAACTTTCGCTTGCTATGCATATAATTCTTCAACTGGGGCTTTGTCTTTTATGCCTAATAATGAGGACAAGAATTCGGCGATGAAATCAATTGTGCGGTGTGCTCGTGCTCGTGAATAGCGTCCGAAAAATTTGTAACCATGAAATTTTATGGTAACATTGGTAAATTCTTTCATGATATCGAGTGCTTGTTTAGTGAGACATTGTGGGTGAAGAATTATGAGATTATTCTGTATAATTGAAACTGAGTAACATTAAAAGTATTTGAGTATTTGAGCCATTCAAGTATGATTATAGTCTCATCTAATAATGTCTTTGTAGTCAATCTGCATTTCTCTTCAGATGTTTGTAATCATAACTATAATGATGGTAACCTTATTTGAAAGGCTACATGTGGCCTAATCCATTAAGTGTAGTGTTTCGTGAGTGAAATATTATTAAATTGAGAAGATATGTTCTTAAAGAACGCGAAAAGAAATGTTCCAACCTTATGGATGAGGAGCGTTGTTTTTCTGATGATATAATTCATGCAAAACACTCTGGCTTAGACACCACTTGATCGCTAACAAAACAGAAAAAGAATACCCTTCCGCTTCATTTTAGCTTATACCAAGATGTCGGCACGACAATGCTTGTTTGCATCGAAAATGGTGTATTAAACCTTAGTACGTTCGTTTTAGTAGAGATTCTCCTCCATTGTTTTATCAATGGCAATTTAGTGGCAGTCAAGGATGAGGTACAAAGTCGGACAGATAGAAAAATGCATCGAAAATCCAAACTGGGTCTACTTCCCAGTTCATTGCGACAGCCAATCTGCTTGGTAGCGTTCAGCCCTAATGCGTTAGGTCCATCAACCCTATGCAAGCCCCAGGTCTTCAAGCCACCCCCAATCTGTGTCCTTTATGTTATTTGTTATGATATAGCCTTCAACAATGTCTGTTCTAAACTGAATTTACAACCTCGATATTACGTACCTAAAAATTCATTTATATATCTATACATCTCATGTATTCCAAAAACAAAGATTTTTTTTTTTTTTTTTAAATTTCATATCTTTACCACAAAGGATAAGAGAGTGAATTCGGCCACACATCTCCAAGTATGAGTCATCATCGACTCCCCCAACTTTCTTCCCTTCGCTGCCCGCCTGTTTTGTCGCCATGCCAGATATACCTACTTTCGGGGTCAATCTTCTGTAACATCAAAATGGAAAAGGTTCCTAAAAAAGGGAAAGAAGGTAAATGAATTGGGGTTAAGCAATCTTAAGGATCGCCGGAAAGGACTCTCCATTGGAGTTTAACTTTGTAAAAGCATTATGATATAAGAGGACGGATGGCGGATCTGGACGCATAGAAAAGGCCATAAATTCAATAGGTCGGTCGATGTTCGCGAGTCTGGTCGTTGGCGTTCTAGGGAGAGATTGACTCTCGAGCTACCATTCCACCAGCACCTACAATTCTCCCCTTCAGTTCATCAGCTAGCGATCGCTTTCTGCTCCCAGGCTTTTTTTCTTTTTTTGTTTTATATTTCTTTTTCTTTTTTTGGAGTGTTTTTACTTCCGTAGGAAAACTGACTTTCAAGTGTCAACAAACGAGACCCCGGAGATTCTTGAAACCCCTTTCGTCTTGCCTTACATGCCCTCGAATCACGGGCAGAAAAGTTTCTGTAGTCCCTTGGATCCTGGCGTACCTAGAACGGGCCAAGTTCACGAGGCCTCAACCAACTTTCGGTTTGAAAGGCCAGAATTCGAGTGTCGGACGGCACGAGCGATTGAGCTCCAGGACCTAAAAATGTTTCTTGGGTCGTGGGAGGAGAACGTAACGGGCGGCCTCCGTGACGATGCGTTTGACTAGCGGAAAAAAACTGGGGGCAGATTGGTAAACATGGGTAGCTGTGCGAAAATCGACTGATCTCTCCGCCCATCTTGCCTTCTATATATAAGACGAGACAAGGTCGTGAGAGCTCATCACTTTGTGTTGCTCCTAGGAGAGAGAGAGAGAGAGAGAGAGAGAGGGGGTTGAAGTGAAGATTATGGGAGTCCTCCTAGTAATGTTTCTTGCTCAAATGAGTATTCCAACCACAGTTAGCACCAAGAACTGGGACAGAACAGTTTGGTCGTGGTTGCTTTAGCAACTGAAACCGTCTGCTCTCTCTGATGCTGCTGTTCTGAGATGCTCATTTGAGCAAGCAATGTTATAGGTGGAGGTTGTTTTGTTCGCACTCGCCATCGTCCAGTGTGCTCTATCCTTATAAATGTCGCTCTCTCGGATTCAACGATGTCAATCAGCACGCTCCCTTGCACGCTCCTCTGCCGTCCAGATAAGTCCTATTCCTCCCCCTTATAATAGCATGTATACGCAAAAATTATTTGAAGTTCGCATGAGATCCCAGTTGAACATAAGCACAACCACTCCGTATCTTTCTTCTTCCATGTATGCCAACTGTTCACATTGTTTTTGATTTTACGGAGTATATTTACTCACTCAAGCTCTAAAACGAAGCTAGCCATCTGGCTACATCATGGGGATTTGAAGTTTCCTTCTTTTCCTTTCTAAACCTGAGGAGATTTGACTGAAAGGCGGTTCTTACTGTTAATAAGACGTGAAGTTATAGGAGGAGACAGCCATTTCCAGATTTCATGTCTCTCAAAGTTGATTTATTGAATATAAGATCCCGAGCCGTGTTTATATATTGGAGCTAAATCAGTGTGTGGACCTTTTGCGCTCTCGCCGGTGCGTTTATATTTGATAGCATAAGTGCAGTTGATGATTTGTGAATCTCGAGCTCATGTCCGAATACGGGCATCTGAATGGCTTCGGTTCTCTGAACCAGATTGCGTTATTTCTGCTGCATGTTCCTTTTAGCAAGGATTGAATCAAACTAGGGCTTCTCTGCATACTTTTTCAACCAACGGCCTAGCTTGCTTTTTAAACTGGACTCTTCCCGAGGACGAATGCAATCCAAGATCAGCATGTCGTCGCTCCTTGATTTTGAACTGCATTCTGTGTCATCATCTCTTTTGATAGATTGATGTCGACTGAATCAGGCAATCTCTAATTATCTCTTTCGTAAGTTTATGGTTCTACTCAAACCGATTATTCACTGATAAAATCCACGCTCTGATGGGGGTCTCGGTGCATGATGAGAGAACAATGATGCCGTGCAAGCTTTCCTTGTTGTTGCACCTATCTATGAAGAAAGATACGATCAAACAAATGCATGAGAAGTCAACCGCATGTATTCTTGTTGTTGTATTTTCGACAGGAGTGAGAAAATATCTGCACCTTCACCTTCCAATTATCCACTAAACGATCAGTACCATTGAAGATTATGAATCTTTATTATGGTTTTCTTTTCTCTTTTTCCTTGATCAAAGTGCAAAATAGGCGAGTCTAGACAAGCAATTCCTTTCTTGAGCATGATTGCTTAGGCCGGCTGTATAGAATTGAGTATTTTCTTGATTAGAAATAGATTTGAGCTAGCTTTTCAATTAGAGCCTCCTGTATTATCTTGGCTCGCCCGAGTCCATTCCTCAAAAGAAACTACGTTCCTTAATAAAATCACATTAACCTAACATCTTTCTATTTCTCTCTTCCTCCACCCATTTCTTAATGTTTGACCTTCCCCCCCCCCCCCCCCCAAATAGACATTTCTTTTCTTTGGCCTTTTCTCCAGGGCAAAACAAATCCCCTCCCGCGTTGCCCTTGTCTCGTCCTCCTCCATCGTCGCCGTCATGCCCCTCCACCCAATGCCACCGGTCGCCTTCGGACCAATCAGCCACAGGAGAGGGCATTTGGTGGGGGGGGGGAGAGAGAGAGAGAGAGAGAGAGAGAGAGAGAGAGAGAGGCGTAAAGTGGAGAAACGATAGATGCCTGCTACCACCCATATGGTCTGGTCTCCTTTCATCCACATTCTGATGAAGGAGCTAATCAATGATATGATCATTAGGTTGCATCATCATACTAGCTTGTAAGCTAGCGAAATAGTAGAAGTTCACCGTACTTAGCCCTACTCTGTAATGATTAATCTATTATTTTTCCTTCCCACAACAAGAGGACTCCTCGTTCTTGTGCAATATTATATGTTGCTATGTCACTATCTAGTCTTAGAAGAATTTCTCTCTTTCTTAATGGAGTCTCAAATGACAATCTTATCCCAAATGAATATTAGACCTAATCATGAGTCTAACAATTCATCTGGCCCGTCCAAAACAATTCAAACAAACAAGATTTGAAGCATAAAATCAAGCAAACCTCTACGAAAAAGACTTTCTTAGTGAAGTACCTAAGTTTCTTCCCTTCTCCGTCCTTGATCTTTCACCAACATCAATGTATATGGGAAGGTTCGTACCCCCTCGTGGTCTAAAACACATAGTTCGAGATCTCAAGAAGAAAATAATCCTATTAGACCATTGCAATCACACGCTGTCAAACATATGAAAAAAGGGTAGGTTTAAAAGCCCTAGTAAACGGTCAAGCCGCTAAAGTAGCTAAAGTGGTGATAAATCTTGTCAATTTCTCCTTTTTAGGGAGCCTATATATACTAGGCCTCCGATGAAAAAGTTAAATCATTTACGATCTTTCTATGGATCGTGTCATTGAAAATGAGAACCAAATGTCCATGCAGTCAAAAGAAGATCCGAAATGCATATGTGCCGTCTAGTCACTTTTTTTTCATCCATGAGTTCAAAAGAAAATCAAAGAATACGCGCGTAATTTCGTTCGATGAATTCGGTACCTAAGTCAAAACTGAATCCAGATCACAAAAATGAGCGGGCGTTGTCGAATCTCGCGGTCCAAATTCATATTCATGAGGATAAGATCACCAAGTAGATTTCTCTCCCAAAGGAGTTGTCCCAACTTGCAGCAACACCAGCGCAGGCACCTGCGATTGGCTGATCTTGGCTTAAATGGAAGCAGAGTCGGAATCACTCACTTTGCTGCGTCCGCATCCGTGGGTTCAACCTTGGATTAATATAAGAAAACCTCGTCAGCTTGAACCAATCTGATCCGATCCGATGATCCAATCGCCAGAGCGAAATCAAGGGTCAGATTGCGACAGAAAACACTTAAAAAAAAACAAAGGCAGTTCTTATTTTGCTCGTCGATATTTTTCTATCGGCCATTTGCTGCGAAACCTAAGTCTTTCTTTTTCCCAACAACCTTTCTTAACCTTTAGCCTTCGGCATGCACTTCATTGCATGCCGCGACCGCCGCAATTGACTCGACCTCTTCCCCTCCTCCCCCTCGCCCCCCCTTTGGGCGTGTGAATTGCGATTGCGTGCACGTTGAATCGTCAAAATTAGGGTCCTAGCCTCCGCCTGGTTTCTCTCTCGAATACTAGTTACGTCAAAGAACGCGTCACGTGGAGTTGCTAATGATAAATATCGGCGAGTAATGCAAACAATAACGATGTCCCGTTGAAGATAATGGCCTCTTAAGACAACAAACAATGTGGCTCAAATCAGTACGGTTCAACGTTTCCGTATAGCTTCACATCAAAGACTAAGATTTTCTGTGGCACAGATGAAGATACTTTCAAGACGAAGAATTCCTTCTTCTTTTTTTTTTTTTTTTTTTTTTTTTGTGGTCTCTTCTTTTCCGAGGCTTAAGACCACCAATTAATGCGAGATTTTGTATAAATCTCATTCCTAAAATCAAGCATAAAATACCCATAATGCGCATAAGACGACTATATGGTAAAACATACTATTCAAAGTTAATCGAATCATATCTTGATGGGAAAAATATCAAAGAGAGATTATTAATACATACATCTTTGAAATCATGAGACCAAATAACGATGGACAATTAATGAAGGACATTTTTCAATCCATCTTATTTAGTCGATTTAATTCAAAAAATTTGTGTGAAATTTCAATAAAATCATTTCGGACAATTTTTATTTGAATTTGCTAATACATCAGTATGCCACACAAGACAAGTAATAATGAACCTAATTTAGGCGAAAAATGGTCAAAAGGATTATATTAAAATTTTGTGCAAAAATTTAACACTAAATTGGCAATATTAAAAAATTTATGTTCAAAATTGACATTCGTAAAATATGTTTAAGACTAATCGGATATTTTTTTTTTCAATTAAGAAATTAAATTTATTAGTGTAAACGCAAGGAGTTTACTGTGGCCCGAGAGTAAAAGTCAAAGCCAAATGTCAAGGGGGTCCGCTTAGAAAAGCTATGTCTCGCAATTAGTGTAACCTTTTTGTATGGTCGAATCAACATTGTCACGTGGAGGCAAATGATAGGACTCATGTTCTCAAGATGATAGCCATTGGTGGCTAGAATTGATTTACACTCCCTTTTCACCAAGTAAATCGGTCGCTTTTTTGGTTTGAAGATGTGCACATTGACACGCAAAATTAGGGGCCAACCCGTCGGTCTACTCCCGTCTCATTACATTGCTTGCACCTAGTGATAAAGAATGGTTCGTCTCGAGATCTTGGTAGCCACAATAATATACCTCTCATTTCCAAAACTCATGCACAAAAGGAAAAAAAATATCTAAAATGTCCCACAACCATTAAATAGCAGCCAAGTCAATCTTAAATTTTGCGCTAATTTAGTCATAAGCTTTTTGACATTTTGTTAATTTTGACGATAAATTACTAACGCTGGCTAATTTACGTTGCATAACCGACACTGACATGAATTATTTTTGGAAATTCTTATAATTTTTTTCTTTTTTTCCTTCCTTTTTTCCCCTTTTCTTTTCGCAATGGGTGGTCTCAAGCGATGGCCAAAGACCGGTCACAGGAAAGGCCTAGCCTTGCCAACCTTTACCCAAGACTATTCGTTGGCGAAAGTAAAGTAAAGGGATAAAAGAAACAACTATAAAAAAATTCTAGAATTTTTTTTTTTAAAAATCAAAAAAATTTCATGCTAGCGCTAGTGCCTGATCGTCTTACATAAAGTTCTGCTAACATCCATATTAGCGATTTTCAATCAAAATTGGTTTAAATAAACAAATTGACACGATCAAAAAGTTTATCACTAAATTAGCTGTGTCCAATAAGTTTGACTTTTTGAACAATTATTCCTTAAACGGAAATGATGGTGCAAAGTGTCTCAAGAGCCATGAATCAAAAGTGTGGTATTGGCAAGGGGTGGCAAATCGGTGAGTTGGGTTTAGGTAGGTCATATTTGAGTTCGATCTAAATCCACTAATTTAACTTACATTAATCCATTTATTTCCTAAACAATTCATATGACTCATGCCTAATCTAACCTACATCCAACCTAAACCAACCCATTTGACCTGCCAAAAGATAAAGAAAAGGGCCCAATAATTATGAAGGAGCCGCACTCCATTCGACTAATAATTTGACCAGAAATTGAGACCCACAAAGAAGAGAAGTGAGTAAGAATACAAAAATTGAGACCCGCAAAGAAAGGGATAAAAAAAAAAAAAAAAGGAAACAAAGCAAAAGGAGAGAACCACTTTCTTATCTCTAGCAGACTTTAAGTGAAACGTGCTAAATTGTGGCCATACAAGGGATAATATGCTCAAGACATTTGTGAAAGGGAGTATTCAAGCCATAGGAGGAGTGGAAAAAACATGATCCATACAAAAATCTAACCTGCAAAAGAAAAATTAAAAAAAAAAAAAAATTAAAAGCTCCTCCTACTACTTGGCTGCCGCCACCTCCCCCTCTATCCCTAAGCTTCAGACCTCACCGCCGCCGCCGCACAACCCCCTCTTCTCGACATTGCAGACCTCATCTTGCTTAGCACCATCTTTGTCGAGAATTTTACCATTCCAAACACCAGCAGGTACCATCGGCACTTCCTCCTCCAATTTGCCGGTGACCATGTCCTCCTGCTCGAGCTCTTTTGGCTCCTACGGCCGATTAGGAGTGACGATCTCTTTCTCTCATATCCTCAATGAAGTAATACATCAAGTCCTCGAGAAGCCTCAAATCCGACTTCACCGCTTGCTATTATCCAATCGCTTAGCCCAATCAACCTACACAAGCACGCTGTCACGGACCTCCTCCGTCTGAAATTGGGGCAATTTCTACCCTCCTCCTCCTCCTCCCGACTCCGAGTTCTTCGATCAACAGGCTCGCACCAATAATTAGTCACAGCCACAGGTCGAAAATGAAATCGACCTGATATAAAGAGATTACAAACTGAAAATCAAAGCAAGGCCTTCGAAAACAGGCTCCTTTAAGATACATTGATGTGGACTAGGACTTGCATTTAGTCCCCATTGCAATGGCAAGTGCTGTTTGGATCAACCTGCTTGAAATGAGAAATTGAATCAATTTCCCACCAGAACAAACAATGGAGATTTTTAACGAGTAACATTGAGGTACTGGATTTGGTTTCACAAAACTTGGAAAGCAATGTCGCAAATATTAGTGGGTAAGCAATAAACAAATTAATGGACGCACTCAACAGAAGTCTCATACATCACTTTAAAATCAGTTTTGCTAAAAGGTTCCAGTAATCTCGAACATTACTTATAATCGAAAAATAGAGCAATGGAGTGATTCACAAAAATTCAACTTTAGAAGAGATAAATGCCATGTCAAAAACGGGCCGGGCATTAACATCCTACAGCTCCAACAAAAGGACCTGCCAGCTGGAAATCATCATCATATATATCCCGGTCCTAGCAAGTCATAGTTTTAAGGGCGATTTTCATACCGTGACTCATTAAATAAACGAAGTAGCAAGAGAAACGCCGAGCCTTATAGCCTGCTTTGCATGCAATGAGGGCAGATTCGAGAACCATGTGAGACACCGGCTGTAACCCAAGCTAGGAGATACCAATACTCCCAATTCCAATGCCAAAATTATCAGAAGATGAAGAAGACAGTTTTCCTTGCTAATTACCGATGTCACCTGGGATCTAAAAAAGAAGACAACAGATCATTGTATAGAATGGTCTTCACAACCGGTCTGGCCTGGCACTTATTCGAAGCTTGCTTGTAGCTATATGTAACAAAAAAAAGCTAGGGGAAAAGCCCCAACAAAGCCAATCCCCAAATGTCGAGATTCTTTCCTGACTACGGAAAAAGCAGAAGGGAATATGCACTAACTAACTGAAGCACTTCTTGTACTAAGCATTTATCTTGTCATCCTCAGGACTCAAGACTTTGTTGAAGATGAACTATTTTGCTTCTGCAAGGAAGCAGTTGAGGTATTACTTTTCGTCTGGGCACTCTGGTTCGACGATGACAACTCAGTGAAGAAAACTACATGCTCCTGATTATCAAGAAGCAGTTGAAGGGCTCTCGGTATCCTGGGAAGGTTCACATCCAACAACCCCTCGAGTATTTGAACAACCTGCCCCATCGATGGCCTGTGAGTTTCCTCGTCTTGGACACACCAGCAAGCAACTCTGCATATCCGAGTTAGCTCTTCAGTATCAGCGTTTGTCTCCAAGTCTCGGTCCAAAAGATCGAGCAGGTCACCTCCTTCAGCTATCTTACTAGCAACCCATGTTGGGAAGAACTTATAGGCCCCATCTTCCGAAAGCTCTGAGTTCCTCCTTCCTGAAACAAACTCAAAGAGCATCATTCCATAGCTATAAACATCAGCTTTTGCTGTTATGGCCACTCCAGAGATCCACTCAGGCGCAAGATACCCTCTTGTGCCTCTCAGGGTTGTCAACACCCTGCTGAAATCTCGGCCGACGAGCTTTGCCAGGCCAAATCTGCCACTTTTGGACAGAATTCAGCATCTAGAAGGATGTTCTCTGGCTTGATGTCGCAATGTATGATGCAGTTTCTACACTTCTCATGGAGATAAGCCAGACCTCGAGCCGTTCCCAAAGCAATTTGGTATCTCGTTTTCCATTCCAAGGTCTTCGAGTCCTTTCTATGAAAGAGATGATAGTCTAAGGAACCGTTTGGCATGAAATCATAGACCAACAGCCTTTCGTCACCTTCAGAGCAGAACCCACGAAGCCAGACAAGATTCACATGCTGGATGTTGCCGATTGTGCTTACTTCTGTTCGGAATTGCTTCTCTCCTTGGCTTTCGCTTTCAAGCTTCTTGACCGCTATGTGACTTGAATCAGGTAATGTTCCTTTGAAAACTGAACCAAACCCGCCCCCACCCAACTTCTCTGAGAAATTCTTGGTTGCTACTTGCAAGTCCCGGTATGCAAAGGCTATCAGTGAACCCTCCACTGTCTTTGTTGTTACAGATGCCCTTCTCCTCCATCTCCAAATGCCAAAAAAGACAATGGCTAATATCGCTACTGTGGAGCTAACAGACCCTGCAACTATCGCAATTACGTTGCTCTTCTTGCTTGTATCCTGAATGTCAGAAGCGGCACGCCTGAGATAGAAGCTTTTTCCATCGGTGTCACTTTGTGAGAGCTGTTGCGCATTGAAGAGATCCCCAATCCAGATTGAGCAGGCATTATCCTCGAAAGCATAAGCCGTGCAAGAGCAATTGCTCAAACAAGCAGCTCGGCATTCCGTATCGCTCCTGACATCTAAAGATTGGGGATCTTCAGGCAATATCATGTTAGAACTAAGCGAGAAACGGTCTCTCTCCACATTAGAAGCATTTGCTGCACAATTCAAGTCGGAATTCCTCTTGCAACCGCCAGACCAATCGCTCAGATTCCAATCCCTCACAGAGCCGATGCTAAACCCAGGCAAGCAGCTGCAGAAATTGTCATTATCCTCGCTGCAAACACTGAAAGGCCCGCAAAGTCTATACACCTCGCATTGTTGCCGAGGCAGAGAGCAGATCAAGTTCCACGCGTGGGAAGAAGGCAACCACAAATTCTGCTTGAGCTGCCCAGAAAGATCTATCATTAACATCGATATGGTGTTGAAGGAGATCTTGATTGAATAGGTGAAGTAGCTCTCGTTCTCATTGTCCACATATTTGAAATCGTAAATATAGTTCGATCTCATTTCAGGGACCAAAGAGAAAATTTTCATCTTATTGTCCCAAGCCCCACTAGTCCAGTAAGGTTTAGACCTATTCCACCATATGTACTTGTAGTACTCACCGTCACTGGATGAATGGAGACCGAGAGAGAACAAACCTGTCGAAGGGTCCTCCGCGTTCTTCCATGATGTCAAGAGCTGACTCGTGTTTTTGCGCTTGTCGATCCCTAATTTGGCACTGGGAAGCCACGTATGTGTCGGGTGATCAAAGCTCTGCCACAGTGTCACATTAGAATTCGACGCATCTTTGAGAGCGAAGTTGCCATTGTCCTCAAGAACCGCCACCATGGAGCTCGACCAAGAAGTTCGCAGATGCGTGGACCAAACGGGGACTTGAGAGTCGTTGACAATTACAAGATTGCCACCCGAGACCTTCAGTTCAGTGGAGTGCCTGTCGGTGACAGGGTTGTCTCGGTTGGCAACCCAGACGATGGTCCGCTCGCTAACTTTGTTGTACCAGATGCCTATGTAGGAGTAAGACGACTTCCCTGGTGTGAAGAAGCCAAGCGTGAAGTTGCCACCCAAGGAGGTTAAGGTTTGATTACCAGATAGAGACCGATTTGCATCGAGCTTGTCTGTGCCAAGACAGAGGTGGGTGCAGAGAGATAAGCAAAGCAAGAAAATTGGGAGTATGAACGACCATGGACTACTGTTTTTGCTATCCATGGCTGTACCATACAGGGTTTGAGCGGACGGGTGTAGAAACAAGATTCATACGGGGGAGTATATATACCCGTTTGTGCTCGGAGCGAGGTTGGGGTAAAAGATCTCAAAGAAGAACGGGTCAAGAAACGCGCAAAGTATCGTGTGGAAATTTTAACCGAGACTAGTGCATTATCATCAAGTAAGTAGGTAGTGTTGGAAGCACAAACTTTAGTTTAATCATTGCTTTGGCGAAGCACAAACAATAGTTTAAACTTTAATCATTCCTTTAGTTTACATCGGGTCCAAGGGGTTTTCTTTGTGCATAAAGGGGTTTCCTTTGTGTACCTAAAAGAATGATTGGGTGTACGCTAGACCACACCATATCCTCGTGCTAGTGCGCGATTATTGGCACATTTAGCACTTTGCGCACCCGCGGTTTAATTAGCAATAACCCTTTTGTTATTTTATTTTTTCTTTCGAACGGTTATCTTATTAACTTTAATCAATTCAAAGGTTTTTTTTTTTTTGAGAATTCTCAGAAATTATTAAAAAAAAATTCGTAATTTTATTTATTAAAATAATAATAATTTTTTTAATTAATTATTCCGAATTTTGTTTGTCTTTTTAGGACAACATTTGGAAAAGATACTTGTTCAGTTTGCAACTCTTCCCAAAGGGTCACAATTGTTCGTTTTTTCAACTTCTACCGAATGGACGCCTTTGTTCATCTGCGCAATTTTCGAAAAGACACGTTTGTTCAATCTTGCAGTTTTTTCCCGAATAATTGCCTATGTTTTAAGACTGTTATATATGTGTGTGTGTGTGTGTGTGTGTGTGTGTGTTTTCTGACGAGAACGTGTATGTGATCATTTTCAGCCTTCTTTCGAAATTCAATTGTTTTCTAGAGAGATCCTGGAGAAATACTAGAATTCTTTATCTAGTATTCTCATATTGAGACTTTGTTGTATCCTAGAGGATATTTGCCGGTGACTATTAGTAACTTTGTGAGGCAAATAAATCCTTAAAGAAAGTGATATCACGCCTCAAAGTCCGATTTGAGTACTCTAAAGATCCGTCTTCATTGTTCAACCCAATTCGAAACCATATTTTTCAATAGGTAGAAGCATAAAAGCAGGCATCAGACCAGTGAATAAGAACGGACATATGCCAGAGTGAAGAAGACGCTAGTGGTGCAACTTGGACATGTGATTGAGCAAGACTTAAAACATAGGTGGACCAGGACATCGATGAAGCAGGAGCACAATTTTACCAGCTCCAGTCAACAAGAAAGGAAGAAAACCAAGTGTCAAAGTCATTGATACATTGAAAAGTTGGACTAACAAGATTTGATTTTCATGAAGCATGGTCAAATATTTATATGGTCCCTACTCTTGTCTGAGCTAGTCTCTGGTCAAGAAATGCACAAAGTATTGTGTGGAAAATTCAACCGAGACTAGTGCATTATCATCAAGTAAGTAGGAAGAAGCATTTAAGCAGGCATCATACTAGTGAGCAAGGACGGGCATATGCCAGAGTGAAGAAGACAATAGTGGTGCAATTTGGACATGTGAGCGAGCAAGACTTAAAACGTAAGCAGACCAGGACATTGATTGTTGACACCTAAATTTTGGTGACCTAGTCATTGATTTTTTGCATAAAAATTAGGAATCAATTTTAATCCCTAAAAAAAATGCATCAAAACAAATAAAATGAAAAAATGGAAAAAAAAAAAAGAAAATTGATTTGATTAATTATGTATGGAAGTTTGATGAATATTAAGACTTTGATAAATGCAGAAGCAATTAAAAATCAAGTGAATAAAGGGCAAGAATTTTTACAAAATAGAAGAAATCGAAGCAAAATCGAGCTGATTGCGAAATCACGCTCCGATTTGCAACCATGATTTAATGCAATAGAAGATGGAAACTCGAAAGTTGCCATGGAGAGCAATCGTCTGGAAATCACTATAAAAAGAGCCACAATTTTCATGACCAAGTGGGGGAGGGAATTCGAAAAATTCAGAGAAGAAATTGAGAGGAAAAAATTTTGTTTCTTTCTTTCATTGAGCTTATTTTCCTTCAGTTTCTCTTTAGGTTTCAAAGTCAAAAACAAGGGTTAATATTCTGAAAAACCCCAAACTGGTACACCTATGACAAATTTACCCCAAACTATTTTTTTGACCACCAAAAACCCCAAATTGGTATACTTTTGACAAATTTACCACAAACGGATACACTTGTGACAAATTTGCCCTTTGCTAGTTTTTGTTAAAATTTTACTGTGAAATTATTAAGTTAAATGACACATGATAGTTGACCGGTATACTAATTTGGGATTTTACGCTCCGTTTGTCATAGTTTACAATTTTTGTGATTTTTTTATGGTATTGATCCAATTTAACAAAGGGTATATTTGTTACAAATTTACCAGTTTAAGGTTTTTTTTTTGCGGTCAAATAAATTAGTTTGGGATAAATTTGTCATAAATATATTAGTTTAGGGTTTTTTTATGGTCGGTCGGGGTAAATTTGTCACAGGTATATCAGTTTGGGGTTTTTCATGGTCAAAAAAATAGTTTTGGGTAAATTTGTCACAAATATACCAATTTGGGTTTTTCAGGATATTAACCCTCAAAACAAAAGAGAGAAGACGTGAGGGAAGGGAGAGTACAGTGAGAGAGATGTGTGAATAGACAGGAGAGAGAGAAAAAAAAAAAAAAAAGGGAAAAAGCAGCACATAGCTCATCTTCCTCGCGTGGGCGTCTTTGCCCCTCCTTGCCGGCCACCGTCCGTGAGCTCCTACGCCAGCCACGTTGCCGGCGCTTGCAGCCAGACCTCCGCCGCGCCTCTACCTCTCATCTTCGCGCCGGCCGTCGTTGCTCCAGCACCACCCAACTCCGGTAGCCGAGCACCAGCAACGCACCGCGAACATTGCACCAGCAACGCCTCAGCTTCGTTTCCGCCTAACCCACGAGCGTCGACGTCGTAGTAGCCCACCGCCGCGCCACTGCCCATCGCCACACCGAAGCCCTGCTACCGCGCCTGCATCAGCATCCGACGCTTGCTTCGCCGTGATCAGTCCTGTGCTCGGGCATCCACACATCGTCCGCTGCATCGCTGCCGACGCCTGCGTCCGAGCTTTGCCCGCAACCTAGCATCCGACGCCGCGTCATCGACCCTTGCTCGCGCGTGCCCATCGCCGCGCCATTGCACTCGCCATTGTTGCATCCCGCGAGCAGCAGCAGCAGTCCGCTCGTCGCCGTTGATCGCCCAGCTCTGCACCGCCTCCTCCCGAGCATCAGCAGCATCACCGCCACGCCGCTACCACAACTCGCGTCCCCTCCCGTTGCCGAGTTCAGCCTGTTGCTCGCCACCGCGCCGGAGCCTCTCCCTCATCCGGCCGCGTCCGCACCTTTGCGCAACCAGCGGCCCGGATCACGTTAGATCTCCGTGACGCCGTGCCACCATCCTCGCTCCGCCCGACGCCGCGCCGGACGTCACACCTCCACCGGTCCCCTCGCCGGAGTTCCGACGTCGGCCACCGTTCGTCCGACGCCCACCAACGCTGCTTCAAGTCCCCTCCTTTAGGTAGTTTAGTTTATTTTTTATTTTTTTTTTTATGTTTTTTATTTTATTTTATTTTATAGCATTTTTAAGTTTAGTTATTTACATTGCAATATTGGATGTTAATATTCATAAAATCTTGTAGGCATTAATCTCGAGGGTTTTGTCCAAAATTATCGTAATTACTAATTTGATCTGTAAGATATCGGATCATTTTTTTAATTATATTAATTTTTGGGCTTTTTGGTAGAATTTTAATTGTTAAATTATTATAATTATTAATTTGGTCCGTAAGACTTCGGATTAGATTTTTAATTATTTTGAACCTTTTTATATGTCGTGATGCTCAGGGTTAAGAGTAATTGTTAATTAAACCTATGAGACAACATATTATTTTTTCGATTACTTTAATCCTTTATTTGTTGAATATCTCGATTATTTAGATCTAATGTTTATTTGGTAATTACTTGCCTTGGAAAAACCCCAAAAAAATCAAAAAATCAAAATCTTGCATCAAAGCATGTAGATTTAGTAAATTAGGCATGTAGGTTTAGTAAATTAGAAATTTTTTAGGATTGCATTTTTAGATAATTTTTTGAAATGTTGGACCTAAATAACTTTTTTTAAATAGAGTTTTAGATGATGTTTGCACATTTTAATTATCTCATTTTTCTAAAAAATAGTTTTCTAAAATAGGATAGGGTTTAAGTCAAATTAATTCCTAAAATAAATTAGAAAATTATTCTTTTTCTAGATAGTTTAATTAGGTTTTTTATTAATTACGAATTTCAATAAAAAAAAATACAAAAAGTATTAGGTGCATCTTAATTAGTTTGCATAATAGGTTCATTTAATTAGAATTCATTTATTAGTAAAATTAGGTCATGTAGTTAAAATGCATGTTTTATGATCAAATTAAGAAAACCCAAAAAAAAAAATTCTTACTTTGTGTTTTTATTTCTTTTGATGCAATTTATTTGTTTATTTATTATTATTCAATGTTTAATAATGATTGAGCATCTATGTGATCACCCATTGCATGATAGTAATTTAGGATAAAATAAATCTTAGCTGCTTGCAAAAATATTTTTTGAAAAATAAAAAAGAAATGGTATCGAAAGGGCATTAGAGAAGTCTAATGTAACTAAATCCATGTACTCTTAGTCTCTGGTTTGTAGAAGTAAAATAATTCTCCCATTATTTTACTTAGGTGTCTAATTGATCTACCGTAAACTGATTAGTAGCGACTCATAACTAATAATCTTTTGCATGTTAAAAACCTAAACTTAAGTTGCGAATTAGTATGAGCTTGTGAAAACTCGAGCTAAGTTTAAAAATACTTAGTAGTCCATTAGCCTAAACTTTAGGTGGTGCATCCGAAATTTAGGTCGCGACATTAATGAAGCAGGAGCACAATTTTACCAGCTCCAGTCAACAAGAAAGGAAGAAAACCAAGTGTCAAAGTCATTGATACATTGAAAAGGTGGACCAACAAGATTTGATTTTCATGAAGCATGGTTCAATATTCTTATGGTCCCTACTCTTGTCTAAGCTACTCTCGAGCTAAGTATCTTCAACAAAATGTGCTCATTCCACGCATTCTGAGTTGACCTTTTCGTCGAGGGACTAAGCTCTAGATTAACGCATTGATTTATTCCCCCAATTCATTTATATGTAACATCATGGTTGCATGCCTTCATCGGAAAAACCTTATAGATTGTGTCGTGGCCATAGATGATAGAGTGAAGAGACCTCTCAGGTTAGATTCAGAGCGATTGGTACTTGGCACTGTGTCCATTATAGTCTTTTAGGCTGTGTTTGACGAACGGGATAAAATTTATCCCATCCTACATTTGGTGTGGCATCCTAGAATTTCATGATAATCCCTAGATGTACTATGAGCCATGTGGAGACGATGGAAGCACCACCAATTTATATTGTAGCCATTTGACCCATAATTTGCAATAACATTTTGGCCGAGCTTTTCGATGAACCATTATTTGATAGGGAAACTTTTATTTTTGGCCGTACGCTTTATAAGTTGGGAATTATTAATTTTGTTACATAATTCTATGGCCATTTAAATTGGTAATTAGGTGTTTACTTAGGTGATGTTTAAATGGGGAAAAGAGTAGAGAAGAATGGGTTGATTTTCTTAAGCCCAAGAGCCCCCCATCATTCGGCCATTAGGGCCTGGCCTGCGAAGCCCAAAAGGAGGGAGGGGGTTGCCGTCGACCGGTTGGAGGGAGAGACCTGGCCCAAGGGGCCCAATGAGCCGTCGACCAAGAGGCCCAAGCCCAGCCGGATGAACCCCCCTCCCTTGCATGGAATTGCTAAGTGTTGTCTCTTTGTAGCCAAGTGTAAGAATCATGCAAAATCCAATGATGGCTAATCATTAAGGGAAGGAAATTAGTGAGGGGGAGAGGGACGGATTAAGCGAGGAAGGGGTGGGGGTGTCGCCCGAAGAGAGAAAGGAAAGGAAGAGAGAAAGAGAGAAAGGGAGAACCGTGCGTGCGAGGGGGAAGGAGGAGGTCCGTTCGCTGCCGTGCGTGCGCTGAGTCCCGCCGTCATGCCGCCTTGCCCTCCGTTCGTTTGCTTGCTGTGTTCACTTGGACTAGAGGCAAGTGGAATCCGTTTCTATACCATTTTGCTAGCTGTGATGTGTGTATGACGGATGGTGAATGTTGGATGTGGTAGAGGTAAGGAGATTTCGAAGCAATGGGGAGAAATTTGTTGGCTGTGCATGCTGTTTCTAGAAAAATCAGTCCGACCCTCCGTGAGGTTGTGAGCTGCATGCGTCTTTTTAGTGGGAATCTCACTTCGACTCCTTAACAAAAGTGGTAGAGGACTTCATGAAACATAACATATCAAAAATTGAGAGGAAATGAATAAGTGTAAGTAGGTGAAATCGTCTTTCTTTGAAGAAACTGGATCTGGAAAAACGTTGTCTCGACCTAGCATGATTATGTGATTTTTATAAAATCGTACAGTTGAAATTTGATCTTGTACCCTTAATGAAAGTTATATATGACCTTCTGAGGAACAACATACTGAAAATTGAGATGAAATGGACATGAGTAGGTTGGTGAATCGAATTTCTTTGAAAGGACGTAATCTGGAAAAACAGTACCGAGAATAAGAAGAACTAAATCGTCCATAGCTATTAAGCTAAAAGGAATTGGATTCAGATTTATACATGAAATATTTACCTCTAGTTGTTGTCTATAACTTACCAAATTTTCAGAATTTATGGAGTTCTTTTGGATATTTAATCGAAATTATTTTCGAAACTACGCAAACTGTGATGCTGAAATATTGAAAGCTGTGATACTTGGACCGTACCGAATTTTCTGAAGTTATTTTGGTATAGTGTTCTTCATGAGCTATTTACCTTTAAGTGATCTTTATAACATATCAAAATCTCATAATTTTTGGAGTTCTTTTGGGTATTTAATCGAAATTATCTTCGGAACTGTGCATACTGTTTCACCCGAATATTGATGTATTTTCAAATATAAAAGAATTGGTTCTATGTGGTATAATGTTTTGGGTGATGGATTATGTTGCATATGTGGTGTCATATGGCATGGTATATAACATTGAAAAGGCTGAATTAGACCTTTGTTACCATCACTTCATATGTCATGGGGATAATGTGATGCATATATGGAAATAAAGTATGATGATGTGTATACCATCGAAGGTGTGAGCCGACGATGCCCCGGGAGTGTCGGGATGCCCGGAGTGTGGGTGCCGGATGCCCGGAGTGTGTGAGTCGGATGTCCTCGGGAGTTTCGAGATGCCCGGAGTGTGAGTGCCGGATGCCCGGAGGTGTGTGCCTGAGGTTCCTCGCGATGCCAGGTTGGGTGCGAGCGATAAAAGAGGGATGCAAATATTGATGCCTGGGAAGAAAAAAATTAAGTGAGATCCCCTGAAATTTGAAAAATTGAATCATGTGCAAGGGTATGTGCATATGGCATGGTGATATATGCATGATTGCACGGGGGTGTTCGCATGACTGCATGGTCATGTATGCTTGATAGCATGAATGATATGCACTATACTTGTGACATCTTGATTGTTCTATTTGCTGCAATTGTGTAGATTAATGGATATTTACTGCTGAGTGGTTGTACTCACCCCTTTTGGGGATTAACATTTCATATTAAAAGATGTCGTTACCACCGGTTGCGCGTGGTACCTTCTACGGTATACCTTCTGACACTGAGGTTGAGTGCGTGGAGCACATCTGTGTTAGTGTTCCTGGTTTGGTGTTTCTTTGAGTCCGTGTGCTGGTTATGTATGATGTAGGCCTGGCCGGGGGCCCTGTCGTTCAAGATTTTCTGTCTGTCCATGTTCGACGCAATGGAGTGATGCTGGGGATGTTGCCGCCGCCGCCGCCCGATGCACCGGGTTGGGTGTGATGGCACGTATGATTGGTGGGAGCTGACACCTTTTGGGATAGCCGACACTTGTTGATGGATGGGTATATATGTCTGATGTAGGGTCGAGTTCTCTTTTGAGTCATAGCCAAGTATAGTTTAAAATCTTGGCCTTTTGCTGTACCGACCCGAGATGTCCATCTTGAAAATGTAAATAAAAATGATTCGGCTTTGTCTTTTCATTTGGTGCGTAGTAGGTGTACATTGCATTATTGTCATTGGAGTAAGGAATGGTGAGACTTGTTTATGTTTCCGTTGGTGAGCTGCGCTAAAACCCTTTCAAAAAAAAAAAAAAAAAAAAAAAAAAAAATTAATTGAGCAACCCCTATGAACTATGGTTCCACTTTAATTAAAAGGGTATTAGACTGGTATATTGATTTCAACAAGTGATGGGTACCTGTGGCGACCCCTAATGGATCGGGGGAAAGGGGTGCCACAGCGATTTTGGTATCAGAGCTAAAGGTTTATATGTGGAGTGATAAGGAGCATCATTTGGAAATTAAGGAAGAAAATGACAATGCACACCATAGGATGCTGACTAAAACTGGTTGACTAACTTTGAACAACGGGTGATGGGTATTCACTCGTAGATCCCTAGTTTGTTTTATGAGTTGCTTTTAGGTGCCAATAACATGTTTATGTTACTTATTTTATAGATGCAGTTGCTCTAAATGGAGACTTTGAGTCACAGATTATTCCTGAGGCAAATGCTTGGAAAACTACAGGAAAATCATGGTACGATATGGAGGTCATCATCCATCGAGGGCTGAAGCCTTTGCATCGAGGGCTGAACCCCGAATGGAAGATATCCTGCAGGCATTGGCCAATATAGGAAATCTGATGGAAAGACAAGCGCAAAGAACAACCGGGAGCGAACGCCGTACTCAAGGACTGGTGGAGCAATTCTTGAAGTTGAAACCACCTAAGTTTAGTGGAATGGGAAGTCCTGAGGAGGCGGAGCATTGGATTGATGGAATGGAACAAATCTTCCGAGTGTTGAACTACAGTGATACTGAGAAGATAACTTTGGCAGAGTACTAGCTGGAGGGAAATGCAAAGTTTTGGTGGAGAGCTTCGAGGGACACGATCTTTCCACCGGGTACTGATGTAAATTGGGATGAGTTTGTCAGAGCTTTCAATAGGAAGCATTTCTCTGATTGTGCTAGGGATAAGAAAATTATAGAATTTTTTTAGTTAGAACAAAAGGAGCTGATAGTGGATCAGTATGAGGCAAAATTTTCTGAACTGTCTAGGTATGCTCCTAGGTTGATTGAAGATCGAGAAGAAAAAGCTAAGGGATTCCTAAAGGGATTGAGAACTAATATCCTGAAGCAATTGGTGCCTTTGAATATAAGGAATTATAATGAGATTTATGAAAGGGCACAGCTGGTGGAGCAGGAGTCGGTAAGAGAGCAATCAGAGTACAAGAGGCAGTCGACTTTTGGTGATATCAGACGGGCTAAGAGACCCTATACAGTCAAGGTCAGACCTGAGAATCTAAGAAGAAGAGCAATTTCGGGAATTTTGGAAAAGCCAGGGATGGCCTGAATTTGGGAAAAGCATCTTATCAGAATGAAGAATGTCAAAGGTGTGATGGGCGACATGGCCCAGGACCCTGTAATGGACGGCTGAAATGCTATGGTTGTGGACAGGTAAGACACCTTAAGAAGGATTGTCCACAAGAGAGATCGCAGACAGGTAGCAACCCAATACGACGAGTACCACAACGTACTGCTGGACCATATCCACAAAAGAATCCACAGAGACCACCAGCACAAGTAAAAGTATATGCAGTCACCCAAGAGGAAGCAAAAGCTTCCAAAAATGTTATCTCAGGTACAATTTTCATAAATGGCAAGAAGTCATATGCATTGTTTGATACGGGTGCTACACATTCATTTGTATCTAAAAAATATAGACTTTTGAGTAAAATAGAAACTACGTCCCTTGGAACGCCCCTTTGTGTTTCTACACCTTTAAAGAATATGGTATGGTCTACGCTGGTGTGTGGAAAGTGTAAGATAACAATAGGAGGAAGGGATATGGAGATAGACTAAGTCGTAATGGCTATGTATGATTTTGATGTTATCATAGGAATGGATTGGCTTCATCAATATCGGGCCAAAATGGATTGTTATAGAAAAGTGATCCAATTTGTTTTACCTGATCAATCTAGTTGTGAATTTTTGGGAGGTCAGACCAACCTATCTAGCGCTTATTTCAGCAATAGAGGCCCGTGCATTACTTGACGAAGGATGTCAAGGGTATCTAGCAATGGTTAAAGATTATGCTAAGGAAGAGCCTAAGATCGATAAAATTCGAGTAGTCAATGAATTTCAAGATGTATTTCCTGAAGAGTTGCCTGGATTACCGCCGGAACGAGAAATTGAGTTTGAAATTGAATTAATGCTAGGAACAGGACCAATATCGAACGCCCTATATAGGATGGCCTTAATGAAACTAAAGGAGTTGAAAGTGCAACTGCAAGAGTTGCTCGATAAATGATTCATTAGGCCAAGTGCTTCACCTTGGGGTGCACCAGTCTTGTTTGTGAAAAAGAAGGATAGGTCGATGCGCTTATGTATTGACTATAGGCAACTGAATCAAATGACCATTAAAAATAAATATCCATTGCCTAGAATTGATGATCTAAACTATAGGGAAGTTCGGTCTTTTCTAAGATTAATTTGAGATCGGGATACCATCAGCTAAGGATTAAGAAAGAAGACGTTCCTAAGACTGCATTTAGGACTCGTTATGGACACTACGAGTTCCTCGTCATGCCTTTTGGATTGACGAATGCACCGGCTGCATTTATGGATCTAATGAATAGAGTATTTAAGCCTTATTTAGATCAATTTGTGATCATTTTCATTGATGATATCCTGATATATTCTAGAGGGCCTGAAGAGCACGAGCAACACTTGAGGATAGTTTTGCAAACTTTGAGAGATCATAAGCTATATGCCAAATTTAGCAAGTGTGAATTTTGGCTGGACCGGATAATATTTTTGGGACACGTGGTGTCAGGAGGAGGAATTGCAGTGGACCCGGCGAAGGTTGAGATGGTAATAAATTGGCCGAGACCAACAACACATCCTGAAATACGGAGTTTCTTAGGACTGGTGGGTTATTATAGAAGGTTTATTGAAGGGTTTTCACGATTGGCAGGTCCCTTAACAAAATTGACTCGGAAGAATGTGAAGTTCGAATGGAGTGGAGAATGTGAAAGGAGCTTTCAGGAACTTAAAAGAAAATTGACCTCGGCTCCAATCCTGACTATACCGTCTGGATCTGATGGTTTTACAGTGTACAGTGATGCATCTCACAAAGGACTGGGATGTGTTTTAATGCAACATGGCAAGGTCATAGCCTATGCATCCAGACAATTGAAACCTCATGAACTGAACTACCCAACTCATGATTTAGAATTGGCAGCTATAGTATTTGCTTTGAAAATATGGAAGCACTATTTGTATGGAGAGAAGTTTGAAATCTATACAGATCATAAAAGCCTAAAGTATTTGTTTTCACAAAAGGAGTTGAACATGAGACAAAGGAGGTGGATGGAATTGTTAAAGGATTATGATTGTGAGATACGGTACCATTCAGGGAGGGCGAATAAGGTAGCAGATGCCCTTAGTCGTAAGTCAGCTATGGAGATGGCCAGTTTAAGAATGGCAGAAGGAAACCTATTAAAGTCTGTAGCAGACTTGGAGTTTGAATTGAAAATGGATCGCCTTACCGGTATGCTTACTGCCTTAAGAATTGAACCCGAAATTATACAGAAAGTTAAGATCCTACAAGAGTCTAACGCGGAAATTATGAAAGTGAAAAATGCAGTGTCTTTAGGAAAAAGACCAGAATTTCAAATCTCTGAAGATGGAGTGGTAAGATGCCAAGGACGACTCTGTGTTCCCGACAATGAAGAAGTAAAGAGGGAAATTCTGTCGGAGGCACATAGGAGTAATTATAGTATTCATCCGGGTAGTACAAAGATGTACAGGAATTTGCGTCAGCAATTTTGGTGGAATGGCATGAAAGCAGATACGGCTAGATACGTTTCTCAATGTTTGACGTGCCAACAAGTAAAGGCGGAACATCGCAAACCTGCAGGACTATTGAGACCATTAGACATACCAGAATGGAAATGGGAGCATGTAACGATGGACTTTGTGCAAGGACTGCCAAGAACATCAAATGGTCACGATTCGATTTGGGTGATAGTGGATCGCTTGACTAAGTCTGCCCATTTCTTAGCAGTCCGCATAAACTATTCAATGAGTAAACTTGCTGAAATATATGTAAGCCAGGTAATACGCCTACATGGTATTCCTGTAACGATCACCTCTGATCGAGACTCTAGGTTTACTTCAAATTTTTGGCGAAGCCTCCAAAATGCCTTAGGGACAAAGCTTCAATTTAGTACGGCCTTCCATCCTCAAACAGATGGACAAACGGAAAGAGTGATCCATACTTTGGAAGATATGCTGAGAGCCTACATTATTGATTTTAAGGGAAGTTGGGATGAAAACTTACACTTGATAGAGTTCGCCTATAACAATAGTTTTCAGAAAAGTATAGGCATGGCTCCATATGAAGCATTATATGGAAGAAGATGTAAGACCCCTGTCTGCTGGAATGAAGTAGGTGAAAGGAGAATGACAGGACCTGAACTAGTTCAAATTACTACTGAAGCGGTCGAGTTAATCAGGAAAAGACTTAAAACAGCCCAAAGTAGACAAAAAAGCTATGCAGATAGGCGTATAAGGCCTTTGGAATTTAGTGTGGGAGATCACGTATTTCTTAAAGTATCTCCAATGAAAGGATTATCTCGATTTGGAATGAAAGGAAAGTTAAGTCCCCGATTTGTTGGACCCTTTGAGATACTTGAAAGAATAGGAGACGTAGCTTATCGTTTGGCGTTGTCTCCTAAATTGGGAAATTTACATGATGTGTTTCATGTATCGATGCTAAGGAAGTACCAGCCGGATCCTAGTCACATACTCGATCATGAAGCCATCAAAGTGGATGAGAGAGTGAAGTACATCAAAGAGCCTGTGCAAGTGTTGAACCGAAAGGAGCAAGTCCTTAGGACCAAGAAAATTCCACTGGTTAAGATATTATGGCGACATCATGATGTGGAGGAAGCCACATGGAAAAGTAAAGATAAGATGAAGGAACAATACCCCCACCTATTTCAGGAGACATAGGAAATGTCTAATTTCGAGGACGAAATTCTCTAAGGAGGAGAGAATTGTGGCATCCTAGAATTTCATGATAATCCCTAGATGTACTATAAGCCATGTGGAGACGATGGAAGCACCACCAATTTATATTGTAGCCATTTGACCCATAATTTGCAATAACATTTTGGCCGAGCTTTTCAATGAACCATTATTTGATAGGGAAAATTTTATTTTTGGCCGTACGCTTTATAAGTTGGGAATTATTAATTTTGTTACATAATTTTATGGCCATTTAAATTGGTAATTAGGTGTTTACTTAGGTGATGTTTAAATGGGGAAAAGAGTAGAGAAGAATGGGTTGATTTTCTTAAGCCCAAGAGCCCCCCATCATTCGGCCATTAGGGCCTGGCCCGCGAAGCCCAAAAGGAGGGAGGGGGCTGCCGTCGACCCGTTGGAGGGAGAGGCCTGGCCCAAGGGGCCCAATGGGCCGTCGACCAAGAGGCCCAAGCCCAGCCGGATGAACCCCCCTCTCTTGCATGGAATTGCTAAGTGTTGTCTCTTTGTAGCCAAGTGTAAGAATCATGCAAAATCCAATGATGGCTAATCATTAAGGGAAGGAAATTAGTGAGGGGGAGAGGGGCGGATTAAGCGAGGAAGGGGTGGGGGTGTCGCCCGAAGAGAGAAAGGAAAGGAAGAGAGAAAGAGAGAAAGGGAGAACCATGCGTGCGAGAGGGAAGGAGGAGGTCCGTTCGCTGCCATGCGTGCGCCGAGTCCCGCCGTCGTGCCACCTTGCCCTCCGTTCGTTTGCTTGCTGTGTTCGCTTGGACTAGAGGCAAGTGGAATCCGTTTCTCTACCCTTTTGCTAGCTGTGATGTGTGTATGACGGATGGTGAATGTTGGATGTGGTAGAGGTGAGGAGATTTCGAAGCAATGGGGAGAAATTTGTTGGCTGTGCATGCTGTTTCTAGAAAAATCAGTCCAACCCTCCGTGAGGTTGTGAGCTGCATGTGTCTTTTTAGTGGGAATCTCACTTCTACTCCTTAACAAAAGTGGTAGAGGACTTCATGAAGCATAACATATCAAAAATTGAGAGGAAATGAACAAGTTTAAGTAGGTGAAATCGTCTTTCTTTGAAGAAACTGGATCTGGAAAAACGTTGTCTCGACCTAGCATGATTATGTGATTTTTATAAAATCGTACAGTTGAAATTTGATCTTGTGCCCTTAATGAAAGTTATATATGACCTTCTGAGGAACAACATACTGAAAATTGAGATGAAATGGACATGAGTAGGTTGGTGAATCGAATTTCTTTGAAAGGACGTACTCTGGAAAAACAGTACCGAGAATAAGAAGAACTAAACCGTCCATAGCTATTAATCTAGAACGAATTGGATTCATATTTATTCATGAAATATTTACCTCTAGGTGTTGTCTATAACTTACCAAATTTTCAGAATTTCTGGAGTTCTTTTGGATATTTAATCGAAATTATTTTCGAAACTACGCAAACGGTGATGCTGAAATATTGAAAGCTGTGATGCTTGGACCGTACTGAATTTTGTGAAGTTCTTTTGGTATAGTGTTCTTCATGAGATATTTACCTTTAAGTTATTTTTATAATATTTCAAAATCTCATAATTTTTGGAGTTCGTTTGGTATTTAATCGAAATTATCTTCGGAACTGTGCATACTGTTTCACCCGAATATTGATGTATTTTCAAAAATAAAAGAATTGGTTCTATGTGGTATAATGTTTTGGGTGATGGATTATGTTGCATATGTGATGTCATATGGCATGGTATATAACATTGAAAAGGCTGAATTAGACCTTTGTTATCATCACATCATATGTCATGGGGATAATGTGATGCATATATGGAAATAAAGTATAATGATGTGTATACCGTCAGAGGTGTGAGCCGACGATGCCCCGGGAGTGTTGGGATGCCCGGAGTGTGGGTGCCGGATGCCCGGAGTGTGTGAGTCAAATGTCCTCGGGAGTTTTGAGATGCCCGGAGTGTGAGTGCTGGATGCCCGGAGGTGTGTGCCGGAGGTTCCACGCGATGCCAGGTTGGATGTGAGCGATAAAAGAGGGATGCAAATATTGATGCCTGGGAAGAAAAAAAATTAAGTGAGATCCCCTGAAATTTGAAAAATTGAATCATGTGCACAGGTATGTGCATATGGCATGGTGATATATGCATGATTGCACGGGGGTGTTCGCATGACTGCATGGTGATGTATGCTTGATAGCATGAATGATATGCACTATACTTGTGACATCTTGATTGTTCTACTTGCCGCAATTGTGTAGATTAATGGATCTTTACTGCTGAGTGGTTGTACTCACCCTTTTTGAGGATTAACATTTCATATTAAAAGATGTCGTTACCACCGATTGCGCGTGGTACCTTCTACGGTATACCTTCTGACACTAAGGTTGAGTGCGTGGAGCACATCTGTGTTATTGTTCCTGGTTTGATGTTTCTTCGAGTCCGTGTGCTGGTTATGTATGATGTAGGCCTGGCTGGGGGCCCTGTCGTTCAAGAGTTTCTGTCTGTCCATGTTCGACGCAATGGAGTGATGCTGGGGATGTTGCCGCCGCCGCCGCCCGATGCACCGGGTTGGGTGTGATGGCACGTATGACTGGTGGGAGCTGACACATTTTGGGATAGCCGACACTTGTTGATGGATGGGTATATATGTCTGATGTAGGGTCGAGTTCTCTTTTGAGTCATAGCCAAGTATAGTTTAAAATCTTGGCCTTTTGCCGTACCGACCCGAGATGTCCATCTTGAAAATGTAAATAAAAGTGATTCGGCTTTGTCTTTTCATTTGGTGTGTAGTCAGTGTGCATTGCATTATTGTCATTGGAGTAAGGGATTGTGAGACTCGTTTATGTTTCCGTTGGTGAGCTACGCTGAAACCCTTTCAAAAAAAAAAAATTAATTGAGCAACCCCTATGAACTATGGTTCCACTTTAATTTCAACAAGTGATGGGTACCTGTGGCGACCCCTAATGGATCGGGGGAAAGGGGTGCCACATTTGGTGCCTACTCAAGACGAGATAAAGTCGAATATAAGGGGAATATAAATCGGATAAAATTGTCTCATAGGAGAGGTGGGATAAAGGTAGATAGAATTTCTTATATTCATAATAGGAAAGTTATTTTTCTCGAATAACAAACTTCTTAAATTAACAAAATTGAAATTATATTTCAATATAAATAATTTTTTATTCTAATATAATAAATTCAAAATAAAAAATAAAAAAATATAGTTATTTTAATTTAATCTTATTTTTATTTATATATTCAAATTTAATTCTACTTTATAATATAAATTAAATATATAAATATCAATATAAATTCATGTTTATTACATATTTTAGATATTTTAGTATTTTAGGTATATTAGAATAGTTTACTATTTAATAAAATTTTATTATAGAATGACGGAAGGGGAAGAAAGAAATTAATCATACCGGACAATTTTTATTCGAATTTACTAACATATCAGTATGCCCACATAAGACAATCAATAATGACCCTAATTTAGGCAAAAAAAATAGTCAAAATGATTATATTGAAATTTTGTGCAAAAATTTAACACTAAATTGGTAATTGTCAAGATTTTATGTCCAAAATTTATATTTGAATAACATATTTAGGATTGATCAGATAATTTTATTTCAATTAAGAAGTTAAATTTATCGGTGCAAATGCAAGGAATTTATTGTGGCCACGAGGGTAAAAGTCAAGGCCAAATGTCAAGGGGGTCCACTTAGAAAGCTAGGTCTTGAAATTAGTGCCACCTTTTTGTATGGTCGAATCGACATTGCATGTGGAGGTGTGGAGGCAAATGATAGGACTCATGTTCTCAAGACGATAGCCACTGGTGGCTAGAATTGATTTACACTCTCCTTTCACCATGTAAATCGGTCACTTTTTTGGTTTGGAGATGTGCACATTGACACACACAAAATTAGGGGCCAACCCATCAGTCTAGTCACGTCTCATTACATTACTTGCACCTGGAGATAAAGAACGGTTCGTCTTGGGATCTTGGTCTCTTTAAATCAATCATTTAACCACAATGATACACCTCTCATTTTCGAAATTCATGTATCATTTAACGGAAGGAAAAACTATCTAAAATGTCCCACACCCCTTGTACAGAAGCCAAATCAATCTTAAATTTGGCACTAATTTAATCATAAATTTTTTGACATTTTATTAATTTTGGCGGGTATCACTAATGTTGGCTGATTTACATTGCATAACCAACATTGATGTGAATTATTTTTGGAAATTTTTATAATTTTTTTTCCTTCCTTTTTTCCCTTTTTCTTTTCGCATTGGCGAGTCTCAAGCGATAGCCAGAGACCGGCCTTTGCCTAAGACTAGCCATTGGTGAAATTAAAGGGATAAAAAGAAATGACTATAAAAAATTCTAGAAAATTTTATAAAAAATTATCAAAAATCATTCACGCCAACGCTAGTGCCTGATCATGCCACGTAAGTCGGTTGGCATCCACATTAGTAATTTTCAATCAAAATTGATTGAAATGAATAAACTAACACAATCGAAAAGTTTATGACTAAATTAGTTGTCATCCAATAAATTTAACTTTTTGAACAATCACTCTGATAGAAATGATGGTGCAAAGTGTCTCAAGAGCCATGAATCAAAATGATGGTATTGGCAAGGGGAGGCAGATGGGTGAGTTGGGTTTAGGTAGGCCATATATTAATTTGATCTAAATCCACTCATTTAACTTACATTATTCTTCCGACCAAAAAAAACTTACATTAATCCATTTATTTCCTAAATAATTCATATGACGCACGCCTAATCTAACCTACATCCAACCCAAACCAACCCATTTGACCTGCCAAAAGATAAAGAAAAAGGCCCAAGAATTATGAAGGAGCCGCACTCCATTCGACTAATAATTTGACCAGAAATTGAGACCCACAAAGAAGAGAAATGAGTAAGAATACAAAAATTGAGACCCGCAAAGAAAGGGATAAAAAAAAGGAAACAAAGCAAAAGGAGAGAACCACTTTCTTATCTCTAGCAAAGTTTAAGTGAAACGTGCTAAATTGTGGCCATACGAGGGATAATATGCTCAAGACATTTGTGAAAGGGAGTATCCAAGCCATAGGAGGAGTGGAAAAAACATGATCCATACAAAAATCTAACCTGCTAAAAAAAATAAATAATAATAATAATTAAAAGCTCCTCCTACTACTTGGCTGCCGCCACCTCCCCCTCGATCCCTAAGCTTCAGACCTCACCGCCGCCGCCGCACAGCCCCCTCTTCTCGACATTGCAGACCTCATCTTGCTTAGCACCATCTTTGTCGAGAATTTTACCATTCCAAACACCAGCAGGTACCATCGGCACTTCCTCCTCCAATTTGCCGGTGACCATGTCCTCCTGCTCGAGCTCTTTTGGCTCCTACGGCCGATTAGGAGTGACGATCTCTTTCTCTCATATCCTCAATGAATTAATACATCAAGTCCTCGAGAAACCTCAAATCCGACTTCACCGCTTGCTATTATCCAATCGCTTAGCCCAATCAACCTACACAAGCACGCTGTCACGGACCTCCTCCGTCTGAAATTGGCGGAATTTCTACCCTCCTCCTCCTCCTCCCGACTCCGAGTTCTTCGATCAACAGGCTCGCACCAATAATTAGTCACAGCCACAGGTCGAAAATGAAATCGACCTGATATAAAGAGATTACGAACTGAAAATCAAAGCCAGGCCTTCAAAAACAGGCTCCTTTAAGATACATTGAAGTGGACTAGGACTTGCATTTAGTCCCCATTGCAATGGCAAGTGCTGTTTGGATCAACCTGCTTGAAATGAGAAATTGAATCAATTTCCCACCAGAACAAACAATGGAGATTTTTAACGAGTAACATTGAGGTACTGGATTTGGTTTCACAAAACTTGGAAAGCAATGTCGCAAATATTAGTGGGTAAGCAATAAACAAATTAATGGACGCACTCAACAGAAGTCTCATACATCACTTTAAAATCAGTTTTGCTAAAAGGTTCCAGTAATCTCGAGCATTACTTATAATCGAAAAATAGAGCAATGGAGTGATTCACAAAAATTCAACTTTAGAAGAGATAAATGCCATGTCAAAAACGGGCCGGGCATTAACATCCTACAGCTCCAACAAAAGGACCTGCTAGCTGGAAATCATCATCATATATATCCCGGTCCTAGCAAGTCATAGTTTTAAGGGCGATTTTCATACCGTGACTCATTAAATAAACGAAGTAGCAAGAGAAACGCCGAGCCTTATAGCCTGCTTTGCATGCAATGAGGGCAGATTCGAGAACCATGTGAGACACCGGCTGTAACCCAAGCTAGGAGATACCAATACTCCCAATTCCAATGCCAAAATTATCAGAAGATGAAGAAGACAGTTTTCCATGCTAATTACCGATGTCACCTGGGATCTAAAAAAGAAGACAACAGATCATTGTATAGAATGGTCTTTACAACCGGTCTGGCCTGGCACTTATTCGAAGCTTGCTTGTAGCTATATGTAACAAAAAAAAAGCTAGGGGAAAAGCCCCAACAAAGCCAATCCCCAAATGTCGAGATTCTTTCCTGACTAAGGAAAAAGCAGAAGGGAATATGCACTAACTAACTGAAGCACTTCTTGTACTAAGCATTTATCTTATCATCCTCAGGACTCAAGACTTTGTTGAAGATGAACTATTTTGCTTCTGCAAGGAAGCAGTTGAGGTATTACTTTTCGTCTGGGCACTCTGGTTCGACGATGACAACTCAGTGAAGAAAACTACATGCTCCTGATTATCAAGAAGCAGTTGAAGGGCTCTCGGTATCCTGGGAAGGTTCACATCCAACAACCCCTCAAGTATTTGAACAACCTGCCCCATCGATGGCCTGTGAGTTTCCTCGTCTTGGACACACCAGCAAGCAACTCTGCATATCCGAGTTAGCTCTTCAGTATCAGCGTTTGTCTCCAAGTCTCGGTCCAAAAGATCGAGCAGGTCACCTCCTTCAGCTATCTTACTAGCAACCCATGCTGGGAAGAACTTATTGGCCCCATCTTCCGAAAGCTCTGAGTTCCTCCTTCCTGAAACAAACTCAAAGAGCATCATTCCATAGCTATAAACATCAGCTTTTGCTGTTATGGCCACTCCAGAGATCCACTCTGGCGCACGATACCCTCTTGTGCCTCTCAGGGTTGTCAACACCCTGCTGAAATCTCGGCCGACGGGCTTTGCCAGGCCAAAATCTGCCACTTTTGGACAGAATTCAGCATCTAGAAGGATGTTCTCTGGCTTGATGTCGCAATGTATGATGCAGTCTCTACACTTCTCATGGAGATAAGCCAGACCTTGAGCCGTTCCCAAAGCAATTTGGTATCTCGTTTTCCATTCCAAGGTCTTTGAGTCCTTTCTATGAAAGAGATGATAGTCTAAGGAACCGTTTGGCATGAAATCATAGACCAACAGCCTTTCGTCACCTTCAGAGCAGAGCCCACGAAGCCGGACAAGATTCACATGCTGGATGTTGCCGATTGTGCTTACTCCTGTTCGGAATTGCTTCTCTCCTTGGCTTACGCTTTCAAGCTTCTTGACCGCTATGTGACTTGAATCAGGTAATGTTCCTTTGAAAACTGAACCAAACCCGCCCCACCCAACTTCTCTGAGAAATTCTTGGTTGCTACTTGCAAGTCCCGGTATGCAAAGGCTATCAGTGAACCCTCCACTGTCTTTGTTGTTACAGATGCCCTTCTCCTCCATCTCCAAATGCCAAAAAAGACAATGGCTAATATCGCTACTGAGGAGCTAACAGACCCTGCAACTATTGCAATTACGTTGCTCTTCTTGCTTGTATCCTGAATGTCAGAAGCGGCACGCCTGAGATAGAAGCTTTTTCCATCGGTGTCACTTTGTGAGAGCTGTTGCGCATTGAAGAGATCCCCAATCCAGATTGAGCAGGCATTATCCTCGAAAGCATAAGCCGTGCAAGAGCAATTGCTCAAACAAGCAGCTCGGCATTCCGTATCACTCCTGACATCTAAAGATTGGGGATCTTCAGGCAATATCATGTTAGAACTAAGCAAGAAACGGTCTCTCTCTGCATTAGAAGCATTTGCTGCACAATTCAAGTCGGAATTCCTCTTGCTACCGCCAGACCAATCGCTCAGATTCCAATCCCTCACAGAGCTGACGCTAAACCCAGGCAAGCAGCTGCAGAAACTGTCATTATCCTCGCTGCAAACACTGAAAGGCCCGCAAAGTCTATACACGTCGCATTGTTGCCGGGGCAGAGAGCAGATCAAGTTCCACGCGTGGGAAGAAGGCAACCACGTAGTCTGCTTGAGCTGCCCAGAAAGATCTATCATTAACGTCGATATGGTGTTGAAGGAGATTTTGATTGAATAGGTGAAGTAGCTCTCGTTCTCATTGTCCACATATTTGAAATCGTAAATATAGTTCGATCTCATTTCAGGGACCAAAGAGAAAATTTTCATCTTATTGTCCCACGCCCCACTAGTCCAGTAATGCTTAGACCTATTCCACCATATGTAGTACTCACCGTCACTGGATGAATGGAGACCGAGAGAGAACAAACCTGTCGAAGGGTCCTCCGCGTTCTTCCATGATGTCAAGAGCTGACTCGTGTTTTTGCGCTTGTCGATCCCTAATTTGGCACTGGGAAGCCACGTGTGTATCGGGTGATCAAAGCTCTGCCACAGTGTCGCATTAGAATTCGACGCATCTTTGAGAGCGAAGTTGCCATTGTCCTCAAGAACCGCCACCATGGAGCTCGACCCAGATGAAGAAGTTCGCAGATGCGTGGACCAAACGGGGACTTGAGAGTCGTTGACAATTACAAGATTGCCACCCGAGACCTTCAGTTCAGTGGAGTGCCTGTCGGTGACAGGGTTGTCTCGGTTGGCAACCCAGACGATGGTCCGCTCGCTAACTTTGTTGTACCAGATGCCAATGTAGGAGTGAGACGACTTCCCTGGTGTGAAGAAGCCAAGCATGAAGTTGCCACCCAAGGAGGTTAAGGTTTGATTACCAGATAGAGACCGATTTGCATCGAGCTTGTCTGTGCCAAGACAGAGGTGGGTGCAGAGAGATAAGCAAAGCAAGAAAATTGGGAGTATGAACGACCGTGGACTACTGTTTTTGCTATCCATGGCTGTACCATACAGGGTTCGAGCAGACGGGCGTAGAAACAAGATGCACAGGGGGGAGTATATATACCCGTTTGTGCTCGGAGCAAGGTTGGGGTAAGAGATCTCAAAGAAGAACAGGTCAAGAGACGCACAAAGTATTGTGTGGAAACTTCAACCGAGACTAGTGCATTATCATCGAGTAAGTAGGTAGAAGCACAAAAGCAGGCATCATACCAGTGAAGTGAACAAGAACAGGCATATGCCAGAGTGAAGAAGACGCTAGTGGTGCAACTTGGACATGTGATCGAGCAAGACTTAAAACATAGGCGGACCAGGACATTGACGAAGCAAGAGCACAGTTTTACCAGCTCCAGTCAACAAGAAAGGAAGAAAACCAAGTGTCAAAGTCATTGATACATTCAAAAGCTGGACTAACAAGATTTGATTTTCATGAAGCATGGTCCCTACTCTAGTCTGAGCTAGTCTCGGGTCAAGAAACGCGCAAAGTATTGTGTGGAAAATTCAACCGAGACTAGTGCATTATCATCAAGTAAGTAGGAAGAAGCATAAAAGCAGGCATCATACCAGCAAGCAAGGACGGGCATATGACAGAGTGAAGAAGATGCTAGTGGTGCAACTTGGACATGTGATCGAGCAAGACTTAAAACATAGGCGGACCAGGACATTGACGAAGCAAGAGCACAGTTTTACCAGCTCCAATCAACAAGAAAGGAAGAAAACCAAGTGTCAAAGTCATTGATACACTCAAAAGCTGGACTAACAAGATTTGATTTTCATGAAGCATGGTCCCTACTCTAGTCTGAGCTAGTCTCGGGTCAAGAAACGCGCAAAGTATTGTGTGGAAAATTCAACCGAGACTAGTGCATTATCATCAAGTAAGTAGGAAGAAGCATAAAAGCAGGCATCATACCAGCAAGCAAGGACGGGCATATGACAGAGTGAAGAAGATGCTAGTGGTGCAACTTGGACATGTGATCGAGCAAGACTTAAAACATAGGCGGACCAGGACATTGACGAAGCAAGAGCACAGTTTTACCAGCTCCAGTCAACAAGAAAGGAAGAAAACCAAGTGTCAAAGTCATTGATACACTCAAAAGCTGGACTAACAAGATTTGATTTTCATGAAGCATGGTCCAATATTTATATGGTCCCTACTCTAGTCTGAGCTAGTCTCGAGTCAAGAAACGCGCAAAGTATTGTGTGGAAAATTCAACCGAGACTAGTGCATTATCATCAAGTAAGTAGGAAGAAGCATAAAAGCAGGCATCATACCAGTGAGGAAGGACAAGCATATGCCAGAGTGGAGAAGACGCTAGTGGTGCAACTTGGACATGTGATCGAGCAAGACTTAAAACATAGGTGGATCAGGACATTGGGCAACCAGAAAGGAAGAAAACCAAGTGTCAAGTCATTGATACATTCAAAAGTGGAAAATTCAATCGAAGCAAGAGCACAGTTTTACCAGCGATCGAGCAAGACTCATAGGCGGACCAGGACATTGACGAAGCAAGAGCACAACAAAAAACAAAAAAGGAAGAAAACCAAGGGTCAAAGTCATTGATACATTCAAAAGTTGGACCACAAGAGTTGATTTTCATGAAGCATGGTCCAATATTCTTTGGTCCATACTCTTGTCTAAGCTAGTCTCAAGGTAAGTATCTTCAACAAAATGTGCTCGTTCCACGCATGCTGAGCTGACCAATTCGTCAAGGGACTAAGCTCCAAATTAACGCATTGATTTATTCCCCCAGTTCATTTATATGTAACATCATGGTTGCATGTCTTTATCGGAAAAACCTTATACATTATGTCCTGGCCATAGATGATGGAGTGAAGAGACCTCTCGGGTTAGACTCGAAGCGATTGTTACTTGGCACTGTGTCCATTATAGTCTTTTAGGTTGTGTTTGATGATCGAGATAAAATTCATGATAGGACAAAATTTATCATATCCTACATTTGATACCTACTCAAGACGGGATAAAGTCGAATATAAGTGGGGTATATAAACCAGATAAAATTGTCCCATAGGAGAGGTGGGATAAAAGTGAATAGGATTTCTGATATTCATAATAGGAAAGTTATTTTTCTCGAATAACAAACTTCTTAAATTAACGAAATTGAAATTATATTTCAATATAAATAATTTTTGGATTCTAATATAAGAAATTCAAAATAAAAAAGTAAAAATTTGGTTATTTTAATTTAATCTTATTTTTATTTATATATTCAAATTTAATTATACTTTATAATATAAATTCAATATATAAATATCAATATAAATTCATATTTATTACATATTTTAGATATTTTAGTATTTTAGGTATATTATTATAGTTTACTATTTAATAAAATTTTATTATAGAATGATGGAAGGGGAAGAAAGAAATTTATAAAAAAAACATTAATTAAAAAATGAGAAAAAAATATAATTAAAAAAATAGAGATGAAGTAGTTGAAAGTGTCGCGAGAGATTTTTACCATTTTCGTTTGTAAAATTTGTTACTCTTTTTATTAATGTGCCATTTTTACCAAATAAGGTACATGATGAAATGTGTATATATCCAATTTTATTGATGTAATCACCAAATAGTGGATAAAATATAGCAAAATCCCTTAATTCCATACCCTATCCTATCATGGTTAGAAATTCAAGTGACCAAACATATTGTTTTATCAATTCCTATACATATGCAACTTTCTTTACAGGATTAGATTCAACGGTGGCCCTTATATTCTTGCCTGAAAATCAAAATCTTCCTCTACTTTATTCTAAAGCATCTCTGTACTATTTAGAAGTGTCCCAATTAATCTTTCTATTATACTATTTCTCATGCCATTCAAATTTCATGAACAGGATGCTAGAATACATGTGTTGTGCTATACTTCGCTCATATAATTATGTGGCGAAAAATAGGTGTTACGTCAGACAATATAAACTTAAAAAAAAAAAAAATCAATTGAGAGAGCTCCATTATGGCCACCATAACTGCGAGCTCTCCAACTCTAAGCTAGCGGCAACCGTGGCCATTCAAGCTCAAGCATGCGGATAGCCATGGCCGAGAAATCTATTCGAAACACGCACCGTGAGCCCTAGCCACTTGACCTTTGAGCTCACGGAATGGCTACATGAGCTTTGCGCTTGTAGCGACCATGTTCACTTGAGTTTTGAGCCATGAAGCTCGTAGGAATCTAAGTAGTATCGATACCGACACACGACATGTGACATAACATGACACGACATGCCCACAAGTCATTTATAAAAAAAAATATAGAATTCTGATATGTTGGGACATGTTATATATTAATATATATTTTTATATATACATAACAAATTATCATCTTTATGATTATTTTAATTCAATTAATTTGATTCTAATTCACAAATAAATAAATAATGAAAAAAAAAACCTAGAATGAATTTACACTAAAAACATTAATTCACTATTTGTTAATATCATTAATTATTTCAATTTTACAAATTCAACTCCGTTCCAATGATCAATAAAACATACTATTCAAGGTTAATCGAATCATATCTTGATGGGAAAAATATCAAAGAGAGATTATTTATAGATATGTCTTTGAAATCGTGAGAACAAATAAGGATCGACAATTAATGAAGGACATTGTCCAATCCATCCTATTTAGTCGATTTAATTCTAAATTTTTGTTGCGAAATTTCAATAAAATTATTTCGAGCAATTTTATTCAAATTTACTAACATATTAGTATGCCATATAAGACAATTAATGACCCTAATTTAGGGAAAAAATGGTCAAAATGATTATATTGAAAGTTTGTGCAAAAATTTAACACTAATTTGGTAATAGTCAAGATTTTATATCCAAAATTTATATTTGAATAACATATTTAGGATTTATCGGATAATTTTTTTTCAATTAAAAAGTTAAATTTATCGGTGCAAACGCAAAGAATTCATTGTGGCCACGAGGGTAAAAGTCAAGGCCAAATGTCAAGGGGTCCACTTAGAAAGCTAGGTTTTGAAATTAGTGCCACCTTTTGGTATGGTCGAATCGACATTGCAAGTGGAGACAAATGATAGGACTCATGTTCTCAAGACGATAGCCGTCGGTGGCTAGAATTGATTTACACTCCCCTTTCACCATGTAAATCGGTCACTTTTTTGGTTTGGAGATATGCACATTGACACACAAAATTAGGGGCCAGCCCATCACTCTAGTCACGTCTCATTACATTACTTGCACCGGGAGATAAAGAACGGTTCGTCTCGAGATCTTGGTCTCTTTAAATCAATCATTTAACCACAATAATACACCTCTCATTTTCGAAATTCATGCATCATTTAACGGAAGGAAAAACTATCTAAAATGTCCCACACCATTTGTACAGTAGCCAAATCAATCTTAAATTTGGCACTAATTTTATCATAATTTTTTTGACATTTTATTAATTTTGGCAAGAATCACTAATGTTGGTTGATTTACATTGCATAACAAACACTGACATGAATCATTTTTTGAAATTTTTATAATTTTTTATTTTTCTTTCCTTTTTTTCCCTTTTTCTTTTCGCAATGGCGAGTCTCAAGTGATGGCTAGAGACCAGCCTATGCCTAAGACTAGCCATTGGTGAAAGTAAATGGATAAAAAGAAATGACTATAAAAAATTCTAGAAAATTTTAAAAAAAAATTATCAAAAATCATTTATGTCAGCGCTAGTGCATGATCATGCCACGTAAAATGGTTGGGATCCACATTAGCAATTTTCAATCAAAATTGATTGAAATGAATAAACTAATACAATTGAAAAGTTTATGACTATATTATGTCGCAACCTAAATTTTAGGTGCACCACTTAGGATTAGGCTAATGGACTACTAAGTCAAAACTTAGCTCGAGCTCTCTCCCAAGTCCATACCAATTCGCAACTTAGGTTCAAATATTTAGCATGCAAAAGATTATTAGTTAGGAGTCGCCACTAATCGGTTTACGGTAGATCAATTAGACACCTAAGTAAAATAACGGAAGAATTATTTTATTCCTACGAATCAGAGACTTTGGGTACGGGGACTTGATTATACTAGATTTCTCTAATGCCATTTCGGTACTATTCTTTTTATTTTCAAAATGTTTTTGCAGGCAACTTGGATTTATTTTAATCTAAATTATTATCATGCAAAAGGGTGATTACACGGATGCTTAATCATTATTAAACACTCAATGAATCAAACAAATTGCATCAAAAGAATTAAATGCACAAAGCAAACAATTTTTTTTGGGTTTTTTTTTTAATCTCGAAATTAAAACATGCACTTTAACTACATAACCTAATTTTACTAACAAGCTATTTCTAATTAAATGAACCTAACATGCAAATTATGTGACATGCACCTAATATTTTTTGTATTTTTTACTGAAATTCGGAATTAATAAAAACCCTAATTAAACTATCTAAAATAAATAATTTTCTAATTTATTTTAGGGATTAATTTGATTTAAACCCTATCCTATCTTAGAAAACTATTTTTTTAGAAAAATGAGATTATTAAAATGTGCAAAGATTATCTAAGCCCTTATCTATAAAAAAAAAAAATTTAAATCCAATCCTAATCTATTCCAAAACTTATCTAAACATGCAATGTAAAAATGCAACCCTACTTTATGAAATCAATACCCTCCGATGCAAGATTTGATTTTTTGATTTTTGATTTTTATTTTTTAAAATTTTTTTCAAGACAAGCAATTATCATATTACATTTAAACTAATCAAGATATTTATCAAATAAATGATTGAAATAATTGAAAAAATAATATGTTGTCTCACGAATTAAATTAACGATTATTTTAACCCTAAATATCACAACATATAAGAAAGTTCAAAATAATTAAAAATTTGATTCGAAATCTTACGGATCAAATTAATAATGATAATAATTTAATAATCAAAACACTTTTAAAAATAATATAATTAAAAAAATGATTCGAGATCTTACGGATCAAATTAGCAATTATAGTAATCTTTAGGCAAAACCCTACTTATAATGCCTAAAAAAAATTTCATAAAATGAACATCAACATCTAATGTTCCGATTTAAATAATAACGAAACTTGAAAAATAAAGGAATGAATAAAATAAAGTAAAATGGAAATTAAGAAATATATATATATATATATATATATATATATATATATATACTACCTAGACGGGGGGAGTGCAGGAAGGACAGCGGCGCAGCGACGCGGGGGTCGGATGTGGTCTGGGTTGCTGGTTGCGCAGTGGTGCGGACGCGGCGTCGGCTGAGGGAGGGGCTCCGGCGCGGTGGCGAGCGGTGACGATGCTGCTGGTGGCTACAGCGAGGCGACGGAGGCGGAGATACTGGTGCAGGTCGCGGGTCGTCAGGCGGAGGCCGGCGACGGGTGAGTGGGGCTCTGGCGCGATGGCGAGTTGTAGTGATGCAGCGACGGAGGTGCTGCTGTGGGTTCGCCGGAAGGAGGCGCAGCGGTGGGCGTCCGGCGCGACTGAGGCGAGCGAGCAGCAGGTCGCTGGTGAAGAGGACTCCGGCGCGGTGGCGAGCAGTGCCGGGCGGAGGTGCAGTGGTTAGCGCTCGCGGAGTCAGGAGGAGACAAGCAGTGGCGAGCACTCGCGGCGTCAGGCGGAGACGAGCAGTGGCGTCGGGCTGCAGCGGCGGTGGTGTTCGGAGACGGCGAGTGGGGACTCGGATGGGGGAGTCTCGGCGGAGCAGAGGACGTCGGGCGCTGGGTCGCGGGCGTCGGGCAGAAGGAAGCACGGCTACTGGCTGCTGGTGCGGCGGTGTCGGCGAACGCAACGACGAGCGAGCTGGCGGAGGTGTCGGGTCGCCGCGACTGCAGCAGGGGCGATAAGCGGCGGTGCCGCGCGGCGTCCGGCGCAGGGGTGACCCGCGGATTGTAAACGAAGCGGCGGACGGCGAAGAGGGTGCTGCACGAAGGAGAAGGACAATGCACTTATTTTTTTTATTTTCTTTTTCTTTTTCTTTCCCTCTCTCACCTCACGTCTACCTCACGTCTTCTCTCTGCCGCTGTCCCCTTTCTGCAGACGTGACTTTTCAGTTTTCACCCAAAGAAAAAGAAAATACTTTCTCTTTCTTTCCTTTTGTATTTTTTCAGAACTCTCTAACGCTTGCATTTTTCTCTTTCTTTCGCGAATTTTTTCACGAATTTTTTTCTGCTCTTCGAATTCACTCCCCCGGTCACAAGTAACGAAAATCGTGGCTCTCTTTTATTGTGATTCCATACGGCTACTTTCCATGGCAATTTTCGAATTTTCATCTTCTGTTGCATTAATTCATAGCTACAAATTGGAACGTGATTTTGTAATCAGTTCGATTTTATTTCGATTTCTTCCATTTTATCAAAATTATTGCTCTTCATTTACCTGATTTCATAAATCTTGATCCTCGACCGGGAATTGTTTCCTCATTTATCAAGATTTGAAATTTCCAACTTCCATGCATAATCAATCAGATTGATTTTCTCTATTTTTTCATTTTATTTGTTCTGATGCGACTTTTTTATTTTTTATTTCCTTAGGGTTGCCAAAATTAGGTGTCAACAGTTGCCTCTCTCGTGGAGGTTGCCTTTAAAGACAAGTTAAGACTTAAATTTTGATCATGCACATACACTGAATGACTTTTTTTTTTTTGGAAAAATGAATTCCATTTTAAAATGCAATTTATAATGCATGGAAATGCTAATGCAAATACCTGATGCAAAAAGAGATAGCATACCTGTAGTTACTTACCAATTAGTGCGATAAAGCATCTTGAGGTACAGGATAAATTTTCATTTACTCCACAAATACCCGATCTTCATTTAGGTTCCTTGAAGAGTGTAGTGTTTATCAAAATACCTAGATTTTAGACTAGGGTATAACAAAAAAGATCTAAAAACATTCATATCCAAAATGAAATGTTTAACGAAAAGAACTATGACATCCATATCTAGACTGAGGTGTCAAGTTTTTGGAACTCAAAATACATAGATCCAGACTTTAGTATAATGAGAAAGATCGACAAACATCTATATTCATAATGAAATGTTCAACGAAAAGAATTAAGACATCTAGATCCAGACTGAAATATCAAGATTTTGGAACTCGAAATATTGCTAAGATATAACGAGAAAGATCGAAAAACATTCACATCCAGAGTGAAATGTTTAGATGAAAATAATTAAGACATCTAGATCATGACTAAAATGTCAAGATTTTGGGACTCGAAATACATATATCCAAACTAAGGTATAACTAGAAAGATCGAAAATAATTAGGACATCCAAATCTAGACTGAAATGTCAAGATTTTGAGACTAGAAATACCTAAATCAAAACTAAGGTATAACGAGAAAGATCGAAAAGAATTAAGACATCCAAGTCCAAACCGAAATGTCAAGATTTTGGGACTCAAAATACCTAGATCCAAACTAAGGTATAATGAGAAATATCGAAAAACATTCACATCCAGAGTGAAATATTTAAATGAAAATAATTAAGACATCCAGATCTAGACTGAGATGTCAAGATTTTAGAACTCGAAATACCTAGATCCAAACTAAGATATAATGAGAAAGATCGAAAAACATTCACATCTATAGTGAAATGTTTAAATGAAAATAATTAAGACATCCAAATCTAGAATGAGATGTGAAGATTTGGGAACTCGAAATATCTTGATCCAGAATAAGGTAAAACGAGAAAGATAAAAAAACATTTCACATTCAGAGTGAAGTGTTTACATGAAAATATTTTGTGATATTCAGATCCAACTCAGATGTCAACGACGGATTGAAAGATTTTGGTGAAATCCACAGACTCTCAATTTCTGAAAAGGAACTCGGGCTATAGAAGCATGCCGAGTTGATGAAAATGACTCCGGGCTACAAAAGCACGCTGGGTCAGGAATTTCGGGTTACGGAAGCACGCCGTGTCAATCAAGAGGGACATCGAACTATAAAAGCACGCCAATTCGATGAAAAGGACTCTGGGCTACGAAAGCACGTCAAGTCAATATAAATGACATCGGGGTACATAAGCACACCGGGTCGATAAAAGAGACTCTAGGCTACAAAAGCACATTAAGTCAATATAAAGAATACCGGGCTACGGAAGCATGTTGGGTCGATGAAAGGGACTCTAGGCTACAAAAGCACACCGGGTCAATATAAAGGACACCGGGCTACAGAAGCACGTTGGGTCGATGAAACGGACTCTGGGTTACGAAAGCACGCCAAGTCAATATAAAGGACACCGAACTATGGAAGCACGTCGAGTCAGTGAAAAGGGCTTCAGGCTACGAGAGCATGCTGAATCTCGAGACTTCAAGGAGCAATTTGAACATCAATTTTTACTCGGTCTTTAAGAAAATATTATCTATCAAACATGATTAGAACAAAAATGTATTCAAAATAAGCAATTAAGGCTATTTTGGAATGCACACTTCAAAATCCACTGAAATTTTTATCAATTTAATCGAGGTTCATGCATAATGACCTTTGCATTACCCAAATTTCCATTGGAGAGAATTATCGTTCAAGATAATTTTCACTCATGACATGAATTTTCTAAGAATACTAAATGAGAGACTTTCAGTTAGAATGGACTTTCACCCACTCTCATTCGGAAATGCTATTTTAAGATAATCACTCCATCTCACCATATCGACAAGGGTCCGAGTATTCTCGCAAGCGGTACGACCTTACTAATCTGAGGAGTCTTTAACAGGAATCGTAATATGGGTTTGGTCAATGGCTCAACAAATTGACCTTTTAAGTAAGGTTATTGAAAGAACAATTTTATAATTATCTCTGGGTTTACAAGTCAACAACCCTGCAAAATGAGAAAAAAATAATCTTGCTCACACTTCTTCGAGCGATACTTATAAATATATGAACTTCTATGTTAATTTAAGTGCCCTAATCTGAAGAGACTTTTTCATTTTTCTTTTTCACCATCGGGGATTGTTTTCATAAGGCGCCCTCACCACTTTATATTATCCAATCGCTTAGCCTAATCAACCTACACAAGCATGTTGTCATGGACCTCCTTCGTCTGAAAGTGGGGGAATTTCTACCCTCCTCCTCCTCCTCCCGACTCCGAGTTCTTCGATCAACAGGCTCGCACCAATAATTAGTGACAGCCATAGGTCGAAAATGATGAAGAAGGGTATGAAGATAGCTTCAGCCTCGGAGTACGATTTCATCGACTTTGAGAAGATAATGAGCAATTTGGAAATTTCAATGACTTAATTGATTACGATCGGATGATCGAGCACAAGCTTGTAGTGCAAAGACGAGTGTTTTCTTCGATTGAGATTTGAAACGGGCTCTCGAACATGGGCCGTGGACGGATGCGAATTAAGAGCATGGTGGGCCGAATCGTTGTATTATAGTTTCTCAGCATTTCAAGCAGCTTGATGAGGAAGCCTTCTGAATACTAAATTTAGCTCGGTGTTCGGATCACTCGTGAACCGCCGGCCCAACAACCCGAGAGCGGCGGCGACCCGGCCCGTGCCCGAGCTCCGCGGAGCGTGCCGCACGCACGTGCGGCCCCGAAATCGCCACCCGAGACAAACGTACAAAAAGGCCCCCAGGCGCATCCCCCACCGGCCACCGTCGCGCTCCGCTGTCCTTCTCTGCGGCGCTCTCTCTCTCTCCTCTCCTTTCTCTCTCTAAAATCCGCAAAATTTCAGGGTTTCGCCGTCTGCTCTCGCCCCCTCCGATGATCCGCGCGAGCTAGGGCCGCGATTCCTCTCGTCCGACGCCCGAACCGCCGCCTCCGTCCGGCCGTTTCCCCTCCCTCCCTCCCTCCCTCCGCCAGGGTTTCCCCGCGGCATTCCGGCGGCGATCGGCGGCGCAGCCATGGGCGGCGACTGGCAACCCCTCCTGCAATCGGTCTTCATCGGCCTGATCTTCTCCTACCTCCTCGCGAAGCTGATCTCCCTGCTCTTCACCTTCAAGGAAGAGGGCCTCGCCGTCGCCCGTGCCCCTGCCCCCGCCCCCGCCCCGCCCCCGCCCCCGCGGCGGCGGCGGCGGCGGCGGTGGTGAAGCGGCCGGTCTCCGGAGCTGGAGATGCCGCCGAGCCCGACGGGGCCGACGGTGGCGGCGAGTCGCGCGACTCGGATTCGGTGGTGGCCGAGCACGGCAGCGTGAGGAACGAGAGCGCGGCGGGGACCGACGACGACGACGGCGGTGGGGGAAGCGATAGCGATTGGGAGGGGGTGGAGAGCACGGAGCTGGACGAGATGTTCAGCGCGGCGACGGCGTTCGTGGCGGCGGCCGCGGCTGATCGCCTTTCCCAGAGAGTGTCGAGTGATGTTCAGTTGCAGCTGTACGGATTGTATAAGATTGCGACCGAGGGGCCGTGCACTGCGCCGCAGCCATCCGCGTTGAAAATGACTGCGAGGGCTAAGTGGTAGGGTTTGTTCATCCGTGGTTTTATGTTCTTGCTTTCTAGGTTACTTTGATGAAGTTGATTGATTTGGATCGACGACAAAAATGAGAGCAAAATGAGAGAAGAGGTTAATGGTGACACTGAGACTGATTTAGGGAAACATCAGTTGATTTTGTTAGAAAGAGAAAAAAGTGGTACTTTTGATGTAGAGTTAAGTCATATTGCAACAGGGGTTTAGTCTACATCCGGAACTTCTCGGGGTTGATGTTGTAGGTGCTATATCACAGTCCATTATAACAAGAGACTGCAGGTGTTCATGGAGATGCTGATGTAGAGTAGTTCTATATCCCTTTAGATGTTGCTCTTTATTGAGTCTAAGGGAGTGCAGCATTGTTCCCTTCAGATTTGCAAATGATTATGCACTATCTATGTAGTTACTCAGGAGAAGAGCAGTGTGTAGATGCTTGAGAATTGGGATCCAAGGTTTGTATTGGAAGGGCCTAGGAAACTCCACCTGCTTAAGCTGTGTGGTGCATCAATGCAGGCTTCTTTAATAAGACTACGAGCTGTACCTTGTGAGCAGCTACTTTTACTGCTTAAATCCTGTACTTCATCTACTTTTCTAATCAAGTCCTCATACTGTCAACATTTCTTGTCAAATCCTTTTAATTACTTAAAATGTCTGGTCAATCCTCCCCGTACAAAATTCAGCCAAATTCAGCTTACGAGGATGTCAGAGTGTTAGGAAGATTAAATATTACCTAGGTGGACACTCATCGCGAGTTGTGGACAGGAAATTGATTGAATTTTTTCAAAATCTTTTTTTTATGAAGCTTAAATGTATTTGCAGAGGACCAACTTTTATTTACGGAAATGGTGTTATTGAGGATGACATGGTAGCTGAGAAGTCGTTACCTATGTGGAAACCTTCGTGAGTCATGGATAGCGAATTGATTGAATTTTTTCAAATTTGCTTTTTTTTTTATGCTCTCGCTAATCCACTATCGTCAGTTCATATTACCCTGTGTATTTGCAGAGGACCAACTTTTATTTATGGAAATGGTGTTATTGAGGATGACATGGTAGCTGAGAAGTTGTACCAAAATGCTCTATCATTTTAATGGATGGTGTTAGCATGGCTTGTTTTTGGTAGATGATTGCTTGTTTTGCCCTCGAAATACTAAATTTGAAGCGGTTTTTGGGGGATGGTTCAGGCAAGCGTGGAATAAATTGGGTGCGATGCCACCTGAAGAAGCGATGCAGAAGTACATCGACATTGTTACTGAGCTGTATCCTTCTTGGATTGCTGGCTCAAGTATGGTGAGATCTAATCCTTTGATGTCCAGGTTGCCAGTATTTTAAGATTTTGCAAATCTTCCTTTGAGTAGGTCCTATTTTCTGTGCTTGAATCTGTAGAAGAGCAAAGGCAGTCATGGTGATGCACCAAGTACAGAGGCCAAAGGACCGATGGGGCCAGTTTTTAGCACATTTGTGCACGAGGAACCTGGAACTGAGTCGTAAGTTACTTGTATTGCTTTAGCTAGGTTGCCTGCTCCTTTAAAGATTAGTTTCACGCTCTTCTTTAGCTGCCTTTGACATTACTTACAGTATGACTGTATAGTGCACATTATACTTTCTCCACCTGCATGTTGGGCTATAGGGCTATCTATCATCATGTATATGTTGTCAATCGCTGCCAAAGAAGTTTGTTGAGTTAGGTTTGGTAACTGAAAGATGGAAACAGACTCCAGTACAGTAGAGATGTGTGAAAAGGTTGTATTTTGAGTGAAAGATTTTGCACTTATAACCTATCTGTGTCATGTTTCAGGAAACTGGATGCTGTACATGCTTTTGCTAGAGAAGGCGAAATAGATAATTTACTTAAATGCATTGAAGGTGGTGTTTCAGTTAATGTGAAAGGTATTTACATCACTCTTGCAGTCTTTATTCTGATGAGAAGTGCTCGAAATTTTCTATTAGTTTATTATGCTTGTTGTAGTGTTTTAAGCCTCTGATAAATGGTTTCTCATAGCGGGGAAAAAAAAAAGCCCAAAATTAGAGGAACATTTGTGATGTAATGCTTTGTTGAAGCGACATCATGGTTTGGAGATGTCATCGACAATTGTGGTGACCGGCCTTTCTGGCAGTTTTTATTTTACAGCTGGAAGATACACAGCTATCTTTCAACATCTGCTCAAGTGAGTGATTTTCAGTTGCAAGGAATCAGCTAACCAAGAATGTCGTGTAAACAATATGATCCGATATAAGAATAAAGTGGAATGCTTTACTTCAAAATGGTTCCGTATTACTTGAGCTATTACACTGAAAAATTTTGATTCAACTGATGCTGTCTGCTGGCTATTGTCTTGTGACTCTTTGACAAACATTTGTCAACATTATTTGTTTACTGCATATGGGACATCAAAGCACAAATGAGGTTTGGATTCGTGAACTGCTGTAGATTCTTGGTTTTTGCTCAAGTTTGAAAATTTGGCGATGTGTCATTGTCTTTCTTGGTCAAGGCTCTCAAGTTGTCATCCAAAGAGTGGTGTCAAGTTTCATACAGGCGGTTTCACTCTAGATGTAGACCATTATATCCCCCTCAATTGGGGGAAAGTGCGTTATGTTGTGTGCTTCATTTAGCTAAGATGGGAGTAAAAAGGAGCATTGGTAATATGCTTTTTTTCACCCTTTGAGACCGTGTGACATTATTGCAGATAGTGAAGGTAGGACCCCACTGCATTGGGCTGTTGACCGTGGTCATTCAAAGGTTGTGGAAGTGCTTGTCAGCAAGGATGCTGATGTAAACGCGAAGGTATTTTGTTTACTTTTGCCTGCAGATATGCTATCCTGGTGCAGTCTTTTTAAGAATTCCTGTAGAGAAGGAAACAGATATCCGCTGGAAAGTAGAACTTTGTTGTCATAATAAATTTAGTGTCGGTCAAGGATACTATGTCAAAGGAACACGGTCTGATGATGTGCATTTATTAGGCATAGCATATGGAGTCATCTCAATGTTCACATTTAAGTACATCTTTTTTGTCCTGTGTGGTAGGACGATGAGGGCCAAACTCCGTTGCATTATGCCGTTGTATGTGACAGAGAAGGAATTGCGGAATTCCTTGTGAAGCAAAATGCAAGCACAGATGTGAAGGACAATGATGGCAACACTCCTCATGATGTTTGCGAGTCAGATTGGCCCTGGATGCGATCTGCTGCGGTGCATGCAGACTAAATCCCAATTCTAACTCAGTTCTTCCTTCTAGGGGCCACGAAATGCTTATCTAAATCGCCGCATGATGTACATATGGCTATATATAGACTTATCTTCCCCGTTCATTTCGTTTTTATGTTCCAGTCAGCATTGTACATGGATAATGGGGGCGCTATTGTCAGTCCTTAGTCCTATCGTGTATGCGATGTTGTTCAGAATGCACGCTGAATCTTGGTAAAGGAAATTGAAAGCCGTTCCTGGAAGGCATTAATCTAAGATCCGATGGGGAGGGGATTTGTGTTTCTGGGATGGAATTTTTGCCTTGTCTTTATAGTTCTACCCCCCTAGGAATGGATCTTCTTATGCAGGGTGCAGGCCGGAGGAGCGGGCAAGGAACACTCGTCTCAGGCTCGCCCTTGGTGATTGAATTAATGGTCCACGAACCATTTCTTGCGACTCTTATTTGAGTTACTTTCTAATCTTTATTTGATCACGCACGAGTTGGTAACTATGTTGAGAATTGGCAAGTTGTTAGAAAAGCTGGTTATACGGAAACGATTTGATAGTAAATGATTCGGAAAGAAAAAAAAAAAAAAGGTAGGTAATTTTATTGAGACAATGTCAAGGAGTAATTTAAATAAAGGTTCAAAAATATGAATCAAGAGTCGTTTACTTTTTCAAAAGTTGGTCAGGAAAATTTTATGACTCGCAAAATCAAATGATGGTTGTTAAGGTAAAACTGGTTTGGTAATTTCATTTGAAAATAGATGGTGAGAAACTCGAAAAGAATTAGTAACTAGAAATAAGAATTGATAACTTGAACAAAAGTAGGTAATTCAGAATTGGCCTTAATTGACATTGACAAGTGACTCAAATGAGAGTTGACCATATTGAATAAAATTGGTAAGGAGATGGTAAGTAATTCAATAATCGAAGAATAATAGATAACTCATCGTAGTTAAAATTGGTATTTTCGTATTAGAATTGGTAAGTTATCGAACCAAAAAGAAACGAGTCAATTAAATAAGAACTATGACTCACCAAACAAGCTATAGGACCAGCAATTCACAGTTAAACCTCTTTTGCCAAGCATCAGAAAAATATATTTCCTTAAAAATGTGCATTAATTGTAGCTATTTGCTATTATTCCCAATTTCCCAGACTTTTCTTCTCTGCCCCTCACTCCCAACCGTCATCAACCGTCTTTACCGCCCACACCTCCTTTGCCTCTTCCTTCCCTCCATTGCATTCTCTCTCTCTCTCTCTCTCTCTCTCTCTCTCCTGGAAATCCCCCGCCCCACCACCCCAAGCATCCGAAAATGGCAAAGGCGGTGGTTTATGCCCTTGCTGCTGCCGCCTTGATCGCCTTCATAATCTTCTCCCCGATGGGCCAAAAGGGTCGCAACCACCTCTGCTCGAACCGCCGCCTAGGCATCAAATTATCCCACCCGACTTTCGACCCCCTCGTGACCGAATTGGAGAGAAGGCAAGAAGGGGAAGAAGCGGATCGAGAAGACCCTCCGGCAAGCACGGGAATTGGTTCTCCGATCAGCAGGAACGAGTATTTAACGGACGAGGGCGAGCTCAACACCACCTCGAGGCTATTGTTCTTGTTCCCATTGTTGGACGACGCGCCAAAGGACGGGGCGGTCAGCTTCAACGAGCTCGAGGCATGGAACGTGGCCCAAGCGCATGAAAGGCTGGCCTATCAGACACAGAAGGAGCTGGCGTTTTTCGACAAGGATGGAGATGGGGCTATTTCCTTCAGGGAGTACCTTCCTCAGTTCTCAGATGAAGACATAGGTGACTTCATGGACAATGTTAATCGGTCTATTCTTCTTAATTCTTGCTCTGATCAAAGTTGGTATCATTTAATTCTCTAGAATACAGATGGAGGGAATTCTTTAAGTAACAGGGTTAATTTTAGTCTTTGCCCCGAATTGCCTTCTTGTTAACCCAGAACGTATTAGCAAGAATAATGACAAAGAAAAGTTTACGAACGATAAGATGTTGTGATGATCAAGAAGTGACGCTAGGAGTTTTTCAACAGAGAGAAATGGTTCAGCACACGGTGAAGCCGGGTGGTGGCAGGAGAAATTCCTTAGTGCCGATGTCGATCGAAACGGAACCCTCAGCTTCAATGAGTTCATGGAGTATATTTCCATTGCTTACCCATTTCTTTTTCCTTTTCTTCACGCCAAAATTCGAAGAAAGCCATTCTGATCGGGGGAAAAAATCGATGCTTTGCTGCAGTTTCTTGCATCCCGAAGATAGTAACAACACAGAAATCTGGAAATGGCTTCTCCGGCAAAAACTGAAGTAAGGCATGATCCATGATCATAACCTCAAGTACTTTATCAGTAGATGATGCAAGATTGCTTTGTCTTTAGCCAAATTGCTAGCTTACTGTATAGGTAATCTTTTGCACGCTGGAAGAAGATTATGCCCCTGTTAAATGAACTCATTTCTTCCTTTTGCCTTATTTGATTCTATGCCTTCAGGCAAATGGACTACGACGGTGATGGTAAACTTAACCTCGATGAGTTCAAGGATCAAATTTATGATATCTACAAGAACTATGTGGAATTCGACGCCCATGGTGGTCATGTGCCCACACCTGAACAGAAATTCACCAATCTTGATGTGAACAACAATAAGTATGCATACTGCGTTGTCATTCTTTTTGCTTTTTGTTACTGTGCTTATTTTATTTACGTGACTAAACTGCCGAGCCCTCAAAGAGATTCACAGCCAATATCTGCTGATGCACTCAATGACCTCAACATGCAGACTCCTGGAAGTCGAAGAAATGATACCAATACTCCATTATTTGAATCCTGGAGAGTTATCTCATGCTAAATATTACACTGCATATTTGATCCGTGAGGTTAGTAGAAGCTCGCTCTTATAATTGAGATCGGAAATGTAGTTTTTGAAACAGAACATTATGTGACTATCTGAAAATGACATGCGATGACTTTACCGGCATTATACGTATTTTTCTCATCTTTGCACTGATGTTATTTTCAGGCCGATGACAACAAAGACGGTGAATTAAGCCTTGAGGAGATGCTTAACCACGAGTATATGTTCTACACCTCGCTCTTTGAGGAGGATGAGGAGGACGATGAAATGCACGATGAACTCTGAAAATGGATTGTCGTCACTCAATTAATCTCGGACTTTCCTGCAAAGAGAACTCCACCATCAGCAGTGGCACAATCTTTGTTCAAAGAACTTTCAGGAGTCGGAAAAACACGAGAGGGGGGAAAACGGAAAGCTTTTTTGAGAGAAAAATCAGAACTTAAGAAACAGATGTTAGGTCGGTTCCTAGAATTTCCAGTATGACCTGCAAATTTTTGAAAGGACAACCAGTCATCTAATGAGTTTTTTCTTTTACAGATTCACTTAGGAGTTACTTCCTCGGCCTTTTACATATTAGCGTGTGTGCTTATAGGCTTGTTACAATCTTTAAGAGCCTAAAATATCATCGATGTGAAGAAGGCCTAGTGAAAATGACAGAAAAAATATCATATGATTCCATCTAGAGGTCTACCTTTCATTTCCCAGGAGAAGCAAATTCGTGCTTCTTAATCCAAAGAGTGCGCTGAAACCAGGTGAAAAGTCGCTAATGAACAGCGAAAGCAAAAGGTATTTGTCACATAAGCTTGTCGTACGTTTCCAAAATATATGCCACATTCAAACCTCATCATTAATCCAAAGTAAACAAATCGAAATTCATCTTTTTAGGTTTCTTTATGAGTTTGGTCCAATGGAGGAAAGTCCTAATGAAAGACCGTGCCAAACCAAAGCAATAATTTCAGCATTTTCGTCGGTAGGTCGGACCCTTCTGGTCTACGGGGCTACGAGAGTCGTTTTCTTATCGTGCAGCGTAGCTAAAAGATGGTTGATACGCGATAACTAAAGGTCAATACGAGAAGGCTCTCTCTTTCCTCTCATTTCCTCAACAGATGAAGGTTGAAAAAAGAGATTCTTTGAATGCAGATTAGCCCCCACCTCTTAATGTGAGAAATTCTTGCTGAGGTAATCAGTAAGAAGATATGGTTGGTACCGTAATGCTTTTGAGGTAGTTCATAGAATGTGCTTGTGCTCCGTCTTTTTCAGTGACATGACTTTCCACCACATAGAAAATGCCTTTTGCAAATGCAGAAAGTGGAGTTGGTTTAATTCCCTCATCTAGCTTCTCCTTTTCTGTTTGGTCAAACTGAATTTTTCTGTTCAGATTCATTCAAGTTTCTCCTTCACCCAGACGCTGAAGATAGATGAAAAAGTAAACGATTGCATTTGGAAGATAGTGCATTGATCAGTTGAAGGGAACACGCACGCACACACACACACACACCAAGAGTTTCAAAATGAATAGGACTCACCACTTTCTTCAGTCCTCCCTTTCAATTCATGCCACCCAAATCCACAAGGACATTTGTGATGGCCACCTACCAACTATTGATCTGACCCTTGGGGCAAGCACGTTCGTCGCGATCGCAATCGTGGTCATGGTCATGGTCATAGCAGGACCGTCAAGGTAAGATTGCAAAATATACAGGTCATGGATTCGGTCCGTCCAATTATAGACATGGACGTCGCGAGCGATCTAGGAGGGACCATTCGGACCGGCATGCAGCATCTACCACAAGATTCTAGTCAAACGCATCTCGAAGTTCATTGATGGGTTGTACTGAGAAAGAGAAATTTACATGTTCCCATGATCCTGAGGCTCACCTCAGCTTGTTCACAAGCTGGAAATCTGCCAGTCATTTCCTGAAACTGGTTTCAGCGCAGACCTTTTCTCATCTAAAACAGGTTCATTCGATGAGAGCAAATGCAATGATACAATGCATAGTCCATACGCGAAGAGCGAAGTAAGAGCGAAGCAATATTCACACAACTTAAAAATTCAAAGGAAAACAATTTGGAGGATTCAAAAAACAGTAGAAATAATGCATGTAATCCATTTTCTTCAAAAAACTTTTGATCTTTGCAATAGAAGAAAGGTTCCGCTTGTAGAGTATGAAAAAAGAACAAAGATTCCTCAATTGTAAAAAGAGCTATTCTCTTTTCGACCTCAAAAACATCATTTTCATAAAGAGAAGGCTTCAAGAAAATATACACTGGCATGAACCACCAACCAAGACATAACCGGTTCAAAGCTATTCAAAGTATATATTGGGAGGTTTTGCTCTTATCTTGGAAAGCCTAGATTAGATTTTGGATCCCACATGGAAAGTAATTCACATCTCCGTTTATTTCGTGAAAAATCAATAATTGGAAGAATATTTTTTTACTTTTAATAGTTGTTATCGCTTACAAAGATGAGCTAATAAAATCTATTTCCGTTAACAACAACAATTCATGCTTAAACATTCTTTTTTGTTAATAATGAGAATATTTTTAATTGCCTCTTTTCCTAAGAGATATAAATGATTAAAATTAAGATTTTTTTTTTTTTGTTTCAAATCGTCAATTTCCCGTGACAAGCCTAAATTCCAAAAATATTACCACATAGTTGTGCTCACTTTAAATGGCCATATATGATACGCCACCAAGGCCTTTCATATGGTTTTTATATTGAAGAATGAAATATTGATAAGTTAATTTTGCATCATTAATACCCAAAAACCCTTTTCTTATATGTGTGATGCATATTGTGTTTATATATATGTAAGAAAAAAGTTATTGAGTGAACATTCGGTTGGTTGATCAATCCAAATTATTTTGAGCTGAATTTTGTTGGCATTACAAATAAAACCCCATTAAATGCTCAAAAGTCATTTTTACATTATGTCTCATATGTATAGACTCGAACTCAGGAAAGAAAACCCCTAAAAAAAACATTAAATCATCTAGTTTCCACACACTAAATGCAACTAATTAGCTCAACACATCAGATTAATCCGAAATGAGTATCACTCCCAAGATGCTTCCTAGTTCCTATGCCAAGAATTCTTGCAATTAAAACTTAGAATGGTATCACCGTTTTGTAGCCCCGACAACCTTGAACAATTCCAAAAGCAAAGAGCTCATAGCACTTTCATTAGTCAATCAAAACCCATCATTAACCACCCTTCTGTCTCCCCAAGCGATGATTAAATTTCTAACTTTTGGTCCTAATAAAGTCGGATCGGCACAGTATCGACATGTAGAGCTGTCTCCTCTTTTGGTAGTGCTCTTCACTAATGGCTCCCTAAACCACAGAGAAAATCATAATCGCACATAGAATTCCGAAGTCCAAATGCTTGCCACTATGATCTCATCTGTGTGCCATTTCCTTCTCCATTCCCTGTTTTGGGTCTCCATCTAATTCACTTTTGAAAGTTTCGAAAGCCGAAACGTGAGGATCAAAGCACCAGTAACAGTGTACTAAAATGGGGGGGTGTTTGGTACCACGGAAAAAGGGAGAAAGAATCGGAAATTCTCCGACGAAAAATGTTTACTTTTATGTCTCCCACCAAAGATATTTCATTTTCATTTGGGAAAAACGACAAATGAACGACCGTGATTATCTATGCAACTAGATATTATGATAGCATTGCATTGTGAGATAATGGTTATTCACATATTGGTGTGACCAATTTCACGATGAAGATCAATGAGAAACCATCTCATGACATTCTCACTTGAATCGGGAAGGCACCGAGTCGAACCATATTAAACCCCCGATCGACCGCCTACGCATGTCGTGTCAGCATTGCATGGAGGTCAGACTACAATAATCAGTACTGGCGATTGGCTTGATTGACCAATGCGAAAGTATGGATAGCAATTAGCAGTAGCACTAAGGCAAGACGAGTCCCTGTGCCTAGCACGCTCATTAAAAGGGCGAGGAGAAGGAAGAACGACTCGTACAAAAAGAAGGCGAGAAATTGCCCGTCTTTTGTACAAGAACAGAGGGGGGAAGGAGGTGACAAATGACAGACGAACACCCAGAAAAGCCATGCAGATGTTGCAGAGGACTGTGGCCATCACCTCAACCATCCGAGTGCTTTCTTTTGGGAGAAGACGATCGGCGAATGCGACAAGAGGGACACAGTAGAGTTGACTTCGATCGTTGTGGGATTGAAGGGAAAAGTAATGCATTCCATCATCATTCTGTTGTTGTTGAGTGGGGTTGCACCATGACTACAGCTTTTCTCCGCTTGTGGCTTATGCCCACCACTTGACGTTTGATATGAAGTGAATAACAGCATACGTGCCGCGTCGACTATCCGCCGTATTCGCATTTGATTCACCGACAATGAAATCCGTCAGTTTCGACTCCTAAACTTGCTTTGCTTTACAAGTTTAGAGTAATCGATCGAAATCTTTGTATGTGACCCATTAGCCTTTTTTTAGACAGTATTGTGTGATGAGAAACGCGGTTACATTTAGGATAGTAGGGGCCCTCGCACCCACTCACTAGGCTTTCAAGTAATGCTAAATAAATCGAGCATAAAAAGAAATAAGTTTTCCTGCCATTAATTTTCTCAGAAGAGAATACAATCCAGTTGATGTTCCAACATTTTCATTTCAAGTTGGCCCGAAAGAATTAACAAAGCTTAAACGAAAGAAAAATCGGGAAATTATGAGAATGTGGTTAATTTAATTGCTGAAAACAAGCACACTCGATTACTTGTAATCATTCCTAAAAAAATTTCTAGATCCATTATTGTCATTTGTACCTCATATCGGACACAGACAAGGGCCAAAGACAAAAAGTCCACGGCAAAACGGGAATTTTTGTAGGGACTAAAACTTAAAAGTTCAAAGATGAGGGACGAAACTGCAATAATGCTCCTCGATATCTAGAGACCACATATGCAAACTTTGCTACGTATAAATGGAAGGCAAGCCTCTCTTCCTCCCCACACCATCGCCCTCTGCTTCCTCCAAAGCTGAACAATCTCGGAAGCAAACAAGGCTCGTATCCATGGCTCCTAAGGTCAAGACCCTCGTTCTCGCTTTCCTGATGTTGCTGATGATTTCTTTCACCCTAGGTGAGCATCTCCATCTCAAATCTCGACATTCGCTAAAAATGATTTTCCATGTCCGCATCGGGGATTCGACGAACTCAATATATTCGGTGTGTAGCAATTTCCATGATGGATATTATTCATTTTTTGCAGGCTTGCCAGGGGAGTTTGATGGTTCAGGCGCAAAACCCTCATTTCCTAAGGTATAGTTTGCACAAAACACGACATCATTCGACATCATTCGTGTGTGTGATTATATGCATGCATTTTGGGGTGCATGCAAGCATGCAGTGTGTACCCTAGAAGAGTTGTGAAGATGAACATATGCGAAAGTTTCCCCATTCTTGAAGAAGAAATCTTAAGCTATAAATGATGATTTCGTTTCTTGGTTCTGATTGTGCTTCTGTCTGATATGAAGTTCAGTGAAAATAGACCTTAAAAGGCTTGTCGTTGGTAACATTTATTTTTGTGGATCTCCTTAAAGGTTGGTGAAAGACTGACAATGAGGAAGCTCATGATGGCCGAAAGCCTCCTTGACTACGAAGACGTGTGCGCCAATCCCAAGCATGATCCCCGGAAGAAGGGCTGCAAGAATAATCGTTGATTCTCTCTCTCTCTCTCTCTCTCTCTCTCTCTCTCTCTCTCTCGGATATTAACGTAATTCGTCAAGAGACCATATGTATTGTAACATTCTAGCTAAGTAGAAATGTCACGCACTGTAATGTCTGCACTGTAATGTCTGTCCTGATGGTGTAATAATAAACCTCTGAGATATGATATTTATGACGGAGTACCTGAATTTTTCGCGCTTTAATTATTGTGCGGCTGCCATGTGTTTCCATTTACGAGAACAACCGGAACTCGCCTTGAGGCTTGAACAACCAGAAATTTCACCGTCCATTGTTTTGAGGTCTTCTATGGAAAACTATGCCTAGAATGAAAGGTTTCCCACCCAACTGTCTGAACGAGGAAAATTTCCCTCATTACATGTGAATGTTACTCACGCAGATGAGGAAATTTTTACTAGCCAATTTATCAAGCTTGCGCTAAAAGACAACGTCCGGGTTGCTCTAATGAGTGCTAACGAACATCATATGACGACGCCAGTTGCAGAATGAGGTCATAAGCATCAATGTTTCGTGAAGCATCCAAACTTATCCACACATGATTTATTATCTTGCTTATTATCTCTCATGATGAAATCTGTACTTATAGCAAAAGGGAAAACTGATGTGAACCCACGAATGTTATATGGTCTTTTCCAAGTTGACAAGCAGACGAGGAAACAAGAAGAAAATGGTGTCAGAAGCATTAACGTTTCGTGAAGCATCCACACCCATCCACATATGACTTATTATCCTGCTTATAGTCACGCATAATGAAATCTGTACTTATAGCAGAAGGGGAAACTGATGTGAACCCAAAGATGTTATATGGTCTTTTCCAAGTTTGACAAGCAAACAAGAGGAAATAAGGAGAAAGTGGTGTCGTATGCATCAATGTTTCGTGAAGGATCCACCTTTATCCACATACGACTTATTATCCTGCTTATAGTCTCTCATAATGAAACCTGTACTTATAGCAGAAGGGAAAACTGATGCGAACCCAAAAATGTTATATGGTCTTTTCCAAGTTGACAAGCAAACAAGAGTAAACAAGGGACACTGTTCTGTCTAGATTCATGAATTCAATCCCTCAATCCACTATCTACTCTGGTAACCAATCTCGTTTTAGTAAACACTTATATGTTCTAATTCAGCTAAGATATGTATATGCGAAAATGTATAGTATATACTGCAATTGTCAGATGCATCGAACAACAATAACTCGAAAATGATCTATATTACAAGGTCCAATTCGCTGCCAAACTTTGCAACATCGCTACATGGCGACTCTGTGGACGCTCAAGTAAATTCCTCTTTCAAGTAACCAGGCCCCGGTCTGAAGGGATCAGACTCTGAATATGCCTCTGGTCGATAAAACCCAGAATCATTCACGCGGTTACTGAGCACATGAAGGATGGCTTTCTTCGTGCCACCGTACTCGTCCCTGTTGTTCTCAACATACTCCTTCGCCTCAGCCGCGACATCATTAATGAAATCAAACCGATTATCCTCTGACAGCAGAAGCCTCTCAATGTCCATCGTCAATAGCTTTCCTGTTTCCTTTATTTTCCTCTCCTGCTCCTCGAGGAAAGGAATCCTCTCCATTTTGTATTGCAACAAGTCATCTTTCTTTGTCTGCCAAGATAAAAGAGATCTTCTAGGTAAAAGGCTAGAGCAAAAGAACTATTCTATACATAACTTGGGAAATTACTTTGATGGTCCAAAAATAACAAAAGGATCTACTGTGAAATTACTTTCAAGTTATTCAAAGATCACATGCCAAGGTTTCAGGTAGCAGACATCTAATCAGCCAGCAACTTTATCTTAGCTATTTCACTGAAGAATTCTGGCCAAAGAAATCATCTTGACGAAGTGCATATCAAGTGCTCACCATTCCACTCAAAACCAGGTGGAGTTAAGACTCTAGGCTTTATTACACTGAACCATGATTACTGTCATACAACATATATGTGAGAGACGACGCAGGTAAAGTATTCTCTTTAACAAATGTCTGGTGGCAGAGTGTGCTGTTAAACACACCCAAAGTTAGGTGCCGGCCGATATGGTGAGACAAATTATTTTAGTTAAACCAGAGTGCAAAGGGAGCATTTGATTAGACCTGCAAAAGTATATAATGGACAAATAAAATAATTCAGAAAGTACATGCGGAGTAACCCTAATATACACCCTGTGCAATGCAAGCAATTCATTAACTCATTGAAGTAGTCCTATCAATCATTTGACATGAAAAGCTTCACGTCATTTTATCGCTATCAACATCCCGTATCCTTCAAGTAGCCATGAAATGCTCCATAAATTTCGCGTTTGATGTCGCGAAACGTCCTTAATGAGCACAACTCGTCCCCATGTTTCACCAACTATACCACGAGGAAAGAGTTCAACATAGAGAACCAGGACCCTAGCCGAACCTATAAAGCAGAGAGAACCAAGCTAAGTAGTCTGTTACACATCAATCAAGCGATTCAACCCTTCTCCCACTTCACAAGCAAGACCAGTGAACCAAATCAAGAAATCCAAAATGTCCGGCAAACTCAATTCCTCCTCCTCATATTCCTTCTCGAATCCAAGGATTAAACTAATCCGGTCAGAACCCCGAACACATCCCTATCGGCTCACACAAGTCCTCGCGTGTTCAGACACGCATTACAACCTAGGCCATCGTCACGGCCGAATTTAACCCCTTTGCCGAACTACCGCTGAAAACAAAACATCCCCATCAGCTCAAACAACTCCTCGCGTGTTTAGACATGCATTATAACCTAGGCTATCGTCACGGCCGAAGCTAACCCCTCTGCTGAACTAGCACCGAAAGCGAAACAGCCCCATCAGTTTCGCTCCTACGACATCGACAGTGCTCCCACAAAACCACAAACCCTTTAAAAATTCCGCGAGGAGCAAGCGAAAAGTACCAGCTTTCTCCGCCGCCAAACCCGCCGGCCGCGCCCCCCGCTCCCCGACTGCGAAATTACCTGCAACAGCGAGACGCAGCCAAAGCTTCACATTTCACCGAGAGAATAGCACCATCGTGCTCCTCACAAGACGACAGTAACGGCGAGAGAGACACAGAGAGAAGGAGACAGACCAAAAGCGGCGCCTTCGACGAAAGTGCCGGCGCCCGTGCATTTACCGATCGTTTCTGCAAAAAAATTAAAAAAAAAAAAAAAAAAGGATCGATCATCGAATCGAGACGGGGGAAACGTTAGAGCGAGGCGTTTGGAGAATGGGTTTAGCTGAGAAACGAAGAACGAACCGGCGAGCTCGCCGGCGCGGCGGCGAAAGGAAGCGAGCAGGAGCAGGAGAAGGAGCGGAGCGCCATGGCCAATCCTTATTCTCTGCGAACAAGATTCGACATATCCTCTCTCTCCCTTCTAGAACTTCATCGACGGGCCGCGACCCGACAGGCCCGCCCGAAAATGATTGGGCTTGGCCCAGATTCAATTTTTGGACGGGTGTGGACGAAGCCTGATTCAGGCCCTGACCCGGCCCGCCCACCGTCTTCAATAATAAAAACAGTTTTTTTTTTTTCTGGAAAAAAAAAAACCTTTCATTATAGAGTGACAATTTTCGACTTTTTGATGATTAATCTTTAGAGAGTTTGCACGGATTTTTTATTTGTTATTTTTTGGGCATGAATATATAAAGGAAAGATATACGACTCCCATAGACCTACGTGGGTATATGACCATGCCCAAAAGGTCATGTGGAGTTCGATCCTAAATGAGCTTGCCTGAATTCGCTTAGCAAGCATATCCGACCTTCGCGCATGTACATATTTCTTGTAGTAATGCCAGAGATATAAAGGCAGGCGACTTCCTCGAGCATTTTTATGTGTCTTTTCTCTTTTTGCTGAAAACACAGGAACCTTATGTCATGGTTGAGCTTTCGTTGTAATTTATATTTATTCGATCAAGTGCTTTCATTCATTCGTATGGCATGACGAAATTATGTTATCTATTTTTCGATATTTCGTCATCAGTGTGAATTTTGAAATATAACTATTATCGGCACATGTATATGTGTTTCGCAAAAATATATAAAAAAAAAAATGCAATGAAAATTTTAGCAAAGATTCGTGCAAAAGCAAAAAGGGAAGTCAGTTTTTATTAAATTTTCAGGAATGCTAACCATAAGAAAATGGGAAAATCACATAAATAATCCATAAATTTTGGCCCAATGTGCAATCCCCTTCGTGAACCTTCAATTTGTTCGATGTGATTTTGAATTTTTTATATATGTTCGATTTAGTTCCCATACTATATGAAAATGCTTTACGTTTTAATATTGAACATTTTCCATATAGTTCGAAAATTAACTTGAATATGTACCAAAATTTTAAAGATCATACTTGAACAAATTAAAAATTCAATGACAATATTATTGAGCTAAAATTCAAGAATCACATTATTAATATGTCAAGGGTTGGTATGGTTTTGCGCATTTGAACAAAATTAAAAGGTCAAGGACCACATTATATATTTGGTCAAAATTTAATGATTATTTGAATCATTATCCCTTGAGAAAAAAAGAGTTAGGAAGTACTGGCACTCTCTAAGAGTTTTCGTATTATATCAAGTACTTCGACACGTGTAAAATATTCTCCGACACTAATGGACATTTTTTAACACATGGTTGACGTGTGTCGAAAAATCCAATACCCGGTCAACTTTTTTTTCGACATTTTTCGACACTCGAGTCAAAATTCTAACATGTGAATTTTCTTGAGGTCAATTTTAAAAATTTTCAATAATTGGTCGATTAAAATATATATATGTAAAAAATAAAGAAATAATAAAAACAATAAATATAGAAAGAAGAAAAACATAGTATTTTCTTCTCTTCTAACTCTTATTATATACAATTCACCTCTTAAATTTTTTTATTCTCTCTTTCAATGCTCTGTAAATTGCTTATTTTTTCTTTAAATTTTATTGATTAATGAAATGGAATTGAATTTGTAAATTGAAATAATGAATAATTTCAATAAATTGTGAATTTATATTTTTAATATAAATTCATTTTATAATTTATGAATAAAATATAAATATATATTTAATATACAATGTACCCTAACGTTGAAATTATTTATTTTTGAGTGCCAACGTTTTAAGAGAGCATGCAGCGGTAACCTCTAGAGGGCGGCGTTTGAGGGACACGCGCCGCTATTCGCGCACGAACCCCACGCGTCGAGCCAATCACGTCGCGCGTGCCACCATCCGCCAACCCCTCTCGCTGCGTCCATTTAAAGCGGGCACCCACGCCCGCAAAACGACACCGCCTAGCCGACAACAGCAACTCCCCCTCACGACTTTCGGACTTTCGACTTTCGCCTTTTGGCCTTCGCAAAGCACACCACAGCAGTAGCAGCAAGCAAAGCAGCAGTAAATAATCCGACCGGAGGAGAGCTGCAGTGAATAACCCCAACAACCCTCCGCCGGCGAAGAAAAGAAAAAGCTCGATCGGCTCTCCTCCTCCTCCTCCGGCGACGAAAACCTCCTTCTCCGAGAAAGCTGAACCGGAGCTCGATCTCGAGATCGAGCTCCTCGCTCCTCCATTAGCATTGTCCGGACCAAAAAAAACGCGAGCACCGAAACCCTAAGCTGCCCCGCCGCGAGAGATCGGCTCTCGGATTTGAATCGGACCTGCCGGATGTCATGACGGTCACTGACTTATGATATTCTTCCGAACACGTGTCCTTCTCCGGAACCCCCCCGAACCCTAGCTATGGAGAGATCCAGATCCAAGAGGAGCTACTACTACGATAATGACTACGACTCCGAGGCCCCCGGCAGGGCCAAGTCCCCGGTACAACCACCACCACTCCTCCCCGGCCCCGCCTCCGCCGCCTCGCACCGGCACCGCGGCGGGGGCGGCGGCGGGGGCGGCGGCGGCCGGCAGCAGGACTCCTCGCTCATGGTCACCACGAGCTACCGCATCCTCTGCCACGACGCCAAGGCCGGGGGCGTGATCGGCAAGTCCGGGTCCATCATCAAGTCCATAAGGCAGCACACGGGCGCGTGGATCAACGTCCACGAACTCGTCGCCGGGGACAGCGAGCGGATCATCGAGATCTCGGACACGCGGAGGCGGGACCCCGACGGGCGAATGCCGACCTTCTCGCCCGCGCAGGAGGCCCTGCTCTTGATTCACGACCGGATTATCGAGAGCGACGCGTTTAGCGGTGGGGAGTACGAGGACGGAGGGGGCGGGAATCGGGCGGTGACGAGGCTCGTTGTCTCGAGGATGCATGTGGGGAGCTTGTTGGGGAAAGGAGGGAAGATAATTGAGCAGATGAGGGTTGAGACCAAGACTCAGATTAGGATTTTGCCCCGAGATCACACATTGCCTCGATGCGTTACCATGGCTGAGGAGATTGTTCAGGTTTGCAGATTCAATTAGGCCTAAAAAGACAAAAAAAAAAAAATTAACAAAACTTAAGCTTTCGGGTCGTGGGGGAGAGATGATTACGAATGCTGAACTGATTGGACAATCTGCGTTTGCGTCTGAATGTAGTCACGGATGTTTCCACTTGCTCTTTGGTGCTTGTGTGGACCTTTCTTTATATGGCCCTCAGCAGAAGTGCGGGCAAAATCCTTTCTTCAGATGCTACTCCAAAATAATAATCTGTTCAACGGGAAAGTAATGGAATGGGCGATTCACAGATGATCTGTCGATGAGAAGTAAAATGCCAAGCGCTTGATGGAGTTGGACAATATCTATCCGTTAGAATTTTCCTTTTTAAGGCATTGAATGAGGGAAGTCTAGAATAATCGCTATGTTGGCTCTGGACTCGCAGTTAATGGCCATGAAGGGTTTAAATGCTTCTAATGAATTCCAGTTTTAGCGTTTTGCTGTTCCTGAAACCCTTGACTTGTCTACAGAATGTCAAAACTGCTCCCTGCTTTAATTCAGAATGCAGGTTTCTCTGTGTTGAAGCAGGGAGCAGCTTATTTGTGTAATGTGGTATGACTTAAACTGATTCACCAATCTGAGAATCACAGAGGATGATAATAGCTAAGTGAAGCAATCGAATGCATGTTCAGACTTTGCGAGTTACATGTCTATTTCAAAGAGAGAAGAAGACTTCCATGGATTAGCCTGTAACCATTGATGGTTGTTAAATGTTGATCCTTAACATTCTGTAATGAATCAGTAGCTCACCATGATTCTTGCCATTTGTAGGGTGTAAATTTAATCAGTTGAATGCATTGTTCTTTTTTGGCCGATGCCTCATGCAGGACCAAATTTATCAGATTGGTCGTCCCTAAATATTTGCCATGTCATTCTAAATTCCCGTTATTCTTTCTCAATGGACCACTATGACATTTGTATTTTTTTGCCGGAGTATTTTGATTCGTGAATCACCTGTGCAAACTGCCTTAACGAGTGTTCATGAAGATGAGCACATAAATTCAGTATATTTGTTGGTTGTGTTGAGCATCAAAGTATCTGTGCATTTGGGTTGGACTTTCTATAAATATCTATGATCTTCAAGAAACCTTGAAGAGTAATAATTGGAACGAAAGGATCTGACACTTCAGCTTCTGATGATTGTGTATGCCGATGCTGCCTTGATATCTAAATGGTCTACCTCACATTGTGAAGTTGAGATTATTTTTTGATGCGTCTCTAATTTCCATTTATCACCTATAGGTTGTAGGCGATGTGAATGCTGTGAAGCATGCAATATCAATTATTTCACATCGCTTGAGGGAGAGTCAACATCGTGACCGCACTCATTTTCATGGGAGAATACATTCACCAGAGCGATTCCCTTCTGATGATGAGTTCATTCCTCACACAAACAACTCAACACGCCGTTCATCTGGTGATGGGACTTCATATGGTTCACGGTCCAGTCTCACCAATGCAAGAAGCAATAACTACATCTCTCGTTCATCTGGTTTACCAATAGAGTCCGAGGCTGCTCCCATGACTGATGACACACAGCCACTGGATGGGGATGAACTTGTGTTTCGAATCTTATGTCCAATTGGAAAGATAGATAAGGTTGCTGGAGAATCTGTTGGAATTATCGAACTACTCAGAAATGATGTTGGTGTGGATGTTAGGATTTGTGACCCTGTGGCTGGCTCAGATGAACAAGTGATTGTTATTTCATCTGAGGAGGTAATTGCCTTTCAGAAACTTGTTTTTTCTGTCTAGAGATTCATTTTATCTGATGCGGTGCAATTGGAATTGAAAGATTCTGCGTTTTACAGCTCAAACATGGTAGCATAAGAATTTCAAATTAGGATGATCTACCTTGGAATTGTAAATTTCTGAGAAGGTTTCTGTTTTAATTGTTTGACTAGGGTCCTGATGATGAACTTTTTCCAGCCCAAGAAGCTTTGTTGCACATCCAAACTCAGATTGTTGATCTTTTTCCTGATAAAGACAACATTATAACCACAAGGTTACTTGTGCCATCTAGTGATATTGGGTGCCTAGGGGGAAAAGATGAACTTCTGTATGAGATAAAAAAGTTGACCGGTGCAAGTGTACAGATTCTTCCAAAAGGAGATCTGCCTGGCGTTGCTTTTGCAGATGATGAGCTTGTTCAGGTTTGGTTCATAGGCTACTGATTACTGGAATGGCTAATGCATGCTGATTTTATCTTAACTTGCATGCTGGTCTTGAGCTTGTTGCAAGTCCCAAAGATTAATTAAACGCATTGCTTACCATTTGTGTGCAAGATAAGTCCTCAAACTAGGGTTCTAGATCCCGATTCACCATTTTGGTGCCTTCGATATCTCTATTCTGGAAAGGTCAATGTATGGGCACTCTCTCACCTCTATGTGCATTCTGTTTCTATATTGTGTTGCTTATGGGTATTGTCAATCCCACATGGGCTTTCGTGTTGCTTTAAGTTGTGTACCTGTGAACAGCCAAACTGACAGGATTAATTTTATTTAGTTGCTTCCTTCTCCAGATTGTAGGGGAGATAAAATCAGCTAGGGAAGCCCTTGTTGAGGTGACATCAATATTACGGAACCATTTCTACAGGGAACTTTCTGAAAAAGACTCACCTCCTCCTCCAGAAATTGAGCCGATTCCTTCCAATAGTATTCCTAATCGCGAAGCTCAAGCTCTACCCGCTCCTGTGACAGCAACCCAGCAGGGAGTGCAAAATTTTGCAACAGCACAGCCATCAAAGGTTGCCCATGTCAAAGATTCGGCATATCATCTATTCTTCCTAGTTTTCCCTCTGATTTTGTTAGACTCTTTAGTTGTGGGGTTGTGCTTGGCTTATTAATGTACTTCGATTTTCCCTTTCTTTCACGGGCTTTCTACATGATACTGACAAGCTGAAGCATTGAGTGTCATCCTTGGTTCCACTTGTGGAAGACATTCTTCTCATTGTTCATTTGGCAAGTCGGATGCCAAAGTTCTTTAAATGTAGATCTAATATAACGAAGTAATAATTGCCTTTTGAGGGACAGCTTGACTCTTTGTATTACTCATTTTCAAATGACATTTTGTAGGACAATGGGACTTCTGCTCATGAGACAGGAAGGCATAATGAATTTGAGAGTCGTGAGGATGCCCCTAGCTTGAGCAGGTAATAATTTCTTTGCGTATGACAACCTCCCACAGCAATGTTGCCCAATTTTCTGCAGTATAAATGCACCCCTCTCTTTTTCCATAGAGTACCTGCTGTTACGCTTGTCACACGGAGTACCCTTGAAGTTGTTATACCAGAGTACGCAGCTCCAAAGCTGATAGCAAAATCCAAAAGCAAGCTGACTCAGATAAGTGAGGTAAGTTTGCAATTCTTCAACATTCACCTGATATCGTCTGGTTGAAGTGGTGAAATGTTTGATCCGTGACTGAGTTTGCTTGGAGCAGTTGTCAGGGGCTAGTGTAATCCTGCTAGAGGATAAACCAGAAGCAACTCAGAAGGTAATTCAGATATCGGGCACTCCAGAGCAGGCTGAGAGAGCCCAGAGTCTGCTGCAAGGCTTCATTTTGAGCAGTAAGGCTCTCTTTTGCCCTTTTGCACACTCAAATCTGCTTTTGCAACAAAACTGGCACACACTGACTCCTTTATTTGTGTACTTCTCATTTAACCTGAAAGTTTCCAGATATTGTTTTTCGTCTAACCTGCAACAACATGCTTCTTTCGTGTCTCCTCAATTTCCAGCTCAAGAAGATGGACCTTGAAGTTATTCTAGAAATGGCAATTAGCAGTAGAACCTATGCTAGTGATGGGGAGCTAGTTCCTCGGAGAGTTCGTCTCCCAATCAGACTTGCAATTAGTTTATGCTGGCCGACGTCAAAGTGATGGGGAGCTTAGTTCCAAAATTTGGGTCATAACCCATTCTAATGCTTCTTGAGGAGGATGTGGTTTCCACCTGTGGGAATCACCCCCTGATCCTTTTCGCTGCTGCCGTACATGCAGTGCTTTTTGTCTTATATTCAATTTTCCCTCGGGATGAGAAATGCAGTGCCTTTCGTGAATCTGTAGTATACACTCCATGTCCTCTGCAACTCTTGCGTTGGTGTTTTCCTTTTCATTCCGGTCCACTATGTTTAACCTAACATTTGCCGCAGGTGAAACAGTGGATACTTCTGGGGGAAGAGCATGCCCAGAAACTGCGAATGCTCTTTCGGAACCCAGAAAGTAAATTTCGCTCTTTAATGACTATCGTCGGTAATGTTTAATCGGAGCGCTAATGGCCTTGGATCGGATGATTGCCAACTCGAGTGCAAGAGCCCGCGATCGCAGGTGCTCTCGGTTTCCAGTTTCTCAATGGACTTTGACCTGCCATTTTCAGCTTCTCAATTGAAAATCCCATGGTCGAAGCAAAGCAACAAGGCTATTCCTAAACAGGGTCCCTCGCATTAAAACGGACGAGGACTATGGAGAGGGAAACGAGTAAAAAAACCTAGGAATGGAGTAAAACGCCAGATTCCGTTAGACCTGTAACTCCAGACGCATTGATGTTAATGTGGCGTTTACTGTCGGCCCATGCATCGAGGATAATTACGTTATATAGCTGGCTTGGAGCGCAGCCTGAACCAGAATTCAAGCCGCCACGTCCGGTCTATATTACATACCGTGTGGCTCGAACGAGAAGAGCCACGACATGGATGGAACTTGGGTGGCATCCCTATCGTCCGGGAGGATATAAATATAAAAAAGAAAAAAAAATTCAGAAAATTTAAAATTTCGCAAGATTGTTCGCGTGGCCTCTGGTCATGTCAAATAAAATAGTGGGCATGCATTGGCCTCTGGCGTGAGTTAGGTTTATAATTTTTTAGATGGTTATTCCACTATTATCTTATTGATGTTGCTTCAACCTGTCACCATGTACAGGTAAGATACGAGTTAGAACCAGGGTGGGTCTCAACATTTTATTATTTTTACTTGACGGTTTAGAGAATTTCCTTTTAACTAGTAAGCTGGCTTCATAGGCGTAAACGGGCGTTTCTTTTCACCAAGGCTTGTGCAAATGTCATGTTAAAAATAATTTAGAGATGCAATGCGGTCTTTCTTCAATTGTCGATAGAGTCAACTTAGGGATTTCTTCCGACCAAAAAAAAAAAAAAAAAACTTAGGGATTTCTCAGGAATCTTGAAGGCACCTTTAAATTATCGAGAAAACCTAGTAAATAATCCTACTTGTTTTTCTTGTATTTATGTAATTAATTAAAAAAGATAGGCGCTTGTAATGCGTCCTTTTCATATAATTTGATCGCAAGTCACTTGTCAGCGTGAATATGTCGGTTTTGACGTAGACCCTTTCTCCCGTAATTAATAGCCCATTTTAGTTTATTGAAAAACAAACCAGTTGCTCCCGACTTTCAATTTCAATCAGTGCAAAAAAAAATGAAAGCTCAAAGTAAAGCCTTCCGTGCTTTTCCACACGTTGCCTTCGGTCATCTTGTTTCGAGAAGATGTTAATTGGATCGCCATAGAAAGAAAAAGCGGTTCAAAAAAGGGGGTTGACTTTGCATCTGCTTTGCTGACCCAGTTGATCTTCATGCTTATTTTGGCCCACCTCATTAGATTTTTCTATGGAAAAATTTCCTTACAGGGTTTGCTTTTTGAACCCATTTTTTTGTCAATTATTTCTAGCTTCCACTCTCATGTTGACTGGCTCTAGGGGCAATAGTCTAAATTAAGGAAAATGGCTGCTTAAAATTATCGCGGGGGGGCGGCGACGGAGTCTTCAATTTTCTTTCCAACTGTTGTTTTTTAAAGGAAGGGGCAAACTAGCCAAGTTAAGGTGATCATGCACGTGCCTGGCACGTGGTTCTCCACAAACGTTGGCAAACGAAATTAGCTGGGGATGAAAACATGGACAGGGAAGAAGCGGACAAAAATGAGAATTGCAAGTTGTGGTTGTAAGAGGGTACATGAAAACAAGTGAATGCTCAAGGAGAAGCGTAAATTGTACTAACGAGTCAAGCCGACTCGTCTTGGTCGTTTGGCATTTGCCTCACGAGCATGATGGTTTTTCTCTCCAAATCCAGCATGCTTGGAGTAATCTCCCGATTTTCCTTTAACTCCAATCTCTATTTCGATTCTAAACCGGCTGATACCGCGTATGGACATGGATTTTCACTTTATATGGTTGACAATGTGCTCGATGAGGGTGGTCCACTGCCCCCCCAAAAGCAATAGTATCTCCTTAGTAATGTCACTAGCAATCAATGGTCATACTTATTAGTTTCTTTGTAGTGAGAATATAATTGAATCTCGCATCGAAGTCTTAGGGTAGACCATGTTCTCATAGTATAGTACAATCGTGCCATTACGAAGACGGTGGGATTAGCCGCTATTGGTAATGACAATGACATGTGGAAGGTGGTGCATCATTGTTTCGCGGATATTATTGATGGAGAAGGAGGAGGTGGTAGTTACTGGTTAGACCAACTCTCTACATGACTCTTTTTATTTCTTAAAAGTTGGGAAATTTTGAAATGCAATCTCTCATGACATTAAACTAAAAAAAAATTAGTGTTTTGCCCTTCGTTAATGTGATGGAGGCGGTCATTTATTGTCACCAACCTCTCTGTTTGTTTGTTTGTTTTTTTTTTTTTTTGGTGAAAAAGGAACCGCCGAAGCCCGTCACCAACCTCTCTGTTTGCTGGTACAAAGTTGTAAGATCAACAATGAGAATGAATTTCAATATTTAGGAATTACACTGAACAAATTTAAAATTTAAAAATCACATTAAATAAATTTAAAGTTGAGGAATCGCGTTGGGTAAAAATTTAAGGACCACTTATATTAGTTGCCCTCGTATTTTTCTATGTCAATGTTTTTTTCTTTGGTTGAACTATGTTAATGTCAGGTGGCGGATTCACTATAGAAAATACTTACTCCAATTTATTCCTTGTATCAGGAAACCTAGAATTTGAGACTTGTAAGAATGACTAAGCACGGAACTCGGAATTAAATCGATTTTAAATCAATTTACCCTTAACTCAAAGTAAGTTCTTTTACTCTTTTATTGAAACTAAAAATATTTGTTGAAATTAAATTTGGATGATATATTATCCTTAAGTAGAATGAATCGTATTCATGTTTGTTACATGCATTCTTACAAAAGATGAAATAAAACAAAAAAGAATACTCCGATCGGCTCCATGGTAATAGAGTTGGTTCTCAATCCCAAAAATTTAGAATCGACTCTAACAAAGTAGATTCTAAATTCCAAGCCTGAGACGTACTCTTTTTGGAATTGATCACTCCAAATAAAAATCGAGCGAGCATCTATAGTTTACCATTTTCCACCAAACTTACGAGATCGATTGGGGAAAAAAACGAACATGACCTTCAATCCCAAATATCGGAATCCAACAGTATTCCTGATTAGACCTTTTCCAAACACTTTCCAACGGAAGAAGCTCAATTAATGGCTATAAATAACAAGAATCTTAAAACGAAAAAGAAGATAAAATTGACAGTGGACGATACAGGAAGGAAGCAAAAGAGCGCTAATCCGGTACCTTTTGCCACCTCAACTCCAACTAATAATTTCATAGAAAAATAACAAATTTTTATAAATAAAAAAAAAAAAAAAAAGAAGGAAAGGAAAAGGATATGTTCTTCACGGCGTCTCCATCCCGACGTCGAACTTTGACTTTGAAAGCCGACCACCCCTTCCAGAAAATCATTCGCTATATATGCAGCTGCACGCCTGCCGAACTTCCCCTCTCTCTCTCTCTCTCGCTGTGATGTTTCTCGACAACTAATTCACGCTCGCGCCAATCCTGGATGTTCCTCCTTTCGCTGTGATCCTCCCCAACACCAGGAAGAAACCGAAAGGAAGGAAGGAAGGAAGAACGAAAGAAAAAGGCAGGAAGGAACGGCATAATTCTGATTCTCCATCGCCTGCCGACGGATAAGGAGGGGGCGCAAGATGCCGTTCTGCGAGGTGCGCAACAATGGCATTAAGCTCTTCTACCGGACGTACGGCCGCGGGCCCGTCAAGGTCCTCCTCATCATTGGTAAACATGACGTTCTTGGTTTCTTGGTTCCCATTTTGATTGGTTTTTTCCATTGCGGGGGTGTTGAGTCTTTTATGTGGGTCGTTGCCGATTGATGGTTCTTGATCTGGTGCGGGGTCGATGTGCAGGACTGGCCGGGACCCACGAGTCCTGGGGTCCCCAGATTAGGGGGTTGGCTGGCACGGACGCGCCCAGCGACGGCGGCGGAGATGACAATGAGAGCGGCGGGGGCGGCACCGGGATCGAGGTCTGCGCTTTCGATAACCGCGGGATGGGGCGGAGCTCCATTCCCACCAAGAAATCATCGTACACGTGAGTTCTCCTTTCGTTGGTCTGATGCCGGATCGTCGATGGTGATGGATGATGATGATGCCTCTTGCTGTGCGTTTGCTTGTCCGTCCGTATATTGCACCGGCATTGATGAAGTTGTAGGAATACTACTTTTCTTGCATTTCATTGGACGCTTTTCTTAACCTGATAATGATTCAACGTTAAAAAAACTGAATTATTTGAAGTCCTCTCCTTTCGTAGGTCGTTCATAAGCTTCTTTGGTTATCTCTCGCTTAAACTTCATAGCTTTTAAAGCTGTTTCAGCTGTTGAAAAAGTAACTTGACTTCATTTCCAGCTTTTAAAGCTGTTTCATTTGAACGATCGCTTCCTTATTTCTTTACTGAAAGTAGGGAGGAGTAAGTACCCGTCTCTGAATTATTTATTGTGTCATCTGATGCGAGATGGATACTCGTGGTTTGAATGAGCAAAACGTTGAATTGCGAAGATTGAGGATTTGGTTGACTTTTCCTGACATACGTGTTTACAACCAACTAAATAATGTAGCTCCTGGCCAAAGTTGACTTCATCGTTCAATAATATTGGGAATGGTTGGTGCAGAACAAGGATTATGGCAAAGGATGCTATTGCAATAATGGATCATTTGGGCTGGAAAGAAGCCCATGTTTTTGGCCATTCAATGGGTGAATCTCTGACCCTTCACTTCACCTGAACTTTATTGACAATATGGTAGTTTCATTTTAGTGTTCTTATGCATTTGAAAGCAACCTAATCTGTTAGAACATAGGCTAGATTTATTTGGGGCAATCAATCTCCCAAGAATTTCAATGTGTGCAGTTTTGTTTTTCTTTTCTGATAATTCATTTTAGATTGGTTGTGAAACAGGGGCGATGATTGCTTGCAAACTGGCTGCTATGGTGCCCAACAGAATTCTTTCACTAGCTGTACTTAATGTAACTGGTGGAGGTTTCGAATGTTTTCCCAAGGTAGAGTGTCTCCTTTTTTTTTCTTCCCCCGAAATTGTAAACCTTGTTCCTTGACCATGTTGTACCGATGTATGGAGTTAATAAGTACCTGTGAATTTTCAAAATGTTTTGCTTTGAGTCAATGTCCATCAAAGCGACCAGCTCAAGGTTTATACTTACATAGCAAGCACTAGCAGGATGTAGTCGCGCAATACATACCAACCATCGGGCCATATACAGGATGCCATTCTCTTTATTGATTAGATGTTCATTAAACAATATCCTAATGTCAGTATTGTTGATGATTAGGTCTTGGCAACCAGAGATCTCACATCTAGTGCAATAATGTCTATTCAGGCTGGATTAACAAGATGAGTATTACATAGAGACATGTGAAAAGATTTTAATATGCAGTGGCACTTTTTGGTCTGAAATCATTTGATAATCCATATGCTATACAGTCACATGGTTGAACTCGTCAAGTTGCACCGGTCTATTAGTGAAGTCAAATTCTTAGGGATTTTATATTTGATCCACTGATATCGAGGTGGCATAGTTCTACGGAGATTTCGATTGAGCAAGATGCGCTCTCTCTCTTATAAATAACTTCCTGTTGTAAGTTGTAAGTTACTGCTACACAGGACCAGCGTCAACCTGGCTGAAAATTCTCTGTTGACAACAAAAGCCAATCATTTTTTTTAATATCCCACGTCTTGACTGAATGAACTTTACTTACCCTATTCCTCATCCTTCTTAGCTTGACCGGAAAACAGTATCCATCGCATTTCGTTTCTTGAGGGCGAAAACTCCAGAACAGAGGGCAGCCGTGGACTTGGACACTCACTACTCAAAGGTAAATAAATAATTTTAAAGTCTGTCAATGTGATGGCGTTATTTATAGGAAGGCGTTTTAACACAGGTAGATTCTAGGAACATTAGGTTCATTTCCCTTTCTGCAAGTACTTTATTTGGTCAGTCTTTGATTGGTCTTTCTTATTTGCAGGAGTATCTGGAGGAGTGTGTAGGGTCTAACACCCGGAGGGCAATTCTATACCAAGTAAGAGATGCCAGACTAGGTTGAATCTTGTAGTAAGGCTTCATTTAACTTATTATATTAACAAAATGGAGTGACTTTAACTGTCTAGTGGTTCTGAAGGTCAGCCCGCAGGTTAAGTTTCCAAAACATGTTTAGAACCTTGCGTTTGTAAAGGAAAATGGCATGAATAAGCCAGCAAGATTGCCTAAGAAATAGAGTTGGAACCTCAAAATCATCAAGTTTAAAGGCATGTATCATGGCCTTGAAAAAAAGGTTGCATATCCACGAAATCTGCAAATGAATTTAAGGTTCCTCTGATTGTTCCTTTTTTTGCATTCTGAACTGAAAGAGGCATGTCCAAGCACTGCAACAGCCACCTCGCATTAAAGGACTGCCATTTATATTCCTTAGTGCATCTTGAAACTTTTTTCAGAAGAGTAGTCTGCCCCGAGTTGCCAAGCCAATCTTTAGCTCAGAGCTTAGATGCTTATCTGATTGGCTTGCTTGATATCTATACATAAGGTTCAATGCTACTTTGAAACGCAACTTTGCCTTATTTGATCCTTGACATGTTATGGCATTGAAAGTTGACTTCAATGGCAAACTCGTCCATCATGCAGGAATATGTCAAGGCCATATCAGCGAGTGGGATGCAATGCCCTAATGGCTTTGAGGGTCAAGTCAATGCTTGCTGGAGACATAAAATGACCCCGAGAGAGATTGAAATGATACGTTCTACTGGATTCCTTGTGTCCGTCATCCATGGAAGGTAGCGTAGACATGCTAAGCCTTTGTTTTATTCTTTCAGGACTCCAACACTGCTTGTGTATACGATAGCATTATTAGCAATGTGAAGGAGGATCCTTTAGAGGCCGGGAGAACAACATCCTAATAGAGGAAAAGCAATTCAGAATTTCAGACATTAGAATGGCTTAACTTGAGCAATCACTATAAATGCAGAAGACACACAAATGGGTAGTCATGGGAAATCTACCCCAAATTTTTGAATGTCATACTAAGTTGATTATAATGATAAATACATAAGTTGGGCGTCCATCTAAGATCCTATTTCTGAGCAGCTTCAGCTTGTCTCTTATTTCTGTGGAATTCTTCCGTCTTGCATGTTGTTTTTTTTTTTTTTCCAATACCATATCTCATGGAGATGGCTCCTCCAGGATCCAGTTGACTACATATTACATGATAGTTCCCCAGAGAAGTACGCTGATTTAACTTCATTTTTGTCGGTGTTAGGCATGATGTCATAGCACAGATGTATTATGCAAGGAGACTTGCAGAGAAGCTCCACCCATTCGCTAGAATGGTAGACCTTCATGGAGGGCATCTAGTGAGTCATGAGAGGACTGAAGAGGTAACGGTCTACTTCTACCAGAATATTTTATAGGAATGTGAATGGGTGGACTAAGCTTTGCTCTATGGGGTGCTGCATACCATGACCAATTGGGTCCTAGAACAGGTGAAACACTCTGGGGAAATTGTTTTGAAGGACTGCATTTTTGGTGTGAAACAATTTAATTCTTGTAGTGACTTGGATGTTGAAGAGGTTGACTTATATGGCTCATGAGAATACTACAATTTCTCTCATTTTACTATTGGTTTTGAACTACAAGAAGAACAGTGGGTTAAATTTTTTTCATGGGATTTATATTAGAATCTCAAAACATTCCCTGATTCAGTCTGTGTCTTAGTAATGTACTGACCAGCTAATTGAGCTTCCTCAGTTACTAGCTAGTGGCTTTCAGATTTTGAGAAACGACAATGTTACAGAAGTGTATATTGTCATAGTTTTCCCAATTTATACTGTGGTCTCATCAAATTGATTATCAATGAACGTTCTCAAATTACCTAGGAAATCAGTGAGTTAATCGGACTTTTCAGGTCAATCAAGCTCTTCTTGAGTTGATCAAGGCATCTGAAATGAAGGTCAGCCCAGAGGACTGGACTAACTTGCCCACGAAAAGACCTGGTGAGTATTTCTATCCTCAATTGACTCAATTTTACATGTTGCTAACTTCGTGGAATACAACGCAAAGAGATTCTTCATGAAGGACTACAGTAATATGGTTTCCTGACCTTCCGACTGTATTTCTGCTGGGATTGTTGATGCACAATGTCTAGGCTGTCTAATTATACATGCTATTCAGGCACCAAAGCAAGAATTCCTAAGCTTACACCTTTTTTGTACATGGAAAGTCCCCGAACTACAGGCTAGCCTTATGTTGGAGCTCTTAAGGCTCAGCATTTGGACCCTTCTCCAATCAAAGCTATCTACCTAAATTCACCTGACCAAATCAAAGCAATCCTATGGGCAATTCATCGTATGATAGTTGAAAGTCTCATTGCTCATTAGTTCTGCTGACAGAGAATTTCTGAAAATCTGAACATGTTTCAGCACTTGAAACGGTTGAGGAGGAAATATGCAGTTTTTTTTTTTTTTTTTTTTTTTGTCAGAAGGAAATAGCCAATTTGACTCACCTCTTTACTGATGAATTTGCCAACATTTTTCTTCTAGGGTGGATAAGTACAAAATTCACATTAGTTAAAAACACCGGAGGAGGAAGCAGTGTCTCTCTCGCGTACATCATACTAGAGAGGCTACACATTATCCTGCTGTACTTCTTCAGCGTGTTTGTGTTGGTATTTGAATATGGAAGAAAAGCCATACGAAGCCTCAAGCCTGTCAAAGTCGGAGCTTCCCTGACATAGCAACACTCAGAGAAGCCTTTTTTTTTAACCGGTGATTCTACATTTCGCCATTGATTACGTTCAACAAGTAACTTATCGTTTGTTCCCCTGTTTATCCAACGTCTCACGTGTTTATATGACTTTGTTGCAGGTTTTTCTGATCTTTTACCTTATCGGCATCACTCTTTATTTACTGGAGCAGGTGGCTCGGTTGAGCAAACTATCATTTTATGTGACAACAAACGGAAATTGGGGAGTTAAGAAAAACAAGAGAGGCCAATTCGCGGGCGGATATTTTCAAACGGGAGGATAAGAAGGAACTCAAAAATTTTCCGGGTTCTGTCTTCCATCCAAGTCAAGATTCAGAAAATAATTCTGTATCTAAGAGAAGAGAGGCTTAAATTTCCCTCTCTGTAATTCGGAATGCTTTCTAATACATCTGTCGATTATTTAAAATCTTGTGCCTCTGGACTTGATATTCCTAGGATAGCAAGCAATGCAATGAAGTTATCTAATCACAATGCAAAAACTGAAAGCCCCTCAAGGTTAAACGCTGCCCTTCCTAGCTCTGACCAAGCGTTAAACCATAAATAACACAGAAAAATACCGTATCGACTGAGGAAATATGTTTACGGAGTGCCAGCGATGGGACTTCCAGCAGTAGTTCTGGCATGGAGATACAATCAATCAGCCATGTATAATAACTCAACTTCGAAGACGATATAGAAGAGAGAATCTGGAACTGAGATTTCATGTAGTTCCTTAAGGCAGAAGAAGGTGATGAACAGATCATCATGCAGAGTTAACGAAACAATCAAGCTATCAGGCGACTGATATTTATTGCAGCTGATCTGACCATGTAAAAAGCGAAAGGTAGAAGATTAAGAGGGGAAACCTTTCAAGGTTTTTGCTTATGCCGCACGGCGTGCTGTGTCGTGCAATTTCACCAACCTAATAACAAGCTGGCCCCTTTCGTTTCGATAACACGAAAGCTCGGATTTGGGTATGTCGCAGATGGACTAATGATATCTCTTAACATGTCGTGGTTGAGGAAATCTCGAAACTTTCGAACTAAGCGTTCGTCGAAACGAACAGACAAGGCAGGAACAACCGATTGATTCGGATCAACTGTGCAAGCAAATTCAAACAAGCAAACCCAAATATAGAAGCAGCAGAAAAGAACAAAAGGAAAGAACGAATCGTGCGGACGAATTCAGCAAACTTAAAGAGTCGTGAAGATAACGAATCATGGGATTGAGCCAGCTCTCTCGAAGTGAATTGCAATTCAGCAGCCGAAAAAAGAAAACGGGGTGTAGAGAAAAGCTCTCAGAGAAGGCAGAATCCAAACAAAAAGGAGACGCGGGAGCCATGAATGATGCTGGAGGATGCTCCTCTTCATGCAACTTCAACAGAGCCATATACATAATAATACTCAAGACAGAGAGAGAAAGGTGAACTTGCCGGAGGTGGTCACCGCTGCTGGCGGAGGATGAAGATGGAGATGAAGATTACTCGTGCGCAGTGCCCTTTTCGCGAAGAAGGAAGAAGGAGGAGAAGAAGAAGAGAGAGAGAGAGAAGGGATGGAGTGAGAAGAAAGGGACGTCAAAGGCCAATCATCTCCATGGAAGGTGCTTCTGCTGTAGGAATATACTCTTCTTGCTCCTGCGGAATATCTCTTTCTTGCTACTCTTCAACATTGTTCCCTCCACGTGTCCCCTTCCTTGCGGCCGGATTTCCTTTTGCCGTTTATATTAAACCTCACCAAAATTAAATTAATTATTCTCCTCAAAATCAAAATTAGGAAAAATCCTAATAAATACATGAAGTGAACATTATTTCAAATAAGGATTGGAAGTGCCATTATTTTCTCAAATAAGAACTTCAACTAAGCCTTATTTCAAATAAGAGTCTTAAGTGCATATGTCAATTTCAAAAAATGGCCTAAACTCACCAAATACAAAAAAAAAAATCGTCTTTTTAATTTTTTTTTTTTTTTTTCAACAAAACTTAAAAAAAATTTAAAAGAAAAGAAAACAAAACACATGACAGGGTGCTCCCTCCCGCTTAGCACTGCTGCCCTATCATCGGTGGGGGCGGCGGCGACGAAGGCTAGCGCCTAAGGGAGGGCTAGCAACCTGGCTAACCAAAGGCAAAGGCTTATAGGCCTTTGCCAATGACCTCTCCTAGATTTGGACAATAGCACGCAAGCCCGGTGGCCATCACCCAATGCCATAGACTTCCAAGGACACTTGGCGGAAGTTACCTTCGCCGACATCAAGCAAGGATGTCCCTCACCAGCGGCGAGTTGGGCGAGGGCGAGGGTTACCCTCGCCGACATTGGGCTAGGACAGCCGTCAATGGCGTTGGGCGTAAGCATCCCTCGCCAGCTCTAGTAAGGGACGCCCTTGCCAAACTCAAGAGAGACAACGCTCGCTCGACACCGGTGAGGGTGACCTCGCTAACCATTGACAGCCATGTTCGGGCAAGGGAAGAGGAAAAAAGAAAAGAAAAAGGAAAAAGAAAAAATGATGAAAAAAAAAATCAAAATATCGTTATAATTTTTTTTACCAAAATACCCATTCTCCGATGGTTAGAAAAGTCACCGCCAACCAAAGGTCTTTATTTGAGACGATTTAGCCACTTCATGTCCTTATTTAAAACAATTTAATCACTTCAGACTCTTATTTAAAACAATGTTAACCTTGGGCCCTTATTTGAGAAAAATTAAGATACTTTAGACTCTTTTTTGAAATTTCTCTTAAGAATTATAATATAATTTCCTGAAAAATTGTAAATAAATATAAAAAAAAATCTTAAAACTTCATAATGTAAAGCATTAAGACGATATTCCCTCTTCTCAAGAAAGTAAAATATATAGAGGAAAACTTAAAGGTGCTGAGCGTGCGAGTACCGACATGTTAAAGTAAAAAATCAGCCCACTAGGGTTACTTGGCAAGCTAGTAGATAGGGCAGCCCCAACATAGAGATGCAAGTCTCCTATTGCCTTGTAAGAGTACCTAGTAACTAGACACCAAATATTCAAGAAGTATCCCTCATTACATATGAATCTCTTAGTAACGGAAAAAAATCAAAATCACTCTTTCGTAGTTTTCTAGAACTCATATATTGTAGACAATTAAACATATCATTCTCATCTTGCTATTGTACTTTCCGAGGGCAAATATCACTTGTCGTTATTGCTAGAAAAGCTTCAACACTTTTATTTCGACTAAATTATTCGTATTGATTCATATTACTTTCGGATTTAAGATGCTTATAGGCAAAATTCCAGAGCCGAGCTTCGTTCAATATTGCCTCTTAGATAATGTACGTGTCCAAACTATTCAAAACATCTATGAAGGTAAAACCAAATCGTAAACTTGTTTCATATCATGAATTTCACCGCAAAAAAATAATAATGGAATGGTTTTTTTTTTTCATTTTGAGGTTGGATGCGAATATCACTATTTCTTTTGATTGGTCTGATCTAAATTGAATTTTCTTCACAATGAATTCTCGAAATCTCCAGCTGGGTGAACTCAAGTCCCCATCATGTTTGGTGGACCAATCTCAGATCGACTAGGTGGGCTCAGGGTCAAGGCCCAATGAAGAAGCGCCACCAGGCCCACCACTCTTGGGCCTGGAGCCCAATACGCCTCGTCGTTTCGCTCAAGCTTAAACCCTCGCCTCTGCCGGCTTGCCCTATCAATCGTGCCTCCGTTCCTGTGCTTCCCACGTGCTTGGAGGAGGAGCTCCAATGGCTGCCCAACCGAAAACCCCATGGGAATTCAGCTGGTCTGTCTGTCTCTCTCTCTCTCTCTCTCTACCCATTTCCTATTGTCTTGATTCATACTCTATTCCCTCTTGTCTTCAATCTTTTCTGTCACTGATGTGTTGCGAATGTTGATGTTGGGTCAGCGATCGAACCGAGCGTCCTTGTCAATCCCGTACTAGTCTTGTTACCCATGAAGTCCTTCCTTCTTTTTTATTCTTTTCTAGAGGCATCGTCGCTTACCATCAGTTGCCATGTAAGTTTCAGAAGCTTGGCAAAAGAAAGATTCTAACTTGCATGTTCAAGATGAGATTTTTATGGACTGTCTACGGAGTGTCTTCGATCTTTCTGTCTTTGTGCCAGCGAATTTACTCGACAGGTTCCTTTGGCATATGTTTATCCATGCATCATCACCACCGCCGCCACCACTTTAGGATAATCATTCTTGAGATCAAAGCTTTTTACAGTAAGTAGACAAATGGCAATACCGTGCAAGTAAAGAATATCACCAAATCTAATGTGGGTATAGCTGTGGTACTCGGAATGAGATCTTACATTGACCTCATAGCTCTCATGTCCTGCACTTTAATGATCATGCGACACGTCCCAGTTCTGATTTGTGTACTTTGAGGATGTATTTCACTAAAACAGGATATTAAACCTTACAATTGTCGCATTAATAGCATAAATTCCCTTATTCTTGGAGTCACATCCTTTTTGCAGTGACTTGCAAGTGGATTTCGAGTCCGATGAGAAAGCTTCCATGGTTTATGCAGCATTAGCTGTCGATAAAGAGGTATCTTTAGCGTGCTTCAGTGCTTTTGTCTGCTAATGGTTGGTAAAATATTGCTTATGCGATTTCTTCTTTTTTTCCCTTTCAATGGCAGTTGCAACCAGACAAAGTGAAGAGGATCATGTCGGTTTCTGATGGAAAGCTTTCAGTGTGAGCTTCTTCACAACTATAGTTACAGGAATTTGGGGGTTTCTAACTAACAATGCACACGCATATATGTGTCTGGAGAGAAATTCAACTGAGGCTTGTTTTGTCTTCTGAGTATCTCATACCTTACTCAGACGAAGCCACGCCTATCACTCTTCAATCTACTTTCTTCTTTGCCACGTGTATGAGCATCTAGAGTAGAAACGGCATCAATACCTATCAAATTCTAGTCATTGTTGACGAGTAGACCAAACTTGATTCACTGTTTTGCTTCCTCTCTCTATTGATTGCAGACGGTTCGAGGCAGTCGAGGCGAGATTTCTTCGAGCGTCGTTCAGCTCCTTTGTTGATGTGCTAACACTTGCCACAAAAACCATTGAAGAATTTGGAGGAAGAATGGTGTTGTGATGCTTGCTGTCCGCTGAATGCAAATTGTTATGTCATGTATTCTCACTAGCTTGCCTTTTAGAAATTCCTGTAACTGCAGGATGAGTTGCCCCGGTCTGTGTAGCATACTTTCCTAATTTTAGATTATCGAATTATCAGTTAGCGCTTTAGCTTTCATAGAATCATGTAAAGACACTATATTACGTGAGATTTTTGGCAGATATGCAAATCCAACCACAATGCTTAAGTGGAAACACGTCCAAATTCAGTTACACGGGGTATGATGAACTGATTAGTGATCATATACCCTTTCGCGGTGTTCACATGCTTTAAGCTTTGAAGACTGAGATGTCCTGGTCAGGACATAATGTTCATTACCCAAGTATGTAAACATATTGAAAAGCTTTAAAACAGATTCTCTTGCTGTTAGGCACTTTTAGATGCGTTTCTTGACATTTCTCGTAGAGATTATCTTTCGTCCAAGGCAGAACTTAACAGGAGTTTTCAATAAATTGCAACTGTCCTTACATTATAATCTTGAATCTTGCTTGCTAGTTTCTTAAGCAAAAGCACCTTCAGGTTCATCCGGACAGTGAAAAATGACTTGCTCTTTAACTTGAGGAAGCGGACGAAACTCGTTTGTTTCGATAAGCTTCTGGCATACATTTTCTCCCGAGTGCGTTACGAACTGCCCTGTGGACATTTGGGGCAAATTTGTGGCGATTGTCATAAAGCCCTCTCCAAAGCATTTGCGCGTCGATGTATAACTTAGGGGCTACGTTTCATCCAGCACGAGTCAGGATACTAAGAAAAGCGCGGCTAAGGATATGAACTCATTGATTTTCTCTGAATCAAAAGAGATTACAGGTGATGCTACCAGGAACTTGGAACCCAACATGACTCAAGCAACAGATCAATGAATTCCACAAACTTGCAAAACATCCGAGCAAGAAAAGAGACTTGATGTAACGGTAATGCTTACACCAGGTACCGCTCACTGGGTGGTCATGTAAAATTATACAGGCAACATACCATAACACGAGGCTGTCTGTAAGCATACATGAGAAAACTGATTGCTACATACCGGGATTGTGAAAACAAAAAACCTATTGCTGGAAAAATAAATTTATCAGACAACGACATGGCTTAGAAAAAGAAGGAAAAAAAGGAAGAAAAATCAATTGGATACTCCTTCCTCCCCATCTGTGCCCTTTCTTTGTTTCATGATCCTCTATCCCTCAATATTCATCCAAGTATGTATATAGCATGTCATCCTTCTTTGACTTGCGGCGACTAAGCAAAGCCTTGAGTAGACGTTTACTTTTGCTGGGGTGTTGATCGATGTCCTTACCATTCTCCTTCTCAGCATGCAATCGCATTGAAGAAGATTTTCTGGGCTCTGAAGGATACTGCATAAGGTAACACGAATTCTCAGGATTCAGATCTGGTGCAGTAGAATTCAAAAAGAAAGCTGATGGATAAAAGGATTGTTTTACACTTACTTGACGACCTACAATAGAAAGATTTGGAGTGGTTGGCCTACTTGGGTTGGGGGTAGTAGGCCGACTTGAGTTCGGAGTCACCTGTCTGCTCGAGAGTGATCCGGAGCGCAAGAGTGGGAATCGGTTTGGTGATACAGTCCGTTTATCTGATTTACGCAGGTAATTATCAAGAAGACTCTTAACAGATAATTCAAGAGTGGAGCAGTTTCAAGGAAAACCAATAATGTGAAGAATACCCAAACAACCTCAAAGATCACACAAAAGATGCTCTTAGTGAAAGTAACACGGACATACCTAATTCTTTTTTAGGTGCGGTGGAGGTAAAAGAAAATGTTCCAGATCGCTGAGGAGCTCGAGGAGATGGTGATGGAGAGCGACCTTTACTGTATGAAACAATGTGAAAATACAAATGATTTAAATTGTCCTAGCATGCTTGCAAAGAATTGGGATGCCAATATGAAGTTGATACTTACCTGGGAAGAGATTGAGTAGGAGTTTCTCTTATGGTGGCTCGGATGGCTTTAGGAAAACAATCAAGTGATAATAAGTATTATTCATAATTAAATGTTGCTCCAAACTAACTCCTTGAGTAAAAGAAAAAAAAGCAATAGAGCAACCTACCATGTTTAAACTGATGCCAGTCATCCTCATCATCCAGGCTGCAACCATACTTCAATTTACTACCATCAGAGCCACGCATTGTCTCTCCAACTGATCATAGACGACTATAAGCATCTAATACATCTACATTCATAATCAAAGAAAGGACAAACATTTAAACATAGGTTGATATGTTCGCAACCAACCTGGCAAAATATATCGCTTGTGGTACTTGGGGGTATCGATAACCAGAGACTGCTCAGAGCGGCCCTCATGATCTATATACTCTTGGCATGTTCGAAGTCTCTAAATTCGAATCAAATAATTAAAAAAGAAAATCAGGGCTTACCATAACTTTTGGTTAATCTACAATGCACCAAAAAGATAGCAATACTCTGCAACTTTTGTTACTCATAGGACAAGCTGTATAACACTATATGGACTACGACTTAAACAAACTGTCAATAAAAAGCACATGATCCATGCAGAAAACAGCTACTGATTCTCATGCGACAGCTCTGAATGAGTACGAGCCACAATACTTTTACATACAATAGTGAAAACTGTGATGACGGAAGGTCCGTCAATTAGAAGCCACCATAGGTTTGCATCTCATAAGAGAGATGAACTGCCTTAGTACGAATCTTGTCTGAGAGTGGAAAATCAATAAACCAGATGAGACTAAAAGTTTTTATGGTCTTCATTATATAATGCACAAGACCCCTGGTGACTCCAACATTTAATTTTTGCCAGGACCAACAAAAGATAACATAGTATATCAGCTAGCCTCCATCCGAAATGGTACCGTAGATAACAGAAAATTCAGCATATTGCACATTTTTCTACTCAAGACCCTTCCTCGCTCTATGTCCGACCAACATTAAAATTTCGCATGAAATCGAACAATGCTGGAGGATCTGAATATTCAGGAAATTATCTCATACTCATGGTGAGACGATACGTGTTCAACACAAGCTATAAGTTCAGCAGTCTGATCAAAACACCTTCACACTCCAGTGATTTTTTGCACCATTTCAATCTCGACATCAGAGAAGAGGTTAGGTATCTCTATAGCAACTTTATAAACTTCATACAAGAAAATTCCTAAAGCATCAATTATTTTCAGCAATTACACACACTGAGAACATGAAATAAGGAACAATTCTTCCCAGATATACCTGCTCAATGCAAGATACACGAAACTCTGTGCCAGAAACCTCGTCAACCTTTTCATCAAGGAGATCATTAACCTTGTAAGTAACAGAACCTAAGTGATCCACAGTATTCACAAGAGCTTTTATGGCATAATCTCTTAATGTTTCTACCACTCTGCATACAAAACACAAGGAATTCAATAAAAGAAAAGAAAAGTTAATATGGCTTAAAAAGCTGACCATGCAATTGTTGATGTATCTACATTTTAGCAAAGAAGTCATTTAAACTACTCACATTTGTTTTTGGTCATCATTGGTATATGACATTTCAAAGTACTCAGCTGCTGAGTATAGTTGTGTCCTTAGACTTCTTAAATCCTGAAATAACAGAAAAGAGTTCAATCAGAAAATCGAAAATTTTGTTAAAGGGACACAGTGGGACAAGAAGATCCAATAATTCAGTATAAAGGAAGCATGAAGAATAGCCATGGGGTTAGCTGGTGAATAAGAACTGCGTCCTGTGTTAACCAACGTCACGCAGTCAGATACATGGGCAAATTCCATTTTGCATCTTGAAATTCAGTCTCAATCTCATTTTGCTCCCTGAAAATATTTGTCTCACTTGGCCCCTGGACATCACTGATTTGAGTCGCTTTAACCTCAGAACTCATCAGGTGCTAATTTGGAAATCATTAACTAGGCATGCTCTATGATTGAGATGTCTCCTTCCAATAAATACATATTCCCTCCATCCCCCTTTCTCTGTCACTCTCTCTTTTGGCTGCTAAATTTGGAGAGATTCACTGTTTTGCACACGTGTAACTTTATATTAGGCAAATCTTTGTCGTTGCTATGCCTCACCTCTCATATTTTCCTATTTGTTCAAGTAAGAATAGTTACAGTGAGCACCACATAATTCTGTCCAAAAAGTAAGCATCTTTAACAGTGCGAATGTGGACAAACAGACAGTAACTCTGGGCAAGTAAATGAATCATGTACTTTTCAAGAAGGCAAATTGAGAATAAAACCAACTCTAGGGGAGCAGAGTGAAATTTTGTCAAGATGGTTTGACGGTTAGGCATAGCTGTAAGCCATGTCATGCCAATCTCACGGACAATCCAGTGTTATGAGGACTCAAGCACACTGGGTTCCCTCAATAAACCCTTTAAGCATCTCTAGATCTCATCAAGTATCGCTCGAGACATTCTGAAACCAGCTCAACCATCAAGGGACAAACGATTGAATCATTAATTTTGCCTTCTTGTTTCCCAAGTGTCTCTGCATCAGAAACTGTTTTATGTACACATACTCCTGAACCAGAACACACTAGCTCATTTCTTCATTGCCGCACCTATTGCCTACCATTCATCTGCTTGGCTACACATGTTAGTCTACATTGGTAAAATTCTCTCTGGTTGGGAGATCATCAATACCAATGAGAGGCTACACCATTCCATTAAACCAACTTACCTGACATCGACTTCGCTACATGTGGTTCAACAAATAGCAACAGCTAGAAAGGCAAGGGATCACACCGGGCAGCTCATTTTTTAAACTGCCGAGGGAGATGCTAAACACAGCCGGAGATTACCGAAATCCACAATTATGTAAAACAAGAATACCTTGAGACTATTCGAGAAGAGCAAGCTCTGCTGCATAGAGACCTCATCGTAATTTGAAGCTTCGTGAGAGATTGGAAATGAAGATGCTGTCATCATTCCCATGAGAATGGAGCACGGGGTTTCAATGCCTCAGGCTGCAGCAAGTTACTGTGATAGTTCAAAGTCTTTTCCAGTTTGCATTTGAAAATATGAGCACCAAAAACAAAATACCCAGAAACATGCCCAGCATGAAATCGAGCGGATGACATCGTAATTCCACCATCATTTAAGAACCAGGAGACCTTTGAATGCACAGTTGAAAAAGAAAGAGGAAGGACAATGTGTCGATAAAAGAAGAATCTATTCCTAATCAACCGTTGAATAAGCTTGGTGCAGGTAAAAATAATAGAAAATTAAGGTAGGGCAGTTGATACTACCCACAGTTCCACAGGAGCAAAACTACCCGAAACCAAAATATCAATTAAACTATAAAGCGATGAAATCGAATTGAAAAAAGAAGAAGCAAAATTCCACGCATACAGACATTAAGACGAGCTCATCGCGAATCTTCAACCGCACACCACATACATCAAATTCACCAACCTCCGAACCAAACCCAAACCTCGGAAATCATGGAAAAGCATGGAAATCGTCGAACTTCTCCACCCAAATCAATGCGGGACAGAAACAGACCAAAGCAAAAAACGAAGCTTCACGAGCAAGAAGCCGCCGAACCGACAGATGAATACGACCCATTTGAGGAAACGCACGAATTAAGCAAAAACCGGTCGTCCAACGGAGAATTTCTCTAGCGAAACGAAGAAAAGCCGAGTGCATTTCTACACCACCCCCCGAAAAAAGAAGCTGCGTATCTGAAGCTTCCGCTTACCAAAGACCAACCTTGGCGTTTTACTTGGAAAACGAACCGTTGGCTCGCCACACCGAAAGTTTTCACACTCCACCACTACCACCATGAACGCGCAGGAGGCTTGGGAAGTTAAAAAGGCCAAAAGGGTAGGCAAGCAGGGCCTATAGCATCATCCGTTTGGTATGAAATTTTTGACAAAACAGGCACAAAACGACAGGCCCTGGCCCCGTCGCGCACAGTTTCGAGACGGGGAGTGCGAAGTTCAAAAGGTAGGGAGAGCGTCAATGGAGGAGAGCTAAACAATGCACAGAGAGAGAGAGAGAGAGAGAGAGAGGCGATTGGGGAGAGCACGTCGGTACTACTACGGAGAAAGGGACGATTTTTCCTTTTCGAGCGCCAGGTGGACAGCGGAGATTATCTGCCCATTTCCGGGAAAACCCATCTGCTCAGTTCGTACTCATCGACGAAGAGAGCTGCAGTGTAAATTCCTCTCGGCTCACACCTAAAGGAAAAATGATTTCTTGCAATTAAAGATATGATTTTTTCCATATTGACAAGAACCATAGAGTGACTCTTTCTTTCTCTGGCTTAAGCCCTCTTTCGAATGAATCGAATGAATTTAGAAAAAAAAAATGCTTTTTGGGGACGCAATACAGACAATATGGATCGAGCTATGGTTTGTTGAGGCTAATAGCTATAGGTTTGTTTTAGGATGTTTTCTTTCTCAGACCCTTTTTGTTTTTGGGCATGAAGAAACGAGGGGCAGTGCAAAAGCTCACTGACCATTGATTATTGCCGGGCAGTAGAGTGGGTCCCGCTTTGGGGGGGTTGTCTTTTATGCTTGATTAGTGGGGAGTGGAGGAGCCAGCGCCTTTATGACCCCTTCAAACCCGCCTGCTTTTGAGGATTGAACAGCAAAAGTTTGCCTCGCGTGTCTCCTGAGCGAATGGGCGAAAATGGGCACGACCCCATCATCCCTCGTTCGTGTCCTTTTATAGCCTCTCGCTCGCTTACTCTTTCTTTTCAATTGCATCCTGTCGAGTGATGTTTTACATGGGAGATTTATGGCTCCAGTTTTGCAGGAATCACGAGCTTTCGCCGATAGCAAGAACGCCCCGTCGCGAGCTGATTTGACTGTTCCCTTTCCGAGTAATTTGTCTTTTGCCCGGCGGGAGTTCTGGACCTGGATATTGCTAAGAACGATCGAATTTCACATGGGTTGAGTTCCAAGTTCACGGCACGTGTCGTCATGGGCATTTTTCAGAAATTCGAATGACGACATCCTCTGTTAATGACGCGGACGACTTGTCTTTTTTTCATCGGATCTTATCTAAAGTACGGGTAAGAAAATTTGCCGAAAGCATATTGTTCGCGTATAATGCCAAAAGAAGGGGGGAAAAAAGAGAAGAAAACTGGAACAACGACCCCTTGGCGCGTCCATGCCTTCGTTCTTGCACCCAATATAAAAGGGGAAATGCCCTTGTAAGGCACGCACGAATCGGTGCTCTGTTCCTTTCAAGTTCTAACTCCACCTTCATCACAAAAAAAAAAAAAAACCACCAATAAATTATTATGACCAGTAGGGATAATTACATTAATGGTCCCGAACTTTAGTTTGTTCGATATAATCATTGAGCTTTATCCTAATCTATAATTTAATTCTCGAATTACTGGTATAAAATGACAACATTTAATGTTTTCATATAATCCTGAGACTAAATTGAATATGTACTAAAAGTTAATGGATCATATTAAACAAATTAAAAGTTTTGGGACGGTATAGCATATTAGACCAAAGTTCATAAACTATTTGTGTCATTTTTTTCTAATCATTAAAATCACCTATTTAAGATGTTTAGCCCTTTTATAGGTAAGATCAACTCACCCAAACCGACAACTAGAGAATCGGAGGATTTTCCCCAATATGCAAAAGACAGAGCCCCCGTGAGTGCCCGAGAAATTACTTACGTTTATTGACCAGACAAATGGTCTTCCATGGACGAGGGAGCAGCATTCGAGAGAAACTTCAGCGGGTGTGCTTGATCCAATAATTGGTCCCAATGAGGGAACGCTTGCGGGTCCATTGATTGCGACACGGGTAATCAAACTTTGATTGGGGCGAAACAAGATGAATTCAATTTGATATGCACAAAGGTAGCCCTGGATGTATCCTGACTCTAATGTTGAAAAATGGGTTAAACAAAGGACACAGGAAGTCCTAAAACCAGAGTCAAAAGAATGATGGCAAGAAACCGCATCGTGGTAGCCCATGAAGTTAGGGCGTTTAGAGGACGTGACAGAAATGACGATCATGAGTTTCTTTCTTTTTGTTGTGTGCTGTTTGGGAAGTAAGGATTGCAAGAATCTCATCATGGTATTTTCCGACCGGCATTCTGGTGTCCCAATCACGCCTCTCCTCGCGCATTTTCGGACGCGTTTGGTACGATTACCGTTAAGAAACAATTTTTAAGCATTTCAAGCTCGTTTGGTAGAATCGTTTTTTTTTTCCAAATATAATTGTGTTTGATCATGCTTGTCTTCATTGATTTTGTTCCAAATCAATTTCTTTTAATTTTTATTTTTTTTTACTTTTTTACTTTTTCTTTCTTTCTCTCTCCTATTCTTCTTCAAGTGGTCGATCGTCGGACCGGCGACCAGCCAAACGAGGGCCGACAACCTCACCGAGCATTGCCGGCCCTCGGCAAGGCGGCCCTCGTCGGCACGGGGCGAGGTCGTTTGGCCACTAGCGGGGCTCAGCCTCATTAGATCGCGAGGCTCGCCCAACCCCGCCAAGGCTCGGCCTCTCTAGTGGCCGGGCGGACCTTGCGGGCCGGGCGAAGCCCATCCGGCCACCGGTGGGGCTAGGTGAGCCTCACCCCTGGCTAGGCTTGCCTCTGGTGAGCTTGCTGAACCTTACCTTGGCCTGATGAGCCTCTGGCGAGCTCGTCGGACAGGTTGCCGGCGACCGGCGGCGGTGGGAGGCAGACGGCGGACGGCAACGGACGGCAACCGTGGGATGGCGGTAGATGAAGAAGAAGAAAAGTGAAGAAGAAGAAGAGAAATATGGTCTTGATTCTTAGATTTGTTCTCGAGAAAGAATTAACTTTTTTTTTTTATTCTTGATTCTGTTCTAAATCTACTTCTAGGAACAAAAATATAGAAATTTGTTCCCGGGAATAAAAATTTTACAAAACACGATTATGTTCTTTATCCCCATAAATCTTCCTTATGCCCAAGCTCCTTAGAAGAAAATGGACCTTTTGCTTTTCATGGGGACCTGGATGTGTATAAAAAAATCCAAAGTCCCACAGGAATAATTAGTTCAGTGTCTTCGTCATTGAACATCGGTCCATTGACGTTGCGTCGTCCGTCAAACCATCGGATGAACAAGAACGATTGTCCAATAAAATGATATTTTTTCAATACCTTCGTCAACGTAAATCAGTCGGCTAACAACCATTTTTTACCAATTGGATCAATCCCCGAAATTCGTGTTTCAATGTTCACCGTCTTTTCGATTGCGAGAGTTCATCGATCAAAGCATCGGTTCGATGATTTCCCGTCATTAATTTATGGATTCGGTCGAATTATTGAACTGAAAACGAGCGGTCGCAAGTCGCAACGATTCCGATGGCGCGTAGGAAAGTGTTGAGCTACGAAAGATCAATCAAAGTGAAGAAATCATTCTCATTCAATCTTCGACGTATGGGGAAAAAAAGGAAAGGCTGAAAAAAGGAGAGTGACTGCTTTTAGCACTTGGGACCGCGAGAGGACATTTGTTCAAAGTGTGAAAGATAAGGCGCACTAAAAAGGTCAAAACGGACGCAATCAGTGCCGTGATTGGCGCCTGGTGGGGCGGGTCCCGCCCCTGTCAGAAAAACATCAATGATGTCTTTCGTCAATGCTAAAGTGTTTTCTCCCTCGGTTTAAATAATGATTGTTCCATTCTCTCATCACGCGCACGTGCCGGCGGCATGTACGCGTGCGAGTCCCCCCGACGGACGGAAGAAGGCCCAAGAAGGATTTGCTCGAAGGGGACGACAGGTTTTCGCAGTTGCAGACGAAGGACAAAGCCCCCTCTGCAAGCCCAGAAAGAGTCAGCCCAGTGCGCAGCAGGATCGCCTTGGCGTGTGTGCTCTGTCAGAATTGCTGGCCTTTGTTGAGGCCTTCGCTTCCCGAAGGGGAAAAGGCATCTTCCAGAAGATGTCGAAGCCTCGTGTTGCAGCAGATGGAGAGGAATTCGATGTGAATAGGGTCGCTGTCTTTAACCATGTTTTTCCAAGTCATGTGTCGAGGGTTAGGGAAGATTCAGCGTCCTTTTCCCACGCTTGTTTGGAGGAGGGTCATTGAAAATACGAGTGATTTCTTGACTATGCTTGTTGCTGGCCTGTAATAAGAGCATGTACTATCAATAGAGATCCCCTTCTTATTGTAAATTAAGTTGGATCGCAATTGATCACAGCGAAATTCTAATTGTCAGAATCACATAATATATGGAACGTAAATAACACAGTAGATGAGAGAATAAAAAAAAGAATGACACACCAAAAAAATTTTATGTTCAAAACTCAAAAAGGAAAAAAACTACAAGATGCTAATCCGGGAACTCTTTACTATAATTAAAGGATCACAATTAATACTCTAACGGTGTTTCTCTCATAAAAAATCCTCCCAACGGTCACAAAACACATCTTCTCTTGAAAGGCTCCCAAGAATTACTTACATTGTTAAAAACTCTTGTGATTTCTTTGAAGTAACCTCCACCCAAAGTAGAAATCCTCCCTAATTGATTTGATAATCATAGCTTAATTAGAAATCTCCCCAATTGACCGAATTCCTCTTATTTGGGCAATTACTAGAATTTATTATTTCTTGGAATTCTTTCTAAATAAAACTAATTCTTATTTGGATTTCTTCATTTTCAGCGTCCTATCATAATAAGACTCCCTTCCTATTAGATAATCCTGATGAGCAATCTTTGAGATATTCTAAATCGACTTCTGACCATGTTGAGCTGCTCCCAACACTTCTTGATCCTGTCTCTTGTTTGCAATCTCTTCGGGATGGTGAGCCAAACATTAAAGCCATGTTTAGGAACATTTGGCTCGAACCAAGACAATTTGCACTATTGGACCCTAGATCCTCGTGAGCTAAGCGAGTCCCAAGCTTCCTCTGATTAACTCCACAATGCTTTGAGCCATGGTACATTAAGGCCTCGTTTGGTTCGAGTTTTTCCTGAGGCCTAAAGCGCCTCTTGGAAAATATTTTGTGTTTGGCAAGCAATTTGGAAAGCTCTTTGGCCAAATATCGCATTCCCAATCTTTGAAAGCGTCAATGCACCTCAAGACCAGCTTTGAGCATTGGGCATTCTAAAGATGCAAGTTGTCATTGTTCATCTTATTCCCCTTCGTCTTTGTCTTTCCCGGAGTCGAACTTCTCCGGCAGCCATCATCGCCGCCTGGGAGTTGCATGTCCCTGGTGACCACCGCCTAGGGTGGCGCAACCTGTGAGCCGTGACGACGCCGCCTGAGATTGCGACTTGAGGCCGCCAGATCTGGCCTCCGCGACCTCAGGTCGCCAAATCTAGCAGTTCGGCAGCCAAATCTAGCCATCTGGCAATTGGCCGACCGCCAGCCACCGAATTTGATTTTCAAACTTTAAAAAATCAAAAATAAAATAACAAAAGCCAATTACAAATGTGAGTTTTGCCAAACGGTGTTTATGCTAAGTTATATTTCAATGCTACAATTTACCAAACGATGTAACATTTCAGAAAACCCATTTACCTCAAAAGTATTTGCATTCTCCCAATGACATTTCCCCAAAGTCAAACCAAACGGGCCTAACTCTATCATCAGTGCCACTATTAGGATAGATGATACCACAGAGCAGCTTGTATTTCAACAAATTTTTATACCTAGGAGAAGGCCATTTCCAATCATCTCCATCGATAACCTTACTAGGTTTTTAACGTATTAAGATGACCCGATCGGCGATGAGTATATATGGCAACCGTCGACTCGGAAATCTCGATAAACTCTCGCCGGATTAGTCATCACTCAATTTATTAGACTATTAGACGATCTGCATTCGTTTTTTCATTGTTGAAAAGTGCACAATTTCAAATTTTCAACATTCATCGAAGTCGATTACTGTTTGGCAACTAATGTCACAAGCCATTGAAGGAGCTAAGCAAGGTAGCAACTCCCAGAATTCTCACCGAAAGCACAAGACCGATGCTTGCTAGCAACAACACTGACCTCGTCAAATGCATTACAGCGCGTATGAATACACGATTATTTCGAGAACTTACACAATATTTGCAGATGACATCATTCTGTTTCGGGTCGCAAGAAATAACGATAAAGATTCTACGCGGCGAGGGAGGTAGGCATCGACAGGGGACGAGCAAACCAGGGCCGCACAGATTCTGCCCCCTGTATCGACAGACCGATGCAGAAACAACGTCTTGATTGAAAGCCAACAACCCTCAACCAAAAGGAAAGCCTCGGCAGGTCACGCTTGACTTTTGGTGCCTTCGACTGATCGAACTTCTTTAGCGGGCAACCCTCGTTTTCCTTCTTCGTCATTTCGGGGTTTGTCGCTTTCTGCTTCGGCGTATCGACGCGGGGTCTTTCGGACTCGTCTTTTTCCTGCAAGCGCAGGACCGTTTCCGGTCGAACGTTTAAACCCTACGTTGCGGTCGGTCGAAGTGGTTTCTCGTCCACTCATCTTCAGATCACGACGAGCTTTTTGATCGCGAAACCCCCCACGGGACGAACGATTCGGTCAAACATTACTTAATCGCATCTACATCCCTAGAAATATCCAAAGACGAAAGTGGAAACCTAGGCGCCACGACAACGCAGGAAGTCTAAGGCCCTAGTTTTTTCACCATAGATCAGCTGATTTATACGATATTCTTTTGCGTACAAGAATTTTTACAAGAATTTCTCGAGGGAAATCGATTTATATGACTAATCAAACCGAATACGTCCTCAGTCGGCTAAAGAGCTACTGACCCTTTGGAAGCTGCTTATCTTGACTGCGTCGCCATGGGACCACCTGCTTCAATCCTCCATAAATGCTTGCCTGCAGTTACGTTGATGTAGCATGTAAATATACAATTCATCTCTACTGCTTTGTAACATCAGCCTTTCGGAATATTATACGGCAATATGCCCTTCCCACCAATCAAGAAGGGAAGAAGAATAGTCAAAAGTAGAATTTTGTAAACGAGTTTCAAGCAAGAGATCGCGATCTCAAGACTGACAAGAACAGGAATCACTTTGCCATTGCCATGTTGTTTTGGAAATGAGGAGTTTAGATGACGACATGATGTGAAAGTTCAGGAGAAAAATTGCAAGAAAAAGGAGAAGAAGGCTGGAGAGATGAGGTGATTCTCGTACCCACAAGTGCGACTTGGTCTGAGAGAGAGTGAAGAAGCTCCTCCTCCTGCTCACTCTCGTGATCTTCACCTTCGCGATGCTCTCTTCGCCGCTGCTGCCGCCGCCGCCGCCGCCGCGCCGCCCCGCCGAAGAGCACCGAGAAGGAGATCCCGGGATTGGCCTCCACGACCCGGCTGCTTCTCTCCTTGCCGTGGAACCCCCACCGCGTCGATCCGAACGTTACCCTCTCCCTTATGTCCCTCTTGCTGCAGCTCTCGGGGCTCCGGAACGACCCGCCCAGCCGCCTGAACGACAGCGCCCGGCCCACGTGGTTAGGCCCGTCGTGCGCGGCGGTCGAGGACGGCGCGGCGGCGACTCTGGCGGCGTCGTTGAGGAGCCTCGGCGGGAGGTCCAGGCACCGGCGGCGGCGGCGGGCTTGGGCTCAGGGTTTTGCTCGGGGGCGGCGGGGCCACAGGGTCTGGGCTTGCCGGGGGCCTCCTCCCACTTGAACGGCACGGAGACCACCTTCGAGTGGAGCGGCGGCGTCAGCATCCCCGGCCGCTCGAGCGGCTTCCGGGGGAGCGAGAATAGGGAGAGCTTGGGAGTGGTGAGGTCGCTTCCGGCGTCGGCGCCGTCGCCGCCGCCGCCGCCATCACTCGAGTCCTGGTCTTGCTTGTCGTTAAGCTCTTCTAGTGAATTTGCCATGATTCTATCCTTGTTTTCCCTGAGGTTTCATGCAATAATGCATCTATGAAGTGAAGATTCGGTGAGGTAATAGCTTTTATCTTCTTGGTTAGGTTTTATAGATGGAGAGAGAGAGAGTGGTAGTGCATGACTTTTCTAGAGAGAGAGAGAGAGAGGGGAGGTGATGATGCACGTGAATGTGAATTGAAAGAGGGGTCTTCAGAACGCTCCATCAGGCGCTTCTTCTTCACAAGGAAATGGACGGTGTGTGTATGTACCGTCTGCATTCTAATCGTGTCGTGCGGGACAAACCCTATACCAAAAATAAGGCATACATGTAGGTCGAGAATCGTATCGATCATTAGATTAACAATTAACTGGATCTTCAATGACTAAAATCATAAAGACTCACATACATAAGATGAATACGGAATAAAAATAATGTGAATTCACATGAATCGGGTGCATGTAGATACTTTTTATATTCGTATGCAATGTCCTCAAACATGAACCCACTTATAAAAAAAATTGTCAAATTTAGAGGATACTTAAAAAACTCGACGTGAATTGTGAGATTTTCTATGATAAAGAATCGATTTGCTCTTATCTTGTGGCCGGACGAAAACGATTTTGTGGTTCATTACACACAACCCACATTTATTTCATCTGCAAACATGCATTCAATACATGTAAATTCCAAGATGCGCGCCGCAATGTTGGCCCGTCGACCATAGGAATGATCGACAGGGTCGATTTCTTATTAACAAATGTTGAGATGCTATTGGCTGATTGGTTTGGTGACGGGCTAATCACCAACGGTCATGTAGAGGTTTTAAATGGTGGTCCATCCTTTTATTTTTAAATTGGACAGGTAGTAAAGTTAAAAATCGTGGTTGGACCAAATGAAGATTCATTAGTGTTTTGCTTTCTCCCTCGTGGGAAATTGTTCAAAACTTCATAAATTGATTGTACGGTCACATATTCAGTTTTGAACATTTCAAATGCGTTAACTTAATTCTAAGCCTTGCAGTCTTTCCAGTCAAATTTGATTAAAAATTTGCTAATATGGACGACAACTGTTGTCATGATGCAGCCGGTGCTTATGCAAATAATTTTTCCTATCGTTGTTTTGATAAATGAATTTCGTGAAATCTCAAACTAGGACATGTGTTTTAAAGTCGTGCTCATAGGGATGCAGATGAGTCGCGACCGAGATGGATAACATCACGTTTGTTGCAATCACAGGTGGGGTGGGACTGCCCACGTTGGCATGAGAGCGAGGGCATGGATTGTGAACGATAGATATGTCTCTAATTTCATATTGCCTGAGTCCAGCACATTTTGAAACTATGCGGGCGTTAGTAAGCGACAATGAAAGCGAACAATTTCACATTGTGTGCCAGCCAACTTTGAATTAAAAATTGCAAAAACTCTAATCTTTGCTAAGCTCGACTTCTCTGAACATCACATGATATATCCCACACACAAAATACTTTCGCGTGCATAACTTGCAACCCGTCGCGATCACATCCGGTACACACAATCACATTTTACTCGTCTATTGACATGGTGTGTTCATTAAGCTTTGCATGAGTTTTGTATTACCGCCCGAATGTGAACGCTAATCACGATTGGTTTTGAGGTGAGAAGTCGTTTTAAACGTCCCTTTTTTGCATGATTGGCGTCTTCAGTCCATGCCAAAAAGTAGCATATCCGATGAGTGTTTGATGGAAAAACACCAGATAAAAGACACGAGGAGGCTGCGTTAAGTACTAACCTGAAAGCAGTGGCTCACCATTACGCAGCATCCCTGCACGACACAAAGCGGCACCATCAGATTCTAGTCGGGACGAACCGCATCGCGTTTGGATGCGTCCATCCGGGTCTGTCCAAAGCATTACAAGCGAGCAAGATTTGCTTAAGAACAACGTTAGGTGTGGTAAAATCGATTTGCTAACTTAATGGTATTAAATTATGCTGCAGATGTTGCTGTCGAGTGTTTGTTAATGTTAGGCCTACCGACGTGCGCGGGCGTTGCCCAAATCGGTACTTCCGGAATGATGCCTATTTATATTTCACAAGAGTGGTTATTAAGCAACAGTGTACTGGAAATTCCACAGATAGATGGAAGCAGCGCATGGAAACAAGACAGAAAGAGCAGATGATCTGATCCTTTCAGGGGTTGTTTTTCTTTCTCTTTTCCAGCCTTATTAGGCGAAACCTGCTCATAAGCCGTATGGCGATGCTCACGTTCTAACGCTACGTGTTCATACAGAGTCAAAATTCGCAATAATTTAAGGACCAATCAGGTCCAGATAAGTAGAAAATGACTCCAGAGGTGTGGTGCAGCTGCGACGCATGTCATACTCGCGATGTACTAAGAGCCGTGGTGATCAAAACTCGGTTTCATGACTAGTCTTCCCAGAAATACAACAATGAGGAGCAAAGAAGAAGAGGTTGAAGGAACCGATTAAGTGATGCTCGGAGAAGGCCGAGAGATGTCACAGAAAATCATCTGTGAATCGCTACCAAATTGAGTAGTACCGACCTTGTAGCTCGAGAATCAGCGATTCTCTGGCCCAAGAATGACAGGTTAGCTCGCCGAATTGAATGTGGAAGGGTTATCAGATAAGACGGGTCCGGTGGAGGACTCGCACGAGGCACAATCGTACCATCCGTCGACGACACATTAATAGTCGAATTCTTGGGTAGATGAAGCAGAAACCGACATGTAACCAATCCCGACGACGTCTATTTAAAGAGAACAGACGACCATATTCATTCTCTTTTTAGCTAATGTCAGTTCAATCCAACGGCACAGTCCAAGGCAACTGACTCCCAGCCCATTGTAGACGTTTGGCAAAACGTACATACATATTGAGTTGTACTACAAATTGGTTTCGGACGAGTGCTTGGGGAGTTAGGAGTTGGGGCTTGATCATTTAGCTCTCAAAGTCAAATTGACAGATCGTGTTTTTTACCCCGCGAGTTTTGGAGTTTCTTGCAGTTGTCCAGTACCATCTCACAGCTCATTCCAAGGGTTTTCACATGTCACCGTCCGGGAAAAGTACAAAAAAAAAAAAAAAAAGTCCTAAATTTATTACATTAATATAAATTTATTCATAAAATTTTCAATTTGATCAATTTAATTTTAAACCTTTTAATATTTATACCAATTCATCCATCCGCCAATTTTGGCCGGGAATACGGGACGTGGACGTCGCCTACGGACGACCGACGTGGCAATTTTTATAATTTTTTTTTATTTTTTAGAATTTTTTTATTAATTTTATTCTTTTTTTTTTCCTTTTTCCTATTCTATTTCGACGGTGGCGGGCGAGCCTCCGATGAGGCTCACCGGCCACTAGGCGAGGGTCGCGGCCCTAGGAGAGGCCGAGCGAGGGCAGGTTAGGGCGTCGCGGCCCTCGTCGGCGGCAGGTGAGGGCTTTGCGGCCCTCGCCCGCCACCACCGAAAAGAAAAGGAAAAAAGGAAAAATTAATAAAAAATTCGAAAAAATAATTTAAAAAATCATAAAAATCACACGTCAAGATCCATCCACTACCAACATCACATCAAGACCGACCGACCAAAATTGGTAGGATGGACTGAATTGATACCAATATTAAAAGGTTTAGACTAAATTAGTCAATTAAAAAATTTATGATTGAATTGGTACCAATGCAATAGATTTATGATTTTTTTTATACTTTTCCTTGTCACCATCACCACAATCGATCCAACGTGCTAATGAGGTAAAAAGCATCAAAGTTTAGACGATTACAGCATAAAAAAAGAACTGAATATGGCAAGAAGAGTGATAATCGATGGAACTGCTTACAAGCAGCAAATTTTTGTAAGTTCCTTGCTTACCTCCATGTTTTCTTTGTTATTTGCTTGCATTGGGATTAAACTAACACAATTACTTATAACATCGATTGTTTACCCATTATTCAGTATTTTATTTATGAATCATATAAGATGTGGTTAGAGTCAAGATAAGTATAATCGACATCACCATTACATAGATACCATAAACAAATTTATTCATAAGAATTGTGTGTTGATTATAATTAATAACCTAACATTGATTGGACGAGCAAGAAAAGAAGGAGAGAGGGTATTGAGATAGCCATTACAACTTGTCGGTCCATCTAATAGCACGCAAACATCATAATAGCTGGAACGCCCGTGATAGACTTGTCACATACTAGTGATTAATTGCGACCGGACATACAATTTGGATCCATTTGTTTGAAGGACAAGTGTTTCCGAAAAATTGTTTTCTGACTGTTTGGTGTTTGAATGATTATTTTTCGCGACAAAGCCCCGTCATGTATCGCCATGCATTTATAGTTCAGAAGAAGCCAGCCATACATGCATCAACTTTAACCAAAATGCTCCATGCATCTATGGAAATAAGTCAAATATTGTCATCCACCATCAAAATTTACAAAAGAAACCCTAAAAAAAGGAAGAAAAAGGAAGAAGAAGAAGCGTAAACGAAAGAAACAGAAGTACAGAAGATAGAGGGGACCAATGTGCCATCCAATGAACAAAGCAGAATACATTCAAACCCATGTTCCGCTCTGCATTCATTCATACAAGAAGACCGATACCGGGAGAATCCATGCTTCCCACTTCCACCAAGCTTCTCGTCCTCCAAGGCCGCCCGCCTGCGCTCGACAAGTCGAGAAGAAGACGGACATGGATCAGCACTCGGCGCCGAGCCCGCGATCATATATAGAAGAATATAGCTAAGGGATGATAATAGACAATACCTTGTATCGAGGGGGGCTTAAATTAGACGTCCTTGGCGACGAGCTCGCCGTTGAGGAGCTCTCTGTAAGCGGCGATGGGCCAGCTGAAGCCACGGAAGACGAGGCGGGAGGCCAGGGGGACGTCGATGATGATCTCCTTCTGGGTGGGCTTCTTCTCGTCGCGGATGGCGATGAGGTAGCTCCGGCCGACCCACCCGATCCACCCGGCGATGTAGAGGAAGAGGATGCCCGGGGTGATGAACTCGCCCCAGTGCCGCTGGTCCCCGCTCACGATCAGGTGGGGGAGCCCGTCGGTGCCGCACAGCAGCCCCTGCTTGCCGTAGTTGTCGAACCGCCGCTTGGTCTTCTCCATGGTGGCCTTGAGGGCCAGGGCCGGGGCGCTGTCGGGGGCGTACAGCTTCAGCGACGACTCCAGCTTCTTGAGCTGCTGCTTCTCCCGCTTCGCGAACTGCTTCGACTCCTTGCACGGGGTCAGCCCCGAGATGTCGGCGGCCGCGGGCTGCGGCGCCGAGAGGAGGATGGAGGAGAGGGCGAGCGCGGCGGAGAAGGCCTGGAGAGGCGACGCCGCCGAGGTGGTGGCGGAGCCCTGATCAGGGGAGTTGGAGGAGGAGGAGGAGGAGCATCTTATGAGGGTGGCGGCCGGCCTGACTGACTTGGAGGGGCTGAGCTTCGGGGCGGCGATGGGCTTGGAGAGATTGGTGGGGATGGTGAGCGACATGGCTGCTGGATTCTGGTCGGACGATGGCTTGTGATGCTCTCTCCAGTTTCAGGGAGATGGTTTTTAGATTCGGGCAAGGAAAGATAAGTGGCTCAAATTCGGGATAAGGTGGGAGTGAGCGTGGAGGCTGACGTGGGACGACTCCATTGGCCGCCACGGGATCCATCTATCTCCTCTGATTTTTCTCTTCCCTTTCCCCCTCCCCCTATCTATCCTCTTCCTTCATCTAAATCCCCAAGCAAGCGAGCAAAGCGGGCCCTATTTCTTGTTTCCCTTTTAGCTTTACTACAAATTGTGGCTCATAAGCGTGGCTCATAAGCTTAGGGGACTTTCGTACTTCAATCCGTTTCTCCGAATCATCTTTTCAAGTGATGCAAAAGGCGTCGGATTTTATAGATTACCTGTCCAATAATAGCTTCATTTCGATTCCAATCAGTTCTCTTTCTAGGTCGAATCGGATTTAGCAAGTTCCACTGGTCTTAGGCTAGTTTTGGGTGTCGGTCTGCTGAGATTTGTGCACTTTGCTCTCTGTTTCTTTACCACTATTGACATCAATTATAGATCTCCCAATCATCAGACACGATTTTTCGAAAGATCATTCACTCACGCCTCCATCCAGCGCAGAATCATCACATTTTCTTTCTTTTTAAGCACCGGCTAAACAAATGCTCACTCTATGCGAAAGACCTTGATTCGAACCCGCCATACGCAACATAGCTCGAAACGCCGACACCCTTGATTCACTCACGTCTACTGTGAGGTTCGCCGGATCTAACAAGGAAAAAGAGAGAGCCAATCCCAGCAGGCCGAGCGATTCGGAACAAGCATGGCCACTCTTCCTTGGAGGAGAAGCAAAATCAAGGAACCAGTGCGTGGCCCGAAACCCAGAATAGAAGAAAAGGCAAAAGGGCAAAACCCATCCAGCTTGCAAAGTGCTGGAAAGTATAGGACTTTCGCTTGTCTTGGGCAAAACTGCGATAAACTAACAATAAAAATCCCTCCAGACACTAACAATGCACAAAGATATGAATAGTCTAGCTGTAGACAACGCCTGAACAGGTAATGCAGCTGGGTCAACGCAAGAAAAATTCGATCTTTAGATCAAATCGACAATAAAAAAAAAACCCAATTTTGGATGAGACCCAGAAACAGATAGTGACTGCAAGATCTGTAGCTCGAGCATTCGAATCCATTTGGCAATGTACTGCTCAAAATGTTATGTGATCAACTTCAACCATACGGCAACATTCCAGATACGTATAATTTCTATAGAACTCAATCCGACATCAAAGAGATTCATAGATAAATAACAAGAGATTTACATTTGAGAGCCGAAATGCGCAACTTCAGGAGACTTACGGGCACCGGCATGGCGATGCAATCGCCCCTCTTCCATCTTCCCTCATTTGGGTATAAACAATTCCTTCCGGACTAAATATTAGTAATCGAAAACAAGCGCGACCACAAACAGGACCACCTGGATCTTCAGTTTCCGGCATCGATGCACTGGAATCCCCTGCAGACCCACAACCACACCCCCAACAAGGCGACGCACACGACCAGATCGATGGACAGCACGACCCACACATGCTTCTTCCAGACTTGCTTGGCCCTCTGCCGCTCCCCCGAGTGAACGCCGCTCTTCTGTATCGAGGCAGGGAAATCTCGGCACAGCCCGTTCGCCTCGTCGGCCACGTCCACCTTGTTCTCGAAACTGAGGTCCTTCGCGTCGCCCTTGGCCGCCGATTCGCCATTCAACCTCTTCTTCTTCTTGAGCACCTTCCCGGGGCTGCCCAGCAGCGGAGCCATGAAGGCTCCCCCTCCATCGAGGCTCGCGTTCCTACTGCTCTCCGCGCTCGTGGTCATCGACCCGGGGGTCGAGTCGAATCCATCGCCGCTGCCGCCGCCCGGCCGCATCAGCTCGCGGAGGACCCGATCGAATTGGGGCTGGAAGCAGCCGGGGCTCAGGCCATCGGGGCATCGCGCCGCCTCGCGCCCGACCGCGGCCTCGAAGGAGGATCGCAGGCGATCCAGGAAGTGGAGGACCTCGGGCTTGTCGAGGGCCTCGTCGGCGACGGCGAAGTAGGCGAGGGGATCGGCGACGAGGAAGGTGTAGGAGCGGCGGCGGGTGGTGTGGGAGAAGGAGGCGTGGTGGGGCGGGGCGCGGAGGGCGCACTGGCGGGCGATGGGCCGGAGATCGGGGTCGCCGCCGCCGGCGAACTCGGCGAGGATCGAGGAGGCCCCGCGGGCGACGGAGATGTAGAGGAAGAGGCTGGGGTCCGGCGTGATCATCGGTGGGCGTCGCGAGGTTTCATCAAAATTTCAACGCCGATCGAAGGAATGCGCTGCCGTCTCTCTCTCTCTCTCTCTAAAACCCTTGCTTTAAGGGAATTCTCTCTCTCTCTCTCTCTCTCTCTCTAAAGCATAACAATTGGAGGGTTGGCAAAAGGGAGGACAAAAAATAATGCGATCGGATGGACAACTTTTTTGTGATCTCTCCTCGGCTAACTTCCTTGCTAAATTTAGCAACCAAAAAAAACCATGGATTGTTTCATTCCTTTTGTATACAATGTCCACTTCAAATTTCGCACAAATTCACTTGATTATTAGATCCAGGTCGAGAATTAGGTTGGCTAATCCGACGAAATGCAACTCTATTCATTATAATTTCAGGTGTTTTAACCGGCACTAACTTTCTCGTTTTGCCCACAATCAATTGGTCGATATTTAATTCAAAGTGGCCGAATTTGCTGTTTTATCGATAGAATAGCTTATAAGACATTGCGCCCCGGTTCTCCAATTAATGGAATACCATTTCAAGTCCAGGTATCAACGAGCTAATGCTATGTGGTCACCATTTTTGCCAAAAGGGGGACAAAAGCAGCAAGAAATGCAATAAGACATCCAACGAGAACGTTTGCTCCTCAATTACAAGGGAATTATAGTAAAAGTAGCTTACAAAATGACGTGCCAAGCTCTTTATACCGCATTTTCAATTACATAATGACAAGAGACGGGTAACTCATGGTGATTTTGGCAAAGATTCAGGACAGATGTACTGACTAAACAAAAGAATGGATCATCCGGAAGCGATGCGGAAGGCTCATGTCCAGCAGGGAAGTGGGCAGGGAAAGTTAACCCATTTCTCTGAGCTGCTAGACCAAAGATCAGCCCCTTGACATACTGTAAATTTGCAGCTTCCGACGTTGTTTTTCTCCTGGTTTTCCATATCCTCGGAGTCATGCCGCCTCACCCAACATAAGGCGGATCTGTGAAGGCCCACTTAAAGACCTCCTCGTATTGCATTGCTGCATTCTCCCACGTGTAGTCCTTCGCCATCCCTCTCTTCATCAGTCCCACCCAAGAAGTTTTGTGTTCTTTGTATGTCCTAATGGCGACTCTTAGTGCCTGCAGAAGATAGCCGCTTCACAGTTACCTCACAACCCATAACTCCCCTTAAATAAACAAGGGACCGTTAAGAAAAGGGCCAAAGCTTGTGGAACACGGGAACAAACATAGTGGCCATGCTTAATGATCGAGTAAATATGACTTTGATGATACAGCATCCTGTACACTCACATTTTCGCAATTAAAGCCAAATGCTCTCTAGACAAATTGCAACAAGTTTCCATTGGAAATGACACCAATATGATCTAGTGCACCACCAATCAGCAGCCATGTTGAGTTTAATACTTGATATAAAACCATTTTGCCACACTTCTAAATCGTGATGTCTTGCGAAATAAAGAAGCTAAAGCAGACTGAGTCTTCTTACATTTAGATCAGGCTATATCGTGCTATTTAGTAAGCCAAACAACAATTATCATTGGATAGGAAGTTTTGGCAAACTTACCGCCAACATGCTCTCTTTCATTAATGGAGAAAAGGTCCATCTGGCAATCCATCAGAATCATACGTCATTAAAGAAGATATAATTTTTCTGATGATTGAAGAACAAAACTTCTGTACTATCAAGCTCTTAGTAAAGAAGAGAAAGGCGTGAACCCATAAAAGTTAAGATGTGTTAGTTTTGAGATGGCAATTCAATTATATGCAAAGCATCTCTCGGGAAACAACCGTCATTAGGAGGAGAGTTGCCATAAACACATACCCAGTACCGCCACCACTGCCTTCATTAGCATATGGGTCAAAGTTGTCCACTGTGTCCTGAGGAAAAGAGAACAGGAACAACTAAGTGATACAGAATCATATAACAAAAAGTTGCTTTTAAGTTTCCACAAAAGCCTAAACTCACTCTAAGTCCTCCAGTGGCATGTACCACTGGTACAGTTCCATATCTCATGGCATACAGTTGATTTAGCCCACATGGTTCAAATCTTGATGGCATCAGTAAAATGTCACAGCTGTTCATTCATTGACTGAAATGAGTTGCTGCTCCTGATAGAGAGGATACTGAAATGCAAAACTCAAATTAAATTACCCTGCCGTTATCTTATGAGAAATTGGAACATTGAATCCCACCCAGCCCCGGAACTTCTCTTTGTAGGTTGACTCTGCTGCTCTCATCCATTCTTCAAATCGTGGATCTCCAGACCCAAGCATAACCTTAATGGATTGGACGATTGCTAAATTAAGTTGGATAAAAACGCAATGAAACAACCGGTACAGTATAGATGCTACATAAGAAGATCCAAGCAATTTGAAGCGGTAACTAAGGATTCAGTTTAGATCCTTGGGGAGCTGAGGAAATAGAGTTATGCACACAACCATGTAGTTGAAGCACTGTCGAGAAAGATAAAAACAACTAAAATAAAAGATTGCTTCTACAAGTAAATAATAAAAAATAAAAATAAAAGGAGAATTAAGGGGATGATCCGTGTATCAAAGAAAGCTAGACAAAACCAGAAACTTTCAAGGAGAATTCCAAGAAGAAATGAACTCACTTACGAATTGGATATCATCTTCCATAAGCTCTGGCATTGCCGAAGAAATCAGGTCAATCCCTTTCTGGTAGTCCAGTCTACCGATAAACCCAATCTACAAAGTTTAATGTACAATTAGAACTGATATCTTGCCATCAGAACCACATAGTAGGCAACTTAATATTACCAATGGGCACTCTGGCAAAATAGGAAGACCAAGTTCTTTCTGCAGAGCTATCTTGCATTGCACCTGGAGTTCATGAATTAGCTGGTTAATATAACAGTGTAACAGAATAGCCAGGTCACAAATTGAGAGGTTATCACCTTTCCAGAAAGATCACTGACACAGTAATGGGAAGCAAGATACTCATCCGTAGAAGGGTCCCACTCAGTAATATCAATGCCATTGGTAATACCTGTCAAAATTAGCATCAAAGTCTCAAGAAATAGTTCAATGCAAAAATGCTAAGAAAAGCAACAGAAAAGGGAAATAAAAATTCTTAATAACGGGCTAATTTATCAGATTATGCACAGAATAACATCTAAAATGCTAGCTAAAATCATGGACAATTTAGGATCGAATTCTAAGTAACTACTAAACTGGAAGTGAACATATTATAATTATGTGAATTACACGACGCTGCAGTTCCTACATCAAGCAACTAAAAGACAGTTCACTCATTAAGATTAATATATTACTTTGAATACAAGCTTACACACCACTTAGAACAAATTTTCGACTGCTTAACAATTCATTGAGACCATATCCACCTTCAGCAGTTGTTATCTCCCAGGAATAACCCTGCAAATAGCAAGGAAGAAACATGAACTGCGTGACAATGAAAGACAAAAAAGGCAAATGAATTGTGCTTTAGATGCTATAATATAGAACGGAGATGTGTTAGCAGGAATATGGATGTGGGGACTTGGGAAATGTGAACATGACATATTTTTATCTCCTTTCAAGCGACACTGTTTCACCAGAGCAGCGTAAGATAATTTTTGCAATCCATGACCAGCTCCAAAAACTCAAAATAAAAGAAAAAACTCTAAACTAGAAAGAGGCATGTCAAAGGAAACAATCTTGGGTACAGATACTGATATGACATTTATAACCTTGCTAACTGTAAGTATACGATCGGCTGTCACAATCGCACCCTTTAAGACATTGACAGCTTCCCCAGTATCGAGAGCATGTGTTCTTGCCCATGTAGGAAACACCCATTCAAGTGCTTTATACCATTGAGGAGGGAGTCCCAGATTCTTATACGTCACTGCAGCTTCCACACCCTATAATTCAAGATAGTTTAGTTCGTTAGTTCGGCTAGAATTAACTTCATCACTTATAAATTGCATCGTGGATATGAGAAACGAACAAATGTGTTTAAAATAGAAGATCCCATAGCATTCATTAATAATGAATGTCTTAATCACCACTGTTTTATGGACTTAACCCTTTGTATTGCCCTCAAAGTGTCTTTATCCAGAATAATATGCTCTATTCCTAGCAGTCAAGTTTGATCTATCTCTCCTCTATAAAACTGACATGATAACATAGATAACCTTGGTCAAGTGCGTGTAAATACCATTATGTCCTCTCCTGCCTGGCAAAAAGCGCTCCAGAGCTAGAAGGGGTGCTATGAAAACAGTGAAAATATAATAAACAGAAAAACCTCTTCCACATCCTTAGTTCTCTCTTAGGACACTTGAAAAATTCCAGATTGCTCGAATAAGACACATATAGCTTCAAAACTTTACTAGCATGTTTGGTGTTGAATTTAACCATCCAATACAAATAAATTTATCAGTCATTTATAAACCTCCAGAGAGCTGGAACAACGAAATCCCACCATCAACTTCTTGGGCTACCCCCAGAAAAATTTTAGACGAAAAAGGAATGAAATGAAAAAGATCCCCCCCAAAAAAATCGCCTTATATCCCTTAAAAGATTATCGTTTTTCTTGTTATTTCTCCATAAAGTACATGTCATCTTGTGAGATCATGCATAAGGGACCACGTTGCATAGCTGTAACTCATTTTTTGAAATATAATCAGAAAAACTTTGACTGTTCATGTAGAGTAGGTCAGTGGTGAGAGTTTGTAAATGACCATCTGTTTCCTCACCTAGAGATGACCTAATTCTTCATGGTTTTCTCTAATAAGATATACAATTTAAGAAAAACATCACAAAGCATTTACCTGATGTGCAAGGTTATGGATTATGAGAACACTGCGGGCATCCTTATAAACTCCAAACGGACGGTATTTGGCACCCAAGAGTCTGTGCCAGAAGACTGTTTATCAGCATGACAACGCAATAAAAGATTTAACTGTGTCTATGCAAGTCAAAAAAAGCTCCTCAAGCATGTGAGCCACAGTATCCTTCACTTTTTTCGCATGCAAATTATGCATATTAACCACAGACTGTAGAAACGTATATAGTCCACAGTCACTGGCCATAATCATGCAACTTCTCATTTCATTTTTGGTCTAAGCCAAATCATGCACCATTGCCGTCTCATCATCTTACAAGAATTATGATCCTGCTTTTAGGAACTGCAATAAAAGAAACTGCATCTGAAATAAGATCACAAGCAAAGATAGGACTGATAAAACAGAAAAAGAAGCACCATTAAGGCATCATAATTTAACGTGATTATATGTCAGGTTCCAGAAAAGAAAAGAGATGACTTACACTGGCACAAGGCCAGCATGCCAGTCGTTGACCAGAAACAGACAGTTTTCCCCATATGTGAAACCTCCCAGGGGAAGAACTAATGGGGCTTCACATGCTGCATGGCAAAGTAAAGTGAACCGAAACTGTAAAACCAGAAGGAGAAGATTTTGTCATTGCCATATTTTAAGGAAGCATGCTAAACACTGATCTAAATCTAAGCTGTCAAAAAGCAGAAATAAGCAAAAGGAATTTCAAATGCTATAACCTGGTTATCGCCAAAAGCACCAAAACTATCTCCATAAGGATTCCCAGGACGGTGGTACGATGGGTGATCCACGAATACCTGAGAAATTGCATACCAACTCAACACTGAAAAAAAGGTTCCGACTGAATTCTCACTGCATTAGAACTTTACAGAACGTGCTAATGTGGCTTCTGAAAAAAATAGTTTTGAGTTATCTACAAGTCATGGATCCTGGAATTATATTTTGAGTCGCATTAAGATAATTCATACCCAGTCAACACCTTTTCTGTACTCGTGGAAGAAGGAAACCTCTTGAACTCCACCGAAACAATGAACTTTAATGCAGTGACCTAAATCGACAGCACCAGCATATCTTTCATCTGCAACAGTCCCATTTTGGTACCTGGGAGAGACAACCATAACCCGGTGTCCCCGAGCAGCTAGGGCTATTGGTAATGAACCACATACATCTCCCAAGCCCCCCGTCTTAGAATAAGGAGACGCTTCAGCAGTCACAAAAACAATATTGTAAGATACTTTGGTTTTGGCTTCCTCTTCCCCTTCTGTTTCCTCAGTCTCTTTTATCTCATCAGTGCCTTTTTCTCCCTCAGCACCAGCAACTTCCACGTAATCTATATAACACATTGAATATCAGAACAATGACCCACCATTTCACCACATTCAAGAAAAAAACAAACAACTCAAGAATATGCAATGCAAAAATCAGGCGAAAATCTCATCTGAAAGCAACAGTGCAGGAATATCACAGAGAAGGTCGGTGTCATGCCTATACAACTCCTTTTCTCACTATTGATTGCAGAACTCATTCAACAGTTCAAGTTACTCTGAAACGTGTAACTAACATTGCTAAGTCCATGGGTAAAGCCAGGTGTGTTGCTGTGTAACAATGTGAAAACCATAGCTGCTAATCAAGTAGTGGATTTATGTATTCATTTTCTACATATCTAGTCGATAGAAGGGTACAGCCAGGACAAGTTGTAGGCAGCAAAGAACAGAGCATTTATGATGGTCTATGCTCACCCACGAAACTCAATTCTCTTTTCTTCTTTTTATTTATTTATTCATTTATTTATTTTTGGTGGGGCACCTTATGCTCAGTCATTAACCTGAGAATTCAAGGCCACATCTCTGAGAGACAAGAGGTTAGAGTGCAGCAATACTAAGAAACGTATGGAATTAAGTATTGTTATGGAAAAGAGCTGATGATATAACAAGTTGACCAAGCTGACAGATCCCTATAGACTATCCGCACCGGGCACAGAAACCTAACACGACCATGTGATAGGATACGCAACTAAGAGGGCCGAGAAAGATCAGAAAATGCTGAGCATCCGCCAAAGCCATCGCCATTCAAATTCAACAGGTCCCAGCAAATGAGCCAAAGGTGTCGCGACGTGAATTGGGAAAGCGAGTTCCGACTCGGGCGAGTCTGTTTTCTGTTTATAACTAACATCGTCCCTACAAATTGGAACGTCGATGGACATGGAGGTGAAACAATCAATCCAATGCCTTACTGAGCGGAACAAACTCAGTGCACCTGAGTAAGCACCATCGGCCAAGAGAACAAGGATGGCGGGAGGGCAATGCAATGATCCCCATCCACCGCATCATTTCAGCAAGCAACCAGTCAACACGATTCGCCACTACATATCAGAATCATCCCACCGGAAAAGAAGAAGAAGAACAACAACAACAACGAGATGCACCAGAGCGCATGCAAAAGATCCTAAATCGAGAAACTTAAACGCCCCCGCGCGGTTACCGGGTCGCGTCTGTTGAACGAGGCTGAACCCGACGACGGAGCCGGAGGCATCCCTCTCCGCACCCAACACCAGCCCGCCGCCCTCGGATTCCCGCTCTCCGTCTTCAACCGCGAACTCGTCCTTCGCCGGCGAGCCGCCGCCGCCGCCTCGTCCGCCGCTCGCCGATCGCCTCAGCACGACGGGGCCGGCTCCGGCGCTCCTCCTCCTCCAGAACGACACGGAGGAGCGCCCCCGCCCGGCCGCCCCGGAGGCGGCGACGCCAGCTCGCGCCGCGGGCGCCGTCCAGCGCGGGATTCCCCGAGCGAGGTGCAGAGTCTCCATGGAGAGAAGTCTCGAGACCGCGAGCTAGCGAGCTATAAGAAGTAAAGCAAGAGCGAGAGGTTGCTTGGGAATGGCGACGAAAAAGAGATTTTGCTTGGCACAGATTCATTGATTGCGGGGCGAAAACTGGCGAGCGTTGGATCCCACGAAAGGCGCGAAAGCCACGGAGCGCGAGCGCGTGATCGGGTGCCCCGCCTTTCCGACAATTGCCAGGCCGACGTGGCGCGCCCCCTTCCGCCACGTCACCCGCCGACCTCCGCTCCGTGCCACGCGTCGAGCCGCGATGGGGCTTTCCCGTGGGGCGGGGCGCACTGGAGATTTTGCCGCTGCGAAAGGAGGAGGAGAAAAACCTGCGGGAAGATCCCCGCAGAGATCTCGCCGACTCGAACCTTTCTTTATTTGGGAAAGAAGAAAAAGGTGGCTGGCATTAGCGTCCCGCAATTAAGGAATATCCTGGCTTAGATTAATTTAATCAAATTGCGGAAATTCGACATTGACAAGCATGTCATCATAACCACACCTTAGCGTATCAAAAGCAGCGGGTTCTCTCTTCAACAGATCATAAATGCATATAATACAAATTAGTCAACTAATTTGCACAATCGCGGGAAAGGCAATGCGACTCGATATCTAGCGACTGCTCATTGAGAAATTTTCGTACCTCGCCGAGTTGGAATCGACATCCAATCTTGCAATCAAACGTATATAAGTCATTATCGCTAATCATCTCACGGGTTAGTTCGTGTTCTAAATATGACATTATCATGTTCAGAGAAACTAATGCTAACAATTTTCTTTTATTTGTTTCGAAAAGTGGATATGATATATCAATAACCATGAGAGGTATCATGTTGCGTTCATTAGCCAACACTACCTATACATTATGAGTTTCAAATGCAAGAAATAACTTATTGACTTTTCATAAATTACTAGTCTCTTCATGTCGCATTGGTAACATCATGAGTTACACTTTTTCTCCACTTCGATGAGTGACTTTTCCTATAATTATCATATCAAATAGGAAAAATGACATAAACAATCTATGATTTTTGGTTAGATGTGCAATATGATATATTTGAACTTTTAATTTGTTCAAGGTTATCTTTGAACTTTTGGTACATATTTAATTTAGTCTTTGAACAATAAGAAAATTTCTAATATCATATCCAATTTTGAAATAATAGAAGGATTACATCAAACATTTTCATATAATTCAAGGTCTACATTGAATATGAAAAAAAGTTTTTATATTATATTGAATAAACTAAAAGTTCAAGGGCCATATTAAACATTATACTAAAAATAACAAATTAAAAGTTCAGATACTACATTGCATATTTTGTCAAATTATAAAAAATTACTAAGTAGCTTTTTGATCTTGATTAATGAAATTCTGCAGTAGAAAAAAATGATTGTTTGTCCATCCGTTACTAGTAGTTTATTGAGAATATTAGTTAGCTCCAACGAGAAAAGTAATCCTCAAATTACAAGACATTAGTTATTTTTGTCTGGTGGCTGAGCTTTTCATGTGACAACGTAGTGGGTACTCGGTCATTATCAATGACAACAACTATCGATGGATTCAGTTTCATTGTGATAAGTAAATGTTACCTTGGCAAAAAATGGTGGTTTCTTCATTTAAATAGTAACTTCGCATACAAAATAAATTTTATTGCACCATAATCCCACGTGTGGCGAGGAAATTTTTCAAATTGAAAAAGGTAAGTAATTTGAGTCTAATACAAAGATTCAACATGTATTTTTTATCGGGCATCACAGATGAGTAAGCTTCGACATGTTGATTGTTGAGCCCAACCCTCGACCACGCCTAGTCATCACATCCACTTCTCACGCCATTAGCAAGCTTTCACGTGGAAAAAAAAGAAAAAAAAAAAGTAACTTTAATGATAATCTCATCGGTAATTTACTTATAGGGTTAATACCCTGAAAAACTCCGGTACACATGTAATAAATTTACCAAAAACTATTTTTTAATAAAAAATCCCAAATTGGTATATCTTTGATAAATTTACCCAAAACCGGTACACTTGTGACAAATTTACCCTATGTCAATTTTCGTTAAATTTTACTATCAAATTATTAAGTTAAATGACGCATGATTGTTAACTGGTATACCAATTTGGGATTTTATTTTCCATTTGTCACAGTTTACAATTTTTGTGGTATTAATCCAATTTAGCGAAGGGTATATTTATCACAAATTTACCAGTTTTGGGTTTTTTGCGGTCGAATAAATTAGTTTGAGGTAAATTTGTCATAATTGTACAAGTTTAGAGTTTTTTATGATCAGTCGAGGTAAATTTGTTATGTGTGTATCGGTTTGAGGTTCTTCATGGTCAAAAAAATAGTTTGTGATAAATTTGTCACATGTGTACTAATTTTAGATTTTTCAGTATATTAACCATTTACTTATATAGTCAAGTAACTTTCTCAATACGAAACTAGAAGTCCACGCGTATCTAGCGACATATCCATGTGATTGATAAGTCTCAATATAGAAAAAAATAATTACGAAGTATAGATTTACTTAGTAAGTTATATGAGCGGTTGATAGATTTACCATATTTGACTAACGCTTCATTTGGTTGCTATCTTTTTTTTTTTTTTTTTTTGATGACGCTAGCGGAGGACCTATCATACCGACGTCGCACTTAAAATCCCGTGCGAGCAGTGGGATTTTAAGTGCACGCGTATCTAGCGACATATCCATGTGATTGATAAGTCTCAATATAGAAAAAAATAATTACGAAGTATAGGTTTACGTAGTAAGTTATATGAGCGATCGATAGATTTACCATATTTGACTAACGCTTCATTTGGTTGCTATATATAGATAAAAATAATTACGAAGTATAGGTTTACGTAGTAAGTTATATGAGCGGTCGATAGATTTACCATATTTGACTAACGCTTCATTTGGTTGCTATATATATATATTTATTTATTTTTATTTTTTTGGGCGATGCTAGCGGAGGACCTATCATACCGACGTCGCACTTAAAATCCTGTACGAGCAGTGGGATTCGAACTCTTCTCCTCTTACAAAGAATTATGGAAACTTTACCACCGCCTGCGGTGGCCTAGCTGGATAAGAGCCCCCATGACATCTACCCAGGATGGAGGGGTTCAAATCCCGCAGGACGCACGGGATCTTAAGCGCGACGTCGGGGTGGTGGGTCCTCCGCTAGCGTCGCTTTCCCGGGATTTACCCCATTGCCGGCCGGGCCGTACGGAGTTCCCTGGATATCAAAAAAAAAAAAAAAAATTATGGAAACTTTTATCCAACTGGACCACCGCATGCGATTTTGGTCGCTATCTTTTTCATGTGGAAGTGTTCAGAAATTTGCGTGCGACCCGGACACTCGTCCACGTGACGTGGTCGGTCTTCAGATACAAAAAGAACGGCCAATTCTAGTGACTCGACATCCGTACGTGATTAATAAATTTGATTTGACCACGGAAAATTAATTATTAACATACTACGTGCTTCAATATTTCGTAAAAGTTCAATGACCAATTTTCAAATGAATAGTCTTCACATCATGCATCTGTCAGGTAGTACTCCCTCCCCCTAGAGACAAGATGTGCACGGATCTCGATTAACGCATCATATTCAATAGCTAAAAAAAGCCACAAAATACTTTAAATTATGTTCACTGCAATACATTTGCTTTGAACTTTTTTCCATTACATCATAAACCCAAAACTTATATTGGTATCAAATATATATCCTAAATTAATTCAGTCAACGAATTATGCAGGTAACTACATTTTGCATTTTTGAGCATGCACGGAGCCTTTGATCATGTCTCGATGAAAATACTGGAAAGAGCGGCTTGGCCCATAATGAAATCTGGCTACTGATTGTGATACATTGAACGATGGAAAGCAAAAAGTATGGACGTAACGTTCATGTGATAACAATATGTCAACTTTGTCTTATTTTTTGTTTTTTTTTTTTTTTTTAAACTTTCTCCTTCGTTTTCTTCCTTGGTTTGGCGAGGATGGTGGCAATGGCAATGATACGGGTAGCGGCAACGAGGGTTGCGGTGAAGACAAACGAGAAAGAAAAAAATTGATGAAAAGTAAATGTGTGGCGTGAGGTTAATGTTGGATTTTCGGCATAGTTAAAAGAAAAGTTTGATAAACGTGTCGCATAAATATAAGTTTGAGAAATTTTGTATCACAAAAGAGTTTAAAATAAATGTGTAACGTATGTACACATTACCTTTGTATAAATTTGACATTTTTAGTGTAATAAAATTCTTTTGGGATAAAGGTGTTATGAGGATGGATTTCACCGTGAGGCGACTTTTTGTTTTTCTACATAAAAAAATTCAGCAAAAAAAAAAAAACTCCTAAAAACATTGAACTTTATTTTTTGTACGAAACTAGTCATGACGTTGACTCTCCACTTACAATGCAGTATGTCGCATGCGGTCCGACTCGAGTCGTTGCTTAAGAAGACGAACGAGAAGCGAATGATTGCATTATTAACGCGTTGCAATTGAAGGCGATCATAAAAGCGAACTAATATATTAACATGTTCGAAAATCGAAGGTAATATCTATTCGTTTTTATCTTCCATCAAACTAAACCAAACTAAAAGAAAAGCAAATATATATAATTTATATCACAAGGGAAAATTCCAAATAATAACTTAAAATGTCATCTTTTTTTTTAAATAAGACCCGGAAGTAGATATTTTCCCAGATGATGGGCTATCATTTTTCAAATAAAAGTCCTAAATGCCTAAATCAATCTTGAAAAATGGCTTGAACTCATCGACTATGAAGGGCAATTTCGTCTTTTAAAATTTTTCCTTTTTATTTTTTTTTATTTTTATAAAAAAATAAGGATAAAAAGGAAAAACATAAGGTCATTGCTCCATTGCCAGTGGGGTGACGGCAAAGGTTGGCGACCCCCACTGGTTAGAGGCGAGGCCCTCACATGGGCGCCAACGAGTTCGCTAGCCTTCGCCATCGCTCCATCAGCAAAGGGGCGGTTGCATTTTTCTCTTTTTATTTTTAATATTCCTGATTGATTGGAATATTTTGTTGGCTGGCAAGATACTAGACTTTTATTTAAAACATGTATAACCACAACAAGCATTTTGTTGGAATTGATGTAATTTTTACTTAAAATAAAATCTATTTTAAATTATTTTTTAAGAAAATGAGAACATTTCGGATTTTTATTGCGAATTTTTCTCAATAAAAATGATAAAAGATCGGATATCGCAACTAAAAGGTAATTGATCTGGTTACATTAGCGGCAAATTTGCAGCCGGCAAGCTTCATGCCGTCAAGCGGCAGCCGTTGCCACGTCCACGTGGCGCGATCTCAAAGGGGCCAGTCCTCCATCGGCGTGGCAGCAACACACCAGTCAGGTACGACCTTTTCCGGTTGCAGGGGAGTGAAGAGAACGTCGCGCTTCGTCGTCTTCGTCTCCATCTCCATCTTCTTCGTCATCTTCGTCTCTCGCAGCGCCGCGACTCTCTCTCTCTCTCTCTCTCTCTCTCTCTTCCTCCTCCGTCCTTCCTCGACACCCGCGAGAGGAGTCGAGCATCGCGCAGGACGACGGTTGTAGCTGCGGGGGGTGAGGGAGGCGGGAGAAGAGCAGGGGGCTCTGTTTTGCTGCATTGCCTCCGCTCCCTCAGGCAAGCTTCCACCTTTTTGCCTTTTCCGACGTTCTTCCGGCGAACGTGTCGTTTGAGCTTCGATCGGCAGCCCGGTTTAACTGCTTTCTCCTCTCGCCGGAGCTGGAGTCGGTTGGCGAGGACGTCACGCGCGTCGAATCCCGCTCTTGCGCGATGCGTCGTGATCGTTTTGGGTGGTGTTCTGGTTAAAGTAACGTTGGAAAGGGTTGGCTTTTCACCTGCTCGTGCTGCCGACCCGCGTTCGAGCCCTGCTGGAACGATCGTTTTATCAGCTAATTCGCGTAATGTTCTCGTGTTTACAATATCTGGTGACGTGTGTTCGTTTGGTCTGTGGATAACGAAAAGACGGGAAAGAATGTTAGCAGGGAAAAATCACGAAAAATATGATCTTTTTTGAAATCGTGCGTGCAGTTTTGAAGCTCTACAGTCAAATGTGTTGAGAGGGTGATGGTTTCCTCTGCTTTCTTACTCGTGCTTTTTCAACCCGTGTGATCTTTGTCAGGCTCTTGTTTGCACGACAGGTTTCGGGCTGGCTAAGGATGGAGCCGAGCCTGAATTGCGGGAGCATCAGGAAGAGGCCTGCGGATCAGGCGATGAATGATGGTGATATCGACAGGATATATAGATTCACCATATTGTTGCCTAATGGGACTACCGTGGGAATCGCGGTAAGGGAACCCAACCCGACGATGGCCTTTGGAGATTTCATGCTGATGGCCAAAGAAAGGTACAATCGAGCCAAAGCGCAAGATCCATCACTAAGGTCGAAGCGTCCCATCGCATGGGAGAGTAATGAGTTGCATCTCGAAGATGCAAATGGCAACCGGATTAAAAGTCGAATTATTTTCGACAACTTTAAGCCTCACAAGCGCCACATCTTGCGTCTTCACGTGAGTATTGGGCAAACGTCATATGTTGTTCGCTTGCTCTGTCTTTTAATTTACTGAGAGTGTGCATATTCACTTTAATGGCTGTAATTATTTTACTGTTTGTTTGTATGCACTATCTTTTTCCAATTAGGATGGCTCTGGCAACACAACTGATACTTTTGAGGTTAGTATTTTATTCCTTTCTGCATCGTACCCGACTGTCAATATATTCTCAAGAATGGGTATCACTTGCCTTTTAGGAGTTCTCTTGTTGTGGATTTTGATAGTACCCCGGGGGGGGAGGTGTATCATGGCCTTTGAACACATGACGCATGCTATGATAGAGTTTCTCTAGTTCACTGTGCTTCTTCAAGCGATTGTATTGATATATGCGTGAAATCTCTCACAGAATATGTGGGATTTAACACCTGACCCGGAATTGTTGAAGGAGCTACCTGAAGAATATACTTTTGAAACTGCTCTTGCAGATTTGATAGTAAGTTGTCCTGATGATTTTGGAAGTTATAATCCCTGCTTGATGCCAAACTGACTGCTGCTCCTTTCACCAGGATAATTCCTTGCAAGCTGTATGGGCTAATCCCCTGAAATCTAAAAGATTGATTAGGTGATTTCTTGATCTTGTCATGTTGCCATTAGGATTGGAACATCAACCCTTTTGTGGCTTAAGGCTGAGAATTTGTGGAACATTAGAATCCATATTGTGGCTGATGGTGGAAGCTGTGCAAGGATGATGCTTCTTTACGTTGATCTAGTTGTTGAACTGGGTGCATCTTCGAACTTCTCCTATAAAAGGAACCTTTTCTTTTCAAATAGAAATTTTATACTAAGCAAATCTATAAGAGGTGATTGATGACTTTTTTGCTGGATAAATATGAACAATTGTAAACACGCTTTCTTGTTGTTTCAACTAAATTAGTGAACAATAAATGAGAGTAATGGAAAGCAACATTGAAGCTTTTCCTTTGTTTGGAAGTATCACTGCCAGTTTGCTAATTGCCAACAAAATTCTTCTTTAAGTCTGAACAACTTAGGACTTCATCGATGCAGACATCTTTCAGCCATATATTATGAATCATAAGTTTCACATGGAGGTTGTCACATTTACTTCAACACGATAGGTGTTTGATGCCATATGATCATGGGCTAACTATATTTTAATCTTTCATCTTGATGCTTCTGCTAGCTGAATTCTTATTGAAACTTTGTTGGGTTTGAACTTTGGAGCGTGACTCACTATTGTTTTGAAATTGCAGCTTGGATATATCTGATGAAAAGATCTCAATCTTTGACACTGGCCCTGGAATGGATGACAGTGATGAGAACTCTATAGCAAAGTGGTATTGAGTACTCTAAAGCAATGTTTTTTCTTCCCTATTTAACCCGAACCCACACATGCACCCACACACTCACTTGTCCATGGCAACTTACACCATAAACCGTATTTTGGCTTGAGGAGACAGAATTTTAGGAGAGAATTCTGTGCTTTAGGTAAATTTTGGTTATCTAGTTGAAAACGAAGAAATAACATTGGCGACATGACTTTTTGAACATGCTTTGATGATGTGGAGTTACATCTTCTTCAGATGATTACTTGAGTCATTATCTATTTCCGGAAAGAAGCTGGTGCTACCTAAATGCAAAATGATGGCTTCTTTATGGAGAAAACTGACTGTATCCTTTCCAGTTATTTCTAATAGAACATAATTTTTTTTTTTTAAAAACAGATACGCTTAACTACAAGATTAAATTCCATCCACTAGCAAGGCTTGGTTTCTGATTTCATTCTCTTTTTGTAACTTTTCGTGGATTTGTGTTCATTCTTTTTGTCTAGGGGAAAGATGGGTGCCTCACTTCACAGAAAGTATAAAGTTAAGGCAGTAGGTGGAAAACCTCCGTATCTAATGGTAATTTCTCTTTAAACACGTGACATTAATTGGATATTGTAGTCTCTGCATGAAAAAGACATGCAAAATGTCCTTTTGCTAGTAGCAGGAATCCATTGGTATTTCCAGGAGATGTAAATTGATGCAAGCTAATATCACATGTGAATGATTGGTTGACTGCGATATATTAGGAGTGAATCGATTTTTCCGCTGCCATATTCATACACTGACTGTCAAGTATGTCCTGGCATAATCAATGTTCTTAAAGAATCAACTTCCTCTTCCCGAAAATGTTGCTGGTACCTTCCACTTCTCATAGGCGGAATTAATTTTCAAAGCAACATTGCGCCATGCAGCATTAGCTTCGTTGAAATACAAAAAACATTTTTTCCCTATCCTCCCCCAAAAAAAGCAAACACGAACTTCTGTTTTCAATGAGTCGGAATTATATGAGAGAAGTCAACAGTATGTTCCTAACTAGCTGACAATTCACCATTCCACGTCCTGGACATGGATTTGAATGGGGAAAATTAAACTGTGTTGAATCTCTAAAAGTTTAAATTGCTTCTATTTTCTGGATAATTTGTTGAGCGTGGTGCAGCCTTTCTTTGGCTTGTTTGGATTTGGAGGACCAATTGCCTCTATGCATTTGGGAAGGTACATTCCAAAGTATTGTAGTTGTAGAAACTGGTAGTCCATTATATTTTGTGGAGGTAATTTACACCTCTTTACCTTTTAACGAGTTACAGGCATGCTGTGGTTTCTTCCAAGACTATGCAATCTAAAAGAGTATACATGTTACATCTGAAGAGAGAAGCTCTATTGAGCAGATCTGGTTCTCAACACTCTTGGAAAGTATGCAAGATCACTGATTTCTTCATTGTTGTCATATTTTTCTCTCGACTGGACTCCCTTAGGTTCCATACATAGATTTATTTAATCAGTCATCATTTTCTTTGTTGTTTATTCAGACTGATGGTGGCGTCAGGGTTCCTTTAGAAAATGAAAGCACCAGAGCACCTCAAGGAAGCTTCACGAAGGTAGACTTCTTTTAATAAATTCTTTCTATTGTGGTATTTCAGTGTCAATCGCATTGACTCATTGGACATTTCGTGGTGCATATGCACATCTTTTCTTTTTATATTTGCAACTAAATTTTTGCCTATGTGTGTTTTTTTTTTTTTTTTTTTTTTTTTTTTTTTTCCTGGGAAGGTTTTACTCAGCTAATCTCTACAAACCTGGTAAAAACCATTGTCTAGGATGTTATCTGTCATGCTCTGACCCGGGCATCATCCATTGAAAGCATGTCTTTTTAAGTAACCTCCATTGCTCTATAAATTTGTTTTTGGCTTGGCCACGGCACAGGACTTGGAAGTAGTCATAGGTCAGCCGTCTTGAGTGACTATTAGGCTCTAGATTCTCTGATTATGCCAGTCGAAGACTTCCTTAGGTCATGTCTTTACTTTGTTCTCAAGGCAAAGTCAATCTTCTTGAGGGAATCCTAGGCTTTAGATTGTCTATTAAGTCACTTTAATATAGTGGCGATAAAATAGATATTTTTTTCGAGATATAGGATCGAAATATTTAAAGAAGACGTTAGGCAGTGGGAGGAGATAGGGAGAATTTAAAGTCTATAAGATGTGAGGCGAGTTGAGAACTATATGTGAGCGAGAGATGAAACACCCTCACAAGGATTATGAAACACATAAACTGGTGGCTACTGTGAGTTAAGACATAACTCTTTGAACAGTTTGAAGTTGATAAAGATTGATAGAACACCTCTTCATGCATGTCGGCGTCTGTTGATGGGGGAAAGCCTCTACTATGAAGTTTGAAGAAAATATTTTATTTCTTTCATGTACTGCCTTGGGCATATATATGTAGTTAATGACTTTTATGTATTATTCTAAATACATTCTGCCGGTAAAATTTTCAGGTATTTCTTGATTTATCACAAGGTGGTAAATATTGTGAATTCTCGATACCTAGACAATACATTGTGATGTTTTCATGCATTCTTGTCGTATAAAATTTGTACAGGTTGAGATTTTCAAGCCTAGAATAAAAAACGTGAATCTATATCAACTCTCGTGCAAGCTGAAGGACATCTATTTCCCATACGTTCAGGTTTGCTGAAATCATATCTATTTTTGTTTAGGGTTTTGTTAAAGAGTGTCTGCAGGGCTCTTGCTAAGCCACAGATTGAGGAAAGTTCACCGTTCTTTATGCACTGTTATACTTTTGTTATGTGTAGTTAATGCTTTAGAAATTGAAACATTTCATACAAGTATGCATAGCAAGTGCCTCGGGGCACTCTTCAACAAGACTTTTATAGAGATGTTATTTCATTACAAGTGGAGAAAGTCATGCCGGTCTTTTTCTCTTGGCTTTATGGGGTTCATCAGCTAAATTTGGGAAAGAGTCATATCACTTTTTTGAAATTTAAAATGATGTCTCAATTTTCTAACATTTTAAAGAGTTTTGCTAGATTTTTCAGACAGATCTGCGTTATGTCATCTTTGTTGCCTGGACTTGTGGTGGTGGAAAGTTTAAGTACTGCAGAAATTGGAGTAAATCAAACACTGCTGTTGATTTTGCCAAATAGAATATCAATACGGTATCATAATTACTGTGTTGCTCCTATGAAAAGTTACTGCTATGGCACATGCAATAATGCTATAATGCCATCACTGCACAATGTTCATAAATGCTGCTACCTGACCACAAAGTTGGGTTCAGTTAGCATTGTGGCCAATGTGGGGTATGGCTTGGTCTATTTTTGAGAGTATTACTCCTGGCTATGATTTAAAACTATGCTAATGAGTTCTCCCTTCTGGTGAATTCGTAACTGTTACTGACTTTCTGGATTACTGGGGATATCAAGGTAGAGCAATGTCTAACATAGCAAGTAGTGGGTGAAATGATTTTTCAGAGTTATGCAAGTTTGCTTCTTCTTTGTAAGGATTACATAGGATGCCTGAATTTGATTTATATCTAATTAATTTGAATGTTTGCAGTGTGATGGTTTGTTGAATTTGAGGAGGACTATGAGACCAGTCCATTTCGAGGTATGGAATGCACCGTTAATACGGTGGACTCTAATATTAACTCCTTTGGCCACGTAATGCTTTTACTTTTTAGCTAGCCTCAATTAAGCTATGTAACTATGTTGTTCAGATTTACAAACAATTTCAGATTTCCTTGTTATTGCTATGCCTACAAATATATTAAGTAATTTGAGAAGGCTTGCTATTTATAGTGTATGGTTTACAGAAAATAGTACGCATTATTGCTTTTGTCTTTTTTGTATGAACATGCAGTTTTGTACATTCTTAATATTGGGATAGAAAAGGCACAATCCAGCTATGTAACTAGGTCGTTCAGATTTACAAACAATTTCGGATTTCGTGTTCTTGCTATGCCTACAAATATATAAACTAATTTGAGAAGGTTTGCTATTTAGACGCTTATGATATGAGCGTGTCATAGTGTATGGTTTGTTGAAAAAATAGTACCCATTATGGCTTAATGGGATCTCAAAGTAAGCTTTTTGCACCATGAAATAAGTTTGTGCTTTGTCAGGTTAATGGTATTGATTTAGCTGAAATTGAAGGAGGGGAGGTTGCAATTACCAACTTGCATTCATGCAATGGTCCTGATTTTATAATTCAAGTTCATTTTTCGATCACAGAGGACACTGACGCAAATAGAATACTTGGTAAGTATCTGTAGTTCTCTGTCCCATTCTTTATAGAAGAGGAGACGGAGTTATATCATCTTTTATTCTAGGTTGTCCACCTTTTATCGTTCTTAGGCCCTTCTTTCATCTGTTGGCATCAATGCTTTTAGTACTGGTTTTACCTAAGAATGTCACTTAGATTGTGCTTTTCTCTAATATAAAAAGCTGCAATACTTTTCAGGTTCCACAGCAATTCACGAGGCTAATGCTTGCCTGAAGTGTGTCTACTTTCCTGTTGTTCAGGTATGGCAGTATATTCTTATAGTTTCTTTTCTTTTCAGTTTACTGCAGAGGAAGTTCTTAATATAAGTACTCCAGGGGAAGGAAAACATTGAGAGAATCTTAGAGAAGTTAGAAGCTGATGGATGCAGACTGGCTGAAACCTATGAATCTTTCAGTCGAGTGTCAATCCGACGTCTTGGCCGACTGCTTCCAGATGCTCGCTGGGTGAGTTGTGGATCTTTTTGGATATTATAATCAAACTAAGAAAAGCTGATGAAACGAAAAGCCCAGGCATCTTTCTTGCATTACATAAGATAAGGATAGTGAGTTGCAGGCTTTAATGCCTAGAAGCAATAGCACATTTAACGGTCCTTAAAACTTATGCTGCTCCAAAATAGTACAGCTTACATTGTTATTGATCACACATCTTCAAGCCTTTATCCTTTTGGATACAGCCCCCAGTTAACAGATGGATATTTAAACCTCTCTTTTGTCGCTATCTAGATCTAGTGGCCCTGTAGTCTTGCATAATCCATTTTCCACAAAGCATCCAAGAAGCTAGGTTTAGACACCTGGCCCCATGGTTATCCTTTTGGAAGTTAGACGACTATGACTGCGATTGCTCATCTAATGGATACCTGGAAAAGGTCTGATTAAAATATTCAACAGATGGAGTTTGTGTGATCCATATTTCTCGCCTCTAGTTGCCCTAATATGAAAGGTCAAACAGTCATTGCTCATTCCTTGCATGAATGTTAAGCAAACCCGGTCATGTTTAAAGCTGGTATTAAGTATGACTTCTTAGGCTGGTTTATAAGTTTTTTGTTTTTGGCCAGGCTGGTTTATAGGTTTGATGAGACCATTTTCTTACCTCTATGTTGTGGCTGCTGTGCTGGGAATAGAAGACATCAAGTAACCGGTTGTGTGCGTTGCATGTTAGAACAATGGTGAAATGGCATCCTGACATTTCAAAACTTCTTTGCTGTTGTGCTTCAGTGCAACTCATGTTATCAACTCTAGTAAATTTTTCAAATGGTAACCCCACCAAATCATGCTCTACCTCTTTCCTTGGTAGGCAATCTTGCCCAAAACTTATAGTCTATGTCGATGTGCTTTTACATCCAGCAAATGCCCTTGGCAACCCATTTTGTCCATGACAACCACCAAAATGAACTTTTCTTGTTTCAGATCGTTGCCCACGTCAATTGCATTTTGATCATTTCTTATCCTCCCTTTTAGTGCATATATGCAAATGTTGACATCATCTTCTCCAAGCTAGTGAGTCAGCTAATAAGAACCATTTTGCAAGAAACATGCTTATACCTGTATTTTTCTCGATTTTCACTCTATTAACAGTCAAGGTTTTTTGTAATTCATTTCGTCTCTTGTGAAATATCATCAAACTTAAGATTTCTTCCAAAATGAAGGAATTTCTGACAAGATTTGCAAGAAAACACAAATACTAAACATATTGTGGCTTATCTTATAAAAATTTCATGTGCACACTGAGAAGGTCCTATCTGAGAAACTTGATCTAATTGAAAATTTTGGGTTAAATCAAGCGTCATTGTCAAGTATTTGATGCGTCCACTGTCTCTCTTTAACTGTGGTAAGTAATGTCCTCATAGTTGCTTTCTTCTACAGGGTTTGCTTCCATTCATGGAGAGACATAAGAAAGGAGATAAAGCTCACTTATTCAGGAGATCTTTCTTTAGAGTTAAATGTTTTATTGGTATGGTTATCACTGATTATTAGGACCTTTCTTATCTAGTGGGACTGCATTTTCTTTAATTCTATACATCATGAGATGTCTTACTTATATTTTGATGATGCAGAGACTGATGCTGGATTTTCTCCAACACCTTCCAAGGTGAGGGGAACTCTACTGCCTATTCATGGGCCATCAGGCTTTCATTATTGGAATACTTAATGTTCCCAGTTCTGACATTTTTATGTAACTTAAGACTTTCAAATGCTTCGATCTACTGAATACATATGGAATAGGAACTAGAGATTTCTCGTAGCAAGGCCAAACAGAGTGTGCGGTTTTGGAGGTGCAAACCAGAGCAGGAACACAAAAAATAAAAAATGTCTCCAGCTAATTCTTGTCTTTCCATAGGGATTCTTCTGAAATTTCTTGATGTATGTTGGTAGGAATGTGCCTTCTTTATGGATAAAATGGTAGCATTTTGAATTTAGCCAGAGGGATTTTCTGAAATTTCTTGATGTGTGTTGGTAGGAATGTGGCTTCTTCATGGATAAAATGGTAGCATTTTGAATGTGGCTGTCATAAGTTTGATCAGAGTTGAGACCTCTTTATGTTGTCATATTAGCACATATGAATTCAGTGTTTTATTAGTTCCTTTAAGTGTTATATCTCAGGGCAAAACATGTTGTCATTCGTCTGTTATTTGTCAGTTGACAGTGATGTTTCCAATCTTTCTCATCGCTGTTACCTAGCTGGAGAGGAGGTTAGAAGTATGCATACACAGTAGCTGTAAGCCTTTGCAGTAAAATATTGTTCTTACTAAAATTTAAAGGTTTTTGAGTTGCCGTTTGTAGGTTTTAGGATGAGTACCTTCTCTATGACATCTCAAAATAATTTAATAAATTTTTGAAATTCAATTAATGGGAAATGACAAAAGTTTGATGATCAACATTTCAAAGACAGGTCTTCTTCACTTCCTTTTCTTTTGGTTCTTCATTTGTCTAGTATCTGTTGAGCTGACTCTTTGCTTGATAAGTAAATAATGTACTTTTGGAAAACATCTAAACTGAAAGCTTAAGCTAGTAGATAAATGCGTGTTTTAATATTTTAATATCGTATCACTCACCCTCATGCTTAGTTTGGTCTTTTTTGCCGAGTATTAAGCGTGAAAAAATTTCATTGGGAGGCAAATAGGGGTTTGAAAAGATTCGAAATTAGGACCTCCTTCTCGGATACCATGTGAGATTTTATAAGATCACTATCAACTGTTTTGAAAGCTTAAGCTAGTAAATAAATGCGTGTTTTAATATTTCAATAGTCTGTCAAATCAAAGGACCAAAAATAGTTTGAATAATGTATAGTCATCATCTAAATTGCTTGAGAAATGTAAATTGCTCATCTTCTTGTGGAACTTTTCATATAGAGATGCTCAATGCTCCATTCTTTTGACAGACAGATCTGGCCCAGCACAGCCCATTTACCAGTGCTCTTAGAAAAATTGGCAGGCCTCTTGATGGAGTAAAAGGTCATGCTTGTACATATTTCCACTATCTTCTACTTAAACTTACGTGGTTTTCACTCCAAAGTCCTTAATGAATTTTTGTCCATTATCTAGGAATAAATGTTAAAATCTACAGAGAAGAGAAGTTGTTGACTCCTTTGCAACTGGAAAAGGAGTATTCTGATTGGATTATCCAAATGCATGATCGTTATGATGAAGAGGTTGACAGTGGTGAGGACCAAGCTGTTTTCATAATCAACCCTGGAAACAAGAAGGCACTTGGTGTATCATCCGACGGTATGTAGAAGTGATATATATCATAATCTGGTGGATTACCGGTGAAGTTCTGCTATGTCACATGATAGTGGCTCGCTATTCAGTCTTTTCCTGTCTTGCGCAAAATGTTTGATATCTTTTGAACTTCTTTGACCACACTACTTCCTGTTTTACCTATTATTTGTTTGCTTTGCTGCTCGTGGTGCAATTAGTTAATATAAAAATTTAAATCTTAGTTGTGAGAGTGCACCGTCGGATGAAAAGGAAGGGAGTGTCTTGGAGATGTGGCCAGAAAATCAAAATTCTCAGAGGAGCATGTGCCGGAGTGCACAAGAAGAATGTCTATGCTACTCTGGAATATTTTTTGCTTGAAGGACTTCAAGGAGATGGAGGTGGTAAGAAATGATATACCTGCGTTTATTTAATTGCTTTTACTTAGAGCTTTCTGCGAAAAGATACTTTTATTGTGGGCATGTTAGATTATCTCAGTATGTCTAACAGATAACGTTTATACTTAAACAGAATGGAATTTTTATTTGAGCATGCGATTTGAAGCATAAAGAGATACTCTGCATCTAATATGTACAGATATTGTAGTTTCAAACTGGTGCCTATTCCATAGTAGTCAAATGATTTTTCAGACAATTTATTTCACCATCAATGACTTGATTTTTATTATGTTTTCCATGGAGACTTGGACAGAAAAGGAGGTTCCTTAGAAGTGTCCCACATTGATCAGTGGAAGCATTTTGCATTCAAACCATCAGTCAGTACTCATGTTTACTAGGATTGAAATGAAAGAATTTGATCATGTATTAATTCGGAGAAAAATCTTGGGATCAAGTTTTAACCGTCTATCTGCTCATAGGGGATTTCCAGATCAGAAGATCCCTCAACTTGATTGAGAAAACAGTTTATATATTGTGACGATGTTTCTCTATCCTATTCAATGAAGTGTATTGGTCAATTGATCTGACTGTCTTCTCTCTGCAGGGGAAGCACGAATCATATGCAGGTGAGTCACTTATCGATTTTCTATGGTTGAAGTGTTTTCAGTTTTCATCAACTGATTGGATACCTCAAGATTCTGCTAACAAGCTGTCCCTGCATTATTTTGCGTGAAAGGCCACTAGGGGTGCCTGATGAGAAAGGCTGCATCCTCAATAAGCATGATGGAAACGTTTGCTTGGAGGTTCAGAGTTCTGTATCTATACCTATTGGAGTAATTGACTCTGGAGAGGTATCTATTTAATTATTTGAATGTCATTTTACTTCTTTATGTCGTATAATGTCCAAAATCACGATTCTTTGTGGTCTCTACTCAATCTTGAGCTTCCAAACCCAGTTAGTAGCTGTTGGGAAATCCGAGTGGGAGTGCCAGTTGGAGAAGCAGCGCTTGAAAGCTCCATCTTCGATTGACTTGCTAGATGCCAACCAATGTGAAGAGTTAGGAATTCATGAGGTACGTGTCTAATTAGGGTTTTGTAAATCGATCTTCGATTCATAGGTGACTGCAGAAAGTAGTTCTTGAAGCATCCTATATAACCTTGTTCGAGCATTTTATAGCATCTAGGTGAAATCTGTCGGTCTGAAAGGTTTAAGAGCTAAGGAGATTTTCTGCATGATGTTACATATTGTGTTCCTTCTCCTTAGAATAGCTGCTGACCTGAGAATACTATTGAGATTTATCTGTCCTCCGTCTATATTACTAGCCTATTCATATTTTCCTTTTTGTCTTTTTGTTTTCAGGCGTTACCAGTTCATGCACCCATTCCTGCTGGACAAGACCCTCCAAAGGAAATTGTAGCCGTTGTTCGGCCAGCAAATTTCAGTTACTCCACTGCTCCGAAGAACTTGGATCAGAAGTACATTGTCAAAAATAAAATGGAAATGTCAATGGAAGTCAAATTCAGTGGTGATTCTGATAATGGTCGAGAAAGTCATCTTTATTCATCTCGCGTGACACCATCTTGTTATAGAGGATATCATGGTCTATACATCTTTTCCTTGCAGCACAAGTCTCATGAACTATTTCAGAAATCCGGTGTATATAAATTTCTGTTTCATATGGTAAGCAAGCATCTTTAACTCTTTTCTGCCAGCTAAAGAAACAGGGACAAACTTTATCACCAAATGCTCTTTTTATTGTGTAATACCTCTCAAACATCATTTTGTTGACATGTACTTTTGATCAGGATGAGACAAGCTGTAAAAATTATGAAAAAGAAGTGACAGTTCTTGCATCTGCTGAGGTTGGAAGGTGGCAACTTTTGGGCTATGATAAGAATGAGCATCTTAGAGTCAGGTAAGGATGGTAAGAAGTTTTTGATAGTGCCAACTTTTGTTCTTTTGTTGTATATGTGGAGCTCCAGGTTTGTAATGTAATTTGTTGGCTATTTTGACAGGGTTGGATCATGCTTTCCACCTTTAGATGTTGCATGTTATGACAAATATGGGAACCTCATCCCATTCCCATCAACTCCAAAAGTCAATTTGCAATTCAAGATGGGTAACGGCATGTTGATTTGTGTAAAGAAAACGAAGGCAGGCCTTTCATCTGACAAAAGGACTCTAAGAATTAAGGTGCCATGCACATCTATTTAATATGTCCGGCCCATCTCAGATTTGCACACTTTACTAAAATTTAACTCTGTCGAGATACAGTAGTATCTCAAGCATTGTTGTGGTAACTCAGATTTTCTGATTGTGTAGGATATACTAATAGAAAATGGGGATTTAGACATCATCCGGCCAAACTATGAGGGCACAATGCTTTTATGTCCACCGGATGAATCTTTGTCCATTTCTATACCATGTAAAGGTATTGCATTCTGGATTAAATTCCTTTACAAGCATGAGTGCCAGATTTGTTAATTGTTTAGCTATTGAATATGCCTGGAAATTATTTTCTCAACATTCTCATAGTTATTCCTGGACTTGTGCGGCGAGTGTTGGCACATCCATCCATGCGAAGTATCCAAATGCTTCCTGGGTGCATAGTACAAGAACTCAAATTGGAGGTAAAAGCACATCCTCTCAAGCCTTGTGCTTAAGCCCAATTGTGAATGAAGTTTCTAGCACTATTTCTACGAGAAAATACTCAATTATGTGCAGACTGTTACTAGCGTGCACGTATTGCATAGTCGTGGTCCTCAGTACATTTTCCTGACCACAATGGCAATTATTTTACTTGCGATGTATAGTTCTTAGTCTTTCATAAGGTATTTTATTGGATGGAAATTGAGGCCTGGTCTTTCTCTTTTCGATAGAAAAATAACAAGTATCTGAGACAGAACTTCTTTGAACTTTTTAATTGCGTACCTGGTAGAACTTCACCGTACGACAGAGAAAGGAGTGTAAGATAACCTGGTCCAAACTGGAATATCATTATGTTTAGCCAATATTTCGCTGTATATTTGCAGAAGAAATTTTTTGCCCCTCTTGCTTATGTCTTTCGTTTGATTCATTTCCTTCAGATGTTTGATGCTTATGGAAATCATGCTTTGAAGGGCTCCGAAGTTCTGTTGAAGGTTGAGGGATTTTCCATTAAATATCAGATGGGTAAAAAGCACAAGGTGATGTGCTTTCCCAGATTCCCTGCGGTGCTATTGCATAAATTCTGTAATTAATTATTTGTTCTCTTATTCTATGTTTGGAAGATGAAGGAAAATGGGGGAAATGAAAATTTGGGCGGAAAGTGGGTAGGTAAGAATTCGGAATTTTTGTGAGAGTTTGGAAGGAAAATTCAAAGTTTTGTTTAGTTACACCTAAATTTTCTTCCCTCCACTCTCCCAGACAAAGCTTCAAAGATGGCCTTTGTTGACACCGATTCAGCATGTTAGTCAGGGCATTTATCTTTCCATAGTTGCGTATGAGGTGCATGAGACCGTTTAACTGAAGCAACAGGAACTTTGTGGTGATTTTGCTCCCACATTTACCTACATTTCTGTTGTTATTATTGGGAATGACCCTGCTGGCATTTTAGATATAGGGCATAAACTGTTCAAGCGATGAAATAGCATGTCGGTGGCCCAAAAATATTTGGTGCATTGTAGAGGTGTATTGTGTATTCATACCATATTTGGAACAGCATATGCATTGCTGATGGTTTAGCCTCTGTTGAAAATTATTTAAGAGAAGGAATAAATTCCTTGTTCAGGTGGATCATGATGGATTTGTTCATCTCAGTGGCATGTTGAAAGTTACTGCAGGTTACAATCAAAATGGTATGAACCTTGAGTTTGTAGCTTGGACTTTTTCTTTGATCTCTTCAAACGTTTTTTTGGGTAATCTTTAGTTTGAAGGAAACTGTGTTTACAAAAGAACATCAAGTAAAGTAGAGTAGAGTATAGCTCAAATTCTTGCAATAACTTTCACAAGCTATATCTAAATTTAATGAACATGGTAGAGTGTGGTAGCTAAGACTTACTTGCAGGCATATTTCCTTCTCTTTTTGCAGTTTTGTAGCTCAGCTCATGATTACATATTTATTTGCTGATTGAGCCTCCAACCAAGAATGCTACTACTAGGCCTATGGCCATTCGAAAATGCGGCCCATTCATGGTCTTAATTATAATCCCAACCTTCTACCATTAAAATCAATATTTTACCATAATACAACTAGTAGACTCAATGAATCAATATTTTAAAATAATTACATTGAGTCACCTTTTATTTCTTCAACTTATGAATTGACCATACAGTTTATTCAATTAGTATAGTTTACACTCCAGGTCGATCAACTTTAGTTATTCATTGTAGCGTTGATCAATTGAAGCTTAACATGACACCTATAAACAAAGATTTGGGTACTCCCAATTTATGAGGTAAATAAGAGTCCTTTTTCTTGGAGTGCAGGCTTTCTGCGGTGTGGACTCAAAATCACATAGTTTTATTAAAAAGGTGTTTTATTTTAATCTTGCTTCTGGGACATATTAGTTGATGATATTTATTGCTAGGAACTAAAATTATGGTGTTTGTATTTTATGTTCACATAGCATCTATCATAATAATTTTGCTAAAGATTTAATATGGAGTCAGTAATCAGATTTGTGGGTAGGGAGATGAGTAAGGATCTGAGAATGTAATGTTCCCTTAATAATAGTGATTCCAAATCTTTTGTCAAAGTCTATATTTCTGTATGTGTAAGAAAATGTTCTCATAATTTTAAACTATTATAATAAGTGTCACAAAGCTGATCAGAGAACCCGCAGCAAGTAGAAAGAGAGAAAGAAGGAAGAGAGAAGGAATAGAGAGAAGGAGGAGAAGGAGAACGTAAAAGAAACAAAGAAAGGGCTGTAGTTTTCTGTAGTGACAGAAACCCTACACCCATTGTATTGATAGTGAATATAAACTGTATATGACAATAATACCAAAAAGGAAATAAAACTCTGATAATAAAGGAAATAATAATTAAGGAAACTCTGATAATAAAGGAAACTCAATTAAAGTAACTTAACACTCCCCCTCAAGCTGGAGCATATAGGTCACCCATGCCCAGCTTGGAACAACCAGCAACAAAAGCAGGACGAAATAATGCTTTGGTAAACATATCAGCAAACTGATCTCTAGAGGCAATGTAAGGAGTAGCAACCAGCTTCTGCTTCACAGCATCACGAACAAAGTGACAGTCAACTTCTATATGCTTAGTTCTCTCTTGAAAAACAGGATTTCAGCCTCCGCACTAGACCTGGCAATGGTAGTCTGTTTCTTGCTTTTCCAAGTAACCAAATTACCACCAATAAAGGTGCAATACCCAGTTGTAGACCGCCGATCAAATGTTGACCCAGCCCAATCAGCATCAGAATAGCCAACCAAAGTGGAAGAACCATTAGATTTATAAATTAGTCCCTTACCGGGAGAGCTTTTAAGATACCGAAGAATGCGACATACAGCATCCCCATGAGCCTTCTTAGGTGACTCCATAAACTGACTCACCACACCAACAGCAAAAGAAATATCGGGACGTGTAACGATAAGATAAATTAGTTTCCCAACTAGACGTCGATATTGATGCTTGTCTTCAATTTCATTTCCATCATCAACTCCAAACTTTTGATTTGGATCCATAGGAGTATCAACTGGCTTGGCAGCTAGTGTACCAGTATCAGACAAAAGATCAAGAACATACTTTCGCTGAGATAAATTAATACCTTTTTTACTTCGTAAAACTTCAATACCCAAAAAATATCTAAGGGTTCCCAAGTCTTTAATCTGAAATTGCTGCTGAAGAAAGGACTTAACCTCAGAAATGCCGGTCACATCACTACCAGAGACAATTATATCATCCACATATACCACAAGAATGACCACCCCCGATTCCTTCTTGCGAACAAACACAGAATGATCTGAATAACATTGGTGGAAACCACATCTAAAAATCACTAAACTGAATTTTTCAAACCATGCTCTTGGAGACTTGTTTCAACCCATAAATGGCCTTATGTAGCCGACATACTTTACTACAATTCTCCCCCGAGCAACATACCCGGGAGGTTGCTCCATATATACTTCTTCAGACAAATCGCCATAAAGAAAAGCATTCTTGACATCTAATTGATATAATGACCAATCGAAATTCACAGCAAGAGAAATAATAACACGAACAGAATTGAGACGTGCCACAGCGGAAAAAGTCTCAAAGTAATCCACTCCATAAGTTTGAGTAAAACCTTTAGCAACGAGTCGAGCTTTAAGACGTTCAATTGAGCCATCCGGATTGTACTTGATAGTGTACACCCAACGACACTTCACCACATCTTTCCCAAGAGGAAGATCAACTAATGACCACGTTTGGCGAGACACCGTAGCTTCCATTTCCACATCCATAGCTTTCTTCCACTCAAGGCGAGACAAAGCCTCGGTGGTAGAAGTAGGAATTGTGTGAGTTTGTAATGATAGAGCAAAGTCTTGTAATGGAGAAGAAAGATGTGAAAGAGACACATAATGCTCAATAGGATAAGCCAAAGAGGATTTTTGTGTGCACGATCGAGTACCTTTGCGAAGGGCAATCGGAAGATCGTCCGGACCAGGAGACAAGGAGGAAGATTGAACGGAGGGCATGGAAGAGCTGGAAATTGGTGGTGCCGTAGACTGCTTTCGCCGCTGATACACCTGCAAGGGAGGAGGTACTGGAGAAGAACTAACAAAATCTAAGGGTATAAGATGTGGGATAGGAGGATCAGCTACAATGTCGCTTGAAAACTCTTTACCCTCGCAGAGAATAGTATGGTGTGCCCTCGAAAAAAGTAACATCGGCACTAACATATTGAGTACGAGTTATTGGATCATAACACCGATATCCCTTTTGTGTACGTGAATACCCGAGAAAAATACATTTAGTGGCACGAGGAGATAGTTTATCGAACCGGAACGTAGGTTATGAACAAAACAAACACACCCAAAGACGCGCGGGGTAAGAGGGAATAACGGCTTGTCAGGAAATATAACACTAATTGGTGACTGATGATTGAGGACAGTGGAAGGCATACGATTTATGAGATAACATGCGGTAAGGACAGCATCACTCCAAAATGATTTTGGCACACGCATATGAAATAAGAGTGAACGAGCAACCTCTAGAAGGTGACGGTACTTTCTCTCGGCCACACCATTCTGCTGAGGAGTATAAGCACAACTTGTTTGATGTATAATGCCAAGATTAGAACAAAACATAGAAATTGATTTCTGTGTATATTCTAGAGCATTATCTGTTCGCAAAATTTTAAGGGATGTATTAAACTGATTAGTAACTTCACGATGAAATAATTGGAAAACTTGTAAAAATTCAGAACGGTCATGAAGCATATAGAGCCATGTTAAACGAGAATAATCATCCACAAAAGTAACAAAATACTTAAAACCATTTCTACTAACAATACGGGAAGGTCCCCAGATGTCCGAATGAACAAGCTCAAGTAAAGTAGATGCACGAGAATCATTACTTGAAAAAGAACTACGATGATGTTTCCCAAGTTCACAAGCTTCACACTCAAGAGTAGAAATTGATTTACACTTGGGAATTATTTGTTGCAACTTAAATAAAGATAAATGCCCTAAACGAGAATGCCATAATAGGGGGTTAATAGAACTAGCAGCTAGACCATTGGCGTCAGCAGTAGAGACACCATTTAGATAGTAGAGTCCATCACGTTCATGCCCTCCACCAATCATCTTCTTTGTCTGAAGGTCCTGAAAAACACAATAAGATGGGTAAAATGTAACTGAACAACTAAGAGCTTTTGTTAACTGACTAACGGATAACAAATTTAGAGGAAGTTGGGGAACATGTAAAACAGAGGACAAAGATAAGGAAGGTGTAAGTGAAACAGTCCCTGATCCAACCACTTGAGTCGAGGAACCATTAGCTAAAATAACTTCCGATGAAGGACTAGAGTTATGGTGGGAAGCAAATAGTTCTTGCTTACCCGTCATATGACTAGAAGCTCCCGAGTCAATGACCCAAGGGGTGCTAGGAGACAAAGTAGAGAAAGAGGCCATGTTACCCGTATGTGCAAGAGTAGCAAGGATGAGAAATTGGAAGCCTCTAGTTGTTGGACACGCTTGATGAGTTGTGCAACCATATCATCTCGAGTCGTAGACTCAGAAGAACTAACCCCAGGTGGGATAGATGGGTTCATGTCGTTGTAAGACCCAATTCCAGCACTCCCTTCAGATACAACAGCATTTGCAGTAACTAATTGTTGAGCCCAATCAGGCTTGCCATGCTTGGCCCAACAAGTGTCAATAGTATGACCGGATTTGCCGCAGTATATACACTGACGGCTATTGTGATTAGAACTTTGTCCACTATGTCCACCACCACGACTACGAGCTCCCCCAAAACCACGACCTCTATTGGCAAAACCACCACGACCACGACCACCACTACTAGCCACAAACGCTGAATTGTCTTTAGATGATTTAGAAGACGGAGGGACAATGCGCTGAATTCGACAAAATGCTTCATCATAGAAGGAACTCTCTCTCCAGCAAGAAGCTGACTCTTCACAGGCTGTAAGTCAGCATTCAAGCCAGATAAAAACTTGGCCACTTGAAATTCAGCTCGTTGTGTCTTAAGTCTCTCAAGATCAGTAGTAATGGGCTGATAAAGATTGAGTTCTTCCCACATACCTTTCAAAGCACTATAATATTCTCCAAGAGACTTGTCTCCCTGTTTAAAATTAAAGATCTTCTCATATAGTTCATAAACTCTAGACATATTTTTGTCTTGTGAGTAACTCTCCATAAGATCATCCCACACTCCCTTAGCAGTTGTGTGGAACATGACATTAGCAGCAATGGATGATTCCATGCTATTCCATAACCACACCAAAAGTGTATCATTCTCTCTCATCCAATCACTATAGTTTTCAGAATTTTCAGCAGGAGGGTCTGTAGTAAGATAATGGAGTTTCCCTTTGGCATTAATATAGACCTTCACAGCTTGGGCCCATAACCCACAGGTCCCAGGATCGAAACCTGGCTCTGATACCATGTCACAAAGCTGATCAGAGAACCCGCAGCAAGTGGAAAGAGAGAAAGAAGGAAGAGAGAAGGAATAGAGAGAAGGAGGAGAAGGAGAACGTAAAAGAAACAAAGAAAGGGCTGTAGTTTTCTGTAGTGACAGAAACCCTACACCCATTGTATTTATAGTGAATATAAACTGTATATGACAATAATACCAAAAAGGAAATAAAACTCTGATAATAAAGGAAATAATAATAAAGGAAACTCTGATAATAAAGGAAACTCAATTAAAGTAACTTAACAATAAGGATTAGAAGTACCAGGCATCTAGAAAAGGTGCAATTTCTTTAACAACAACTATCTATTTCGTTAAGTTCATTGGAGGGTTTGAATTCACATTTCACTATATTGAAGGAAACTCCAATAGATTCCATATGGTCATCACTTAGCAGCTGTCAATAGTTGTACCATCAAGTGTTTTAAGTTTCAAACTTATAGCAACTACTGACTGTCTGGGGATATCTACATTCATTACCTGCATACAGTATTGCTGTCTGTTATAGCCGGTGGTGAAGAAATATTCAAGGAAGAGCTCCAAACAGAAAAAAGGGAGCTCAGAGTTGCAGAACCAGTTAGTATAGTCTTCTGCTTCTAGTTGCACAATGATTTCAATTTCAGAAACTTGTTTTAATGTTGGCATGATTTACAGGTGCCTCAGCTTTGTGTGGCTGGTTCCCAACTAGAGAATTTTGTCTTCGAAATTGTGGATACAGAGGGTAATCTCGATGAGAATATCCACAATGATGAGGAAAATGGCCATTTTCATACACTTTCCATAAAACTGGACTCATCTGTTACAAAAACCACCACTTTATATGCTTTCCGAAAGGGGCGATGCACTATTCCTTCACTTACTGTCCCTCGAGATGCTGGTTGCTTTAGCTTTTCTGCTGTTCATTCTCGTCACCAAGAGTTATCTTTGAGCATCAAGGTCGCAACGTTTTATTTCTGGTAATGTGTTGGTAATTTGCAGTGGTACATTTATTGAACTTGATTTGTATACGCAGATTGGCATTCAGCCTTCTTCAGATTTGCAGCATGAGATTCAAACCTTATGTCCAAATACGAATGTAATGATGCTACATGACAAATCAACCCCTAATAATATAGGGAATGTACTTTCCATCATCAAGAATGAGGTATTGTGTTAGATCTTTATTGCACATTACATCCCTCTCATAAATCTGGTTATTTGTGGTTTGTAAATTCCTATTGTAATCTTGAAGTCGTAACTATTCTTTAAGTACCTGGCTTTAAGATTCTAAATTTAAGCTTCTCATGTTCTAATGAGGTCAGTCGAAGCTAATGCCCATCATCCTCACATACTTATGTGGTCAGTTGTGCCTTGTTACTTACAATTACTGCTCCTCACAGGTTCTTGAGCAAACTGCTTTGTGCATTGAACATCGGGAAAGGGTAAATTCCTATTGTAATCTTTAAGTCGAAATTATTCTTTAAGTACCTGGCTTTAAGATTCTAAATTTAAGCTTCTTTCATGTTCTAATGAGGTCAGTTAGTTGCAGCTAATGCCCATCATTCTCACATACTTTTGTGGTCAGTTGTGCCTTGTGACTTACACTTACTGCCTCTCACAGAACCTACTGCCTCTCACAGGTTCTTGAGGAAACTGGTTTGCGCATTGAACATCGGGAAAGGGTACTGAAGTTGCTGCATGACCGGAAGGTTGAAATAGAGCAATCTTTGGTGGAGTTAGGAGGTGATTTGTCTTGGTTAATGCTATTTCTGAATAATAATTGGTTTTTATAAATGCATGCAACACTGTTTTGCAATGATGCGCATTTCTTTGTCCTTATGGTCTTGTCAATATCAGTGACCTATGGCTACTTAGTTTGGGAAGTTTAAAGAATATAAATCCATGTTTTGATTGTCATATTATGACTCTCTCATCACATTGTCATCTTTGTCTCTAGATGAAGAAATGTGATGCTTTTTGAAAAAACGATTTGCCATTTACTCCAACATACAATATACATAGATCTGAATCAAGTTAGGACGAAAATGATTGCTCAGTTAATGGTTGCTTTTCACCAAAATCACCGGGGGTGCGATTTTCACTTTGCCTAGCAAATCCAGTTGTGACAAGTAGGACCTACATCACTAAGTTAGGTCTATGGGGATGACCAACTTTTGCAGTTTATGCAGGGCCTTCCCCTTTGAACATTGTGGACTGCTTTTTCGCCAAAGAGGAAATGATAGACATGATAGAAAACAGAGATGGCTCGGTGGCTTCCGTTCTCTGTGAACTGATCAGAAATTTTGCTTCAGAAGGACCACATGGAGGATCTAGAGATGGCATCATTGGTGTGGTTGCAGTTCTTGGAACAATTTGCAATATTGAGCTTAGCAGGTAAACTATCACTGACCCTTCTATCTGACCCACTTGTTCAATGTTGCGAATCCCCTTTTCACCTTTTAGACATATTGATACTTAAAGCTGCATTTTCCATTTTGGAGGATCTTAGCCAAGTATCTGGGTGAAGATCAAATGCTCGGGATCGTGTGCACCAACTCTGAGACGGCATTTAGTCTCGAGACATATGACAAAAACGGAGAAGTTGATCTCCAAAATGCTGTTTATGCAAAAGCAGCTGAACTTGGCAAGTCTATTAGTGGTGAATTTCGTGTCATATGTCTTGAGGAAATAAGGTACATAAGTGGTATTTTTATAATTTTATAGAATTTACTGTTATGGAAGATCATATTCCTTGACCAACTTAATCGAGTTCTTGAAAGCATTTCCTCATTCATTTGCAATAAACCTTTGGTAGCCCATACAGAGGAGAGATTGAAGGCTGTGATCCTCAAAGGAAACTGGCTTTGCCTCATCCTAATTTACCTAGTGGAGAAATCCCTCCAGGCTTCATGGGATATGCAGTTAACATGGTTGACATAGACTTTGATCATTTGGCAACAAGAACAACCAAAGGCCTTGGTCTACGAGAAACACTATTTTATCGGCTTTTTGGCAAGTTACAGGTTTATGACACCAGAGAACACATGAAGCAGGCCTCTGTCTGCATAGATCACGGTGCTGTATCACTGGATGGTGGAATAATACGAGAGGACGGCTTGATTTCTCTAGGCTTCTGGTATCTTCGGTTCTCCCTCCAATTTTCCAGATGTCGTTAGTAACTATAAAATTTCTGTGACTAGGGTCTGACCTAACTGAAATTAAAAAAGAACAGGAAGTTGGTTGCTATTCCTGATAGTCACTGATCAAGCTAAACATTCTTCTTTGCATTTTCTTTGAGATCGAGAAAAGGTAGAGAGACATTTTAGATGCGTAGTCAGTCATTCTTCAAATTGATCAAGGAAGTTGTTTCTTTGCTGTAAAAGCTGTTGCAGTAGCAAGAATAGCCTGTGGGTTGTTTTTTCTATTTGTTTCATAATCCTAAGCAAGTTTCACAACACCATACTACATGCTCTGCTGATTATTACGGCTCCTGAGTTCTTGGTTGACACGATTGCTAGTTCATGTTTAAGGAAGGATATCTCCATTAACTGCTATGAGTGACCTGGTTTACCATTTTGCCTCTTCAGGAAGCCAGACATAATCTTTCCTGTTGTCACATCTGAAATTCATATAATACTTTGCCAGAGAGTACGCAAGTCGGGATGCAGATTGCAGAGGCTATGTCGGAGTTGAGAGTGACCCTATGCAAGATACGTAAGATTACAAGAGCTTGCGAGGAAGATAAGCGGCAATTTTTGGGGAAGACTATACTTTATCAGTAATGGACACAGCCGAGGCTTTCATGAAAAATCACCGTCCAAAGGTGGAATTCTGCCCGGATAATTATGTCTACCCCACCATTTCCTCGTGAATTATTTCAAGTTTTATATTTCCAGCCTTGGAAACATGGGGTAATTGTCTATGCCGAGTAAATGAAAGAGAACGAGAGAATCACTAAGTGTGTTTTTTGCAGCTACCAATTTTTTGGAATTGAAACTGTTAACGTAAGTTGAACATTTCTGTCCTCTTTGTTGGATTGATGTTCCGGAATCATTAGTCAAGAGGCATCGCTTCATCTATCTATCCCCCTGAATCGTAAGTTTCAAAATCAATGCCAATGAGGATGCCCGATATTTGCAGGTGCTTTTCGTGATTTCCGATAAAATTTCGATTATCATGACTATCGTACTCTCTGCAATTGTGGAGCGCCACTTATTAGAAACTATGGTCTAGTGTACTCTGTGAGTACTACTTTATGGGCAGTATTTGACACGACTGTTTTGGGGCGGTTTAATTTTGAAATTCTCAATTAGAATGGGTTCTTCTTTTAAGGAAAATGGGCAGACAAGAAAAGAAAGCGAACGGTACAGATGATTACAGACAGGCAAGCGACTTTTAAGGTAAAAAGCGTCTTTGCCGTACTCATCATTTGTCACTCTGGCGGCGTACAACCTTAACTTTTTCTAATTTTTCTCCTGGGTGCGAGCGTCCCACGTTTCTCCATAGATCACCAGACCATTCGAAACGAGACAAATTATTTTTAAAATAGAGCATTTAGTGACTAATTAATCTTGGATTAAGATAAAGCGCGCTCTCTTTCCGCCAATTCTTTGTCCGATGCCCTGTCAGGTCGCTTCGGGAATCTGTTTAGCATCGGTCCCGCCACATTCTTGCGTCTTGTTCCATTCTGTGGAAAAAGTTGACTGTCGAAGCGTGTGCTCGGATGCTGGTTTTTACGTTTGCAAATTACGGAGCAATACGGTTCGCTTCACACGAATGCACTTTTTATATTTGTAATTTTTCTATACTAATTTCCCTTTCCTTATAACTTAAGGTTTGTCATGGACCAACGTTTAATTTGGAAAAATTTCATCGAGAGATGATGACAATGTGAAATTGATATGACATTGTTTATAGTACATTATAGCTCCGTTCATGTTGCTGAGCAAGTTTCTATCCATTAGCTTGTTGATTTCCTTCTAACCATTTTTAAAATCTCAATGTCTCTGTCAAGCTCACAAACTTATCTGAAAATATTTCACATATCCATTTTAAATATATATTCTTTCGCTATACTGAATTTAAGAAATTAATGAAGGAGGGCACAGTAAGTTTACGATATATGTGCATGTGTATGCGTGCACAAAATAATATGGACTTATCTTACAATATTTATCTTAAAAAAAAGTTAAGGGTTTTTCATGAGAAAAAAAATTAAGATAGAATTAGGATTGAAACTTTTTTAGTTTGATTGGGATTTAAAGTTAAAGTTGGTACTTTTTAGGGTTTTAGGCCAATAATTTTACATTAAAAAAATCTTTTTTTTCCTTTTTCTTAATATTCTGGTCTGGTAATACACGTGACAATTTCGGAGATCCGGAGGTAGTTTATCCGACGAGCCCGTTCATGTTCGTTGGTTTGTTCGTTTGCTTTGAACAGAGTTATGCAACGGCTTGATGCCGGTCTGGTATTCTACGTCGGCGTTTCGCCCTCCCTTCGTACTGGAGCCTCGTACCTCTCCATTGGCGGGCCCCCATATGAATCCTGTCGACTCTGCAGGAGGCAATCTATCGTCGCCATCATCATCACAGTAACTTTCCGAAACGTACGGCGGACATTTATAACTCCAATAATGAGCGCCTCGGCGAGACCAAGAAGACGACAAAGGTTTTTCATACGTCGTATGGATGTGATTGATACCCGTAAGTCGATGGAGATCTTCCGAATTTTCTTTCGTATCGGAGACTTGGCCTGTTCATGTGCCACCGAAATGGAGTTGCAAGATTGACTCGACTTGACATGGTTGCTGTTTTGGGGGACCACCGTTCAGCCGGTCAGTGCAGTCCCCACCATCAATGCTTTCCTGGAAGAAAGCAAAAAGCAGCTGCTGATCCCACAGCCAGGAGGCCTTCAAAACCCCTCCTTTCCGCTCGCCCCACACGCTTGGGCTTCATTCCGACCGACCCGGATTCTTGAAATGGACGCCGACTCGCCGGAGGTGCACCGGAGGTGCGCGAGAACCGGCACGCCCAACTGGCGGTGCAGGGAGAGTGCTGTCAGCGGGGAGAAGTATTGCGAGAAGCATTTGCTGTATTTCAACAGAATGCGGAGGAGCGCTCGAGGCGCCGGTGCTCGTGCAGCTGCTGGGGCCAACGGGAGGAGGAAGGGATTTTCCGGCGACGTCTCCGACGTGGGCCGCCGGAAGAGGGTGCTGGAGGTGGGGAATGGTGGAGGGTCTTGGGGTGGTGGTGATGGTGATGGTGAGAGCAAGAGAGATGGCGGTCGGCGGAAGAGAGGGAGGCCGAAAGGATTGAAGAACAAGAAGAGAGTTGGTGATGGGACTATGAAGGAGGAGGAGTTGGCCAGCGATGGAAATGAGTGTGTGCCCCCGAAGGAAAAGAGAGGAAGGCCAAAGGGTTCAAAGGATAAGAAGAAGAGGAAGAGGAGAAAGAAGGAGGAGGCAGGTCTTGGAATTGCAGAGGACCAGGCATTTTCTCGGCTTGAGACTCTGCGTGTGAACAATGTGGGTCATGAGGGAGTCAGTGGAGTGAAAGGAGAGACAACTGAGAACGGGGAGGGCCAAAATGAGATTTTAAAGCGGAAGCGCGGTAGGCCGAAGGGCTCAAAGAATCGGAAACCAGCCACTCATAAAACTAGCAAAAATCAGGAAGCTGCTCCTAGGTATGATGAGTTGTTTTGTGTCAATAATGTGGGCCGCGTGAAAGATGAAGAAGTGCACGGAGAAAACGAAGAGGAAAAAGTTGAGGTGGTACCACGAAAGCCCGGACGGCCAAAGGGTTCGAAGTATGGGAAGTTTGCTACCGCCAAAAATGAGGTGGTTTCTGAGGATGGTGCTAATGTGGGTTACGCAATGGGCACTAAGCATGAAGAGGGGAAAATTAAGGTGGTACGACGAAAGCCCGGACGGCCAAAGGGTTCGAAGAATTGGAAGTTTGCTACTGCTAAAAATCAAGTGGTTTTTGAGGATGGTGCTAATGTGGGTTATGCAGGTGGCACTGAGCATGAAGAGGGGAAAATTGGGATTTCACAAGGTCGGCCCAAGGAGTCGAAGAACCTTCGGAAACCTGCTACTGCTGATGGAGGTTTAGAGGGCAAGAGTGGAGATTACAGGGAAAATGGTCATTCTGGGTTTGAGACATTAAAGCCTAAAAGGGCCAGAGGCAGACCAAAGGGCTTAAAAAACAAGAGGACTCTATTCCTCGAGAAAGCTGTGTCTTCTCACAGCACAGAAAGGATAGTCAAACGGACGAATAGAGAAAGAATGGTCAAGATTATTAGTGGCAGGAGAGTTGGAAATTCAAGATCATCAGTAAGTTGTCCCAAAGCTTGTCATAAGAAGCATCCTCATTCATTTTAACGTTGTATTGGTGACACAGGATTACGTAGCAGTAATTTTCGAGGAGTTTTTTTTTATGACGATGTCAGTTAGTAACATTGTTTGTAACAAAATTGACGGAATCCGGGGAATTAGGAATTATCTGGTTTCTGTTTCAGTATCATAGGAGTCGTGAAATGAAGAAGAGGAGTTCAATGTGTCATCAGTGCTTGAGGAGTCACAGAAGTGGGATTGTAATTTGTTCAAGATGCAAGAGAAAGCGCTATTGCTACGACTGCCTTGAAAAGTGGTATAGTATATCAAGTTATTCCATTCAAACAAAGAGTAGCTGCATGTGTTAAGTAAATCAGAATTAACAAGCTTCATTTGAAGTTTTTTAGATTGAGTTGCATTGTGTTAAGCTGATGTCACGTGACCATAGTCAAGGGACTAATCATTTTATAATTGAATAGGTATCCGGGGAAAAGTAAACAAGACTTGGAGAAGGAATGCCCATTTTGCCGCGGCCATTGCAACTGTAGAAGATGCCTCAGGAAAAGTTCAGTTCTTAGGGTTAGTTTCCATATTCTTTTGCATTTTGTCTTCTTTCTTCCTTTCACTTCCTGCACCAGAAGTCTGTTTCCAGTGCTTGTGTCATTCCAAACTAGATATTGGTTTCTCTTAGGCAGAGGAGGACCAGCAGGATAGTTCTATGAAGCTGCAGAAGTTGCTTTACATGCTCGACAAAACTTTGCCTCTCCTCAAGCATATGCAACAAGAGCAAGTGTCTGAATTAGATGCAGAGGCTAGAATCTGTGGTATTAGATCTGCTTGTTTGGTTCTCTTTATTTGCTTAAAAGTTTGTCATCGAGCGTGAATAAGTCATTTTGTCTGCTCCTTTTGTTCATAGGAAATCAAGTGGTGGAGGAAGATATACCGAAGTCCCTACTGGATGATGACGATCGAGTGTACTGGTAGATCCTGTTCAGGTCTTCCTGATTGCCGATATTAATATATAGCATTAATGTGCTTCAACCTTATGACTTTTGGTAGATTTATATAGTGTGACCCTGGTTCACCATCATAGTCAGGCTTCTGAGTCATATACTGAAAAGCATTATATAAAATAGCTCCATGATAAACCAGGGATGGATGGTCTCTTTATTTCTTTCTTCCTTTGGGATCTCTCTATAGACCAGCAATATGTTGTCCGAGTGATTCAGATGTGTATAAATTTGTAATTCTGCATGCAATTTCCTTCAACAGTGATAACTGCAACACATCCATCATCAATTTCTACAGAAGCTGCCCCAACCCTTTTTGCTCATATGATCTGTGTCTAACTTGCTGTTTGGAGCTGAGAAGACTTGATGAGGCAGAATCAACTGAACCAGAAAGATTGCAGAGTGAAGGTACGGAGCTGGGTGTCCAGATACCATCTGTGAAAGGGGAACAACATGGTCATGAGAGCAAATTGACCTACTCACTGACCAATTATGCAGGCAACACAAAATTTGACTTCCATGATTGGAGAGCAGAAACTGACGGTTCAATCCGTTGTCCTTTGAAAGCACAGGGAGGTTGCGGTATGGGGATTCTTGAATTGAGACGGATCTTTGATGCAAATTTTATAGACAAAATAATAGACAATGCGCATAAGCTGATGCTAAATTACAAGTCCCCGGAGACTAAATTTTCCCAAGGATGTATATCGTGCTATTCCACTGATTATACATTAAGTGGGAAACTCGAAAGAAGACAGGCAGCTTATCGAGAGAACAGTCATGATAACTTTTTGTACTGTCCCGATGCTCTTCACTTGAAAGATGATGGACATAAGCACTTTCAAACTCATTGGGTCAAAGGTGAGCCTGTCATTGTTAGAAATCTACTACAAAAAACGTCTGGACTAAGTTGGGAGCCAATGGTAATGTGGAGGGCATTTATGGGTGCGCAGAAGGTATTGAAGGAGGATGCTCATGTTGTTAAGGCCATTGATTGCCTGGATTGGTGTGAGGTAGGTCTCAACTTTAAGCTAGTTGAGCCTGTGAGTTTGTATTATCTTGTTTCTCGCTTAATGGTATCTGCTAATTGCTCTAATGTAAGCTGTGGTTGAATGGAGAATTCCATTACATCATCATGCGTTATTCAAGATGCAAACTTCAATAGTGATGACATATTGCAGTAGAAAGAATGGAAGTTCCTGTTTTCCTAGGATCTCTTTGGCAAGGCCAATGAATTTCTCCATTTCTATCTTTCCTCAGTACTTTTTCGACTCAGTCAATGAGTAAAACTACACTTAAGCCCAGACAAGTATCTAAGATAGGAAAAACTTAAGCTCAAGTCAACGACTCATGCCTCTCTAGATAATTTGCTTGAGATTTTAGAAGATGCTTTTATAAGTTCAAATAGAATAATTCAGGACTTCCATGCACTCATCAAGTAGATCCTTCAAAAAGGTAAGGTCTTCTTCCTTCTTTAGTCCGTCTGAACATTTATGACGATCTTAACAGATATTGAGACTGCATTTTATATATGGAAAAATGCATAGCATGCCTTTACACTTTAGGATAAACACTGCTGTCTGTTTCTGGTGCTGCAGGTTGGAATCAACATTTTTCAGTTCTTCAAAGGCTACCTAGAGGGTCGCAGGTATGAAAATGGGTGGCCAGAGATGTTGAAATTGAAGGATTGGCCACCATCGAATTCATTTGATGAGTGTTTGCCAAGGCATGGGGCTGAATTCATTGCAATGCTTCCTTTCGTGGATTATACTCATCCAAGATCTGGTCTTTTGAACCTTGCCACGAAGCTTCCTGCATTTGTGAAGCCTGACTTGGGACCTAAAACATTTATCGCCTATGGATTTTCAAAAGAGCTTGGAAGAGGCGACTCAGTTACAAAGCTTCACTGTGACGTTTCTGATGCGGTGTGCTTCAATGCTTTGAGTAATCACTACATATGCTTATTATATGCAACTTGCAAGTGAAGTGAATTAGAATTGACCATGAAATGCTCACATGTTTAGAGGCAAGAGGAATTTCTCTTTTTAATACATTCTTACATTTGCATAGAATAATAACATTACTAGCAGGCACTTTACTCTCACTAGTTTTTGCTATGCGCTTTTTCCAAATACTTTATTCTCAGTAAAACTCTCAAACTTGTCACCTATACTTGAAGGTTGTACATCGTAATTTGAAAGCTTAAGCCATAACATTATGTTTTCAGATCAATGTATTGACGCACACTAGCAGAGTAAATATAGCTCAGTGGCAGCGTACGCCATAAACATTCTCCAGAAGAGACATGAAGCGGAAGATCCTGATGACCTCACTAACTGGATGCAAAATAAGTTGGTTACATCTAAAAGAGACGCGTTAAGTGCTCATACTAGTGATCCTAGTGTCCATGAATCCCTCTCCTCATCTGTGAGAAATGAGGGTGAGGAGCCACATGATAAGGTCCGTAAAAGCACATCAGAATCAGTTCTTCCAGAGGATGAGATGAGAGATGCAGGTTTGAAGCGCAACTTGAGCATTGCTGAAGAAGTTATTCAAGACGATGATCTAGAGGTATCATTTGGAGGTGCTGTTTGGGATATTTTCCGTCGGCAGGATGTCCCCAAGCTAGTCGAGTACTTGCAAAGACATTGGAAAGAATTTCGCCACATCAACAATCTACCCGTAGAATCTGTGGGTAATTGGCTCCAAAATTAATTTGCCAAGCTAAAAGTGAAGTTATATTCTCTAAACTCGGTTGAGGTGACTGTCGCAGGTTATTCATCCTATACACGACCAAACTCTTTACTTAACCGAGAGGCACAAGAAGCAACTGAAAGAGGAATACCGTATGTAAAGTTATTCATTTGTAATTCCTTCTTTTTATAGACTTATAGCCAGGGACAGCTCTTACGCGTGAACTCTCTTCAGACATTGAACCTTGGACGTTTGAGCAACAACTTGGTGAGGCTGTTCTCATTCCTGCAGGATGTCCGCATCAAGTGAGAAACAGACAGGTAAGACTGCTAATCTCAGAACGAGATGGATCAACTGTCCCAAGTATGTGAATAAATTGCCATGATCCTTGCTGAGAGCCAACTCTTCTGTACTGGAAGAGAAGAAAGGGAAAGACTTATTATATTTAATCTGATCTTGCTTTATTATTCTTGATTGCACTAATAAGATCGTAGTTCAAAGAAGGCAAACTCCTCTAAGATTTATCCAGAACTTCTGACTTACTTTTGATTTTCTTTCTATGTAAGTTTGCTTCTTTCACTTAGCTATGCTGTCATACTGTACAGTCGTGTATTAAAGTGGCCCTCGACTTCGTATCCCCTGAAAATGTTCAAGAATGTGTAAGATTAACTGAAGAATTCCGCAAGCTTCCGAGGGACCACAGAGCGAAGGAAGACAAACTGGAGGTACATTGTCATGGTGCTGCTTTATATTATATCATAAACTGTGATTTCACACCATTCATCAGGTTTTTCACTTGATTTGCGTTATCTCTGTTATTGGTATATAGCCAATAATTCGCAAAAGTCAAATGACTGAGTTTGTGAGGTTGACAATGAAGATGAATCAAAACTAAGACGGTACACGTTGATATTGCTATAGCATGCATGCCTTGACTAGAAATATCGATCAGCATATTGTGGAAAGATCACATTTTTAGTTGTTACAGTAATATCTGCTCTAGGTAATCTGATTGTATCGCTGCAAATACCAAATTAAAGTCTCATTACCTTTTCCCTTTTGTAGGTGAAGAAGATGGCGATCTATTCAGCAAGTTATGCTGTAAGTGAGGCCCAAGTTCTGACAACTGAACTTAATCAGGATCAGCGTGGCCCTTAACCTCAGCACATTCTTGTGAGTACGTCGACACTTTCATTTTGCAAAGTGACCCTGGAAATTGAACAAATGACAGTCAACTCATGTGTGTAGGATTGTCATCTTCGAAGTCGTTTGCTGTACTCTTGAAGCCAATAATTCCAGTATTGCTCTCTGAATTTTCTCTCATCCCCCCCTCCTAGTTTTGTAGTTCAGCTAACGGAGACAAGAGATGAGGAAGGGAGTCCCTATCTGTCGGAAATGTCTCCGTCCTAAGCAGTGTCAGAGAGTGAGATTTTTTGTAAATATTTGTATGTCAAGACATCGAAGATTTGGTACATGCTCCATTGACAATCGAGAGGTTATATTCACGTAACCTGATGACATTCTTTGTTCAGAGTTGGCTCGTAATCTAACTTTAGTAGAAGGCGAAAGTGGCATATGCATTATGCAGGATCTGTAATGAACACCACCTGCTTTCACTTGTGTCAGTCTAAAGCTGCTCATTTCATAAGCGACGGCTGCGGAGCATTGAATTTGCAAAATAACCAAGAAATTATCGCCAAGACTTGTTCTCTTAGATCAAACCGATTGCATACCATGTATGGAGAAACTAGGTTGCAACACATTTTTCTGTTTTTGGTTTGTCCATCAAATCATCCTGTGTCACCTTTCAGACAAGTAAATCACGATCCACGTTATGTCCAAGGATTAACTTATTAGAAGATAATACCAACTTCGGTTTTGTATGAAACTAGAAAAAGGAAACTAGTGACAGCACAGGTGCTGTAGCCTGTATGCATTTTCAATCACTGCTTTTGCTCGTTCGTCTCTCCGAGCTGATGAACAGCTCCCTACAAGCTGACCGCAAAAGTCAACTTCCGAGTCCGACTCGTGGAGTACACAGAAAGGCACGTTCCTAAAGACAGCGTCGCACGTGCCCCCCGAAGAGGAATGCGTTCCACTCGTGGAAGGATGGATGTCGCCGTCGGGCACGGCTCCGTCGACCCGGGGAACGACGCCGACCTCGTTTTCGCCGCGAAAACGAACGGCGTCGTTTGAGCCGAATCCGACCCCTTAGATATTCTCGAGGGCCCTCGCATCTTGCGTTTGCCCATTACTTTCTCCTTGGCTTCTTTCAACATATCTCCTCCCTCTTCCTTGTCCGCTTGCAACTCTTCGTTGCGTTCCCATAAGAACAGAGGAAAAGCCCATAAAAAAATCTCGAATCTCTTGCGTGCTTGATGACCTTTGACGCTCACCCTTTTCGATTCACCTCACATCGTCCCCAACCCATCCGTCAATTTCCGATTTTTCTCCATCTCTTTGTATGAACTCGGAGCTGGCTCCGGCTGAGCTCGACCTTTCTTGACGAAATTCGCCTGCTTTTTGTGCTTTCCGGGGACGTTCTTGACGGCCCTCATGGCCGCCGTGCTCAAATGCAAGCCCTCCAGGGAAACAGCTGCGCTCGCGGCCTCGCAGTTCCGCTGCTTTATGTTCAACAATCAGATGCACGCGGGCCGCGTGCCCAATTCTCACCGCGCTAGCCATTCCAATTGGGATAGGTTCTTTGCCAACACCCCGTACCACTTTACTTCATTCAAGCCCGTGACGCTCCGCGGCGATTTCGTCGAGCAGGGCACGCAGTTCTTGAGTGATCGGAGGGTTAACTCGATTGTTGGCACCAAGAAGGGTGCCGTAACATGTGATGAGAGGGAAGAATTAGGTAATTTTCGTGGGGATTATGATGGGGGTAGAAGTTGGAGCGAGAAATTTAACATGGCGAGCTCCAACGGGGACCCGCCGGAGGTGTGGCAGCCTCCTGGGGGCGGAGTTACGGTGAGGCTCGGGAATTCAGGGTACATCGTGACGAGAGGAGGTGGGTCGGGTTCGGAAAGTGATTCACCCAAGGATGAGTCTTGGGGTGGCTCCAATTGGGGGAGCAATTTTCCCACTCCAAAGGAGATTTGCAAGGGGCTTGACAAGTTTGTGATTGGACAAGAGAGAGCGAAGAAGGTAATGCTTGGTTGCTTGTTAGTGAACTTAAAATGCGTTTTTACAGGTTCGCTATTTATGCTCTATGAAATGTAAAAGGATAGATGTCAAGAAGCTTAATTTGCAAAAGCAATGTCTTCTTTTCTTATTTTGAATTGATATTCTGAGTGGTTACCATTAGCAGTGGTTACTGATCATCGCAATATTGCTTCTGGAATACAATCAAACGGTGTAGATTAATTCTCCCTTAGTTGGAAGTAAGGAATCTGTTTAGGTGTTATAGTTACCTGTAGTTGCGTAACGAGTTTGTATTTTATGCCTCAAAGCAATATGCTTTTACTGTTTGTGAACACTGGAAAGCCAATGGTTTTCTGTCATACTATCAGAATGAGAATATTGTAATTGGTGATTTAGCATGGTGATACTCAGTGCTCATGCTGGTTTCTGAATCAAATCATATGAAGGTTTCGTGCGTTACTTGAACTTTTGGGATCCCTTTCCAGATATGCTAGCCTTGAAACACTTGTGTGGCTGTGAGAAGATATTAGGTGTGAATAAATGGAAATATGATGGAGTTTACTATAGAGCTTTGGAGCTATAGATAGTTTCTCAGTCTGTTAAAAACATTTTTTACAGTCCTCCTTGTCATGTGCTTTTGCAGGTGCTCTCCGTTGCAGTCTACAATCACTACAAAAGGATATATCATGAATCTGTGAAGAGGTAATTAGCTTAATAACTCATGGTATACTCATATGAACCTGAATATTTCCTGATTGAGTTTTCCACGCACTTCTGATGTTAAACCATTTAAATGTCCAATTGAATTGTGCCATGCTTTCATGTATATTTTAGGCAATTTCTCCTTTTCACTTCTGGGAGTTGCCATTTTTCCATTAACTGATAATGAGCAACTTTAATTGTTATTGTTTTGAACCCCACTAATTAATTTTTTTTGGTAATTTAGTTTTTTGTGTGGCAAGATGCAGGATGTTTCCATGTTTGTTGTATATGTCTAAGCAAATACAATAAGGATAAAATATTGGGATGTAGAGCTAGAATTTCAAGCTTATGGAAGATGTTCACTCTGTTATTCTGAGGATTTAACTATGATTATTGCCGTGCAATATGCAAATCTTTGTTGTAAAGTTGAATGCAAATGCATTGACCTGTTTGTTCACAATACTTCAACTCAATACATTGAAGATAACAAATTGATTTGTGCATATTGTGCATGTGAAATGGAATAGCTTCGGTGAAACTTGTACATTTTAGTTTGCCACCATAAAGGCTAGGAACTTATTATGGGTTAATCGTTCTCAATGGATCTTTCTTTATGTCTATCGAATGTTCTCTAGCACTACGACCTTGAAATATTGGAGCATAGCCTCCATGTGTCTCTCTATGCGCCTAATTAGTGTCACTTCTAGTGCTCTTAACTCTTTCTGTTAAATTGTTTAATCCTTCAACACTTCCATCATCATTCTGGAAGTTAGGCCTGCTGGAGATTCAGAGGATGCAAGACCAGAGTCTGCTGATGATGACTTAGTTGAACTTGAAAAGAGTAATATCCTTCTCATGGGGCCGACAGGCTCAGGTAATTCACTATCAGTATGTATCCCCACTTGAGAAATGTGAATTAGTAAATGTTTCAGCTATAAAATAAATATTATTTATCTGATCAAGTGCGAAATGCATTGTCTAGTTGTATGTCTTCATTTGAGCCAACTTAGGGTCCTTGCGTGAATCCAAAAAGTTAATATAAGCCAGAGTATAGTTTGTATAAGCTGAATTCGTATATAAATACTTCTCCTGCCTTAATCATTTCTCCTGTTACTGATGTTGATCTCTCTTTGCTTACAATTATGTCAAAATATTAAATTGGAGTTTGGACAGTTGATATGATAACTATAAGAGAACATACAGAGTTTTTTTTTTTTTTTTTTTTTTTTCCAGCCATTTAGTTATCCAATGAATTGACTACTTCGTTGGCTTACTCTCTGTTGATGTTGTCTCAAGGACAGGGAAGACATTACTAGCCAAAACTTTAGCACGATTTGTGAATGTTCCCTTCGTTATAGCTGATGCCACTACATTGACTCAGGCAAGTTGGTAGCCCCTTAATTTTATCTTTTTGTTATCAGCATGGAGCAAAAATGCGAACGCATGGAAGCTTCATGTTATACAAGTATTTTTTTCCCTAGTTGCTCATACATTCACAAGCTTTGGGCATTATGAGCATGCAACTGTGTACCTAGTCTTTCTCAGTTGGCATTGCTGATTTGGAACCTTACCTTTTAGATGGAATACCAGTAACTTTTTCTGCATCATTCTTGCTGAGTACTTGACTATTTGACGATATCGAGTAAGTGACTTGTCCAGGGAAGACTCGTGTTCATTGAGTTTAACCAATATGGTATCGACAGTGGAAAAGTAAAAGCTAAAGTGCTTCTTCTATGGTTCACAAAACTTCTTTACCTAACCTTAGACTTCTGGGGAGAGACTGGATGATTTATTCCATTTTTTTAAAGTTCTTTTAGGAGAGTGGGATACTAGTATAGCTATTTTTTTTTGGATCATTGTTTTTTTTTTTTTTTTTTTGGGGGGGGGGTCAATTTAGAATTGAAATTTGTGTCATTTTCTTTTGGAATTCATATTTCTGAACTTCGCATGTGCAGTCCTATTCAATTGCGAATGTGAGAAAGTTTATCAGTGATTATAGCTCTGGACTTGCAATGACATGAACTGTAACTCGCAGGCTGGATATGTAGGGGAAGATGTGGAGTCCATATTGCATAAGCTTCTTACAGTAAGTTTTTCTCCCAAAAAGAAGTGACTTTTTTTTGAGAACTTTTGTCCCTTGACTTGAATTTTTATCTTTCTCTGGTTGCATCTTTTCTTTGTCTAAGATGGCCTCTTGCAATTTAGGGCTGTACCCAAAAGACTTTCACTTTATACTTTTTTGATTAATCTAAATCTGCAATCCTCGTACTTTGACCTTTTTAATCTAAAAATATCTGAAACTTTCTCAACATCTAATTGTTGGCCCGTAAATTCACATATATATTTTTCAGGAATAATATTTTAAATTTCGCTGTGAAAGCAACAAAGGTGCATTTTGCTTATGATTAATAAAAAACAAACAGTCCCTTAGTGATCTTCACTTTAGGTTCCTTTTGTTTTTTTTTTTTTTTTTTCTTTTGAATGAGGACAATTCTACCACATGCCGGAAGATATGGAGTTACTTTGGATTTATCTGTTCTAGCTCATTAGGGTTATTTCTCACAGCAGTAGTGATCTATCACTGTACTTTTGAGTCACATCCATTTTTCTGGTCCAACTGCTCAAGCCTCACCTGAGCAAGCCAAAGTTATGCTTGCTATTACTCAGATTTAGTGCTGCTTCCCCGTAAGATTTTGGGCCTTCTTTGTGCGGCCTTTCAAGTTTCTTTTGTCCTGGCATAAGTCCCGAGCTCTACTTTAAACATGTATCCCTATTATAAATTTTTTCAGTCTTGGAGTGTGGTACATCTGCGGGAGTGTGGTACATCTGCGGAAGTTCTTTGTGTGGGTTGTCCTTTAATTGCCCTCTCCCTCTTCTCAAGAATAATAGTTTTCCTTGTGTAAAACGACAGAAAATAAAAGCTAGTTTTTTCACTGTTTTCGATGCTGTGTTAGCTTGCTAGAACAGTTGCGTATATATACGACTTATCTTCTGTCATGGTTCTCATTGCGGTGAAAACTGGTGATCTTACCTTCTTGTTTCTTCAACTTGTAAGGCTGCCGATTATAATGTGGCAGCTGCACAGCAGGGCATTGTTTACATTGATGAGGTTGACAAGATCACCAAAAAGGTTTTGCTTCCCCTCTTTTGTCATTTTGCTTGAAAATTTACAGAAACCTTTCAACCTTAGAAGCATGTGATCTGATCACCTATTTTGTCTTGTAGGCTGAGAGTGTTAACATAAGTAGAGATGTATCTGGGGAAGGCGTGCAGCAGGCATTACTAAAAATGCTTGAGGGGACTGTAAGTGTGTTTTCTGCCCCAGCTCTAATATGAGTAAATTAGCCGTTGCTTATGTTCCCATGTCATGGACGGGCAAGGTGACGGAGTGTCACTAAAGCCAGCTCTTTGTGCTATCATGAACACACAAACACACATGTACATATATATACACAAGGGGGAAAAAAATCCTGCCTGTTGATCTTATCACCTCCAGAGTCTGTCAAATGGTGGAACTTTTGCAGAGATTATTCTTGACCATGTCTGATCTTGAATTTTTTCTTTTTTCTGACATTCATTTTGTTCTTGATCTTGTAAAGGTTGTCAATGTTCCAGAGAAGGGAGCTCGTAAGCATCCTAGAGGTGACAATATTCAAGTATGTTCACCCTGCATTTGTTTAATGAATTACAAGTCATGAGCCTGTGCTTCGTTACATCCTGGTTTACAACCTATACTTTGTTCTTTCTCTTTTTGACAGATTGACACCAAGGACATCCTCTTCATCTGTGGCGGTGCCTTTGTTGACCTAGAGAAGACAATCTCTGAGAGGTCATATGCTAAAGTCTTGATTCTAGTGTCCTCAAAATTGACTATAAATGTGCTTGTACTTGACTACCTGAAAATTGGTCTGCAGGCGTCAAGATTCGTCGATTGGATTTGGTGCTCCTGTACGTGCAAACATGCGAGCTTCCAATGTTACAAATGCAGCCGTGGCATCTTCTTTATTAGAGTCTGTAAGTGCATGCTAGTCCGCATTTTGCATCCAACACTAGTAATCTTCCAAGCTTGTTAAATTCACATTTACTAGGGCTGTTTGGCAGGTTGAGAGTAGTGATCTTATTTCATATGGCCTGATACCTGAGTTTGTTGGGCGGTTTCCAATCCTTGTCAGTTTGTCAGCTTTAAGTGAGGACCAACTTGTTGAGGTAATTCTGTACTCTATTTTATAGTCAGTACTTTAAATTTGTGAGGTTAATTATGTGAAGTCAACTGACTGACTGGTTTTTAATTTTGCCGTATATCTCACATTTTCGTTTGCCTCATGCTGTCTTTAACTTTTATCAAAAGATCACACTGTTCAAGCATTTTTAGAGTGTTGAAACGTTGCTGACTATGTGCATTGACTTTTTGTTCCTTGGAGAAAACATGAAAGTGGTCAAAGACTGCAGCAAAATAAGACTTACAATGTTTGACTTCATGATTTGGGTCGCTTCAATTTTAGCTTGTTTTCTACAATCTCATGACTCTGTCGTAACTCATGTAGGTTCTAACGGAGCCAAAAAATGCTTTGGGAAAGCAGTACCGGAAGATGTTCCAAATGAATGGCGTAAGTTTTATTGCAGGGGCTTCTTCCTAGTTTATGTGGAGAAGCTCTGCTTAGAATTGTTTTAGTATGTTCAGTGTGACTAGTGTCATTTGGATTGTTTGATTTCACATAGACATTGCGTTTTGCAGGTGAAGCTGCACTACACTGATAATGCTTTGAGATTAATTGCTAGAAAAGCGATAGCCAAAAATACTGGTGCTCGAGGACTCAGATCCATACTGGAGAATATTCTGATGGAAGCGATGTATGAGGTAATTCTGATATTCCTCCTGGGGATCACTTGAATGGTCTTCTGAGAGCAGTAAATGTCAATCAAATCCCTTTGCTTGTTGGCTTAATAAGGACAGTTTACAAAATTTTGTAGCTAAGTCAAGAACGACAGCTCTTGGGTTTGAATGTTTCTTCAATTACTTTCGGATGTTGGTTTGGTGATCTGTTAGCCATTCTTGATTCATAGGTTGGTATTTGCAACGTTTCTAGTTGTCTCATTAAATACCTAATATTCCCTAATTCCTTTTTGCAGATTCCAGATGTTAGAACGGGGGAAGACATAATTGATGCTGTCGTAGTTGACGAAGAGGCGGTTGGGATCGAGGGACGTGGACATGGGGCGAAAATCCTCTATGGCAAAGGTGCTTTTGATCGATATCTTTCCCAAAAGAAAGTAAAGGATCAAGAGGTGCATATTGCTATCTTCTCGCGTTACAAGTGTCTTTCCCTGAAGAAACATCTCTTTCTCACGCTCTTATTTTCATGTTGCAGACGAGCATCGAGAGTTCTGATGGGGAACCTGAGGTCGAAGCCGAGATTCCTAAAATTGTTGCCAGCATGTAATCCTTTTGGCTCAATCTTATTGTAATTCCATCGGTGTACATAATAATCTTATATTTATTGAACTAGTTAGTGTATGCATAACATTATAATTCTCCTCAGAAATTGCATTTTCTGACGGTTCGTGCGCGTGTATATTGCCATTGCCTTTCTGATTGAGATCTATGGTGCATTACAACTTCTCTTTTGCTTTTCTGAGAAGATGCAAATAGATTGTTCCTCGTGATTGGGCATGTTCCAAGCGTGCATTATCTACTTGAAACATTATGGGCGTTATTGTCCCACTCTCATTCTCACGTCTGGTCTTGTGAAGGATGACATTTCAAATTTGGCATATGGTTAGGCCGTTTTCACTGTAAACACGGTCAGGATTTGTGACATAATGAGAATTATGTCCTTTCATCTTGGGGTAGAGTGAGGAGTAGCATCCTTTGTGAAAAATCCAATTCTCGAAGTAGCACCGCACGAGAATTCAGACTTTTCTTGACAATGTCAAGACTGAAATACAAGGACATCAACGTCGCTCTATTTCATCTACTAGCCCATGCATTGCATGCAATGCAAGAAGTCCGCCAATCGTGACTACTCTCCATCCAAGGCTGCATGTTGCACATAATGATACCTTTGCATGCTCCCGCACGATACACGTGTCAATGCACACAAACACCCTCTCTCTACTCTAGTAAAACGGTCTGACTCAACTGCATAAAGAGAGAGAGAGCAATAAAAGGCTTCAATCATGCGACTTCCGATTATTATTCTGAAGGAGACGAAGTGAAAATGGGGTTTGTACACTTGATATTAGAAGGAAACCCTTCTTATGTAGATTATAAGTACGCTTCTGTGAGACCATTAAAGGGCATTTCTTTTTGTGTTGAATGAAATGATGCTCGCTTATTGAATTTGACATGAATCAAGCGTATTGATATCATTGTTCCATAACCAAATCATCTGAAGTGGAGTCTTGTCCTTGGTACAAGAGCGATACTTCACCTTCTCCTTCAAATATAGTCATTTCCCATCCTATTCCTTTAATTACTTTTTAGCAAGATTTCCGATTTTCCATTGAAGTGGGCGTCTGCCCCAGGTTTCACATATGAACCAGGCAAAATTTGTTAGGTAAAACGACGTTTAGCCTCATGTTCTAAGCTTAAAGGAGCTTTTAATTAGTAGCTGCTTTATTATACATCCAGTAGCGAGTGATGCATACCAACAGCAGTTCACAGAAAGTCCGAGATTTTATCTCCATCGATAACTTTTATATCGCAACTAGTATGCACTTGATGGAATACCCACAGGCCACAATAGATGGTTCAGCAAGACAAAGCAGGTGACATTTCATCCAATATCTATTCCACTGAAGTGAAGCAAAGAATGCACATACTCACTAGCACTTAATTAGCACAAAAGAGACTTTCTTTAGGCTTTCACCTGTTTGCAGCACTATCGCTTCCGCCTTCAGTCTCAACTATAGTCTCATTCTCATTTGCTTCTCTTGCTGGATCTACGTCCCCGCTAGCTGAATTCTCAGCAACAACTTCCTCAGTACTCTCTTCTTTCCCAGCATTTGCATTTTCAATCGCTGATGGGGCTGCATTGGCTTCGCCACTGGCATTATTAGCCAAGTCCTTCTCTTCTTCCTTCTTACCCAGCAACTTTGAAGGAAGTAAAGAAGCAACCGCAGCTCTTGCGCTTCTCTTGGCCGCTTCAGCTGCCTCGGCCTCTCTAGCTTTAGCCTCAGCTTTTTGCCTCTCCTTCTCCTCCATCAGCTTCCCCAACTCTTCCTCTCTCCCTTCTTTCCTCAACTCCCCCTTCACAAACTCCTGAAACTCCTCATCGAAGATAATTGGATCTTCATCCAACAGTTGATCCACCATTTTAAGAACTTCGTCCAATTTACCATCGTCACTCAGCGCCTTCATCATGAACTGGTAGCTCTCCACATCCATCTTCAGCTTCTTCACCATGAGATCATAGAACGCCTTAGCCTCGTCGACCTTCCCCACCTTCACCAACCCATCAACCAACTTGTTGTACACTGCCAAATTAGGTCTCAGACCAGAATCCACCATTTTCTTGAAGTATCCCGCCGCATCATCAGCCCTGGCGTTCTTGAAACAGGCATCCATCAACAGAACGTGAGTGAACTCATCAGGATTGACTTTCTTGTCGCTCATTTCCCCAAAAAGCTCCTCGGCTTCTGCCAGCAAGCCATTCTCACATAATTGTTCAATCAAAACATTGTATGACAACACGTCCGGACCACATCTATAGTCGCCCATCTTCCTGAAAACATCAATCGCGTCCTTAAACTTCCCTTGCTTGCAATAGCCATCAACAATCACGTTAAAGCTCCCCAGATTAACTGCTAACCGCTTAGGCGGATTATGCTCCTTAAGCATTCTGTCAAACAACTTCAGCGCCTCCTCAAACTTCCCATTCTTGGTCAACGCATCCAACACCGAATTATACGCGACAGCACTCATCTTCACCTTCGAATTCTCACCCACGGCTGCCTCGTAGCACTCCATCGCAGCATCCTCCGTTCCCCTCAAGAAGTACCCTTTCATCAACCCTCCATACACAACACCATCCTCAATGACACCCCCCAACTTCTCCTTCAACTCCTCATAAAGCTTGAAAATTCCATCCGCATCCGAATTCTTCGCACACCCGACCATCAGATAATGATACACGAGCGGGTCCGGAGCGAACTCCTTAGCGGCCATTTCCTCCTTCAACTCCAGAGCCCTCTCGACCCTGTTGTTATCCACCAACCCCTTGATCAGTATCCTGTAAGTCGTCGGCGAAGGATTAATGGGCGCGTCATTGATGAACTGCTTGTGGTGTTCCATCGCGGTATCGGGTCTTCGGCAATCGAGGTAGGTCTGGAACAGCAAATTATAAGTGATCACATTGGGGGCAAGCCCGGCCTGAGTAATGAACCGATGGAGAGACAGGAAATCGGAGTACTTCGACTGGCGGACGAGCGCGTGGAGGACGGCGTTGGCGGTGAAGATGGTGGGGCGGCAGTTGGAGTAGATGGAGTGGCGCGTGAGCAGCGCGGCCTCGTCGAGGTCGTTCTCGCGGATGAGCGCGAGGATGCGGTTGTGGAGGTTGAGGCGGTTGCCGGAGAGGGCGGAGACGGGCTCCGGGAGCTTCGGGGAGTTGGGGTTCTGCGGGATGGAGGACGGGGGCTTCGGCGGAGGCGGGGAGGCGGAGGGGCGGCTGAGGGAGGAGAGCGGCGGCTCGATGCGGAGGCGGCGCTTGCGGCGGCGGCGCTCGGCGGCGGCCTCCTCCGGGGTGGCGAAGGAGAGGAGGCGGAGGGAGACGGAGGAAGGCGGCGGCGGGTGGCGGCGGTGGGGGCGGCGGAGGGCGGGGGTCGCCAGGGTTTTGAGGTGGGCGAGGAAGGCCGGTTTTGAGAACGCCATTTCTAGAGAGAGAGAGAGAGAGAGAGAGAGAGAAGGAAGATGAAGATGGATAGGGTTCTGAGAGGGTTTTAGAAAGGAGTCGGGTCGGGTCGGGTCTGGGGGTTTGGGCTTAAGGCCCAGTAAAAGGATTGCTTATGGGCTTTTTCTCGTATATTATTCCTACTTGATAAAGGTAAGCTCGTGGGTCGTGACATCAACTCGAAATCTTTGGTAAATTATAAGAGGGAAGAAATGAGATTGAGATATTGGAACGTTGAATTTCGCCCCTAATACTAACTTTAATGAGATAAATAATAAGACAGAACCGATTGATCTCGATTACCCATTTCACATGGTTCCACGAGTCTTCAGAAAAAAAAAAATCGAAATGAAATCAAATTGCAAAAATTGCATTTTCATTTGCTTTGTGAACTGTACTCACAAAAAAAACCCTTCTTAAATTGGATTGAAGAGCAAAGATAATTGGGTGCACTTCGATTTTAGTTCACTAAAGGCGGAGCAAGATCTTCATTCAAAAAAAAAAAAATTGCAATGTCCGAACTTTTCTAACACACTCACATGAGCTTTCTTATATTACACACTACAAATTACACCAAGTGATGACGATGGGGCCGCCGCCGCCAGCTTTATTATGCTCTCCCGTGTTTGACCATTTGAACTGATTTTAATTATAGATTGCATGGAGAGTATAGACAAATCAAAATGCTCCCAAATTCTTGGTACGCAGCTCTTTATCTTCAAATCAAAAGTCAACCCGTCAAAAAGCTGGCAACGTCCAAACAGCGACTTTCGCAGCTTCGCAATTTCGCTGCTTTGTGTTCAAACAACCACGTGCGCGCGGTTCTTTGCGGACACCCTGTACCACTTTTCACTTCTTTCAAGCCCGTGACGCTTCACGGCAATTCCGTCGAGCAGGGTACGCGAGCGGTTCTCGAGTGATCAGAGGATAGTTTTGTCAGATGTCAAGAAGCTTAATTTGCTAAAGCAGTGTCTTCTTTCTCATTTTGAATTGATATTCCTGTGTGGCTACTCATCAGCAGTGGCTACTGGTTTTTGCAACATCGCTTCTGCAATACGCTCAAATTGGTGTAGAACAATTCTCCAAGCAACATGCTTTTGCTGTCTGTGAACACTGGAAAGCCAAATGGTTTTCTGTCGTACTATCCGAATGTGAATGAAGAAACATCTCTTCATCACGCTCTTATTTTTGTTTTGCGGACGAGCATCGAGAGTTCTGATGGGGAACCGAAGGTGCAAGTTGCATGTAATCCTTTTGCCTCAATCTTATTGTAATTCCACCGGTGTACATAAAATAATCTTATATATATAATCCTCTTCAGAAATTGCATTTTCTGTCCAGTTCGTCTGCCATTGATTATGGGCTTTTTCTCGTGAATTATTTGCTTTGCGAACCATACTTACCAAAGACCTTCTCGATTTGGACTAAAGAGCAAAGACGATCGGGTGCGCTTTGATTTAGTTAACTGATGGCAAAGCAAGATCTCCTTTTAAAAAAAAAAAAAAATTTGCAATGTCCAAAATTTTTTAACACACTTACACGAGCTTTTGTGTATTCTGTACTGCAAATTACACCAAGCGACGATGGGCCACCACCGCCAGCTCTCTTATGTTCGCCGGGTTTGACCGTTTGAACCGATTTTAACTATAAATTTGGGAGGAGAGCGAGTTTGGCATGGATTGAAGTCAAAGCTCTAGCTAAAATATGGAAATAATTTCAAACTGCCAAAAATGATTCCATTAAAATAATAGTAATTAGCATTCCACTCCTGTTCTAGGCTCTATCTAATGTCTTCTGGGCCAGACAAGGCCGTATAGTTGGGCGCCAAAATTAAGGAAGTTTACCAAATTTGACACTTTGATTTTACGAGGTTCGAGTTTATTTATGGCATGAAACAAGTCGAAGCATGGGTCTAGTGTATTAATACGTTCCAGAAAAAACCATATAAATACATTTTGAAATAAATACAATACCCTATATGATAAAAAGAGGAGATTGTTTGCCCTTCCGGGCTACTTTCTATGAATGAGAGTGGCGAGATGCTAGCATGGGCTCATGAACTCACACCTTTAGCTAATTTGATTCGATGGAGAGATAAACCAGTGGCTCTTTCCATAACCCTAAATATTATACACAGGATTAAACAGAATAGCAGTTTTAGTTGAGAAACATGTGCACAAAAATAAAAATAAAAATTCCAGACCAATCAAATGTTCCTAAATTCTTGGTACGCGGTTCCTATCTTCAAATCAAAATCAAAAGTCAACCCATCAACCATTAATGTATACACCATGGAGTTGCGTACATGGCATATAGATCGGGCATTAGATTAAGAGATTATTTAATTCGATTTTCATAATCAAGATGGCATGGCGATGTAATCAACGAGTTAATTAGCTAGAGATTAGGAAGGCAAGCTGACAGCTAGTCTTTCAAGGCAAGTCATATCCTGGACGTTCTTATATAATACCAATCCAGTGGAGCGCGTATAAAATAATTGCGTGAATCAGTCTCTACTAAGTAATAATCTTTTTCTTTTCAACAATTAGTCTGGCACTTGTCGAGTTCATGTTGTAGTGTTATTCTATGTACGAGTGCATCTAGACCTATCAAAATGGGTCATAAAATAATTTATTAACTCAGATATGATGGGTTGAATTGTTATACAGATTAGTTATATTTGGTAAATGGGTTATAAATGAGTTTAAATATAATATATCGTTAAATACATCATAAATGGTTTACAATTTATTTGGACTCATCTCACCTCTATAACTTTCTTTTAGTTCTTTCATGTTTTTACTTGATCTTACGAAGAGTTTTATTAAATTGAATTAAATTTGAAACTGTCTTAGCAATATGAATTGGACTGGATATGTGTTGGATTGGATGTGAGTCGGGTCGGATATAGGTAGTTAAATTTGCTTTGCATAGAATATTTGGATTGGATCATTTTCAATCAAACCCATTTGTTTAACGTGTCTATGCGCTCCCGTCTTCTCGATCTCCTTTTACCAAAGCAGGAAATTGACTCGGAAAATGCTTGTTTGACATAATTTTCCTTTTTTACTACATGTAATTTTCAGCTTTATCCACATGCAATTGCACCGACTATTTGATCTGCGGGTACATTGATCGCAATCAGAATCTTAAAAAGAAAGGGAAATCTAATTGGCCTGACTCTGTCCCTCCCCCCCCTTTTTTTTGGCTTTTTCTTAACGAGCAAGTTTGATATTTTGCTTTGGTAATGTTGACTCCTCTAAGATTTTTAAGATGTAAAGTAAATAAAATCTACAATCACCATTACCTTTTTCAATACTTTCTAAAAGTAAAAACGACTTTTTCTCTAACTTTCACGGGGATAATCAGAGCCTCTTGACCCACCAAAAAGCTCCTCGTGAGTTTTTCTTTTTAGTGAGAAAAAAACCATAACATATCCTGAAAAATAACTATAATGCTTTATTATTGTTATTTGTATATGTCTAACATTTTGAGGTACTTCAATACTTAACACCTGAGAATTTGAGGTACTTAAAATTAAGTCAGAGTGTTCAAAAGTTCTAGGTATAAAGTTGAAGAAAACATCAAAAATCGATAATAAACCCATACACCAAAAAGAAAAAAATCCAATCTATCTTTTTTGAACTCACATTTAAGGGTGCTTACAAGATTTGAAACTCGTTTGAAAAACATTTTTCAAAAAAAAAAAATTCTTACTTATATCATTTACAAAAATGAATGAATGAAAAATATTTTCACCACCCATGAAAAAAGTTAAATATAAATTATTGTCGATAGTGAAAATATTTTTTATTGATAAATTTTTCTAAGAACCCATCATTTGTGAAAAATATTTTTCCAATTTTGAGTTTTTCATCTCTTCTTTGTTTTTTTCTCCCTATTTTTGTCTTTTCTTTCATCTATTTTTTTCTTCTCCTTGAAATTTGAGATATCAAACACTTGAAAACATTTCGAAATATACAGACATTTATACGTGGACTCTTAGGGCCTGTTTGTTTGTGTTCCTGGCCCGTATTTATGAACACAATTCCTGTTTTTTGGTTCCTGGGAATAAAAAAGAACAAAAACGCATTTGTTTGGGTTTTTGTTCAAAATCTATTTTTTGTTCCTGGAACAAAAAAAAACAGAAAAACAAAAAAAAAAAAAAACTTATTTATTGTTTAACACTTTCGAGAAACAAATTTTCTCTCTCCTATTTTTTTTCTTCTCTTTCTTTTCTTCTTCTTTTTTCTTTGGCCAGTCGCCGGCCTTGGCCATGGCCGGCGACGCCGTCGAGGGCCGGCGACCTCGCCGGAGCATCAACGGCCCTCGGCGAGGCCGAGCGTCGCCGGCTCTCGGCGAGGCTCGGCCTCGCCTTGGTTGGGCGAGCTCGAGCTCGCCTAGATCCGGCAAAGCCGACCTCGCGTCAGTCCGCGAGCCTCGCCGTGGCTGGGCAAGGCCGCCGGCCCTCTTCAACCGGTCGTCGGCCATGGCCGAGGCCGGCGATCGGCCAAAAGGAAGGATAAAAAAAGGAAACATAAAATAAAAATATTAAAAAATTAAAAGAAACAAAAAAATCATACAAGTTTACCAAACGTGTTCCTGTTATTTTTTTATTCCATGAACAAGTTTACCAAACATATTCTTTTGTTCAAAAATTGTTCCTCGGAACAAAAATAGTTTTTTCTACTTCTGTTCCCTGGAACAATTTTTGAATAGAAACATTACCAAACGCACCCTTAACTATTTTCTTTATAAATCTATGAGATTTAAAATATCTTTTCTTACTTTTCAAAATTAAGCAAAAGCAAAGGTGTATTTTTTTTTTTTTTGAGCCAGGATGAAAGGACTAGCCAGAACGTTGACTATGCAAAAGGGGTGTGCACTCCATGGCTCCACTGGCGATTCCATTTGAATTGCTTGCTACTGCTCCTCAGCAACTTACAATATCATCGAAAAAACAAAAAGCGATGAAGTGAAAGTCCGATAATTGTCAATAGCAAACTCCATTATAGAAAAGGAAAGAAAAAAAGCTTGAATGGTCACAACAAGTGAACAATGCTTCCCATGGTGAAAAATCGCCACAAAAGTATGAAATTACTACAAAATGATTAGCTCAAGATCGAAAGGATTGAGCGTGATCTCGATTGAAATAGTGTTCTACAAAATCAATTGGTGTATGCTCACAAATGGCATTTTGCACAAAATGAAGCTTTTTTCTAGAAGAATCATGTCGGAGATTTCTTATGAGACATTCATTAAGTTTTTGAATATGAAAAGTAGCAATTTTGAATCTAATAATTCTTTGAGATATGTATTATTCGTGATATGAAAACTATACCTTTTTGTGTTAATTATGCTTGGAAAGTGCTTCGGTACACTCCTCAAAATGAATCTTATGTCAATTCACGCGAACAAGCAAGAAAGAAGAACTTGATACCAACACAAAACATTATTAGGATTATAAGGGGATAAAATTCGCCTTTTTCAAAAAGTGTTAATTTTAAAAAAGAAAAAAAAAATGAATAAAGGCCCCCAACTTTTCTTGATTTACAATCAGATACACTAACTTTAATGAAAATAAACAGCTAATGTTGATAGAGTAACCTCATTCTAAAAAAACAACTTTTTCATGCGGTTAACTTTTTAATAGAATATTTTGTTTCATCTCCTATTGGAAAAAATTTCCTCCACTAGTGTCTTTAATTGGTAGTTTATAAGCTGTTGACATTACTCACATACAAATTGATTAAAATTGAAAGTAGGTGATGTCGATTATTTGGAAAACATTTTCATAAAAAACAATACTTATATCACTTACAAAACAAATGAGTGAAAAAAATATTTTCATTGCACAAATATGTTTAGATAAAAATTGTAGTCAATAATAAAAATATTTTTTACCAACTAAGTATTTCAAGCGATTATTTTTGAAAAAAATATTTTCCAATTCATTTATCTTCCATAAAAGAAACAGAGACAAAAAAAGGTTTTTTATTTTTTATTTTTGGTTTTCTTGTTTGCTAATATGAAGCTTATTTGACATGATATCGAACAATACAAATGATTAACTAAAAATAATATTTTTCAATTTATTCATTTTTTGTGAAAGAAACGGAGGAAAAAAATAAATTATTTGGTTTCGTTGTATGCTGATATGACACTTATTTGACATTGTATCGCGACATGTCATTACATGCCACATGGGGATCATACATTAGCAATTTGGTGGCGTCAATGACGATGACTAGTCAAATTATTGGTTATATAAATTTAAATGATTATCTAAAAAAATGTTTTTCAATTTATTTATTTTTCGCGAAAGAAACAGAAGGAAAAAAAATTTATTTAGCTTCGTTGTATGCTAATATGACGTTTTTTTAACATTGTATTGCGACATGTCCATTACATGCCACATTAGGGATCATACATCAGCAATTTGGTGGCATTGGCAATGAGATGACTAGTAAAATGATTGGTTATATAACTTTAGACGATTATTAAAAATAACGTTTTTCAATTTATTCATTTTCCGCAAAAGAAATGAAAGAAAAAAAGAAGTTATTTTGCTTTGTTGCATGCTAATATGACATTTATTTGACACTGTATGGCGATGTGACCATTACGTGCCACATTGGGGATCATACATCAGCAATTTGGTGGCGTTGGCGACGATGACTAGGAAAACGATTGGTTATATAAATTCAAATGAGATGGAGAATTTGGTCATACAACCATTGATCAAGATTCCTTTTTTAAAGGTAATTGGTGCAAATGCCCATGGACACCCTGGATTTGCCAGAAAAGTCCAAAAGGATGAAGTCGTCCGCAGCTACAGGACAAGATCAAAGTGGGGGAGGAGGCGAAAGTTTGAAACTTTGTGCACTCACCCCCATTTGGCGGTACCAGAGCGAATTCGCGAGCTCGGCAGATTTTCTTGGTGGGGAAAGACAGCGAGTGAGGGAGAGAGAGAGAGAGAGGAGAGAGAGAGAGAGAGAGAGAGATATCAAGAATCAAGAAAGGAACTCTCTATTCTTGGAGAAGTTCCAAAACCAAAATGCAGAGTGCCTGAGAAATCCAGGGGAATTCCATTTGCCCGGTAGATAAAAACAGAGCGCGAGAGAGTATCTGTCAAGAATCCAACTTCCCTCCACCGCAGATTTCGGGTTAGTCCACGACTCTCTCTCTCTCTCTCTCTCTCTCTGTGCTTTGAGTGTTTGAAGGGTGGTTGTGATGTTTTTACCCGCTTGAAGGATTTGCCCTGTTTTCCTGCTCTGATTCTTCTTGCTTCCTTTCGCCAATGCTCTGGTTGGTTGCTGAGAAAATGCAGAGACCATCGGCAAAATCTTGCAATTTCCTATCCCTTCTGGATTTTTGCCTTAGACAAACACCAGAAAGATTTAAAAGCTCGCATGCAAATCAAGAGCTTGCATGCACCTCGTTAATGATTTCCATCGGCTCTCCCCGATATGCAGATGCAGGGCAAAGTTCCTTCTTTTGTTCATTTTTATTCTCTTTGGGTAATTTCTTCATCCTCATTTGCTTAACTGGTCGTAAATGGAAAAAGAAAGGGTGATTAAATAAATTTGATAGTATAATGGCGTGAGTGATTCCCCCTCATTTTCGTTTAAGAAAACAGGGCTTATAAAAGTTTATTCTTTTTCTTGGGAATTTGATTCCGCTAAGTAGTCATTCTCATCGTTCCTAGGAAGCCTCCAAAAGTCATATCCTCGCCACACCGCTAGAGTCCAATAAAAGATTAAACAAAGAGAAATCGATTGAAGTGCAAGGTTCGTCTTGTTATCTTAACATTGACCTGTTTTTTCAAGAAGCAAAAAATCTGCTAAGTTGGCTCAAGAAATCTGCCCTTGTGTATTGGGTTTGTGGTCCATGAGGAGACGGTTCAGATGATATTTTTATCCCACGTCGACGGTTTGATGGGTAACGAAAAGATGGGATTTCTTTGAACGAGTCTCTTCCTCACGAGACAGTTTTTATTGTACGGTTCACAATGATTCCTCCGATGAGTTTTGATGTTTCTATCTTTTGAATATTCTTGTCTGTAGTACACTCTTTGGGAAAATTGTAATTGCGAAGTCAGACATACACTCATCTTGTGGATAGCTGCTTCTCTCAACCTTGGGGCCTACATATTTTTCTTTAATGGATATATATGTCAGAAATTTGAGATTTTATGATGGTCAGTTCCGTCTTGACGTTTCAGTTTTTGTACATTTGTCTTGAGCCACTTGCACGGTACTTTTTTGTGCACTTGTCAAGTGTATTGACCTGAAACTGTCTGCATCAAGGATATTTGTCTTTTGAAATTAGATTTCCTTTGCTTTTGGTTAACTCTATCTGGTCATAATGTTAGAGGAAAAAAGTTTACTTTGCCCGCTTCCACAGTTTCTAGGGTCATGGTTTAGGCAGATAGGTGCTCTTGACCTTTAATTTGGTGATTTACTGATGCCGTGTTTACCATCAGTGATTACATCATCAGCAAATGAATCAAAGCATCAATGCTCTTTCGACAATTTATTTTGTCTTTTTTATTTAATTTGGGTGTCCCCAGAGGTTCTACGACTCATCTATTAAGGCAAAGTGACCTGTATATATAGGATAAGAAAAGGGAATGGGTGTGGGTATGGGGAAACTTCCTACTGAGCTTAAAATTTGCTGTGTCTCATAGCAGACCCGCTACACTCAGAATCACAATAACTGGGTTGAAGAAAGAATATGTTGAATTCGAGGTGTGATGATTCAACATCCTACAATACTTTGAACCTTCTTACGTTCTGCTCACCAAGAGCGAAAATGCATATTGATTCTATGTTTTCCTATGACCCAGTTCTGGCACTCAAGTCTTACACATTCACGTACCGAGTCCACATGTCAGACATCTCGAAACATAGATGACTAAGTGTGCCAGACTCCATGTTCGAGTCTGAGTAATATAATTTATGCTTACCCAGAGTGGAAAACTTCCATTCTTGAATTTGGTGTTGCATGCAGTTGTCTTGACTCTAGTTTCACAGCATTGACCATGAAATCCATGGTACCAGTGGGTGCAATCTCTTTTATGGTCTAAGAAGAGCAATTGTGTGCCTGAAAGTCTAAGCAGTAAAAGAAAATCTTTCGATATCCAAACTAAGCTGAATCGGCATTTTGCAGCATCTCATTCTCCAGTGAACTGGCATTGGCAGGGGTGGCTAGACAGTTTTCTCAATTCGAGCTGGCAGATGTATTTGGGAAAAGCACAAGGTAATTAATTGTCATGGGCTGCATTATTTCGAAGAATTCTGAGCGAACACCCGGATATGAAGAGCCTAACGTTCTTGCTGCTGCAACACCTTGTAAGTGACAATCGTTTAGATGTTAAGTTTCTGCATATACTTCCCTTTAGATTGCTCCCATAAAGCTTTAGTGTAACTTGGACTTTTTTCCCCAGTTCATTTCTAATCTGTCTATTCTCGAGCGCTCGTTCATCCCATAGAGCATTGTCATATGCTTCTTTTGTGTACATTCAGAATTACTTAATTAGGGACAGATGCAGATAGTATTAATTTTAAGCTCTTCAATAAAGTCATACACTAAATTAACTGTGATGCTACCTGCCTTCATCACTTTGACCATTTATGTTTCTTAAATGCAGTTACTGCAAGTGAAGTCAAAGCCTTATATGTGCTCTTCAAGAAATTAAGCAGTTCAATTGTTGCCGATGGGCTTATTCACAAGGTATGCTTCAAACCTGCGTTTGATACTTGAATGAGAATCCCTTTCCTTTTGCCCATCAATTGCCGCTTGCTGGGTTGTCTTCTTCTAGTCTAGTCGCATGATCACAAGACACTGACAAGGTTAATGGTGCACTTGTTTCTGCTACTGAAAATTGCTATTTATGCTGCATTTCGAGCAGGAAGAGTTTCAGCTTGCACTTTTCCGGAACAGAAATCGTAGAAATCTTTTTGCCGACAGGGTATGTAACAAAGGGTCACTTCTATATGATGGAGATCTTTTCACTTCATTTATCTCGTGTAATCTGATACGATTAATCGTCCCACTTAGATAAAAAGAGCTGGGATCCCAAAGATTTTTGATCTTACAAAGTGCGACTCACAACTTTTTTGTGATTTTGCTCATTCATTAGAGTAATGCCTTTTTTTCCTGCTGATACATGAACCATGAGTATCATATTTTGCAGATATTTGATTTGTTCGATATGAAGGGAAATGGGGTCATTGAGTTTGGTGAATTTGTGAGATCGCTCGGCATCTTTCACCCGAATGCACCGATAGAAGAAAAGATTGCATGTATGAAAATTTCAAATGCATCCCTTTTTCTTTTGTTCCCTCTTTTAGTTCTCACTAAAATTCAATTTGACTTACTCTTTCATGTTGGAGCATAATGTTCACATTAGTAGCTAAATGATATCTGAGTCGTGAGACCTTTCCACAGTTGCTTTCAGGTTGTATGACTTGAGGCACACTGGATATATCGAGCGAGAGGAGGTGAGGACGATATCTCCTTTTTTCTGCTGTTGCATGGACAACTTGATGAATATGTTTGAATTGTTCCTAATTCCTTTTGTAGTGGTTTCAATTTACAGTTAAAGGAAATGGTATTGGCACTTCTTCATGAATCGGATTTGGAACTCTCGGAGGATGTTGTGGAAACAATCGTGGATAAGGTGCGGTACTTAACTTTCATGCGTAACTATCGTCAACTTGGTACTTCCATCATTCTGAAACTGGTTGTTCAATTGACAGGCATTTAGGGAAGCCGATACAAAAGATGATGGAAGGATTGATCGGGAAGAGTGGGAGGACTTTGTGTCGAAGAATCCTTCTCTGATAAGAAACATGACTCTTCCATACCTAAAGTATGTAAACCCGATCGAGATTAACATATTGGTCACATCAATGTGGAGAGCAGCCTCTCTACTTCAAAATTTAAAACCCCTGCAAAGAAAAAGATAACCCGGAAACTGTCTACTAAACATCTGTCTCTGGTCATGTCGGGCTGCGCATTCTCAATGGGATTACTCTGCAGGAGTGATATGCTACAACTCTTTCTTTTGCACCTTTTGCAGGGATATAACGTTGGCATTTCCCAGTTTCATAATGAGTTCTGAGTCTCAAGATCCACAAGTATGACTCCGTTCTATCACTAAGGCATCAACAGCATGTGGGATCGATGTCATATAGTACCAGATGATGCTCCTATGTGTCTGCCAGCTACCAGTTGTCTTCACAAGGTAAAAGCTGAAAGCAGAAAGGAGACTAAGATGAAGGGCCGTCGTCAAGTCTTTAGCTGGCCTTTTTTATCGACAAATTGGTGCATAATGGTCGTCACATGTATCATCAATTGTGAAGCACTCAAAGCCTTATGCGTCTTTCGAGCTTTTGAGTTCAAGGGTTTGAGTGGATATATGGAAGAGAGGCATTCTGCAATGCAGAAGTAAACATTTGCAGGGACTCTTAAAAGATTATGTGTATGTCTGATAAAGCGTCGGATCATTAGATGAATTCAATAATGGTCATCCCAGCGATGATCCCTCCTGTGGCCCAAGAGACTATGCCAAGGTGAGACAAGAGAGAGTTTGATTCTCAAACAGGCTGCTCTTTGTTCACTTATCTCCTTTTGTTTAATCATTCACTTGGTTTTTGCTTTGCATTAGAGGCTGCTCTTTTTTCACTTGTCTCCTTTAGGTTAATGTACTTAAAGAGCAATTACTTGCAGAGTTGGGCTTTGCGCATTAATTGGACGATCTGATCGGGAATCTGATCAGGAATTCTTACGGAATAAGAAGAATAACATGTATAATATATATAGCGCAGTGTCATAATTTAGACCATTATGGTAAGGAAGTTGATCACCAATGCACATATAGCATTATTCCTGATAATCTAAATGTAGGTTTGCCCAAAAGAGAATAATTCAAATTCAGGAGCAATTCAGTGTCTTATAAACTTGGTTATTCGAAAGATGAACTCTAATTCAGTATGAGCAAACGAAGCTAAAATTACATTTGCAGAGTATGGCCACTATACTATCTTTTTAACAAATACTGACCAAATAATAGAAGAAACTAGAGTTATGATTTTTCATAAGAAAGTTTGGCGACCTAAAAGTGGAAGCAATTCATAGTGAAAAGTCTCTAAACTGATTCCTCTAAGCATAAATTGTACCCGAAAGCAAAGTTCAAATTTCATCACTTGGAAATTTTATGCAAGCTAGATTCTAAATTGTGAAAAACACTTTCAACTGTTATTAAATATGTGGGCTTTCAACCTCTTGGTGATTGAGTATTTATAATAGCAAATAAAAACGATGGCTAGATACCTTTCATTTCGAAAAGAGTTTGTACCGCTAATAAAAATCAACATGTCTTTTTCACTATGGTTTAAAAATTTTCGAATGGGAAAACTAAGTCCGTGCTCCCCTGATCTCCTACAGTAAATATATCAAATTTAAAGGTGGATTACTAGCTTCAAAGGACATAAATAGATAAAGCAAAATTTGCCAATCAGTCGGCACATGTATTGCTTTTTCGTCGCTTCCGGTACAAAATTACAGTAGATGGAAGGACTTATGAAGCTGTGGAATTTCATAATATATTGAAAGAAGGCAATTGAATGGTTCAGGAAATTGGCTAGATGTCTCCATAGCCATCGCAATCGACTTCAGTTAACCGACTGGCACGCAATGACAATGTTTCTGAGTAAATTCTCGCAGAAAATGTCTTGTATAAACTACAATCAATCTGAAAAGTTGTTGACACAAAAAATTACTCCTATCATCACGTGCAGGTCACAAGGGATGAAAATATTCAAAATCATTTTTACTGTCATGTGCGGGCTATGATTAACATCAACCCAGCCTATGTTGGTCATAGAAGCAAAGGGTGGCCAGGGATTTCAAGATATCTTAGGCTAGATTTCGATGGGCTTACCGGCGCATATACACAATTTGACGATAAAGCAGTTGATTACCATGATGCTATTGAAGACATATAATTCAAATGAAATTGACGGCAAGATTTAGGTGAGAACAATTGATGCTTAAAATGGCACCAAAATCAAAGGAGCGGTTAATACTTACTAAACAAGTCATGCGAGCATCATTGAATAGGTCAGAAGGCAACAAGATATGGATAAAGTAGTTTAGCAAAGAACATGGAGCGACTCCTAAGGAGAAAGCAATCGACTACCGACGGTTACCAAATTGGCCTATAAATGCCGCAAGCTATCCAACAGAGAAACCCTCCCGAACAACACACAAAATTTCCTTTATCTTACCCTTTTGGTTACCTTAGCATAGTTTAGCTTAGTTATAGCTTCAGATTCTCGTTGTAAATTCAATTTCTGAGAGTGTCTATATCCTAGGCAGTGTTGTTGATTAGATTCTAGTGTTGTCCTACCTTCTAGCGTCATCGATTAGATTTCGATGTTGTGTCCTCATATCTATCTAAGAGCAGTGCCTACTAGGTGTTGTTACCACTGTCTAGCGTCATCGATTAAATTCTAACGTTGTGTCCTCATATCCATCTAGAAGTAGTGCTTATTAGGTGTTGTTATCACTGTCTAGCGTCAACGATTGGATTTTGACGTTATGTCCTCATATCCATCTAAGAGCAGTATTCGCTAGGTGTTGTTTCCACTGTCCAGCGTCGTCGATTAGGTTTCGACATTGTATCCTCGAACTCGCTTAGAATTAGTGCTTTCTTGGTATTGTTGTCAATGTCCAATGTTGTCGAATTATCTTCGATATTGTACAAACCACTTTAATTTTTATGGGCTTTCATTAGTATGGTTATCATTAATTTTGATCTCGTATTAAGTGACTCCATAAGATTCGGAACCATATAATACATATATCTCTATTAGCATTTGACTATCTTTATCCAATATTAGCACAAAACCTAAGTCTCCTCTAATAAAAATCAAAATATAACACTTGGTGAAAGATATTTTGTTGCGGGATCCAAAATCGGTAAAAAAAAAAGTAAAGAAGGAGCAAAGTGATATACAAATCAAAACATATGAATTGATTTTGCATTCATAAAGATACAAACATAATTAGCCACAGGTGCATTTTTTAGTTAACTTCTGGATCGTATCAAACGACAACCATATAAGAGCAACCCTGGTAGATGCATGTTCTGCTTATGTCAATGTATAACGAAATTCCGCTGTTTACTTGGTTCTTCCATCTATTGTAACTTTGCACCGGAAGTGACAAGCATGTGGTAGACCTCCTGCTTCGAAAACTATGTAGGTAGAGCAAGACTCCTCTTTTGAGCAAATGGAAATATGATGGAGTTTACTGTAGAGCTTTGGAGCTATAGATAGTTTCTCAGTCTGTTAAAACCATTTTTTACAGTCCTCCTTGTCATGTGCTTTTGCAGGTGCTCTCCGTTGCAGTCTACAATCACTAAAAAGGATATATCATGAGTCTGTGAAGAGGTATTAGCTTAATAACTCATGGTATACTCATATGAACCTGAATATTTCCTGATTGAGTTATCCACGCACTTCTGATGTTAAACCATTTAAATGTCCAATTGAACTGTGCCATGCTTTCATGTATATTTTAGGCAATTTCTCCTTTTCACTTGGTGAATTTCTCTTCTGGGAGTTGCCATTTTTCCATTAACTGGTAATGGGCGACTTTAGTTGTTATTGTTTTGAACCCCACTAATTAAAATTTGTTGGTAATTTAGACCCTGTTTGGTAAAAAGTGTTTCCGTTCCTCGGAATAAAATTTTTTGTTCTTTTGTTCAAAATTTTTGTTCCGGGGAACAAAAAAAGAATATAAACGTGTTTGGTAAAACTTTTGTTTCCAAGAACAAAAAATCTAGAACAGATTTGGAATAGTTTCAAGAAGTAAAAAAAAGTTGCCTTTTGTTCCCAGGAACAATTCCGAGAAACAATTTTTCTCTCTCTTCTCTTTTCTTCTTCTCTTTCTTTTCTTCTTTTTCTTTTTTCTTTTGGCCGGTCGCCGGCCTTGGCTATGGCTTGCGTCGGCGACTGGCCAGATGAGGGCCGATGACCTTGCTGGAGGGTTGCCGGCCCCTGGAGACGCCGCGCCACGGCGAGGCTCGTCGGCTCGAGCCTTGTCGTGGCTGGGCTAGGCACAATGAGGCTTGGCCTCGCCTGGGTTGGGCGAGGTCGGCCTTGCACTCGCCCAGCCCAAGCGAGGCTCGCCTGGCAATCAAGGCCACCGGCGAGGCCAAGCCTCGTTGGTGGTCAGGTGAGGCTCCGACCTCACCCAGTCGATCACTGGCCACCGGCGACTGGTCACAAAGAGGAAGAAGGAGAGAAAAGAAAAAAGAAAAAAAGAAAGAAGAAAAAAAGGAAAATTTAATAAAAATATCAAAAAACTAAAAGAAACAATAAAATTATACAATTTTACCAGACGCATTTCTTTCCCGGGAGTAGAAATTTTGTACAGTTACCGAGCGCGTTCTTATATTCAGAAATTGTTCTTGAGAACAGAAAAAAAAAATTATTTATGTTCAAAAATTGTTTCCCGGAATAGAAACGTTACCAAACGTGCCCTTAGTTTTTTGTGTGACAAGATGCAGGATGTTTCTGTGTTTGTTGTATATGTCTAAGCACATACAATAAGGATAAACTATTGGGATGTAAAGCTAGAATTTCAAGCTTATGGAAGATATTCACTCCGTTATTCTGAGAATTTAACTATGATTATTGCCGTGCAATAAGCAAATCTTTGTCGTAAAGTTGAATGGAAATGCATTCATAATTCAAAGATGGATTAGCATTGACCTGTTTGTTCACAATACTTCAAACCAATACATTGAAGATACCAAATTGATTTGTGCATATTGTGCATGTGAAGTGGAATAGCTTCGGTGAAACTTGTACATTGTAGTTTGCCACCATAAAGGCTTGAACTTACTATGGGTTAATCATTCTCAATGAATCTTTATTTACGTCTATCAAATGTTCTCTAGCACTACGACCTTGACATATTGGAGCATAGCCTCCATGTGTTTCTCTATGCGCCTAATTAGTGTCACTTCTAGTGCTCTTTGTTTAATCCTTTGACACTTCCATCATCATTCTGGAAGTTAGACCTGCTGGAGATTCAGAGGATGCAAGACCAGAGTCAGCTGATGATGACTTAGTTGAACTTGAAAAGAGTAATATCCTTCTCATGGGGCCGACAGGTTCAGGTAATTCACTATCAGTCTGTATCCCCACTTGAGAAACGTGAATTAATGAATATTTCAGCTGTAAAATAAATATTATTTATCTGATCAAGTGCGAAATGCATTGTCTAGTTGTACGTCTTCATTTGAGCTAACTTAGGGTCCTTACGTGAATCCAAAAAGTTAATATAACCCAGAGTACTGTTCGTATAAACTGAATTCGTACATAAAAACTTCTCCTGACGTATCCATTTCTTCTGTTACGGATGTTGATCTCTCTTTGCTTACAATTATGTCAAAATATTAAATCGGAGTTTGGACAGTTGATATGATAACTATAAGAGAACATACAGAGTCTTTTTTTTTTCCCCAGTCATTTAATTATCCCGTGAGTGAATTCATCAGGATTGACTTTCTTCTTGCTCATGTCCCCGAAAAGCTCCTCGGCTTCTGCCAGCAAGCCATTCTCACATAATTGTTCAATCAAAGCATTGCATGATAGCACGTCTGGACCACATCCATAGTTGCCCATCTTCCTGAAAACGTCAATCACGTCCTTAAACTTCCCTTGCTTGCAATACCCATCGGCAATCATGTTAGAGCTCTCCAGAATAACTGCCAACCGCATAAGCGGACAATGCTCCTCAAGCATTCTGTCAAACAAATTCAGCGCCACCTCAAACTTCCCATTCTTGGTCAACGCATCCAACACCGAACGGTACGCGACGGCAGTCATCTTCACCTTTGAATTCTCACCCACGGCTTCCTCCATTCCCCTCGAGAAGTACTCTTTCGTCAACCCTCCATGCACAACCCCAACCTCAATCACACCCCCCAGCTTCTCCTTCAACTCCTCGTAAAGTAGCTCGAGAATTCCATCCGCATCCGAATTCTTCGCACGCCCGACCATCAGGCAATGATACACGAGCGGTTCCGGAGCCAACTCCTTGGCAGCCATTTCCTCTTTTAACTCCAGAAGGCTCTTGACTTCGTTGTTATCCACCAAACCCTCGATCAATATCCTGTAAGTCGTGGGCGAAGGATTGATCCCCGCATGATTCATGAGCCGCTTATAGCGCTCCATCGCGTCATCAGGTCTTCTGCAGTCGAGGCAATATTTGAATAGCAAATTATAAGTGTCCACATCGGGGGCAGGCCCAACTTCAATGATGAACCTATAGAGGGACCAGAATCTGAATTATTCCGACCGGGAGATGAGCTCGTGGAGGACGGCGTTGACGGTGGAGATCATGAAGGGGCGATCGTTGTCGATGGACTGTTCTATGAGATGCAAGGCCACCGCGAGGTCGTTCCCGCCGATGAGCGTGAGGACGTGGCTGTGCAGGATGAGGGGATAGTTCGGGGACTCAGGGTTTAGGGAAATGACGTTGGGGAGCTTCCGGGGAGGCGGCGGCTCGACGCGGAGGCGGCGTTCTGCGGCGGTGGCGGAGGGAGGCGAGGGGCGGCGGATGGCGGCGGTGGGGGCGGGGCTCGCCAAGATTCTGAGATCGGCGAGGAAGGCCAGCCTAGAGAACGACATTTTCTATAGAGAGAGAGAGAGAGAGAGAGAGAGAGATGCGGGTCGGGTCGGGTTGGGTTTTTGGGCCTGGGATGTGAGTGGGTTTGGGCTTATGGCCCATTAAAAAATTGTTTATGGGCTTTCTCTCATGTATTATTTCTACGCGATGGAGGATGACTCGTGGGCCGTGACATTATCTCGGGACCAGAAAACCCAGGGGCAAGAAGGGAATAAGAATCGACAAGATCAATTAACCTCTAGTGTACGATGTAAGATATAAGAGGGAAGAAATTAACTATTGAAATGTTGATTTTAGCCCTAATATAAAATTTAATGAGAGAGAAAAAAAAAAACGAATTGATCGATATGGAGTACCCATTTCACGATCCCACGAGTCTTAAGAAAAAAAAAATAAACAAAATCAAATTGCAAAAATGCAGTTTTATTTGTTTGGCGAACCATACTTACCAAAAAAACCTTCTCGATTTGGACCAAAGCGCAGAAACGATTGGGTGTGCTTTGCTTTAGTTAACTAAAGGCGGAGCGAGATCTTCTTCATTTTTTTTTTCTTTTTTTACGATGTCCAAACTTTTCGAATACACTTACACGAGCTTTCGTGTGTGTTACATAATGCAAATTACACCAAGCAACGACGGGCCACCGCTGCTAGCTCTCTTACGTTTGTTGGTGTTTGACCTTCGAACCGATTTTAATTATAAATTGCGCGGAGAGTATAGACCAATCAAATGTTCCCAAATTCTTGATACGCAGAGCTCTTATCTTCAAATCAAAAGTCAACCCATCAACCATAAATTTAGAGCGTAGACCATGGAGTTGCATACACGGCATATAGATCGTGCATTAAATTAATAGATTATTTAATTTTATTTTCATAATCGAGTTGATTAATTAGAGATTAGGAAGGTGAACTGACGGCTAATCTTTTAAGGCAAGTCATAGTCTGGATATGAACACAAAATGTGCGCTACATACAAGACAATGTGTTTATCTAACGTGGGTTCAACAGAGTACGTTTAAATCGTGCGAATCGGCCTCTGCTAACATACGTGCAATTGGGTTTACTTTAAATAGTTTTTAAATAATCAACTTGGCACTTATCGAGTTCGTGTCGCGGTGTCATTCTATGCATGAGCGCAGTGATCCCGTCTTCTCGATTCTTCTCTTGCTAGAACGGCAAATTGATTTGGAAATTCCTAAACCTAACACTAATTCTCTAAGCATTGCCACGTCCGATATATAAGAGAATATGCATGTCTGACATAATTTTCCTTTTCGTTTTAACGTGATTTTCAGCTTTTTCCACTTGCAATTGCACCGATTTTAATTATAAATTGCGTGGAGAGTATAGACCAATCAAATGTTCCCCACTTCTTGGTACGCATAGCTTTTATCTTCAAATCAAAAGTCAACCCATCAACCATTAACTTAGAGCATAGCCCATGGAGTTGCGTACATGGCATATACATCGTGCATTAAATTAAAAATTCAGGACTATATTGAATAAATTAAAAGTTTAGAGACCAAATTGTATATTGGATCAAAATTCAGAGACTATTTATATCATTATTCCTTTCTCTAACTTTCACGGGGATAATCAAAGCCCGTTGACCCGAACCAAAAAGCTCCTTGTGAATTTTACTTTGTAAGGAAAAAAAAGCTTTAGTGACTTTAATATTATTATCAGTACATTTCTAACATTTTGAGGTACTTTGATATCGAACACCTGAAAATTTGAGGTAGTTAAAATAGTCGGAGCCCAAGTTCGAAAGTTTAAGGTATAAAGTCAAAGAAAACGTCAAAAGTTGAAATAAAACCCACACAGCAAAAGAAATTATAATGGATTTAGTATTATTATGGCAAAAATTATAATGACTTTAATATTATTATTTGTATATTTCTACATTTGAGGTACTTCGATGCTGAAAATTTGAGGTACTAAAAATTAAATCGGAGTTGAAGTTCGAAAGTTTGAGGTAAAAAGTTGGAGAAAACATCAAAAAGTTGAAAATAAAACCCACACACAAAAAAAATAATCCAATCTTTCTTTTCTCAATTCACATTTGAGGGAGTGTATATTCTACGGAAATTTCAATATTTAAAAAACATTTTTCAAAAAAAAAAATTCGTATTTGTATTGCTAAAAAAAATGAATAAATAAAAAATATTTTCATCACTCATCGAAAGAGTTGGATATATATTGTTATTGATTATGAAAACATTTGTCATTGGCTGATTTTTCTCAACATATAATTAAGCAGTTTTTAAAAAATGTTTTTCCAATCTTTAGTTTTTCGTGAAAGAAACCTCTTTTCCCCCTCTACTTTTGCCTTTTCTTTTATCTATTTTTTTCTTCTCCTTGAAACTTGAAATATCAAACACTTGAAAACATGTCCAAATATACTGACATTTATACGTGGACCCTTAGATATTTTCCTTATAATTCTATGAGATTTAAATTAACTTTTCTACTTTTCAAAATTAAGGAAAGGCAAAGGTGCTTATTATTATCATTGTTTTTATGATTTTAAGCCAGGATGAAAGGACAAGCCAGAAAGTTGACGTTGCAACAGTCCATACTCTACTAACGATTCCATTTCAATCGATTGCTACTACTCCCTCCTTAGCAACCTATAACATCGTCGGAAAACAAAATCGATGAAGTGAAAGTTGGATGAAATGTCATACCAAACTCCATTATAACAGATGAAAGAAAAAGCTTGGATGGCCACAAGTGAACAATGCTCCATGGCAAAAAAATCGCCACGAAAGTATAAAATCACGACAAAGTGATTGGCTCAACATTGAAAGGATCGAACATGATCTGGATTGAAATGGTGTACTATAAGACCAATTGGTGCATGCTCCCAAATGGCATTTTGCATAAAATGAAGCTCTTTTTTTTTTTTTTTTCTAGAAGAATTGAGATAGAGATATCTTTTGAGAGATTTGTCAAAGTGATTGAATATGAAAAGTAGCGACTTTGAATCTAATGGATTTTTTTAGATATGCATAATTCATGATATGAAAAAGGAAAAATAACATAAATGATCTATGAATTTGGACTTAATGTGTAATGTGGTACCTAAAATTTATGTGGTCCTTGAATATTTAATTTGTTCAACATGATTTCTAGACTTTCGATACATATTCAATTTAGTCCCAAAACTACATGAAAATGTTTTAGTTTAGGTACTAAGTTGAACATGTATCAAAAGTCCAGGAATCATATTAAACAAATTAAAAATTTAGATACCACATTGTACATTGGATTAATGTTGTTGACACCTAAATTTTTGGGGTTATTTTTTGCTAAATAAAAAATAAAAAAAAAATCATAATCACATGGCATATAGTTTAGGAAAATTTTATTTTGTTAAGATTTTTTCATATATTTAGGTAATATACATTGGGAGATGCACTTTTGCACAAAAAGGGAATTTTCTTGATGGAATATGCGAAAAATATTTCAGCGATATATTTAGGGGTATCGTGCTCAAGCAAAATTAGAAATGAAATATATCCCCAAGATATAATTTTTTGGCTTATAAAAGGGGTCACGTACGGTAAGTTGGGGGAGTTTCTTTTTCGATCAGTGAAAAAAGAACAAAAAAAAGGCAAAAAGTGAAAAAGTGAGGTAGGAGAGAGAAAAAGCAAAAAAAAAAAAAAAAAAAAAAGGGGCCCCCACGCGCGACTGTTCATCTTCCTCGCGCGGGGGTGGGGAGAGTCTCCGCCGGCCATCGCGGTCCCGCTCGCCGCTGCAGCCGAGGTCCCGCCGCGCCGACCGCCCGCGCCGCCCCGACGTGTTGCCGCCTCGCTGAAGCCCGCGAGCCCCGACGACCCGCACCGCCTCGATGCCCGAAGGTCGCGCCGAACCAACACTCCGCCGCCGCCGCTCACCCTCTGCAGCCCCGACTCCGGCGGATCTGAGATCCCCTGCAATAGCCGCAACCCAAGCGCCCTGGCTCCGCCTCTGCCGTCGTCGATCTGCGGCACCCGGAAGTCTCGCGCCCCCGCTCGCCTCCACCCGACGTTCGGCGGCGCCGCCGCGCATCTCCTGTCACGACTCGAGTCTTCCGCCCAGCCCGCGACGCCGGTTCCGTGCCGATCCGCGACCCGGTCGCTCTTGCTCCGCCTCCGCCGTCGCCGATTTGCAGCCTCCCGCCGTCCCTGCAGCAACCGTGCCCGAGCCTCACTCGCCGGTCCGAGCTCCGCTTCGCCTCCAGCCCGAGCAGACCCGCGACACTCGCTCGCTGCACCGACGCACCGCCGAGCTCCGCTGGTCACGGCGTCGCTGTCCCGACGCCGCCCCGTGCCGATTCCTGAAGCTCCTGCCGCCGCACCGCCGTCGCGCCGCCTCGCCGGAGCCCTCGCCGGAACCCTAACCGGCGTGATTCCCCCCTCGCCGGACCGGCCACCAGCTTTATTTTTCTTTTTCTTTTTTCAGAAAAAAAAAAGAAAAGAAAAAAGAGAAAAGCAAAAGAAAATTTAGGTATTATCTTTATCTTATTTTTGTTTTATTATTTTTGCTATTTTATTTTATCGTTTTAGTGTAATTATTCCTTTAATGTGAAATTGAAATTCCATGATATGAAATTGCCTTGAGGTTAGTGATTGTCGGTCCGATTTTCGCTCCCGAAATCCGACTCGCAATTACTTAAAAATTGCCAATCCGATCTCCCGCCCGAGATCCGATTCGTGATTTATGTGAAATTGGCCAACCCGATCTCATGCGCGAGATATGGTTCGTCAATTTGGGCATCAATATGGCTTGATTTACTGTGGTGTTACTTAAATTAGTTTTCTTAAAAAAAATAAAAAAAAATAAGAAAAATGTAGTTTTAGGGTTTGCATGCTCATAATAGGAATTTTATTTCGAATTTTCAACAATAAAAAAAATCAAATCAATTAATTTAGGTTGTTAGTTCATTTTTTAACTTGGATTGCGTGTTTAAGTATTTGGCAATTATTAATTTCGAAATTTTAAAAAAAAGAAAGAAAACAAAAACACAAAAAATCATCATGCATATATCATGTTGAGTTAGGGTATATTTTGCACGTCATTGCATATTAGGATAAAAATTACACTTAGTTTAATTTAGATATTTTTTTTAGGTACTTTTTTAGATATATTGCATTTTATGGTTATTTTGATTAAGATAATATTTTAGTTTAAATTAGGATGTCGCTCAACCTAATTCCTAATGCAAATTGAATAGAATCTTAATCTAATTAGATAATTTTCACATTTTTTCCTAATTCCGAATTTCATGAAAAAATACAAAAATGGCTTAGAATAAATTAGTTCCATTTTCTAGGATAGATTGCATTTTTTAGGAAATAATGTCATGTAAATGTCATATAGGATTAGATTTATGAAATGCACGTCATTTAGAGATTGCTATTAGGTCCATTTAATTAGAAATTGCATATCATTAGAATTAAGTCATTTAATTAATATTGCATCGCATATTGCATGATTTCCATTAATTAAGTGAAAACAAAAAAAGAAATTGCACGTTAATTAGAAATCATATCTAGGGTTGTTGATGTGGATTTAACATTGCAGATGCTTTCGTTGCTTCGAGGTAAGTTTTGCAGTTTATTCATTGTTTATCTGAGTGTTGAATTGATGGTTTGCGCACCCGCATGATCACCTCACATGTTAGGGAAATAGGTTTAAAATCAATCAAAGTTGCCTGCAAAAATATTTTTGAAAATAAAAGAATGGTACCGAAAGGGCATTAGAGAAATCTAGTGTAACCAAGTCCCCGTAGCCATAATCTCTGGTTCGTAGGAGTAAAGTAAAACTCCCGTTACTTTACTTGGGTTTCTAATCGACCCACCAAAAATAGATTAGTGGCGACTCCTAGTTAAAAATCAATTGCATGTTAAAAATTTGAACCTAAGTCGCGAATTGGTATGGGCTTGGGAGAGCCCGAGCTAAGTCTAAGCTTAGCAAGCCATTAGCCAAACCCTAGGTGGTTCACACCCGAAAAATTGGTCGCGACAATAGTTAAGGATTTATATTAAATAAATTAAAAGTTTAGAGATTGCATTACACATTAGGTTAAAGTTGAGGAACCATTTGTGTCAATGTTCCATATGAAAACTATATCTTTTCATATTAGATATATCCCTCCTGACAATATATATAAGTATCCTTAGAAAGTGCTTCATCACACTCCTTAAAATGAATCTTATGTTAACACACACGAACAAAGAAGAAAGAAACTCGACATCAACCCAAAATATTATTAGGATTATCGGGGGGATAAAAGTTTGAAGAAGAAGAAAACTCCCTAACTTCTCTTGATTTACAATCAAATACAACAACTTTTATGAAAATAAAAAGAGTTAATGTTGATTGAGTAACCTCAATCTCAAAAATCAACTTCTTCATGTGGCGCATTTGCAAATAGAAGTTGTTAACTTTTTCAAAGAATATTTTCTTCCATCTCTGATAGGAGGAGATCTCCTCCGCCCACTTCTTCGCCCGCATGCAAATTGATTAGAAAGCGGGTGTTGCCGATTTTGCAACTTACCACTCAAGGGCACGATTGCATGAACTTTCCTCGTATGACAGATGGAGAAAAACAGCTCTTCTTGGATTGCTAACCTCCAAATTTATTAAATTATGAACCAGCCTCATGGATTAGATAAATTAAGAATCAAAGTTAAGACGACCAAACGTAAAATTTTTGCACGTCCGATCAACGTTGTCTTGCATTTATATCTACTTATACATGTTGACACTACCCCGCCCAACACCAGTTTTGCAAGAATGTTTCTCAGTTTCCCCCTTTCAAATTTTTTGGCAACGGCTAGTTGTAAATTTGGATTAAGTAGAATTTTAGTCTTATAAATTTACTAAGGGTGTGATTTGGTCCTTTGAGATTATTTTTTGGGTCGTTACTAACACTATCAAAATGATTGATAAGGCACATGACGGACATCCTATGTTGACACGGTACTAAATAACCATCACATCAATAAAATAAGAAGAAAAAAACTCACGAGAGAGAAGGAGAGAGGGGTTTCATTTGACATCCAAATTTTTTTTGTGTTTGGTAATAATATTTTCGGATTTATCAATATTGAGAATAGACACCGGTTTCCTTGTTACGTATTAATTTAGTATATACTTTGGTAGCCTAACAAGATATTTATTATGAAAATCTTATAATCGGGCCGATTGGCAATTTTCCCATTTGTGTTTTTTTTTTTTTTTTTTTCTATTTTCCCTAAGTTTTTAACCCCTCACATGTTTTCCTCTTAGAGATATAGAACTCGGTAGTGATGAGGTCATGCATTGCCTCATGAAATTTGACCTTAGTTCATTAGTGCTTGTAATGATTATTGCTCACACGCGGCCAAATGAAATGAAGCATTCTCTCCTTCAAATATATATCTCTTCCCTTGACTTATGATATCAAGCCATTTGCACCCTAACTATTAGCATAGGGGCACATGAATCAATTTCATTGGAACACTTACCCCCTACACTTATTATTCTAACTCTAAGACAATTAATACCTTAAACATGATTAAATCAATACCACTCTTTTCTTCCTTGTTTTAGTTGATTGAAGGAGGGAAGAGAGAGGGAGGGGGGGGTGGAGGGACTTCTAAAATAACACAAGCATTTCATTAACTTTCACTCATCAACTCCTTTTTTCAACTTTCATTTTCAATTCCCGCAAGTAAAAGCAAAGGCCCCACTTTTGTGTTGTTGAAGCTTCTAGTTTAATCTTTTCAAGTGGTCACAAGGTAAATTATTGTATTTCCTCTTCATCTGAACAAACTAGGTTTCTTGCTTACAAAGATTAAGGGTTTTTAATTAGTGTTCTTAATTATTTTGCAAGCTTTGATTTTCTCAAGTCATCTTTCAAGGTAAGTGAAAACTCTAAGGACTAAATGAGATTGATATACTCGGTACTCTTGACTTGGTTTGGTTGATATTTGTTAGTTTGAATTTGATCTTAAGTACAAGCAGGTTCCAAGATGGACAAGTAGAGTTATGATGATTTCTTGCCTATACTGAAATCTTTAATACATGCCTAGAAGGTGTTTGAAAAAATACCAAAATGGTTTTGTTGCACCTTAGATGGAAAAGAATGAGAAAATGATAAAACTAGACATAAAAAAGGTATCTTGGTAATTTTTGTCAAAGTTATGGGCAAATTTCGAAATTTACAGAAGTGAGAGGGTGCTGCAAATAGGGTTTTTTTGTGGGTTATTAAGTAATATTAATTAAAGGAAATCAAACTAGTCAGAAAAAAAAAAAAAAAGGAGTTTAGAAGCTTTAAGGGCAAATTCGTAATTTCACTAGGCTGAGGGACGTATCTGTAAAAACTGGAATTTCTGGGGGGCTGTTCATAGCATGAGGAACCTTATTTTGATAGGTGCTTAAGTCATTTTGAGATATAATTTATTAATCTAGACAATGTGTCTAACTAAGCAATAATTTAATAAAATATGTGGCATGCCCATAGTGAAAATAAAATACTTGTATATATTGGATGACAAATAAGTGGCCTTTGGTGTTTAATTTAATTAATATTGCTTGACAAAGTGAAAATGTGAAAGTGTCGAAATTAGATTTGATAATAGTATTCTTCTAATAAGTTACTAAAGTACTAGCTAAGTGCCGCCGGTTAATCATGAAGTTGATTCTTTGAGTTGTCGATGTTCGCGTTGTCGATTATTTGGTTGTCGATGTTCACATGACCGATTCTCTAAGAATGTTATTATTTGCTTGCATGAGAAATGAAAAGAGGTAAAGATCTCATTTTCATCATTCACGTGCGTGATCATCAAAGGGGCAATGCAATTATATTTATAAAGTAAATTGCATTAAAAGATGTGTATTGGACGTCGATTCTTGAAATGAACATTGATTTTGTTATTGATGCAAGGGAGATCATATGACTATAATGTTATCATGTGCATTGTATTATGTGAGTAAATATATAAAGTATTATTAGAAGTTATGTCTGTTGCTCACATATTAGTGGCAAAGATGCCCCAGAGTTGGGATGCCTTGTAGAGTTGGGATCCCCCAAAAGTGTTCGGGATGCCTCGAAGTGGAGATGCCTTAAGAGTTGATATGCCCCATAGAGTCGGGATGCCCTAGGAGTGTTCGGGATGCCTTAGGGTGGAGATGATGCCCTAGAGTTGGGATGGGATGAAATGATATGAAATAATTAATATGGTGTAGAAATATGTGCATACATCTCTATTAAGGAACTAATTGATGATAATCATGCATCACAATGTGTTATGTCATTTGCTTGTATTTGAGTGAATATTCGTATGTGATATCATTCATGGTTTCCATCGACATAACATGATAGGTAAATCAATGCATTCATTTATTTAATTGATTCTCATAGTTATTTTGTATGGTTTGAGATTGTTTAGCTTTGCATGTACCAGGTAGAGTGGTAAGCTGATCTCCTACCTTAGACTTAGAGATTTTATTTATTGAACTTCGGCTCATCTCTTATTTTTCATATTTGTAGGATAGATCGCCCTCTATTATTGCGGTTTGGAGTCCCTATATGTTTTGGCTGTGATTACCATGATGTGCTTGTACCAGACTTGTTAGTGGTATATACTAAGTATAATTCTATTGTATGGACCGTTATGGGATTGTTAGAGTAGGTTCACCATCGATTTGTCATTGATAGTAGAACATCGGCGACGAGTTAATTATATTGCTGAGGGGCTTTGATGGTTTTTTTGGTTTCAATGGCGATGGTTTGTCGATCCGTAGTTCAGGAGTTTAGAAGTTTTTAGATTAATGCTTCTGAAGACCACTTGTAAGGCTTAGACCAGAGTGTGCTACGAAGGTGGAGATGGCTTTCTATACATAAGGTTTTGATGTATATTAGCCGAGGTTAGATTATTCGTTCAATTGAGGAATTTTTTTTTTATCTATTGGAGGATTAGGGTGAAGTTAAATCATATTAACATTCGAGATTTAAATTGTATGGAAATTCGGGTCATTACATTTCATGACCCCTTGCGTGGCCCAAGGGTCACCTAACGCTTTCGAGCATAAGGTTAGAAAATCCCGTCCTCATGGTGGCAACACTAAGGTCCCGCGACTCTTGCTAGGGCCTCACTATCCCTTTTGAGAGTCAAGTGACCCTTGCCCATAGTCACAAGGGAAGACGAACATGCCCATGTGTAGTGTATATGCGTGTGCGGGAGCGCTCGCAAGGTCTGAAAATCCTCATCAATAGTTGGGCTATTGTCGTCTAGCTGCCTCGTCTCTCTCTCCCTCTCTTCCCTCTAGTGTTTTCTTCAATTTTTTTTTTGAAGAGTACATTTATTTCACAGAAAATGAATAATTTTAAAAATATTTTCATAAAAATGATCGCTTATAAAAATGAATGTATAAAAAATATCTTCATCATTTACGAAAGTGTTTAGACAAAAATTGTAGTAAATAATAAATCCATTTTTCATGAATTAATTATTTCAAGCGATATAAGAGATTATTTTTAAGAAAGTACTTTCTAGATCATTAAATTTTCATGAAAAAGACTAGTCAAAGTTTTTTTTTTTTTTAGCTTAATATGAAGCTTATTTGACACCATAACATGACATGTCCATTACGTGCCACATTAGGGATGATACATCAGCAATTTGATGGGGTTGGAAACAATGACTTATAAAAAGATCAATTATATAAATTCAAATAGATAGAGAATTTGGTTATATAACCATACATTTAGATTCTTTTTAATGGAGATTTGTAAGTAAAAGTACACCCCAAGTGCCAAAACGTGGCATGAGGAGACAATTAAGTACCAAAAATTAGGAAAATGACACTTAAGTATCATTTTTTAAAAAAAATAGGATACTTGAATGCCACCTTCTTCGAGCCCCGCCAAAAATCCTACGTGGCAATTTTTTTATTAATTTAACTCGTCCATGTAGCTCGTCGGAAATCGACTTAGTAAAGAAATGCAAAAATAACATTGTTTTGGCATGGAGTTAATTTTTAATATAAAAAATTAATTAAATTAAATTATTATTATTATTTTTTAAAAGCGAAGACAGTTGCAAGCGCTAAGGGCTATGCCCTTGCTGCCGCCGCTCGCCTCGCTCGCCTCTAGTCGACCGGGGTCGCCAGACCTTGGTCAAGGCTCAGCAACCCCAGCTAGCCCTCCCCCCACCACTGCCGGCCTTCGGGACCGCCTACAATCTCCATCCCTCTCTCTCTTTTGTTTTTTGTTTTAAATAAATTTATTTAATTAATTTTTATATTAATTATTTACCCATATCAACAGCAAAATGACGTCTTTTTGCACTTGTCTAGCCACGTTAGTGTACAAAACAACGTCATTTTGCACTTGCCTCGCTAAAAAATCGCCGTAAGTATTTTGATTGGATTTTTTCGCCATTAGCACTTAAATGATCCATTTTGTTCTAATTTTGACAGTTAAGTGTACTCTCCTAACTTTTGGTACTTAAGTATCTCTTTGTATCAAGTTTTGGCACTCCAAATGTCCGGCACTCGAAATTTGTGAAATATCCATTGACGGTGTGTGGAATACCAGTAAAATCCAGACAGATTTAACCCAGAAAACCAGTCGTCCGTTACTGCAGGACAAGACCAAAGTGGAGGAGGAGGCGAAAGTTTGAACCTTGGGCGCTTTCGTGGACGTCGCTATCCGGGAGCCGACGAATAGCGCCCCCCATTTGGCAATCCGAGAGCGAAGTCGCGAGCTTAGCAGATATACGTGGGGGGAGACAGCGACCGAAGTGGAGAAGGAGGCGAAACTTTGAACTTTGGGCGCTTTCGTGGACGTCGCTCTCCGGGAGCTGACGAATAGCACCCCCATTTGGCAGTCCGAGAGAGAAGTCGCGAGCTCAGCAGATATTCGTGGGGGGAGACAGCGCGAGGGAGGGAGGGACCCCAGAAACAAGAAAGCTGCTCTCGGTTCTTGGAGAAGTTCCAAAACCAGACGCAGAGCGCCTGAGAAATCCAGGATATAAAAACAGAGCGCGAGAAAGAATCTCTCAAGAATCCAAGTCTCTTCCTTCCCTCCATCACTGATTTCGGGTTTGTCCACGACTCTCTCTCCCTCTCTCTCTCTGTTTCTCTCTCTCTGCGTCTGTGTCTGTGTCTGTCTCTGTGCCTTGAGTCTTTGATGGGGGTTGTGATGTTTTATACCCGCTTGAAGGATTTGCCCTGTTTTCCTGGTCTGATTCTTCTTGCTTCCTTTCGCCAGTGGTCTGTTTGGCTACTGAGAAAATGCAGAGACCATCGGCAAAATCTTGCAAATTCCCATCGATTCTGGATTTTGCCTTAAAAAAACACCAGAAAGATCTAAAAGCTCGCATGCAAATCAAAATCTTGCTTGCACCTTGTTAATGATTCATCGGTTCTCCTCGATGCAAATGCAGGGCAAAGTTCTTCTTTTGTTCATTTATATTGGGTCCCTCTTTGGGTGAATTTCTTGATCTTTGTTTGCTTAACCGGTCGTAAATGGGAAAAAGAAGTTGATTAAATAAATTTGATAGTATCATGGCGTGAGTAGTTACCCTTCATTTTCGTTTAAGAAAAAGGGTTTATAAAAGTTTATTCTTTTTCTTGGGAATCTGATTCCATTAAGCACTCATTCTCACCGCTCCTACGAGGCCTCCGAAAGTCATATCTTCTGTACACGGCCAGAGTCTAATAAAAGATTAAACAAAGTGAAGTTGATTGGAGTGCAAGGTTTGCTTTGCGAACCATACTTACCAAAAACAACAATTGGGTATGCTTCGATTTTATTCACCAAAGGCGGAGCAAGATCTTTAAAAAAATTTTGCAATTTCCAAACTTTTCGAATACACTGACATGAGCTTTCCCATATTACGTACTGCAAATTACACCAAGCGATGACAGGCCACCGCCACCAGCTCTCTTATGTTTGCCCGCGTTTGACCGTTTGTATTTTAATTATAAATTGCGTTGGGAGTATAGAAAAATTCTTGGTGCAGCTCTTATCTTCAAATCAAAAGTCAACCCATCAACCATTAATGTATAGACCATGGAGTTGCGTACATGGCATATAGCATTAATAGATTATTTAATTTGAGTTTCCTAATCAAGTAGATTAATTAGAGATTAGGTAGTGCGAACCGACGGCTAATCTTTTAAGGCAAGTCATTGTTTGGATATGAACACCAAATGTATGCTACACATAAGACAACATGCTTATATAATGCCATATAAAATAATCGCGCGAATCAGCCTTTGCCACTGTACACTCAGTTGGGTTTACTTTGACTTTTTTTAATAATGAACGCAACACTTACCGAGTTCATGTCATGGTGTTATTCTAAGAACGGGCGCTTGCACCCGTCTTCTCGATTCTTTTCTTGCTAGAACGGGAAATTGATTTCGGAATTCCTAAACCTAACACTAATTCTCTAAGCACGGTCATGTCCGATATATAAGAGAATGTGCTTGTCTTGACATAATTTTCCTGTTCGTTTTAAGGTGATTTTCAGCTTTATCCACATGCAATTGCACCGACGACATGATTTGCGTGGTTCATCGATCGTAATCAGAATCTTCAAAAAAGGAAAGGAAATCTAATTGGCGCGACTCTGTCCCCTTTTTCCCTTTTTTGGCCTTTTCTTTAACGAGCAAGGTTTGATTTTTTATTTTAATAATGTTGATTGACCCCTTTGGGATTTTTAAGACATAAAAATAAATAATATTTAAAACCGCTATTGCCTTTTAACCGACGACATGATTTGCGTGGTTCATCGATCGTAATCTTGAAAAAGGAAAGGAAATTTAGGGATGTGCATGGTAACGCTTTTTGATCGGGGAACAATTTCTTTTCAGAAATAGTTCTTTTCTATTTCTACTATGGGGAACAATTTCTAGGTAAAATAAGATGTTTGGTTACTACATAAAATTTCTACTTTTGAAATAAAAAAAAAAAAGAATAAAAATGCGTTTGGTACGATTTTGTATTTTTTATATTTATTCGTTTTTTATTCTTGCTCGCGGATCGCCGGCGGCTGCCGTCGCACGATCGTCGGCCACCGATCTTCACCGCCAACCGCCGCCGCACGACTGCCGCTCACAGCCATGGCGGGCAGGTGGCGGTCGGGGGCGGCGGCGGTCGGCGGCTGCCGATGGCGGCGGTCGACGGGCGGCGGCGGTTGGCCGCAGTGCCGGTGGCGGCCGGTGGTCGACGATGGCTCCGGGCGGTTGGAGGTGGCTACAACAAGAGAGAGGAACAAAAGAAAAAATAAAAATAAAAATTGGCTTATTTCTAAAAATTGTTCTCGGGAACAAGAAGTAACTTTTTTTTTTTATTTATTTCTTGTTTCTATTCCAAATCTATTCGCGGGCTACTTTTCTATTCCAGGGAATAGAAAAACAAGTTGGCGTTATCAAACGAATTTATGTTCTTTTTTTGTTCCAGGGAACAAAAGAACAAAAATCAGGAGGAACATAAATGTTACCATGCATGCCAATTTTTTCTTTTTTTGGCCTTTTCTTTAACGAGCAAGGTTTGATATTTTATTTTAATAATGTTGATCGACCTCTTTGGGATTTTTAAGACATAAAAATAAATAATATTTAAAATAGCTATTGCCTTTTCCATGCTTTCTAAAAGTTAAACAACTTTTTCCCTAACTTTCACAGGTCTAATTAGGGGTGATCATGGTTCCAGGATAGAATCTAGAACCTGAAAACCGGATCGGTGGGAATCTATAGGCTCCAGATTCTAAGGTAAGCGGGATAAGTTTCAGGTTCCAAAAAATGAGGTACCTATTTTGACATGTAAGTTTCAGGTTCTTAGTTGAATGAACTTGAAATTTAGAACCCATAATCTAGAACTTGAAACAAGTTTAATGTTTTTCTTGGTTGTCTTTACGCGATCTTGCGATATTCCACACTACTCGATGACGAGTGTATAATCTGAAAGAATTAGTCTGAGCTTTCATATTCTGACTAAGACTTTATTATATTAATATTTATAACTTTCGTGTGTCTAAATATAAGTTATGTCTAGTGAATTGCAACAATAAGTGGTGGTCATTAAAAGTTTTAATTCAATGCAATCGTTCAATTAATAATATAAGTGGAATCTGGATAGACCTTAGAATCGATTTTAGAACCTGTGATAGGATAGATTTTAGGTTTTAGGATATGCAGAGTAAGTTCCAAATTCTAAAAAATGAGGAACCTATTCTAATGGGTAGGTTCCAGGTTTTAGGTGGAATTTATATAGAACCTAAAACCACTCACCCCTAGGTATAATCAAAGCCTCCTGACTCGAACCAAATAGATCTTCGTGAATTTCTCTTTGTAATGAAAAACAAAAAACCTTAAAATATCATGGAAAAAGATTAAAATGGCTTTAGAGGTACTTTGATACTGAACACCCGAAAATTTGAGGTACTTAAAATTAAGTTGGAGTTGAAATTTGAAAGTTTGAGGTATAAAGTTGAAGAAAGCATCAAAAGTTGAAAATAAAACCCACACTCCAAAAAAAAAAAAAAAAAAAAAATCCAATCTATCTTTTCTAAGTTCACATTTGAGGACACGTTTCTTCTACGGAAAACTCAAGATTGGAAAAACATTTTTCGAAAAATATTCTCGCTTGTACTGTTAACAAAAAAAAATCAAAGAAAAATATTTTCATCACCCATAGAAAGAGTTATTGATAATAAAAAAATTTTCCATTGATTGATTTTTCTAAGCCACATAGCTAATCATTTAAAAAAAATGTTTTTCCAATGTCAAATGCACATCTCTCTCTCCCCTCCCCCCAAAATTTTCCCCTTTCTTTTATCTATTTTTTCCCCTCTCCTTGAAACAGAAAATATCAAACACTTGAAAACATTTCTAAATACACAGACATTTATACGTGGACTCTTAGATTTATAATTCTATGAGATTTAAATTAACTTTTCTACTTTTCAAAATTAAGGAAAAGCAAAGGTGTTTAATATCATTATTTTTATGATTTTAAGCCAGGATAAAAGGAGAAGCCGGAAAGCTGACTTTGCAACAGCACATGCTCCACTAACGATTCCTTTTCAATCGCTTGCGACTGCTCCTTCCTCAGCAGCCTATAACATCATCGAAAAGGCCAAAACGATGGAGTGAAAGTTGGATGAAATATCATTAGCAAACTCCCTTATAAAATAAAGAAAAAGCTTGAATGGTCACAACAGATGAACAATGGTCCATTGAAAAAATCAAGACCGAAAGGATCGAAAGTGATCTGGATTGATTTAGCGTTCTATAAGACCAGTTGGTGTATGCTGACAAATGGCATTTTGCATAAAATGAAGCTTTTTTTTTTCCCTAGAAGAATTGCAATGGAGACATCTTTTGGGACATTCGTTTAAGGGAAGGAATATGAAAAGTAGCAAGTTTGAATCTAATGGTTTTTATCTTTTTGAGATATGCATTATTCATAATATGAAAAGGGAAAATGATATAAATAATTTATAAACTTTGACTCAACGTGTTTGGGATGATGGTGTTCGGGATACCGAATCTAGGCACACATCACCAAAAGGCAAAGTCATAACTATGGATGGAGATCCCGATGTTTGATTATCACGATGAAGCTATGTGAGTGGTGAGCGGTGGCCGATCTTTTTCACAGATCTGTTTTTGAAGGTGAGCCTATTATTATCTCTTTCAATCATACTCTAATGATATGCCTTCATTTTTGGTTTTTGGTGTGTTTTGGAGCTCTATGGACTTGTTTTGTTATTATAACTATTGATATTTCTGTATCATTTTGGTAGTAAATGAAAATTTCTTTTGGTAAAAATAAAATAAGAAGCTTATTTGATACCATATCACGGCATGTCCATTACGTGCCACAATAGGGATGACACATCAGCAATTTGCTGGAGTTAGAAACGATGACTTATAAAAGGAGTGATTATATAAATTCAAAGAGATAAGAGAGTTGGGTTATATAAACATGAAGTGTAGATACCTTGAAAAGGAGATTTGTGAAATATCCATTGACGGTGTGCATTACCAGTAAAAGTCCAAACAGATTTAACCCAGAAAAACCAGTCGGCCGTTACTGCAGGACAAGATGTGGTGGTGGGGGAGGAGGAGAATGTTTGAACTTTGAGCACTTTCACGGACGTCGCTCTCTGGGAGCTCACGAATAGCCACCACCCATTCGGCAGTCCGAGAGCGAAGTCGAAAGCTCAGCAAAATTTCGTGGGGGGAGACAGCGAGAGGGAGGAAGAGAGAGAGAGAGAGAGAGAGAGGCCCAAGAAAGCAGAAAGCAGCTCTCTGTTCTCGGAGAAGTTCCGAAACCAAATGCGGAGCGCCTGAGAAATCCAGGAAATTAATTTGCCTAGCATATAAAAACAGAGCGCGAGAAAGAATCTCTCTAAGAATCCAAGTCTCTTCCTTCCCTCCATCACTGATTTCGGGTCAGTCCACGACTCTCTCTCTCTCTCTCTCTCTCTCTCTCTCTCTCTCTGCTTTTAGTCTTTGATGGGGGTTGTGATGTTTTATACCCGCTTGAAGGATTTGGTCTGTTTTGCCGGTCTGATTCTTCCTGCTTCCTTTCGCCCATGCTCTGTTTGGTTGCTGAGAAAATGCAAAGACCATCGGCAACCATCGGCAAAATCTTGCAATTTCCCATCGATTCTGGATTTTGCCTTAGAAAAGCACCAGAAAGATTTAAAAGACTCGCATGCAAATCAAAAAGCTTGCATGCACCCTATTAATGATTTCATCGGTTCTCCTAGATGCAAATGCAGGGCAAAGTGCAAAGTTCCTTCTTTTGTTCATTTTTATTGGGTCCCTCTTTGGGTGAATTGATCTTTATTTGCTTAACTGGTCGTAAATAGAAAAAAGAAAGGTTATTAAATAAATTTGATAGTACAACGGCGCGAGTAGTTACCCGTCATTTTCGTTTTAGAAAACAGGGTTTTTAAATGTTTATTGTTTTTCTGGGGAATTTGATTCCACTAAGCAGTCATTCTCACCATTCCTGGGGAAGCTCCAAAAGTCATATCTTCCGTACACGGGTAGAGTCTGATAAAGATTAAACAAAGAGAAGTTGATTGAAGTGCAAGGTTCGTCTTGTTATCTTAACAGCGACGTATTCTTTTAAGAAATAAAAAAATCTGCTAAATTAGTTCAAGAAATCTGCCTCTGCGTATTGGGTTTGTGGTCCAATGAGGAAAAAGTTCAAAGGTTATTTTTATCCCACATGGACGGTTTAATGGATAACGAAAAGGTGGGAATTCTTTGAATGAGTCTCTTCCTCGTGAGACAGATTTTCGTGTACAGCTCACAATGATTCCTCGGATGAATTTTAATGTTTCAATTTTTTGAATATTCTTGTCTGTAGTACATTATCTGTAAAATTGCAATTCTGTAATCAGTTATATGCTCTTCTTGTGCATAGCTGCTCTCTCAACCTTGGGGCCTAAATAGTTCTCTTTACTGGATATATATGTCAGAATTTTGATATTTTAGGACGGTCAATTACATCGTGATGCTTCAGTTTTTGTACATTTGTCTTGAGCCACTTGCATTGTGCTTTTTTGTGCACTTCTCAACTAAATTGACCTGAAACTGTCTGCATCGAGGATATCTAAAAGAACCTGTTAATCATGTCCCATCTTCATAGACTCATAGTTTCTCTAATATAGAAGCTTTAGGCAGGTTGTGCTCTTGACCTTTAATTTGGTGATTTACTAACGCTGCTGCTTGCTACCAACGGTGAATACATGATAGCGAACGTTCAAATACTTATCAGCAAATGAATCAAAGCAACAATGCTCTTTCGACAATTTTCTACTCATTTTTTTCCCTTTTTGTGTCCCTAGAGTTTTCCACGACTCATCATTAAAGCGACCTGTATGTATAGCATAAGAAACGGGTGCGGGTGCGGGTGCGGGTTGTGTCTCATGGCAGACCCGCAGCAGTCCGAATCACCATAACTAGGTCGAAAGATTATCTGAAATTCGAGGTATGATGATCCAATGTCCCATAAAATTTTGAACCTTTACTTATATTCTGCTTACCAATAGCGACAATGCATATTGATTCTATGTTTTCCTATGACCCAGTTCTAGCACTCAAGTTTTACATATCCACGTGCTGAGTCCACCTGTCAGACATGCTAAAACGTAGAGGACTAAGCATACCAAACACCATGTTTGAGTCCGAGTAGAACAGTTTATGCCTACCTAGAGTAGAAAACTTCCATTCTTGAATTTGGTGTTGCATGCAGTTGAGTATTGATCAATGAAACGGGGGCGATTGGTTTCATGGTAGGTAGGTTCCAAAGTTGGAACATGAAACCTATCATGTTATAACGGTTCCCAGTTTTTAGACCCTAAAACCTACCCTGTGCTTGGAAATGATTCTGGAACCTATCATGTTTTTCCGATCCGATTCTAGAGTTTACTCGAGAATCCGTTTCATTTTTTTGTTCTTTTTTTTTTTTGGTTTATTTTTTATAGCAAAATCATATGAGACTATGAGTAACAAAATGATTCAAAGTAAAAGATGAATAACTAAAGTCCTAATCCGCCAAAAACAATAATCCATACGATGATTGCATAGTCACGTACAACTATAAATGATAAAATGTCCAAACACAAGATAAAATATAAATTATAAAACTCCATTCCACATACATACTTAAAAATTTAGGAAAGAGGAAAGACTGATGAGGAGTTCCGAGGAAGGATAAAGGACAAAGGAGTCTTGAGGTTAGAATTTAGGAGAAAAAGAAATTAGAGTTTTGGCTTTTTAGCTTATAAAATCGGTTCCGAAACCGGTTCCAAAATAGGGTGGTCCGGTCCAGAACCTGGTTGGGTATTCACTTGGAATCTGTTCCTAGACCAATTATAACTAGTTCAAAAAATTTGGAACTTGTTCCCGGACCGGTTTCAATGGAAACCGGTTCTTGGACTTGTTTTTTGGATGGTCTGGTCCGGTTCCCGAGTACAACCAGTTTGGTTGCACACCCTTAAATGAAACCCATGGCACCAGTAGGCGCAATCTCTTTTATGGTCCAAGAAGAGCAATTGAGTGCACTGAAAGTCTAAGCAGTAAAAGAAAATCTTTTGATCTCCAAATTGAGCTGAATCAGCATCTTGTGGCATCTCATTCTTCTGTGAATCGGCATTGGCAGATGTTGCTTGACAGTTTCCTCATTTTGATCTGGCAGATGTATCTGGGAAAAGCACAAGGGTAAGTGATTGTCATGGGTTGCATTACTTCAAAGTTTTCTGCGCGAACACCTGGATATGAAGAGCCTAACATTCTTGCTACTGCAACACCTTGTAAGCGCCAATCCTTTAGATGTTAAGTTTCTGCATATACTTCCCTCAAGATTGCTCTCTTCTTCTTTTTTTAGGTTGTTCTCATGACGCTTTAGTGTAACCAGGACTTTTTTCCCTGATTCAATTTTAATCTGTCTATTCTCGAGCGCTTGCTCATCCGATAGAGCAAGTCTATGCTTCTTTTGTGCACATCCAGAATTACTTTCATCAGGGACAGATGGATATAGTATTACTCATAAACTCTTTGATAAATTCATATGGTAAATTAACTGTGATGCTACCTGCTTTCATCAGTTTGACCATTTATATTTCTTAAATGCAGTTACTACAAGCGAAGTTGAGGCCTTATATGTGCTCTTCAAGAAATTGAGCAGTTCAATTATTGCCGACGGGGTTATTCACAAGGTATGCTTCATACCTGCATTTGATACTTGAATGAAATCTCTTTCCTTTTGCCCATCAGTTGTCGCTTGCTGGGTTGTCTTCTTCTAGTCTAGTCTTGCGTGATCACAAGACATTGATAAGGTGGATGGTTCACTTGTTTCTGCTAATTAAAACTGCTATTGTGCTGTATTTTGAGCAGGAAGAGTTTCAGCTAGCACTTTTCCAGAACCGAAATTGCAGAAATCTTTTTGCCGACAGGGTATGTACCGTAGGCTCACTTCGATTCGATGGAGATCTTTTTACTTCATTTATGTCGTGTAATCTAATACAATTAATCATCCCACTTAGATTAAAAAAAAAAAGACGGGATCTTAAATATTTTGATCTTATAAAGTGCCACGCACAACTTTTTGTGATTTTGATCATTCACTAGAGTAATGCCTTTTTCTTTTTCCCTGCTAATATATATGAACCATGGGTATCATATATTCCAGATATTTGATTTGTTCGATATGAAGGGAAATGGGGTTATCGAGTTTGGTGAATTCGTGAGATCGCTCGGTGTCTTTCACCCGAACGCACCGATAGAAGACAAGATTGCATGTAAGAAAACTTCAAATTTATCTCCTCTTTTTTTCTTTTGTTCCCATAATGCAGTTTTTCTTCTTTTAATTTTCAATAAAATTCAATTTGACTTACTTTTTCATGTCGGAACATAATGTTCACGAGTAGTGAAATGATATCTGAGTTGTGAGACCTTTCTGCAGTTGCTTTCAGGTTGTATGACTTGAGGCAAACAGGATATATCGAGCCAGAGGAGGTGAGGATGGAATCTCCTTTTTTTCTGCTGTTGCATGGACATCTCATGAATATGCTCGAATTGTACCTAATTTCTTTTGTAGTGGTTTCAATTCACAGTTGAAGGAAATGGTATTGGCACTTCTTCATGAATCAGATTTGGTACTCACGGAGGATGCCGTGGAAACAATCGTGGATAAGGTGCGGTACTCAACTTTAATGTGTAACTATCGTTGACTCGGTACTTCAATCATTCTGAAACCGGTTGTTCAATTGACAGGCATTTAGGGAAGCCGATACAAAACATGATGGAAGGATTGATCAGGAAGAGTGGAAGGACTTTGTGTTGAAGAATCCTTCTCTGATAAGGAACATAACTCTTCCATACCTAAAGTATGTAAATCTGATCGAGATTAACTTATAGGTCACATCAATGCGAGGAACGGCCTCTCTCTCTCTCTCTTTCTCTCTACTTTAATATTTTAACCCCCTATAAAGAAAAAGATAATCCGGAAACAGTCTACTAAACATCTGTCTCTGGTCATGTCGAGCTGTGCATCGTCAACAGGATTACTCTGCAGGAGTGATATGCTACAACTCTTTCTTTTGCACCTTTTGCAGGGATATAACATTGGCATTTCCCAGTTTCATATTGAGTTCTGTGTCTCAAGATTCACAAGTGTGACTCCGTTCCATCATTAAGGTGTCAACACATGTCTGATCGATGTCATATAGTACCAGATGATGCCCCTGAGCGTCTGCCAACTACCAGTTTTTGTCGCGAGGTAAAACCTGCAAGCTGAAAGGAGACTAAGATGCAGTGCCTTCGTCAAAGTATCTAGTTGGCCATTTTTATTGACAAATCGGTGCGTAAGGGTCGTCACATATATAATCAATCATAAAGCTCTCAAAGCTTCATGCGTTTTTCGAGCTTTCGAGTTCAGAAGTGTTTGAGTGGGTATATGGAAGAGAGGCATTTTGCAATGTACATTAGAAATTTTCAGGGACTTTAAAAAGATTATGTGTATGTCTGATAAAGCATCGGATCATTAGATGTATTCAATGACAGTCAAGGAGACTTTGCCAAGGTGAGTACAAGAGACAATTTGATTCGCAAACAGGCTTTCTCTGTTTTCACTCCTTTCCTTTTGTTTAATCATTCATTTGAATTTTTGCTTTGCATTAGAGAGTGAGAGTACGCCTTAAAATCTCTGTGGAGCTTGTCTTGATAGCGCCATCGTTCCCTTTGTTGGGAGGTTCATGTGCCTAAAGATCAATTCAATTGCTTGCAGAGTGATAAGTCGGGCTTCGCTCATTAATCGGGAAAAGTACCAAAAAAGTCATAAACCTATTGCGTTGGTACCAATTCAGTCCTAAACTTTTCAATTGGACCAATTTAGTCCTAAACATTTTAATATTGGTACCAATTCAGTCCATCTGGCCAATTTTGGCCGGCCGGCGCTGATGTGGACGTCGGACGTCGGCCGATGTGGACGTCGACCGGTGGCCGGACGGACGTGGCAATTTTTATGATTTTTTTAATTTTTTATGATATTATTTTATTATTATTATTATTATTATTATTATTATTATTATTATTATTATTATTATTATTATTATTATTATTATTATTATTTTACCCTTTTTCTTTTTCTTTTTTCGGCGGTGGCCGGCGAGGGCCGCGAAGCCCTCGCCTGCTACCGGTGAGAGTCGCGGCCCTTGCCCCACCTCTCCCAAGGCCGCGAAGCCCTCGCTAGCCGCCCGAGGGTCGCGACCCTCACTCGGCCTCGCCTGCGTGCTTCGCGGCCCTCGCCTCCTCCCGGCGATGGCCGCCATGGCCTCGCCGCCGGCAAGGCCGGGCGAGGCCGGCCTCACCCGGATCCGGGCGAAGCCGCCTCACCGGCGGCGGCGAGGCCATGGCGGCCATCACCGGGCGGAGGCGAGGGCCGTGAAGCCCTCGCCAACCGCCGACGAGGGTCACGGCCCTCGCTTGGCCTCGCCCGCGGGCTTTGCGGCCCTCATCTCCACCCCGGCGATGGCCGCCATGGCCTCGCTAGCCTCGGCGAGGCCACCTTCGCCCACGGCAAGGCCGGGCGAGGCGGCCTCGCCCAAATCCGAGCGAAGCCGCCTCGTCGGCGGTTCGCGAGGCCATGGCGGCCATCGGCGGGGCGGAGGCAAGGGTCGTGAAGCCCTCGCCGGCCGCCGGCGAGGGTCGCGACCCTCGCTCGGCTCGCCCGCGGGCCGCAGCCCTCGCCTCCGCCCCGGCAATGGTCGCGGCCCTCGCTCGGCCTCGCTCGTGGCCCTAGGCGAGGCCAAGCAAGGGTCGCGACCCTCATCGGCGGCTGGCGAGGGCTTCATGGCCCTTGCCTCCGCCCTGGCGATGGCCGCCATGGCCTCACCGGCGGCCCTAGGAGAGGCTAGGCATGGGCCGCGACCCTCACCGGCGGCAGGCGAGGACTTCGCAGCCCTCGTCGGCCACCGTCGGAAAAGAAAAGGAAAAAGGGAAAAAAATTAATAAAAAAATCATAAAAAATTCGAAAAAATCATAAAAATTGCCACATTAGCATCCGGCCACCGGCCAACGTCCACGTTAGCGCTGGTCGGCAAAAATTGGCCGGATGGACTGAATTGGTACAAATATTAAAAGGTTTAGGATTAAATTGGTCCAATTGAAAAGTTTAGGCCTGAATTGGTACCAATGCAGTAGGTTTATGACTTTTGGTACTTTTCCCCTCATTAATCAGATGAATCTGATCGGGAATTCTTATGGAATAACAAGAATAACACGTATAATAATAATAACACAGAGCGTCGTAATTTAGACCTTTGTGGTAAGGAAATTGATCACCAATGTACTTATAGCATTATTCCTAATAATCTAAAAGGAGAATAATTCAAATTCAGGAGCAATTCAGTGTCATATAAGCATGGTTATTTCGTAATGTGAACTCTTAAATCAGTATGAAACGAACAAATGAACCTAAAATAACATTTGCAGAGTACGGCCGCTGTATTATCTCGTTAAACAAATATTAACTATATAATAGAAAAAGCTAGAGTTACGATTTTTCATAAGAAAGTTAGGCGACCTAAAAGTGGAAGAAATTCATAGTGAAAAGTCTCTAAACTGATTCCTCTCTCTGTAAGTCGTACCCAAATGCAAAGTTCAAATTCCATCACTTGGAATTTTACCGCAAGCTAGATTTTCTTGTGACAAACATTCTGAACTGTTATTAAATATGAGGGCTTTCAACCTCTTGGTGATTGAGAATTCGTAATAGAAAGTAAAAAAGATGGTTATATACTTTTCATTTCAGGAAAAAAAAAAAATTCACTGCTCTTTAACACTTTCCCAACATAACTCCTCCAAGTCACTCGCAACATTTCAATAGCCTTCATTCCCTGCATCACATACCCAAAGCTATCTCAACTGCACCCAAATTATCCATTTCAATATTTGGACACAAGCATTGCTCTATCTCATCCACCTCTATAGAGTGCTTTGAAGTTTCATCAACTGTGACCTCGGAACCATTGGTAACTGCTATAAAATTTGGCGTCTTTATAGACACCGTCACATCTATAGAACTTTAAACATCTCTAAGCTCTCCCCAAATCTCCACTTGTATTTGAAAACCATCCAGATTGTTCTCTACAATCAATCGCTGGCTTCTCTTATGAAATAGAGTTTATTTGTTTTAGCTAACTTCTCTGCTTAACATAAATTCGGGTTAATCTTCTTTAGTGCACCACTTTTTGTACCTTTTCATCCCATGAACATAGCTTAGGAACATGCATTTCTTTGCTCTTGACTCTAGCGCGCCATCATTTACACAAGCATAAGTAGGGCAACCGAACATTCTCAGCCCGCTATATTCGACAGGTTTACTTGACCATGTTTCCTCAAGATTGTTCCAATCGATTGCTAGTGATGGTGATTTGTTCACTAAACAACAAGTAGTATACACTACATTGGCCCAAAAATCTTTACTTAGTCTAGCATTGAAGAGTAAAGAGTGAGTTCTTTACAATAAAATTCCATTTTTTGGTTTCTATGACTCCATTCACTATGCCTTCCTTTGCACAAAACCGGGTAAGCTTCTCAATAGATTCCAACCTTCCTACCTACTTTTCCAACATCGCCTTCCGCAACTTGAACTGACCAAGTACCTCTACTTGTGTTTAAGAAGACAAATTTGGACTTTATTCGAAAGGTTATCAATAAATGACAACACATATCTAGCACCATCCTTGGAAGGAACTTGAGAAGGTCCTTATAAATCTAAGTGTACGTAGCTACAATCTCCAAAATCTTGTGAATTGTCGTACGGATATCACTTTTCATTGACTATCAACGTTGCAGTGTTCACTGAAGTTCAACTTCTCATATCCGGTAACCTCCTAGCGGACCCCTTTAACTCAACAACATCATCTTCTTCTCACTTATGTGTCCAAGTCTCATGTTCCACGACTAGCCATGTTTTGACTAGAAGCCTAAGAGAATTTAGTAGATGAGGCAATCACTATCGTTCCCTCAAGAAAATACAACTTATTGTCTATCATCCCCCAAATCATAGTAAGCACATCTCAAAAGACCTTTAAAACTCCACTTTCATTAGATATCTAGTATCCAAATTCATCGAGAATACTCGGTGAGATAAGGTTGTTTCTTAGCTTCTATATATGCTATATGTCAGTCGATGTTGCATTTTAATATGAACTTTCCAATCTTTACTACTTCACAAGTAGCACCATTTCCCATAAGCCCCTTACCACCCCTTGTGTACCAATAGGTAGTAAACCATTGTCTATAAGTCATATGATAAGGCATCTAGATTCAAGCATCCAATCATCACTTGATGTGCTCGTGGTAACCACTAACATATCATCAACATTGCTGGACTTGTAATCTACTGAAGTAACAACATTACCATCGCTCGTAAACTCCACCTTAACTTCTCGACCCTTGTGCTTTGGACAATCTCTCCTATGGGGCCCTATCTATCGCAGTGATGTTATTTTACCCCAGATAATCAAATCTCTTTGCATCCATCTTTACCTAGATAACCAAATCTTGCGCCATATCCTGCGCTAAATTATCCTCTCATAACTTCTTTTGCCACTCATTAAAAATAAAGCAGGCTTTACCTTTTCGAAGGTAATCATAGTGTGCCCTTGAGTAAAGTGCTGAAAAGAATCCCATAAAGATGCCAATAACATCATATCTTGTTTTCCAATAGGCAAGGCCTCATTTATGTTCTCCAAGTCTATCACGAGTTTGTTAAACTCATCTAAATGGCCTCTGATGAATGTAACCATTTGGGATTGGTATGCATTTGGTTTAGCATTTCCAAAGGGCTTTCGGCCTCTAAAACCTCTTGGGTAAACACTAGGGTGTTTGGCAAACATTGTAAAGTAGCTTTCGGCCAAATGCTAGCATTGGGAATGGGGAAAGTCCAAAGCAAGTAGGGACCATATTCCGAAGTCACATTTGCGGAATGTTGAAACTAGGATTAAAATATTTTTTCTTTGCAAAACTATCCTCACCAAATCTTTAGTTTTCTAATTTTGCCCCTCCTAATTATTGTACATCTCTTTGCACAAGGCAGTCGGAGAGGGTTGACGAGGCCAGATTTGGCCGACAAAGGGCCAGCAAGAGGTTGGCAAGGGGCCGGCAAGGGTCGCACAACCCAAGCAAGGGTCGTCTGAGGTCGAGACCCAAGCTAAAGGATTCGAGGTTTTTTTAATAAAAAAATATATAAAAAATTGAGCCAAAACCCCTTGCAAAGGTTGAACCCAAAGTCGTTTTACAAATTTTTTTTACTAGACGTAATGTACATTTCTCCAAAGGACTTTGGTTTTCAACAGGGGTGTGCAATGGGAACCGCCCGAATCGGGAACCGGCCGAATCGGACCGAACTAGCCGATTTTGGGCGGTTCCCATAGTCGGCGGTCCGGTTCCCGGTTCCTAATCTTGGAACTGGTGGCCGGTCGGTCCGATTCCCAGTTCCAAGGTGGGAACCAGACCAAACCGAACCAACCAGACCGAACCAATTTTTTATATATATAATTTATATACATAGAATATATAAAATATATAAACATTATAACTTATTGCAACCGAAATTGCAATTGAGGTAGCAACATCTTATGTGGCCAAAAGACCATTAAAACTTTTCTTGTTACTCTTTTATTTATAGAGAAAATCTATTTGTTAGTGTCATCTTCTACTCGATGTGGGACTAAGGCTCCAAGGCACTTCAAGCCTCCAAGAGTCCCACATCGACTAAACATTCAAAGAGCAAAAGAGAGATTGTCTATAAAATCTAAGCCAAGCACAATTTTTAACCAAATTGTTCATGGCCTTCATGGTTAAGTGTGATTTATATTCACACAAGTGAAGTTTGAATATTTTTGCACATGAAAACATGTGTGATTAGTTTTGTTGAATCGCCCGAGAACCGAATTGGATTGATTAGGCCGGTTCGGAGCATGGTTAATTCTTAGTGCAAAAATGTAGAGCTGATTTTGTTGGACCGGACCGGATCGGAACCGATGGTCCGGTCCGGTTCCCGGTCCTAACACCAAATGGTCCAGTCCATGGTTCCCAATTGGGAACCGGTGCTCCCGGTCCGGTTCCTGGTTCCAAGGTGGTTGGAACCGGACTGAACCGGGAACCGATCACCCCTAGTTTTCAACATCTACACTACACTCAAAATCTATTTCCAAAGTTGAACCAAATCCACCCTAAACCATCTTTTCCAGCATATGCAACTCATTGTTCAAATCTTTCATCAAATAAAATGCTTGAAGTTTTGCCCACAATAATGTAGCATCCTTCTTTTAATTTGTCTAACATCAATGATCTAACATAGGCTCACTCCTCTCTACTTCTCTTTCTTTTGCATTTGTCTAACATCAATGATCTACCCCATTTTCAGTGATCTGAATACTTAGTGACTAATTCTTCTTAGCTAATTCAAGATGCATTTTGAGTACTTTTAGATCTCTAGATGAGTGATTTGAGTGTCCGTTGAGTTTTGACTTTTAAATTAAAGGTAAGGGTATTTTAAACCTTGCATTTTTGTTTAGAGTTTTTTGAAGGGAAACTATAAAAGAAATGTGTTTAATAACACATCTTTAACCATTGTTTTTTTCTATCTTCTTGTTAGATTTTTAGATCTTGTAGCTCACCAAGTGGTTTTTAGAGCTTTTGGCTTGTAATTTCGTACTTGTTGTTGAAGATAGTGAATCCTCTCTCTCTCCCCATGATTTTTCCCGTTTTGGCTTTTTCGCGTAAATCTTGTGTCTCGTGGAATTTCGATTATGCTTTTATCCTTTGGTACTTGTGCTTCGATTGGTGCATCTTTTGGCATTTTTCCACAACAAATTGGTATCGGAGCGAAAGAATTTCGTTTTTTTGTTTGAGATGGCATCTATCAAGTTTGAAGCGGCACCCTTCGATGGCCAAAACAATTTTGAGATATGGAGGATCAAGATGAAAGCGTTATTGCATCGGGAAGATTCAATTAGAGCTTTGGACGGGAATTATCTCGATGATATGACTACAACTGAGATCGAGGAGATGGAAGAGAGGGCACATAGTACCATCCAATTGTCGTTATCTGATAAGGTGCTTCGCAAAGTCGCAGATGAAGAAATGGCTTCAAGATTGTGGAATAAGCTTGAGAGTCTCTACATGAAGAAATCTTTTACAACAAGATTATTCTTGAAGCATCGTCTTCACATGCTAAAAATTAAAGAAAGTACTCATATCCAAAAATATCTAGATGAATTTAATAAGATCGTTATGGATATGAAAAATCTATATTTAAAGTTGGATTATGAAGATCAAGCTCTAATTGTGTTATGCTCACTACCGAGCTCGTATGAAAATTTTGTGAATTCTATGTTGTATGGAAGAGAATCCATAACTCTTGAAGGTGTGAAAGCTTCGTTGAATTCCATGGAGATGTGTACAAAATTAAATGTAAGTAGTAGTGGTGATAAAGCTGATGACTTAGTTGTCAGGGGAAGGTCAAATCATTGTGATAGACAAAATGATAGTAAAGGGCGTTCGAAGTTTAGATCAAGCAGAGATAAGAGTAAAGTAGAATGTTACTATTGTTATAAATTCAGACACTATAAAAGTGAGTGTTCAGTGCTCAAAGCTAAGGGGAAGAAGTCAATGAAGAGTTTTGATTTGGCTAGTCTGGTGAAAAATAATGAATTAATTATTGTAGACAATGTTCTTATTGTTCTGTCTTCATACTATCATGTCGACGACGAATAAATTTTGGATTCAGCATGTTTATATCACATGTGTCCACATAAAGATTGGTTCCACACATATAAGAAAGTCAATGGTGTTTCAGTTTTGGTGGCCAACGATGCAGTTTGCAAAATTGTGAATATTAATACGGTGCAAATTAAATGTCATGACAGTGAAATAAGAACTTTGACAAACATTAGGCACATCCCACATTTAAAGAACTTTATTTCATTTAGCAGTTTAGATTCCATTGTGTGCATGTACACAAGTGGAGGTGGAGTTTTGAAAATTTCAAAAGGCTCATTGATTGTAATAAGGGTAACATAAAGAAAAATCTCTACGTTCTACAGGAAAGTACTGTTGTAGGTACTTTAACTATATCATCATTTTCAGATTCTGAAAAGTCAATGTTGTGGCATATGCGGTTTAGCCACATGAGCGAAAGAGAAATGACTATCTTGAGTAAACATGATTTACATTGTGGGGATCATACAATCTCATTTGACTTTTGCGAACATTGAGTTTTCAAGAACCAGCACAAAGTTAGTTTTAGCACTATGGTGCACTCGAGGAAGGGCATAGTTGACTATATCCATTGTGATTTGTGGGGATTGGCACATGTAACATCTAAGGATGATGTAGTTTATCTTCTGACATTTATTGATGATTTTTCTAGGAAAATCTGAGTTTATTTCTTGAAGCATAAAAGTGACTTTTTTTTTTTTTTATACGTTCAAGAAGTGGAAGATGTTGATAGAAAATCAAACTGGGAAGAAGATAAAGCGTCTCAAAATGGATAATGGTCTTGAGTTTTGTGGAGGTGATTTCAACAAGTAATGTGAAGATTCAGAGATTGTTCGATATCGAATAGTCAGGTACACACCTCAACAGAATGGGATGGCAGAGCGCATGAACTGAACACTTTTAGAAAGAGCTAGGTATATACTCTCTAATACTGGACATGGGAAAGATTTTTGGACTGAAACTATGAACACAACATGTTATTTGGTAAATCACTCTCCGTCAACCGTAATTGAATATAAGACTCTTAATAAGGTATGGTCAGGTACACCTTCTAATTATTCTGGTTTAAAAATATTTGGATGTCCTGCTTATAATCATGTAAAAGAGGGTAAGCTTCAACCTAGGGCTAAGAAGCGTAATTTTGTTGGTTAAATAGATGGGGTTAAATGATATAGGTTATGTTGTTGCGACCCTCAGTCATCAAAGTTTATAATTAGTAGGGATGTTATTTTTTATAAAAATTTCATGCTTGGAAAGAGAAAGGTTGTTACTGAATCTATAGGTATTCTAGATGAGAATATTGGAAAAGAGGTAGAGTTTTATGTAGAGCATCCACAGAGAACATTTGAAGATGTTCCTATTTAGCTAGAAAGTGACAATGAGCAACAAGACTCAAATTTTATCAAAAACAAAATAGAAAAAAAATGAACAGCCTCAGAGTTTGGTTGCAAGGAGGGCTAAACGACAAATTAAGCCTCCCTAGATGTATGGTTTCGCTAATTTGGTAGCATATGCTCTTACAATTGCTGAATAACTTGGTATTAAACAACCTTTTACATTCCGTGAAGCTATTATTTGTTCTAATCTGAGAAGTTGTTTGTTGCGATGAATGAAGAGATGGAGTCTCTTCATAAGAACCAAACTTTGGATCTTGTGAAATTGCTTGAAGGCAAGAGAGCTGTTAGATGCAAGTAGGTCTTCGAAAGAAAAGAGGAAATTTCAGAAGTTGAAAATGAAAGATTCAAGGCACGTTTGATAATGAAGGATTTTTGTTGGCATGAGGGGACCGATTTCAATGAAGTGTTCTCTCCAGTTGTGAAACATAGTTCTAATTGTGTGTTGCTCGTGTTAGTTTCCTTTTATGATCTAGAACTTGGGCAACTTAATGTCAAGACGTCTTTTCTACATAGTGAGCTTGAGGAGACAATTTATATGTCTCAACCCAAGGGATTCGTTATTGAGGATAAAGAAGATCATGTTTGGAGGTTGAAACGTTCTTTGTATGGTCTTAAGTAATCTCGGCGGCAATGATACAAAACGTTTGATAGCTTTATGTTGAGTCATGGCCATTCCAAAAGTGCACATGACAGTTGTGTGTACTATAAAAGATTGCATGGTGGTTCTTTTATTTATTTGCCATTTTATGTGGATGACATGCTTAGTAAAGTGGAGAATATATTGGAGATACAAAATTTGAAGAGGGAACTTAGCAAGGAATTTGAGATGAAAGATCTTGAAGTTGCCCAAAAAATTCTAGTATAGAGATTTGGCGGGATAGATAGGCTAAGAAGTTATATCTCTCGCAGAAGAAGTACATTAAAAAGGTTCTTAAGCGCTTTGGCATGAAGAATGCCAAACCAGTAAGTATTCATTTGGCATCCCATTTTAGACTTTCGGTTCCTTTGTCGCCTAAAGCTAAAGAAGAAGAAGATGAGATGTTTCAAGTTCCATATTCTAGTGATGTGAGTAGTCTCATGTATATTATGGTTTGCACTCTTCTAGATATTTCACACGCTGTTGGTGTTGTGAGTAGGTCTATGGCACATATAATAAAGTTCATTAGCAAGCAGTGAGATGAACTCTTCAGTACATCCGGGGTACCTCATATGTGGGTTTGGTCTTTGATAAAGATTATAATATAGGATATTCAATTGTTGGTTTCATTGATTCTAACTATGCTGTCGATCTCCACAAAAGAAGATCTTTGATAGGTATTATTTTTACGCTTGGTGGTTTCACATTAGTTGGAGAGCAATTTTGCAGGACACGGTTACTTTATCTACCATCGAAGCAAAGTATATGGCGGCAGCGAAAACAATAAAAGAAGCTCTTTGGTTAAAGTATTTAGTTACAGAACTTGGGGTGAAGTAGAAGGGAGCCTTAATTATCTTTTGCGATAATCAAAGTGCGATCTAGTTGACCAAGAACATAGTGTATCGTGAGTAGGAAAAACATATCGACATACGATATCACTTTGTACATGATGAGGTTGCTAGGATATGGTTACAATTAAGAAAATACCTACGGTGGATAATCCGACAGATAAGTTAATCAAAACAGTTCCTTTGACCAAGTTCAAGCATTACTTGGACTTGATTGTTGTCTTAGCCATTTGATTTGCCTAGAAGGATTGGTGGCGTTTCATCCTTTGATGGTGAAGTAGAGAGGTCTTATGGTGTTTGGTATAATGCTCTTTTGAAGATTTAAAGTCAATGTGGATATTTGTTGAGTTTTAACTTTCAAATTAGAGATAAGAGTATTTTAGACCATGCACCTTTTGTTTAGGGGTTTTTTTTTTTTTTTTTTTTTTTTTTTTTTTTAAGAGACTATAAAAGAAATATAAAAGAAATGTATTTAATAACACATCTCTAATCCTAGCCTCCATATTATTTCCTCTTTTGTTTTTTTACTTTCTTATTAGATCTTTAGATTTTGTGGCTCCAAGTGGTTTTTAGAGCTTTTGGCATGTACTCTCGTACTTGTTGAAAATTGTGAAACTTCTCTCTCTCTTTCTCTCTCTCTGTTCCACGTAAATCTTGCATCTCATGTGATTTCGATTTTGCTTTTGTCCTTTGTTACTTGTGCTCCGATTGGTGCATTTTTGGCGTTTTTCCACAACAATGTCTAACTTCCGTGAAACATCAACTACTTTGGCCAGTTCCTAGGTAGACTTTGGAATCGAAGGTTCCAATTCCAGAGTTTACAAGGTAGGTATTGTGTTCCAAAAACCGAGAATTGGTCTTTATAGGGTAGGTTTTACGTTTGAAGTTTGGAACTTACTTATCTGGAACTGCTTACCTCTAATAAGAGCTACCCTAGCAATTGCTTGTCCATCTTCTTTCATTGTAACATAAAGTTCTATAGATTCCTAGGTTTTTCAATCTATTGTAACTTTGCATCTGAAGTGACAATCATGTGGCAACAATACGTAAAAGACTTCTCTTCCGAGCAAATGTTTGTAGTCGGTTTTTATATGAATGCCACATGCCCATAATGTCAAAGAAGTTCACAAATCAGGAAATTAGGCTTTCTCACCACAGGAACCCCAAGTACGCATTAAATAACAATGAACTACTAAAGGTGGATTACTAGCTTCAAAAGAACCAAAAATAGATAAAATCGAAATTCACCAAACAGTCAGCATATGAATTGCTTTTTGGGAACATGAATTTGATCCTCAAGTCCCGGCTTTGCTGGAAAAGCCTCGACACTCGCATCAGTAAACTCTGGTTCAGAACCTCGTTCTTTTTAAACTCGTTAAGTGACTTCACTTGAGAATTAAGTTCAAGAACAGCAATCCTATACCTCATGGTCCATTACATCCTCAATTCAACCGATTTAGGTATATCTTTTGTGAGATTTTGTGAGACCACCGTTAAACATTCTAAAATTTAAGTTGTTACATGATAGCGTGGTTTTATATTTAATTACTCTACTACTCCCCAACATGTTTAGTCTGATTTATTTGCGACGTGATTCTATATTTAATTTCGTTAAATAATCCCTCGTGATTTTTTATTTAATTACTCTAATACTATTCCTCACGCTTAGTCTGATCTTTTTGCGCGTGATTTTATATTTAGTTACTCTAATATTCCCCCTCACGCTTAGTCTGGTTTTTTTGCCTAGTACTAAGCGTGGAAATTTAATTAGAGAGGTAAATGAGGGTTAAAAAGATTCGAGCTCTAATATCATGTAAATTTTATAAGACCACTATTAACCGTTCTAAAAGCTTAACTATTAGATGAAGGCATTGTTTTATATTTAATTACTCTAATACCCTTTTTTTCTTAAAATTACATGATTATGGGCTACTATGATTCCATCTTCCTTTCTTAACTCACGTTCGAGACTTTATAAGTACCTACTTCTTTCAAAAAGATGTGGTAATTCATGTTCGAAGACACAATGAGCAATCACCAACACATGTATCTTCACAGTTTTGAAATGATCCCGAAAAGAGATATGTGTGATGGTTCGAACTTGGGTCTTAAGTGAAAAAAGAAATATATTTGCCAGAATACTATTTGTAAAATTTTGTTAGACAACCGCTAACAAAATGTTGGCCTCAGCCTTTTTTTTTTGGGTCAGTCACTTTGGCCTTAGATTAAAAGGTGAAAATATGCAATTGGAAAAGCAAATAGGAACCTGGAAGACTTGAATTCAAGACCCACTGCTTCGATACTATATGAAATTTTGTTAGACAATTGTCATCTGTTTAAATGATTTAAAATTTTAAATAAATATGTGATTTATTATCTGAATATTATGAAAATGAGGAGTGCTACCAACTCAGCCTACTAAGTTATTCAGCTAATTCCAAATCAAACTCATTGTTAGGTGAAGGTATAGAAATGTGAACTCCATACATAATATTAATGGTGCTAACTCCCTGCATGCAATGTTATGGGCATTGATCTATTAATATTGAATCTTTGTAATAATGATGTGCCAAGATCCGATCCAATGTTGTCTTTTGTCCTGGAGTCTTTCTATAAGCAAGGTGTGGAGTGGACAATGTGGACGCAAAAACGAGAGTATCACATCTTTATCGTGCTATTATTATCCATCAAATGGCAATCAAACGACGGACAAAATCAACTGAGAACATCGAATGACAGGTCCGAACGAGGGATGTCGTGCTGGACCAATAGAAGAGTTATTCGCATGTATTGTATGTAACTTTTGGCATCTCGCCACATTTTTTTTTTTTTTTGTCGCTTTGGGACACGTCTTCAAGAGGTCCATTTCAATAATGTTTCTCTGACTTCGACAACTTGGATATGTTGTTCTGCCTGCCCCTCTCTCTCTCTAGCAATCCGATTAATATATTCTTTTTTTTTTGTGTGTTCTTTTATGTTTTGCCGACAATTTGAATTGCCGTACAAAATTTCACTTTCTGCCGACTACACATGTGAGTGTTATGAAAGTTCAACGTCTCAATCTAAGAATCTCCTAGTTGACCCCTTTAACTCAGAAACATCCTCTCCCTCTCACTTTTGTGTCCAAGTGTTATGAAATCACTATTGTTTACTCCAAAAAATGTAACCCACTGTCTATCGACCACCACGTCATAATAAACACATCTCAAGAGACCTTTAAAACTCCACTGTCATTGGATATCTAGTATCCAAATTTGTCAAGAATACTTGATGAGACAAGATTCTTTCTCAATTCTAGTATATGCATATGTCAATGAATACGCTCACTGCTCCATTGCGCATCTTAATCTAAACAGTTCCGATCTTTACTACTTCACATTTAGTGTCGTTTCTCATAAGCAACTTACCACCCCCTATGTATTGATGGGTAGTAAACCATTGTCTATAAGTCACATGATAAGAACATCCAGAATTAAGCGCCCAATCATCACTTGATGAACTCGTGGTAATTGCTGACATATCATCAATGTCACTGGAACTATTATCTGTTGTACAACATTACTATTACCCATAGACTCCACCTTAACTTCTTTACCCTTGTACTTCAAACAATCTCTCCTATAATGCCTTATCTAATCGCATAGATGACATCAACGATTTGGTTGGTTGGACCTTGAATTAGAACAACTCTTCCATTGGCTATCTCCAAACTTTCTCTGTCCATCTCTACCCTGGATAACCAAATCTTGCGCCATATCTTGCGCTAACCAAATCTTGCGCCATATCCCGCGCTAAGTTATCCTCTCGTAATTTTTTTTTTTTGTCACTCCTTAGAAAATACGAGGACTTTACATTTTCCAAGGTAATCATAGTGTGCTCTTATAGCAGTGAATCAATTAAAAGCTCGAAAGAATCCGATAGAGATGCCAACCATATCATTTCTTGTTTATCATTAGGCAATGCCTCATTGACGTTCTTCAAGACCATCGTAAATTTGTTAAACTCATCTAGAGGGGCTTAGAGGGATTGAACCATCCTTTTCAACATATATAAGCAATTCTTCAAACCTTTCATCAGATAAATTGCTTGAAATTTTACCCATAATGATGCAACATTCTTCCTTTCGGCCACTTCAACAATAAGTCATTCAATAGATTCAACAGGATTATGCTTTTCATCCTCTCCATCAACTCTACCTTATTGTCCTCTTTCAGTGTTTCTAGCAATTTATCCTTGCCATCCGATGCATTCGCCAAACCTTTGGCTATTAACTAGAGGTGTCAAAATGGGTCTTAGACCCATATTTGACCCATTTAAATCACAAATGAGTCATATATAGGTTACTTACATTTTGAAATGAGTCACATATGGGTCATTTACATTTTAAAGAGACTAGTTAAATGGGTCTTAAATGAGTTGGACTTAAAAACCCATTTCCAACCCAACTTCCCCCTTTAACTTTATAATTTTTTTTAATAAAAATTAAAATTAGAATTATTTTTTATATTTCATTTTTCTTTTCTTTTCTTTTTTCTTTTTTTTTTTTTTTTCTTTTTCCTTTCTTCTTCCTCCTTCCTTAGCCGATGGCCGACACGGCAACGACTGGTGACCGACCAAGTGAGGCTCAAGGTCATCGGCCTTAGGCGTGCTTGAGGTCACCGACAACTGGAGCCTCACCGATCTGGCGAGACTTGAGCTCGCCAGTGTCGGGGAGCTCGATCTCGCCAGTTGTCGGCGAGGCCGGAGCTCGACGGCCGGAGCCTCACCGATCTGGCGAGACTTGAGCTCGCCAGTGTCGGGGAGCTCGATCTCGCCAGTTGTCGGCGAGGCCGGAGCTCGACGGCCGGAGCTCGACTGAATCTAGCAAGAGGAGGAGGAGGAGGAGGAGGAGGAGGAGGAGGAGGAGGAAAATAAGTCAAAACGGGTTAAATGGGTCAATATAAGTCAAATCATTTTCGACCTGACTCACCCATTTGACGGCCATATTGTTAATAGAGTACACATCTTCCTAATCCACAACCCAAAGTTGTTCCTTGCGTTGAATTTCCTAATTTCTACTTTCGCTCCAAACATAATTGCAACAGCAGAAATTCCAAACGGTGATCAAACATGTAAAAGCCCCAAATCAACTATAGGAGCCTTAACTTTAGCTCTAATACTAATTGTCATGAAAACAACATAGAAGCTAAAGGATCTTGCAGTTAAAGTTAAAGGAGAGGGAAAAATATTGATAGAGAAATTAACAAGGAACGATGACAAACACTTGAAATTTACCTGATTTAGTTAGAGTGCCAATAAGTACTCCAAGGGGAGAGCCAGTGCAAGTAATCCACTAGAAATTCATAAAATACAAAATTTACTATTGCTCAATCACTCAAGTGCTTCCTAACTTTAGATTACACTCAAAGCAAATCCACAAGTATCATTTCGCAATCTCTTATAGAGAACTCACTAAAACTCAAAAAGAAAATATGATACTCCTCTTGTTTGCTCTACTGTATCTGATATCAAAGTACAGAACCCCTTTGAGGAAACCAATTCAAAGTAGAAAATTTATTCAAAATCGAGACATATTCTCAACACCAAATGGCAAAAATGAATGGTGCGCTTCACCTTAGGTAACTCTAATGGTGGAGCGAGATTTTTTTTGCAAAAAGATGTTTGCAATATCCGAACTTTTCGAATATACAAACGTGAGCTTCATGTATTACATACTGAAAATTACACCAAGCACCAAATATAAGAGTGACCATAGCCGCCACTAGCTCTCATATGTCGGTCAGCGTTTAACTATTTGAACCGATATTTGCTCGATCACAAACGCCAAAAACCCATTACTGAAATGGAAATATGAAAATACTTTCCCCTTTCCCCTCGTTTGTAGAGATTCCCTGAATATGTGGGGAATAATCTTGAGAACCCTAATTTTAAGTTGCATGGAGAGCATGTTTGGCATGGATTAAAGGCAAAAACTCCAAGACTATCTAGCTGAGCTGACTTCATGGCTCCTTACGACTAACTACCTAACATTATTATGAAAAAAAAAAAAACCAAATTGGTCCAAGAATGACTAAATGATGACTGTGGTGATTAGTATTCCATGCTCATTCTAGGCTCAATTTAGTTCATGGGCCAGGCAAGGTCTTCTTGTTCTCATAGACAAAGGCCTTGAAACTAAAGAAGTTTTACCAATTCAAGACTTGGAGTATTGATAGAGTAACTATACTATTCTAATTGAGAAACATGTGCAAGAAAAAAAAAAGCCATTTTTCTAGGTGACAACGACAATCAAGAAAATCCTCGCTTTTGGACCAATCAAATGATCCCGAATTCTTGATATGTAGCTCGTCTCCAATCAAAAGTCAATTCATCTACTGGTAATGTAGACCATGGACCATGGAGGTACGTAGATGGCTATAGATTATAAGTCAAATTAGGAGATCATTCAATATGAGTTTCATAATAAGCACAGAGAGAGAGAGAGAGAGAGAGAGAGAGAGAGAGGGAGGGAGGGAGCCAATCAAGCTGTGATGGCAGATGAAATCGGTAGGTTAAGTAATTAGAGATTGGGAAGGTGAACTGGCGGCTGATCTCTTAAGTCATGTTCTGGAGATGAACACCAGACATATACTTCATACAAGACAACGTACTTATGTAGCGCCAGTTGAGCGGAACTTAGATAAAATAGCCACGCAAAAATCACTGCTGTCTAGCAGCGCTCATTAGCGCGCACACAGTTGGGTTTTCGCTGTTCTTCAACTGTTTGCGCAAGGAATGATCACACAACCCCTCAAATATTCGGCACGAAAGGAATGATCAAATCTTGGATGGAACTGAACAAGATTTGGTGAACGCAGATGAAGGTCAAAGGATTTATTATAGGATAAGTGCAATAGAAGTCCTAAAACTTATCAAAAAATTACAATTAAATTTTAAAACTTGCAAAAAATACAATCAAATCCCAAAATTTGTCAAATTGATTTAATTGAGTCCTAAAATTAATACTGTCAAACTTACTAACGGAAAATGTCAATGTGGCACGGACGTTGGCATTTTAAATGAATTTTCATTGTCCACGTGGCTTTTTTAGCTAAAATTCATTAAAAAAAACAGTTAAAAAAAAAAAAAGGAAAATGGCACGGGTAGGCGCTTCCGCTGCCACCGCCCATTGCTGGAGGGCCAACGACTTTGAACAATTTTGTTTTTTAAGTAAATTTTAGCATTTTTTTTTTTAGTTTTCAAATCTAATTTTAAAAATTTTTGAATAAAAATTAATTTTAAAAAGTCATGTGGAAAATAAAATTTAATTTAAAAATACCACGTGGACAATAAAAGTACATTTAAAATGCCACATCCATGCTATGTCGATGTTTTCCATTAGTAAGTTTGATGGTGTTAACTTTAGAACTCAATTGAATCAATTTAGGGACTTGATTGTACTTTTTGCAAGTTTTAGGACTTATTTGCACTTTTTTGACAAATTTTAAGACTTTTATTACACTTATCCCATTTATTATTGATGTGATGATGTATTGAATGATGTATCGAATAAACTTCATAAAGTAATATATATATATAGATTAAGATGAAGTCTCTCTTTTTTCTTTAATAATCGGCTCAAATGGATCGAGTTGATGTCATGGTGTTGTTTTATGCATGAATGTCCAACCGTCTTCTTGATCTTTTGGCTAGAACAAAAAATTGATCCAAAATTTGCCTAGACCAAACAAGACTCGCCGGCCCAAGGCTATTAAAAAAAAAAGAAAAATAAAAATTAATAAAAATTCAAAAATAATTAAAAAATTTAAAGATCCACATCGGTGCTAGAGCCGACAAAATGGGTCATAAACTCATATTATGACCCATTTTTAATTAAATGGGTCATATATGGGTAAAGTGAAAGTTAAATATGGGTTGGAAATGAGTCAAGTGAAAGTCAAATATGAGGTAGAAATGGGTCAAGTGAAAGTTAAATATGGATCTAAATGGGTTATTAGGAAACCACTTTAAAGTTTAAATCCATGACATTTTTTAACTTTATAAAAATATTTTTTATAAAAAAAATCAAAATTATAATTATTTTTCATATTTCAATTTTTTTTTTTTTTTTTTTTTTCTTTCTTCTTTCTTCTTTCTTTTTCTTCCTTCCTTAGCCGGCGGCCGGCCGGCGACAAGCCAAGCAAGGCTCGAGCTCGCCGGCAGTCGCCGACGACCGGCGAGGCTTGGCCTCGCCGACAACCGGCGAGGCTTGAGCCTCGCCGGATATGGCGAGACTTGAGCTCGCCGGTGTTGGGCGGGACCTCGGCCTCGCCGGATCGGCGAGATCGAGCCTCGCCCGACGCCGCCGTGATCGAGCCTCGCTCGACGCCGGTGAGATCGATCTCACCTATGGCCGGTCGCCGGCGGTCGTCGTGGCCGGCGGCTGGTCGAAGTAGAAGAAAAAAGAAAAGAGAAAAAGAAAAAAATAATTATTAAAAAATAAAAATTATATTTTAAAAAAATATTTTTAAAATAAAAATATTAAAAATATTAAAAATATTAAACATATATTTTAAAAAATTAAAAATTCGATTTTTTAAAAAAAAAATTTAAAATTTTTTTTATTTTATTTACTATTTTTTTAATCCAATTAACATATAGTAGAAGTGAGTTTTCCTAGAATATTAATAGGTTTTAGCAATACGGGTTGGGTTAGGTATGAGTCGGATACGGGTCGGGTCGGGTATGGGTCATAGCTCTACATTACAAGAATATGGGTCAAAACAAGTTAAATAGGTCAAATATGGGTCAACCCATTTTCGACCCGACCCATACCCGACCCGACCCACCCATTTGCCACCCCTAATCGGCGCCAACCATAATACGTAGGATGGCTGGCGTGAACTAGATCACTACGTTAGCGATGTTCAGTCAAAATTTGCCAAAAGTACTATATTGGCAAATCCTTAAAAGTTTTAGGATTAAGTTGGTATAATTAAAAAGTTTATAACTAAATTGACAAATAGTCAAAAGATTTATAAATAAATTGGCTAAACTGAAAGGTTTACGATTGAATTAGCACAAATGTAATAGTTTAAAAAAAATTGGTAACTTTTCCAATTATTAATCGATGATCGACACTATATTTATCTCTAATTATTAAATACCTTCTCATTTCTTGCCCTTTTTTATTCCCTTTTCCATGAATATTTTTAGTTGATCAGCATCATATGTACTTATCAATAAGCCCACCGGAAACGTCAATTAATTGAGGGACCTCCATCTTACCAACACGAATATACAAATCATTGTCATGTACGATATGTAAGAGAATATGCTTGTTTGATATGATTTTCTTTATGTTTACATAACTTTCAGCTATGCAAATGTCCCTACAATTTTATGTGTGGGCACTAGGGGTGTGCAAAAGAATCGGGACCCGCTCGGACAGCCTGAAACCGAACCGAAACCGCCGGGAACCGGTAGTTTTTGAGGGAACCGGTCCAGTTCCCAGTTTCAATTTATGAGAATTAGTCGGTACCGGTCCGATTCCTGGTTCTATGGGCGGATCCATCCACCCGCCCACCCGGACCATACCTATTATATTATAATAACATAGTAATTTTTAATATTAAAAAAATGAAATTACTAATTAACAAACCCAAATTAAATAATTAACCCAAATCAAATAATTAAAAAAAATAATTAAATTTGGTAATCTAATATCATGCTAGTCAAACTAGATGGAGAGGTCCTGATCTTGAAGTTGAAAAGTCAAAAGCGCACACCTTGACAAAACGCCGAGCAGTTAGTGGACAAAAAGCAAGCACGCAAAGAACCAACAATTTCGATAGAAAACCAAAGTTGTTTCATGTCAAGATCGGAGTTTTCGAGAAACCTAGGAACCCCCTCGGACTAGGTTCACAGGGAAACTCTTGACAGTAGCAACTTCGTCTGTCCGTCCCTTTCTCTATTCGGCCCTCTAGAAAATTGCCGTCGTCCTTGACAGCAGCAACTTGTGGCTTTTGACTTATAATTAGTTTTACCTTCTTTCACTTTCAATATTATGTTTTGATTTCTAGTTGTTGTAGCTTTTGGTTTCTAGTATATTACTCGATATGAAGAGTACTCACGGTGAGATTTAGAAAATGATATTATTATTGGTGAGACCGATTCCATGGATCCACCCGTGAACCGAACCGGACCGGTGATCCGGTTCTCGGGTGGATCCATGCAATTAACGAGTGGATCTCGGTTTCAATTTTTCGGAACCGATCCTTAACGGATGGTTGTCCGTTCTAGGTCGGGAACTGCCCGTCCGGATCATGCACACCCCTATTGGGCACATAGATCACAATCGGAATTTTGAAAGGAAAACGAAAACTAAATTCAGCCCATGACAAGGCACTTTATGACTCTACTCAGCTGCGGTGTGTCAGCAACAATGTGGCGTTTTACCAAGTCTTCTTTTGCACAAAATAGGCTAAGCTCCTTAGAACATATTTCAACCCTTTGTTAGTTTTTAGACACATGATCTTCCTTCCTATATACTTTTCGATTATCTTCTGCAACTTGAACTGACCAAGTACGGCACACTTGTGCTTTTAAGAAGACAAATCCGGACCTTCCTCTAAACTTTATCAATAAAGGACAACACATAGCTGACACCATCATTCGAAGGAACTTGAGGAACTTGAGAAGGTCCCTATAAATCTAGGTGTACGTAGCTACAATCTTCGAAATTCAGTGACTTGCCATGGAGAATTTCACTTTCCACCGGCGACACATGTCACAAAGTTCATAGAAGTTCAGCTTCTCAATCCAGGATCCTCTCGATAGACCCTTTTAGCTTAAAAGCATAATAACCCTTTCACTTATGTGGCCGAGTTTCATGTGCCACAACTAAGTTGTGTTTTGACTAGAATCCCAAGAGAATTTAGTAGATGAGGCAATCACTATTGTTCTCTCTAGAATACAACTTACTGTCTATTGTCCCTTACATCATAGTAAGCACAACTCGAAAGACGTTTAAAGCTTCACTTATGATGGATATTTGGTATCCAAATTTGTTAAGAATATTTAGTGAGATAAGGTCCTTTCTCAACTCCTGTATATACCATATGTCATTCTATGTTCTCACCACTTTATCGTGCATCTTATTCTGAACTGTTCCAATCTTTACTACTTCACAAGCAATACCGTTTCCCATAAGCAACTTACCACCCCATGGGTTTTGATAGGTAGTAAACCTTTGTCTATGAGTCACAAGTAATCTTAGTGTGCATTTGTAGCCGTGAACTAGTAAAGTGCTCAAAGGAATTTGGTAGAGATGCCAACAACATCTTATCTTGTTTTTCATTAGGTAATGCTCCATTGACGTTCTTCAAGTCTATCATAAGTTTGGGCTCTAATGAATGTACTTTTAACAATTTAGGATTGAACCATCATTTTCAGCATATATAAGCGATTGTTCAAACCCTTCATCAAATAAAGTGCTCAAAGTTTTGTCCACAATGATGTAGCGTTCTTCAAGATTACCTTATTGCCCTCATTTTAAGTTGCATGGAGAGCGAGATTAAAGTCAAATTTTCCAAGATTACCAAGCTAAGGTGACTTCATGGCTCTTCATGACTACCTAGTTAACATTATTACGAAAAATTTCAAACCAATCCAAAAATGATTCCATGATAATGATCATAATTGGTATATCATGCTCATTCTAGGCTCAATTTAGTTCCTGGGCCAGACAAGGTCTTCTAGTTCTCATGGACAAAGGCCTTGAAATCAAAGAAGTGTACCAATTCAAGACTTGATAATTGATAGAGTAAATATGCCATTATGTTTTAGAAGCACGTGCAATGAAAAAAATGCCATTTTTCTCGTTGACAATGACAATCGAGAAAATCCTCACTGTTGAACCAATCAATGATCCCAAATTCTTGTTATTTAGCTCTTATCTTCAATCAAAAGTCACTTCATCTACTAGTAACGTAGACCATGGACCATGGAGTTACGTAGATGGCTATATATAAGTCAAATTAAGAGATTATTCAATATGAGTTCCATAATAAGCATTGAGAGAGAGAGAGAGAGAGAGAGCCAGATCAAGCTGTGATGGCAGATGAAATCGACACGTTAATTAATTAGAGATTAGGAAGGCGAACTGACGGCTGATCTCTTAAGAAAGTCATGTTCTGGAGATGAACACCAGACGTATACTTCATACAAGACAACGTACTTATCTGGCGCCAGTTGAGCGGAACTTAGATAAAATAGCCACGCAAAAATCATTGTTGTCTAGCAGCCCTCGTTAGCGTACACACAACTGGGTTTTAGCTGTTCTTCAGCTGTTCGCTGTAAGGAACGATCACACGACCCCTCAAAGGTACGAAAGGAATGCTCAATCTCTTGGATGGAACAGAACAAGATTAGGTGAACGCATACGAAAGTCAAAGGCTTTATTACTGATGCGATGATGTATCGGATGACCTTCCTAAAGTAATTTATATATATATTGTTAGGTCAATTTGTGATTAAGATGTAATCTCCCTTTTTTCTTTAATAATCAACTCAAAATGTATCGAGTTAATGTCACGGTGTTGTTTTATGCATGGATGTGCAATCGTCTTCTCAATCTTTTGGCTAGAACGGAAAATTGATTCAGAATTCACCCAAACCAGGTGAGGCTTGCCGGCGGCCAATGACCTCACTGGCCTAGGATTGGACAAAAAAGGAAAGAACAGGAAAAATAATAAATAATAATAATAATAATAATAAGTTGAAAAGTTTAAAAATTTGTCCGTATAAGCAATTTCCAGTCAAAATGAATCGCAACGACTATATTAGCAAATCATCAAAATAATTAGGATTAAATTAGCAAATTATTAAAAGTTTGAGAACTAAATTGGCTCAATAAAAATGTTTGGAACTAAACTATCAAATTGTCAAAAAATTTAAGATTAAATTGGCCAAATTGAAATATTTATAATTGAATTAGTATATGTGTAATAGGTTCAGGGTTTTTTTTGGTAATTTTTTCAATTATTAATCAACGGTCAATGCTATATGCATATGCTAATTATTAAATATCTTCTCATTTCTTGCCCTATTTAATTCCCTTTGCCATGAATAATTTTAGTAGATCAGCATCTGAACTTATCAATAAGCCCAACGGAAACGTCGGTGTTAGTTTTGAGGGACCTCCATCTTACCTAACACGAATATACAAATCATTGTCATATCCGATATGAAAGAGAATATGCTTGTTTGACATTATTTTCTTTTTGTTTACATAATTCTACATGCAAATATTTCTAAAATTTTATGTGTGGTACACAGATCGCAATTGGAATTTTGAAAAGAAAAAAGAAAACTAAATTCAGCCCATTACAATGCACTCGAGGATAATTGGCGACTCTTTCTTTTTTGGTTAAATTACACGAATGATCCATAAACTTAGGCTCAATATGAAATGTGATTCCTAAACTTCTAATTTATTTAATGCGATCCCTAAATTTTGGCGCAATGTACAATGTCGTCTCTAAACTTTTAATTAGTTTAATGTGGTCTTTAAAGTTTAACACAATGTGCAATATCGTCTTTGAACTTTTAATTTGTTCAATGTGATTCATGAACTTATGGTAAATGTTCAATCTAGCCCATGGATTATTATATTTCTTTATTCAATTTAGTCATTGGATTTTCTAATCGAATGACTAAATTGAACATGTATCAAAAGTTCAGGGATCACATTGAATAAATTAAAAATTTATGAACTATATTGTACATTGGGCTAAAACTTAAGGATTACATTGAACAGATTAAAAATTCAGTGACTACATTACAAATTGAGCCTAAGTTCATGGACCATTTATTTTATTTTCCCTTCTTTTTTTGGCTTTGATATTTATTATGATAATGTTGAGCCCTTCAAAAAATTATAAGAGATAAGGTAAATAATATTTGAAATCACTATTGCCGTTTTCATACTTTCAAAATATTAAAAGAACCTTTTCTCTCACTTTTACGGGGATTTTTGAAGCCTGTTGTGCTGAACCAAAACGCTCCTCGTGAATTTTCCCTTATAATGATAAAAACCTTTAAAATGGCTTGAAAAATTAGAGTGACTTCAATGTTATTATTCATATATTTCTAAAATTGTGAGTTACTTTGACACCGGAATATTTGAGGTACTTAAAATTAAGTCACAGCCTAAATTTAAAAGTCTGAGGTACAAAATCGAAGAAAAAGTCAAAATTTGGCAATAAACCCAGTCTCAAAAAGCGAAAATATTGATACGAGAGTTGTTTAGGATTTTCTTAATTATTGTATGAGATTTGAAATAACATTCTTTTTTTCAAAATTAAGGAAAAGCAAAAGTGCTTCTTTATTTTTGGGGAGGGGGGGAAGTCAGGATAAACGGACAAGCTGAAGGGGAGACTTTGAATTAGTGCTGTGGACCCCACGCCTTTAAAATCCATTGGTGATTTCATTCCAATCACTATCACTGCTCCCTCATCAGTAAACATAAAACATCCTTGAAAAGGGAAAAACAGAAAAAAAAATCCAAAAAAGGAAAAACAGAAAAAAAAATCCAAAAAGAGAAAAACATTGATGTGAAAGTCCAACGAAAATTCTTGAAAAAGAGAAGGATATATATATATAACTTTTTTGTTTTTAACTCTGAAATTTCATATAAAATGGATAGTAGGTGATTTGGATTAAATTACTTTTTAATTATCAATTAGTGTATGCGACAAACATCATTATGCAAAAATTGAAGATTTTTCTAAGAGAATTATGATAGAGATTATTTTCAAGATAACCCTTTAAGTAATTATACATAGAAAGAGGTAATTTTGAATTTAATGTCTTTTGTTGTGATGTGTATAATCCATAATTAAAACTGAATCATTACAATAAGTTATCCTTAGAAAGTGATTCATGACAGTTCTTGACATGATCCTTATGCTAATACACGCCAATAAATTGAAAGAGAAATTTGACAGTGTTAGTATGGATAATAAATGGAGTGACCCAGTTTACAAATTCAAAGAGAGAGATGATTTGGTAGCATGAAAACATATCCAAGGATCAAACTATAAAAATGCTAAAACTTAGGCTGCGTTTGGCAGTCGGGATAAAATTTGGGATATGATATGATTTATCCTATCCTACGTTTAATCTTTCGCTCGGGACATGATAAAATCGGATATAAGGGAAATATAAGTAGGATAAAATTATCTCATGGGGGAGGTGGGATAAAGGTAGATATGATTTTTAATATCCATAATAGGAAAGTTATTTTTCTCGAATAATAAATTTATTAAATTAACAAAATTGAAATTATATTTCAATATAAATAATATTTGAATTCTAATTTAAGAAATTAAAAATAAAAAATAAAAAATTATTTTTAATTTATATATTCAACTTTAATTATATCTTATAATAAACTTTCAATCTATAAATTAAATATTTATATTTATTATATATTTTAGGTATTTTGTATTTTAGGTATGTTAGTATAGTTTACTATTTGATAAAATTTTATTAAAGAATGATGAAAGGGGGAAAAAGAAATAATAAAGAAAATAATATAAAAAAGAGAAAAAAATAAAATAAAAATAAATTAAGGAATAGTGTTACGAGAGATTTTTACCATCTCCGTTTATGAACATTTAGGCTGGGTCTGTGGTGGTGGCTAAGTCGCCTCGGGTTTACCTCGCCGGTTGCAGGCTATACGGGGATTTTCATGTTATTAAAAAAATATTTAGTTTCATTTATAATAATATGTCATTTATATAATAAAAAAATACGTATGGTATGATGTGAATATATCTGACTTTAATACCGCAATTCATCAAATAATTGATAAGATATAAAAAAATCTTAGAACTTCATATTATGTCATATCTAGTCATATTCTAATTAGAAATTTGGACAACTAAACGTAAAGGCTGATAACTCTACCGAATCTCTCTCAAGGAGATTTGTGAAAATGACCATTTGCATTGTGGATCCGAGCTAGTCCAATCAGATTTGACGCAGAAAAGTTGTGGGTCCGTCCGTCCGTCCAACGCATGTGGTCAGAACCGCAGGACAAGACAAGTTTTGATCTCTGAAACTCTTCATCCACGTCGCTCTCCGTGAGTTCGCAAATTGCGCCCTCCATTTCGCGGTTCGAAAGCGAAGCCGCAAGCTCGACAGGTTTCCCTGGGGAGACAGCGAGAGAAAGAGAGAGAGAGACAGAGAGAGATGAAACAAGGAAGCCGGTCTCTGTTCTCAGTGAAGTTCCAAGACTTGCAGAGCGCCCAAAGATCAAGGCAATCCATTTGGTCATAGATAAGAACAGAGCACGAGAAAGAATCCCTCAAGAATCCAAGTCTCTTTCTTTCCTACATCGCCAATTTCTGGTCAGTCCACGACTCTCTCTCTCTCTCTCTCTCGGGGTTGTGATGTTTTATACCTGCGTTCAAGGACTTGCCAGGTTATCCTGGTTTTGATTCTTCTTTGCTTCCTTTTGCCAAATGCTCCTTTTGGTTGCTGAGCAAATGCAGAGAGCATCGGCAAAATCTAGCGGTTTCCCACGATTCTGGATTTTGACTAGAAAAACAGGAGAAAGAATCACAAGCTTTCCTGCACCTTGTTCATGTTTTCGTCGGTTTTCCTCCATGCAAATGCAGGGCAAAGTTCCTGCTTTTGTTCTCTTTCTTTTTCCACCCTCCTTTGCTAAATATCTTGATCTTTTTTTGGTTATCTGGTCCTAAATGGAAAAATAAAAAAATGAAAAGGATGATTAAATAAGTTCGATATTTTGAGAAATATAGAACGGTGTAAGTAGGAGTTACCCTTCATTTTCGTTTAGAAAAAACGGGTTAATGAGTTTATTCTTTTTCTTGGGAATTCGATTCCACTTAGCGGTCTTTTTCATTGTTACGTAGGAAGCCCCAAAAGTCATTTCCTCCTGTACATGGCTGGATTCTACTAAATGTTAAACAAAAGAGAAGTCTGATCGGAGTGAAAGTCTCGTTCTTATTATTTTAGCATGAACTTTCCCTTTCGAGAAACAAAAAAATCTGCTAGGTTAGCTGGAAAATCCGTCTTTGCGAATTAGGTATGTGACCCTATGAGAAAACAATTTAAAAGGGAGTTCTTGTCCAGGGGGGGGCGGTGGGTTAATGGATAAAGAAAGTATAGGGTTCCTCCGTGTATGGGGTTCATATTGATTCTCAACAGATTTTTTTTTTTTTTTTATTTTCTTTGTATTTTTTTTAACTTTCTTTTTGTTGTTTAATACACTATTGTCAATTTGTGACTTGGAAATTAGTTGGATGCACGATTTGTGCACGGGTGCTTCCCTTGGAAGTATAAATAATTTTCTTTCCTGGATATATGTCAGAATCTACATATTTGCAGCTGATTAGTTCCATCTTGATTTTTCATGTTCTGTAAATTTTTCATGAGCCACTTGCATGGTAAGTTTTTGTGCCTTTCTCGAGTAAGTTGACCAGAAACTGTCTGCATCAGGGATACATAGTTTTTAAGATCAGAGTTTCTTCGTTTCTGGTTAAGTCCATTTGGTCATTGTGTTGGGAAAATTAGCTTTTTTTTTTCCCAGCTTCCACAGTTCCTCGGGTCATGGGCCTTGTCTGGTTTGAAAAACCTGCCACTCATGTCTCATCTTCCTCGACCTACAGTTTTCCCTAATATGGAAATGATTGTATCTAAGAACCTAAAATGGAAGATTTGTTATTATTACAGCAGTTTCTTCCTTTGCGACAGATAGGTGCTCTTGACCTTATATTTGGTGATTCGCCGATGCTCAGTGTTCGCTATCAACAGCAAAAACTATGATAGTGTCCATTCGAGCATACATTAGCAACCAAATCAAAGCTACAATGCTCTTTCGACTATTTCTTTTATTTTTCTTCGTGTACCTAGAGGTTACTCTGAGTCATCTGTTGAAGTGATATGTCCCCGTACCTATCAGATAAGACATGGTTGCGGGTGCAGGTTCTGGGATACCTCATTTTGAGCTCAAAATTTGCAAGTTTTGTTTCATGGCAGGCCTGCCACAGTCTGAATCACCATAACTAGAATGTTGAAGAAAGATTATGTGAAATTCGAGGTATGATGATTCAAATTCCTACAAAATTATGTACCATCGCTTATATTTGCTTACCAAGAGAAAATATGCATATTGATTCTACGTTTTCCTATAATTAAGTATTAGCACTCAAGTTGTACACTCATTTACATAGTCCACGTGTCATTTATCTCGAAACATAGTTGACCCAGCTGTTCCAGACACCGTTCCGAGTGGTACAATTAATCCCTATTCAGAGTGGAAAACCTCCGTTCTTGAATGTGGCGTTGCATGGAGTTGTCTAGACTCTAGTTTTGCTGGGTGGACAATCAATTTCGTGGCGCCAATAGGTGCAGTCTCTTCTATACTCATTGCTGACCTAAGAAGAGTAATCGCGTGGATTCAAAATCAAAAGTAGTAAAAGAAAATCTTTTGATCTCACAAATTGAGCTCACGAATTGAGCTGAATCAGTATTTTGCAGCATCTCATTCTCCTGTGAACTGGCATTAGCAGGTGTTGCAGGACAGTTTCCCTGTTTCGAGCTCACAGATTTATACAGGAAAAAAAACAAGGTAAGTAGTTGGCATGGGTTGCGGTATTTCGAAAAAGTCTGAGCGAACACCCGGATATGAAGAGCCTAACGTTCTTGCTGCTGTAACACCTTGTAAGCGTCAATCCTTTTAGATGTTAAGTTTCTGCATTTACTTCCCTTTGGATTGTTCTCATAAAGCTTCAGTGTAACGCAGATCCTTTTTTTTTTTTTTTTTTTTTTTTTTTTTTTTTTTTTTTTTTTTTTTTTTTTTTTTTTTTTTTTTTTTTTTCCGGTTCATTTTTTATCTGTCTATTCTCGAGAAGCTCATTCATCCAATTGAGCATTGTCACCTCCTCTATGCTCATTTTGCGTACAGTTCAGAATTTTTTCATTGGGGACAGATGGGGAAAGTATAATTTATAGGCTCTTCAATAAAGTCATACGGTAAATAAACTGTAATGCTACCCGCCTTCATCACTTTGACCATTCAAGTTTCTTAAATGCAGTTACTGCAAGCGAAGTCACGGCCTTATACGTGCTCTTCAAGAAATTAAGCAATTCAATTATTGCTGATGGGCTTATTCACAAGGTGTGCTTTGGACCTGCGTTTGATATATGAGTGAAATCTATTTACCTTTGGCTATCAGTTGTCGCTTGCTGGGTCATCTTCTTCTAGTCTAGTCTTACGTGATCACAAGACACTGAAAAGGTTCATCATGCACTTGTTTCTGCCACTTAAACTGAAAATTATTGCTATTTATGCTGTACATTGAGCAGGAAGAGTTTCAGCTTGCTCTATTCCGGAACAGAAATCGGAGAAATCTTTTTGCCGACAGGGTATGCAATATAGACTCACTTCGACTTGACGGATATCTTTTTACTTCATTTATGTCCTGTAATCTGATACAGTTAGTTGTCCCACTTAGGTAATATGAAATTGGGAGTCTCAAATAATATTGATATGACAAAGTGCCACTCACAACTTTTTTGTGATTTTGCTAATTCTTTAGACTGACGCTCTTTTCTTTTTCCTGCCAATACATTAACTACTGGCATCATATATTGTAGATATTCGATTTGTTCGATATGAAAGGAAATGGGGTCATTGAGTTTGGGGAATTCGTAAGATCGCTTGGTGTCTTTCACCCAGATGCAACAATAGAAGACAAGATTGCATGTAAGAAATCCCATTATGCAGCTTATACTCTTTTAATTTTCGCTAAAATTCCATTTAAATTACTTTTCTTTTTGGTAGATCATGTTAACATGAGTAGCTAAATGATAGCTGAATCGTTAGACTTTTCCACAGTTGCTTTCAGGTTGTACGACTTGAGGCAGATCGGATATATCAAGCGAGAGGAGGTGAGGACGGTGTCTCCTCTTTTCTGCTGTTGCATGGACATCTTGATAACTGCTAAAATTTTCCTTAATTTCTACTGTAGTGGCATTACAAATTTTGTTTTCAATTTACAGTTGAAGGAAATGGTATTGGCACTTCTTCACGAATCAGATTTGGTACTCGAGGGGGATATTGTGGAAACAATCGTGGATAAGGTGTGGTACTCAACTTTCACACGGGAACTACTATCCTCAGTTTGGTACTTTAACATTCTGAAACTGGTTGTTGAATCAACAGACATTTAGGGATGCTGATACAAAAGGTGACGGACAGATTGATCTGGAAGAGTGGAAGGACTTTGTGTTGAAGAATCCTTCTCTGATAAGAAACATGACTCTTCCATATCTAAAGTATGTAATCCCCATCAATGCGATGAACAGCCTCTCTATTACAAAGTTTAAAACCCCTGTACAGAAAAGTATAACCCAAAAACTGTCCACCATACATTTGTCTCTGATCATGTTGGTTCGTCAATTTTGTGTCAGGCTGCGCATTGTGAACGGGATTTACTCTGCACAAGTTGTACACTAAAACTCTTTTTTTCTCTCTTCACCCTTTGCAGGGATATAACATTGGCATTTCCCAGTTTTATAGTGAGTTCTGAGTATGAAGATTCAGAAGTATGACTCGTTTCCATCATGAAGGTGTCAACGACATTTTGGGTCGATGTCATATAGAACAAGATGATGCTCTGAGTATCTGCCAAGTACAAGCAGTCGTCGAGAGCTAAAATCTGAAAGCGGGAAGGAGAATAAGATGCAGCACTGTCCTCAAGTCCTTAGCTGGCCATTTTATCGACAAAGCGGCATGGGGATAAAGGGATATGTTATGGATCCTGGAGCATTCAAAGGCCCAGGTGTCATTCAAATTTTGGAGTCAGAAAGATTTGAGTGGATGTATGGAAGAGAAGCATATTTGCAATGTATAGTCAACTTTTTCATGGACTTCGAGTGTTTAAGAAGATCAGGTGTATGTCTAGTAAAGCATCGGCTCATACATGAATCTAATAATAGTCGATGCGGGGATGATCTCACCTGTGCCAACAGACACTTTGCCAAAGTGAGTACAAGAGAGTTTGGTTCTCAAACAAGCTGCTCTTTTTTCACTCGTTTCCTTCTATTTAATCATTAATTCGATTGCTGCTTTGCATTAGAGAGCGAGAGTACGCATTAAGATCTCTGTTGATCCTGATTTGACAGCATATTCATTTCCTCCGTTGGAAGGTTCATACCTGAAGAGCAGTTACTTGCAGAGTTATAAGTCGGGCTTTGCATGCGATGCACAATCATGTGAATGTAATCACGTTAAAAGAGACAATCCTGCAGGAAATTCTTACAGATCAATAATAATAACAAGTACCCTTACAAATATAAGGAGTGTCATAATTCTAAGGATTACTAGTACGAAAAATCCTAAACTAGTAGACATGTGACAAATTCACTTAAAATTAATTTTTTGAACACCAAAAACTCCAAAATTGATACACCTATAATAAATTTACCCAAATAATTTTTTTATGACAAGACACTACAAATTAGTATATTTGTAACAAAGTTATCATCAATTAATTTCTGTTAAATTGAATTAATACCACTAAAAACGACAAAACTAATATACATGTGAAAGCAGAGGGTAAAACTTTAAATTGGTATACCCATTAATTGTCACTTATCATCCAACTCGACAATTAGACAGGTAAAATTTAATGAAAATTAACGAAGGATAAATTTGTCACACGTGCATCGGGTTAAGGTTTTTTGTAATATTAACCCTGATTTTAACCATTATGTCAAACAAATAAGCTACTCTTTAAAAGCTTATACGGTAAGGAAATTGATCACCATCGAACATATAGCATTAGTCCTAGTAAATTAAATATAGGTTTTTCCAAGGAAAATAATCCAAATTTAGGAGTAATTTAGTGTCATGTAAGCATGGTTAATAGTTATATAAATTCTAATCCTATCCTATAGGATGAGTATAAGAAGCTAAAATCAAATTTGCAGAGTATCACCACTATATCATATATATTTTTAAAATTGATTCATACCAAACTCTATGGGTTATAAATGGGGTCAATATGATTTGACAAGTTATATAAACTCAACCCATCTCTATAACACTTTTTACTCTCTTTTGACCTCATACTTATTCACTTTGTGCTTTCATCTTAGTTTATGTATTAAATATAAAAGTGTTGTGGTAACATGGACTGAGTCAGGGTATGGATCATTATATTTATATTTGATCGGATTCACTCATTTGACATATCTATAATGATAATACATGCCTATCGATAACCTTCAACATTTCTTTTATTAGTGGAAAAATGGCGCCTAAGCCCAAACAACAGGGGAATTACCAAAAAAGTCCTAAACCTATTGTAATTGTGCCAATTCAGTCCTAATTTTTTTTTGACCAATTTAGTCTTAAACCTTTTACAATTGTGTCAATTCAGTCCATCCGGCCAAAATTAGCCGATCGGCGTTGACGTGGACACCGGCCGGGGATAGCTGGCCGACGAACGCAAATGTGGCAATTTTTAATATTTTTTTTCGATTTCTTTTTCATCTTCTCTTTCCTCTAGCCTGCTAGAGGCGAGGGCCAGCGAGGCTGACCTCGCCGGCCACTGGCGACGCTCACCCCTGCCGGCCACTGGCGAAGGCGAGCCTTGCCCAGCGATGGCGAGGCCGCCGTCTCCAACCTCCGCGAGACAAAATCCATGTCGGCTCCCTCCGCTCGCCTCTGCCGACGTGCACGATGACGATCTACAGCTCCCTACGGTCCCTCCTCGCCGGAAGCCCCAGTAAGTCGCGGCCCTTCCTCACCGCTGCCGTCGCCGCCTCCTCCTCCCCGGCCTCTGCCTCCGCCTCTGCCGCTATCGCCACCGCCACCAACTCCCACAACGTGGTCCCGTCGCCGTTCACGCCGCTCTTCATCAACCCCTTCCTCCACTCCAACTTCCCCAACCAGTTCCTCTCCCCGTTCTCGAAATGGATGATCGCGCGAGGCCCGCTCTTCCCGTCCCCGCCGCCGTGGAAGCTCTCGTAATCGCCACGCTGCTCCACCTCCGGGCGGCGGGCGGCGGCGGCGGCGCGGCGCCATCCTGCGGCAGGTCGAGGCCTTGAATTTGAGGCTTGATTTGTTCCGACGGCGGCAAGGGCGAGGAGCCCCGCCATGGATGGGCAAGGCCGAGCCTCGCCGGATCTGGCGAGGCCTCGCCCAGCCAAGGCAAGGGTCGACCTTGCCGGTGGCTGGCGAGGCTGCCGTCGCCAGATCTGGCGAGGAGCCTCACCGTCGGCCGGGCGAGGCTCACCTTCGCCGGTGGTCGGCGAGGCCAACCTCGCCGGCCTTCACCTCTAGTCGGTCCGGCTGGCCGGAGGAAGGAGAAGATGAAATAATAATAATAATAATAATAATAATAATAATAATAATAATAATATTAAAAAATATTAAAAATTGCCACATCAGCGTTCGCCGGCCGGCGTCTACGTCGCGCCGACCGACCAATTTTGGTCGGATGGACTGAATTAGCACAATTGTAAAAGGTTTAGGACTAAATTTGCCAAAAAAAAAAGTTTATGACTGAATTGGCACAATTGTAATAGGTCTAGAACTTTTTTGGTAATTCTCCCCCCAAACAACTAATCATTACATTATCTTGGCACAAATGTGCTCACCAGGTCTCCTATGTTAAAGACATCAAATTTATGGGAAGAGTACCAAAAAAGTCTTAAACCTATTGCATTGGTACCAATTCAGTACTAAACTTTTCAATTGAACCAATTCAGTCCATTCGGCCAATTTTGGCCTGCCAGCGCTGACGTGGACATCGGCCGGTGACCGAACGCTGACGTGGCAATTATTAAATATTTTTTTGAATTTTTTATTTTTATTAATTTTTTCCTTGTTCTTTTCTTTTCTTTTTCCTTTTCTTTTCTTCCTTCTTCCTCCTTGGACTGTTCTGGCGGTGGCCGGTGAGGGCCTCGAAGCCCTCGCCTACCGACGGCGAGGGTCGCGGCCCTTGCCCGGCCTCTCCCAAGGCCGCCAGCAAGGTTGTTTTGCCCGGATTTGGGCAAGGCTAGCCTCGCCGGCCGCGGGCAAGGGGCTGGCGAAGCTAAGGCGAGGCTAGCCTCGCCCAAATATGGGCGAAGCCGCCTCACCCGCGGCAAGGCCAAGGTGAGGCTAGCCTCGCCCGGATCCGAGCGAAGCCCCCTCACCCGCGGCCATGGGTGAGGCCGAGTGAGGGCCGCGAGCAAGGCCGCTTCGCCCGGATCTGGGCGAGGCCAGCCTCGCCGGCCCCTCGCCCGCGGCCGGCAAGGCCAAGGCGAGGCTGGCCTTGCCCAGATTCGGGCGAAGCTGTCTTGCCAGCGGCCCTAGGAGAGGCCGGGTGAGGGCCGCGACCTTCGCCGGCCACCGCCAGAACAGTTCAAGGAGGAAGAAGGAAGAAAAGAAAAGGAAAGAAAAAAGAAAAGAAAAAGGAAAAAATTAATAAAAATTCAAAAAATTCAAAAAAAATATTAAAAAATTGCCACGTCGGCGTTCGGTCACCACCGATGTCCACGTCCACGCAATCGGCGGCGGGCCAAAATTGGCCGAATGGACTGAATTGGTACCGATGTAAAAAGGTTTATGACTGAATTGGTCCAATTGAAAAGTTTAAGACTGAATTGGTACCAATGCATTAGGTTTAGGACTTTTTCAGCACTTTTCCCCAAATTTAAAGGTGGATTACTAGCTTCAAAGAGCATACGAAAAATAGTCAGAGCAGAAATTCGCCGGCCAGTCGGCACATGTGTTGCTTTCTTGGGAACACACTTGTTCGACCTCGTCCTTTTTCAACTTGATAAGCAACTTCACTGATATTTGAGAATCAAGTTTGGGAATGACACCCACCGCAGCTATTCACTCAAAAAAGGAGTCTTTGCTCTGCCAATATATCGATTCGAAGCTTGAGAGTCCGCCACACTTGTCCAAAGTGGTGCAAAGTTACAATAAATGGAAAATTAGTGTATGATGGTTCGAACTCGGGTCTTATGTCAAAAAAGAAATATGCCTATCGGATTACAAGTGTAAGATTTTGTTGGACCGAGGTCAACTGGATTTTGGCCTTGGCCTAAACGGTGGAAATATGCAATTCGGGGGCCAAATAAAGGCCTAGAAAATTTTTAACTCGGGATCTTTTATTCCGATAGCATATGAGATTTTGTGAGACCATCGCTAATCATTCTAAAAGTTTAAATATTTAGATAAGATGTGGTTTATTATCTAAATGACGACTAGTATGTGTTAAAATGAGGAACACCGCCAACTCAACCTGTTAAGTTCTTCAGCCAATTTGGAATCAAACTCGTTGATTTGATGAAGGTATAGACATGTGAACTGCTTACATAATAATAGTAGCGTTAACTCCCCACATGCAATCTTATAGGCATTGATACATTGATATTGAATCTTTGTAATAATGATGTGACAAGATCCGATCCAATGTTGTCTTTTGTCCTTGGAGGTCTTTCTATAAGCAAGGTGTGGTGTGGACAACGTTGATGCAAAAACGAGAGTATGACATTCTTGTCGTGATATTATTGTTATTGAATGGCAATCCAACGATGAACAAATCGAGTGCGAACAACTAATGACCTGTCCGAGTGAGGGATGTTGTTTGTACCAATAGAAAGCTACTTACACGCATTTTATGCAACTTTTGGCATCTCGCGACAATTTTTTTTGTCCCTCTGGGACCCGTCCTCAAGTGGTCCAGTCCAATAATCTTCCTCTGATTTTGACAGTTTGGAAATGTTGTTCTGCCCCTCCACCCCTCTTCGCAATCTGATATAAATCATTTTATCTTTTTGTGTTCTTTTTTGTTTTTCAATGATGGATTTTATGGATCAATTAGCAAATGGGTTTCTGTTTCTAATGTTCTCTTTTTAGGTATCAAGCTTCGGTGTTATTTCATAAACAGCTGAACCAATTTAGATGATTTTAGTTATTTCCGTAAATTTTAAAAAATAATGAATGATTTGTAAAATATTTTTATTGAAATTAGGCACTTTTATTTCTTACGAACATTACAAGTGATTCTTTTTAAGAGAATATTTTTTAAATTATTTATTTTTTGCAAAATAAATAGAGTGACTCACACTTGCTATGCACTGACTTATCTTCATGATGGATGATGATGATGAAGAAAAAGACAATTAATGTGATCATGTTCCCGTTCATGACTATATAAATCAGGAAAAAAAAATGCACACCAAGGCTTTTGACCTCGTCTCTTTAGTGATTTCAGAATCATCATTAGTTCGATTGTTAGTGACGTCCGACCTCTCTCTTGACACAGATTGCTTAACATGGTTTTTCTACACGTGCTATATAATGTAATAATTGTCATTGCCAACCCAAGAGAAAATGGGTGGAGGAGATCATTAGATTGCGTCAAAAGTGTGCAACTCTCCTTTCTTTTTTGGGCATTTATTCCTTGTTCCAAATCCCACCCAACTCATTCGTCCGAAAAATAATAATAATAATAATAATAATAATAATAATAATAAGGCACCACCTAACCCACTTATCAACAACTTAAATTGATAAAAGATATTTTTTAATTACCTTGCATGGTTCAACAATTTTCAGAAATCTTGAGATTCATATTATCCTTGGCATAGGTAGCTTTTATTTACTAAAGAAATGATTCCGAATATTCAAGAGGCTAATGCTGTGGATTTTAAAACTCGTACATTTTTCAAAAAACAATCATCTTTCGTGCAACAAACAAAACCTAAATTTCACCTAATATTTTTCCAACCACTAATTCCATTCACAATGATCATGCAATGTGATATCATTTATTCTGAAATAAGGACACCATAAATACTATAACTTCCTTACGGCGTTTATTTAAGTATCATAACTTTTAAAAAACATTCATTTCAATATCATAACTTTCAATCGATTACTTAATTCCTAAAAATTTTTAAAAATACTTACCTAAGTGACGAAAACTTGATATGACATGACATTTGTGATAAATAATTTTAAAAAAGTTATAATATTTAAGTGATTGATTGAAAAATCATATGACACTTGATCGAAAAAAAAAAATTCATGATACTCGAGGGAGCGAATCAAGTAATCATTAAAAGGAAAAAATTATGGCGTTTAAGTAAACACGGTATGAAAGTAATGTTTTTTCTTATTTTCAATTGTCCATATTAACCCATACACAATATTCTATTTTCTGACACTCGTACACGTCATCGCTAGGTTCGCTTTCTATCGGCAAGCAATCAAATCCAATCATTGCCGCCCCCGACCAATCATCGCCGGCGCCCCGGCGACTCGTGTCCCCCCTCTGGACCGCACGATAAGCGAGGCGACCAACATCCGACGGTCGCATCAGATCCGGGGCCACGTGCGGTCGCCCGCACACAACCCAAACCTCGCCCCCACGCGCCGCCAGCAGCAACAAAAAGCCCGAAGCACAGCCAGAGCCAAAGCCCGAGCCACACATATTCGGTGAATCACCAAACCTGCCCCCACCCGCCCGCCGCCGGCGCGTGCCGAACATACCCCCCGAATCGACAAATCCCGCTTTTCCCCTTCTTATCCGCAAGCACTTATCGTCGTCGTCGTCGTCGTCGTCGTCATCATTTCGGTCCCCCTGCGAATTCCAGATCTCACCGCCGTTACGCGAACGAGGAGCCGCGGCGGGAATCTCCGACTGGGCTCTCGCGAATCCGATTCCCGATTCAGCGCGGATTCGGTTTGGGGAAAAGGTCTCGGCGATCGTGTCTCGATCGATGCTTTTTCATGGCCGATCGCATCCGTTCGCTTTGCAGGTTCGGTCTCGATCCGTATTCCCTCGTCCGAAATCCGATTGCGGCCCCGCGGTTCGGATTCGTCGCTGTCTCTCGTTTCTTTTCTTTATTTTGTGATTGATGTGCGAGGGGGTTGACCCGATGCGGTTTTGGTAGACTGGAGGATCGCTTGCTCGTTCTGGATGAGAGAGGTTCGAGAGGGAGCTGTGGGGTTTTGGGTGTTTCTGGGCTATCGCGGTTGGATTGAACGTGATTGGATGATGAGCTGGGGATCGATTTTTTCCTTGTTTGGTAGCTCGGAGGTTGACGAGTGAGGAGATAGGAAGTTCCCCGAATGAGCATGCTGCTTTTTGCTTTTTAGTTGGAAAAAGGAAGCGAATCGAAAGCAGTAAAGGTTCGTGAAATATTAAAAAGTTACTTGTTGACTCTGGAAAAGAAAGAAGACAAAAAAAGAATCCGGAATGCGAGCGATGGGTAATATTCGGGAAATGTTTTTGGCAAGTTCTGATTTTGGTAGTTTTCCTTTGTGGCTTGACTGAAAGGCAATCGGTGAACTTCACAATGCTAGTACAGGCTGATCTGAAAGGGGTTCTGCTTTGTTGTGTGTGGGACTGTTGAATCTAGATTTTTTCTGTTTTTGCATAGCGTACTCACAGTCCGGGCAAAACCATTGAACTTGCGGGGTTGCAAGAATGTTGAAGATCATCATGATGTTTGATTGGGCTTATTCAGACAAAAATAATCCAGGCTGTTCTTTCACAGTTTAAGTTGTAAAAACAAACGGTTGCACACTCAACTTTAACCTGTAATTGTACATTCTAGTGTTATTTATATGCTAGTTAACATTTAGTTGAAGTGATTAGCACCCTAATTTTAGCATGCTTGTTTATACTCTTTTGTCATTTGAACAGAAAGATCTAGTCATCTTGTAATGCAATCAGCTAATGAGACAAGGGAGAAGAAATTGAAGAGATTCGGGTCATTCTGCAATATGCCTGCAACTGACAGCACAGCTGCACAAGCAATTGACGACTGTTTTTTTTTCTCAATCGAGGAAATAGTACAATATCCCTTGCCTGGATATGGTGCACCGACGTCAATCACTTTCAGCCCTGATGATTCTCTCGTCGCTTATTTATTCAGTCCTGATCAGACTTTAAATAGGAAGGTTTTTGCATTTGATCTCAAGAGTAGCAAGCAAGATTTATTTTTCAGTCCGCCAGATGGTGGTCTTGATGAGAATAACATTTCTGCGGAAGAAAAGTTGAGAAGGGAGAGATTGAGGGAGCGTGGTTTGGGAGTAACGCGATATGAATGGATTAAGACAAACTCAAAGAGGAAGGCGCTTATGGTGCCTTTGCCAGCCGGGGTATGTCCTCTACTCTTTAGTATATCCAACAATGATTCTACTGGTCATTGATTAAGAATCTTTATTTAAATTTTTATCTATGATCCAGGCGTCCTTAATTATCATCCTGTGTCAGTAAGAGATGCCATCGACATGCATTCTTTTCAAGTACACAGAGGGAGGAATAATGATCAGACTTTGCATATGTATAAGTTCCAGCGGATCGCTTCCTTGATGTTATTTTCTTTTCTTTTCTTTCTTTGTTTTTAAAACTAATCCATGCTGCTGAATACTCATAGTTCTGAAGGTCTTTAATCCATCCGTTGCAAAGGATGAGACGAGTCTTAAGCTTGGTGTCACAATCTGGTCACTCATTCATGCTACAATGTCATTGTTTTAACATCTATTTTGCATGTATATACTGGCCTACCACCTGTATAGATTGATCGATCCAATTTCTAATCTTTGCTTTATGATTTCTTCATTTCTTCTCCCCTTTGTTTTATGGGTTCTGGAGAGAGGCTTGATAGTTGAAGTAAATGTCATTTGGTAATCTCTCCATGGACGACGATCCTGAAATATCTTGATGCTTTTTGATCGGAACACTTTGAATCATATGGACCCTCATTGTTTGCTTCTTTCTGTATCAACTATCTGTCAAAGCAGCTTCAACTGATGTGTTTTCCTTCGGGTTCCAGGTTTATATTCAGGATCTCTCTGGCTCAAAACCAGAGCTTAAGCTTCCAAGCACATCATCCTCACCAATTATCGATCCACATATCTCTCCAGATGGTACCGTGATTTCTTTTGTTAGAGATGGAGAATTGCATGTTCTAAACCTCCTACACAACGAGCAACATCAGCTAACTGATGGCGCCATTGATAATGCCGTGGTGAGCTTAAATATTGATATTGGGTCTTTTCTCTATCTCTGTTCTACATGGTGATTTGAGCTTATTTCCTCTTCCATCAAATGTTGCCCAACTTTGTTCCACTTATTTCACGTGCAGTCGACTGAAATTCTACTTTGAACAGCTTAAGCAAATGTTTGGAATCCAGAATCTTAATTGCTAAAGCTCTTCTTTCGGTTCTTCTTTGTATCCAACGTCACCTGAGCCCGAACTTGTTAAAATGTTGTATGTTGCTGTCCTTGTGATATATGAGTTTAGTTCTAAGCCTGCTTGTTATTTTCTCTTGCAATGGATAGAACAATTACATATTTAAGAGGTTTGTTCCTGTAAATGTCTGCTTGTTATTTGACTTTTCTATTTTTCTCGAGACATTTCTGGATGTTGACTGAATACTTATGTTTTTCAGACTCATGGTCTCGCTGAGTACATAGCTCAGGTAATTTTCTTTCTTCACTCTCTCTTTGGAGCATATTTTGATTTACATTCGTGCAGCATTATTGAAGAACTTCCAGGTCTTCAGGATATACCAGAAAGTTATGTTTATGCTGTAAAAGTGATAAAATACTACTGAAATACTATATCACTTGATGATGTGTTTATTATATTCTGGTTTTTCTCTGATATGATATTGTTTCTGTGTTCAGGAAGAGATGGATCGCAAAAATGGGTACTGGTGGTCACTGGACAGCAGGTTCATTGCATTCACAGAAGTTGACACTTCGGGCATACCTTTGTTCAGGATAATGCATCAAGGTAAAAGCTCAGTTGGTACAGAGGCACAAGAAGATCATGCTTACCCCTTCGCAGGAGCTGTAAATGTTAAAGTTCGTCTTGGGGTAGTTTCCTCTGCTGGAGGTCCTGTTACTTGGATGGATCTTCAGTGTGGAGGAACAAATGAGCTTGACAATGAGGATGAATATTTGGCCCGAGTCAACTGGATGCATGGAAATATTCTGACAGCTCAGGTCCTAAGCAGGTCACAAAGCAAATTGAAGATGCTTAAGTTTGATATTAGGACAGGCCAAGGAAAAGTTGTACTGGTGGAAGAACAGAGTACATGGATTAACTTACATGACTGCTTCACTCCTCTAGACAAAGGAATAGCCAAATTTTCTGGGGGATTTATATGGGCAAGTGAAAGAACGGGATTTAGACATCTTTATTTGCATGACTTGAATGGGACTTGCCTAGGACCTATCACGGAAGGCGACTGGATGGTTGAGCAAATTGCAGGTGTAAATGAAGCTGCAGGACTTGTATACTTTACAGGAACTGTAGATGGACCCCTGGAACAGCACTTATATTCAGCAAAACTTTTCCCAGACAAGAATAGCCCTTTGCCAGCTCCAGAGAGGTTAACCAATGGACAAGGAAAACATGTAGTTGTGCTTGATCATCACCTGCGGACTTTTGTTGATATTCATGATTCTCTCACTTCTCCCCCTAGGGTGTCACTGTGCTCCTTGCATGATGGCAGCATAATTTTGCCATTGTATGAGCCTCCATTGACCATTCCAAGGTTGAAGAAGCTGCAGCTTGAGCCTCCAGAGATCATGCAAATCCAGGGAAATGATGGGAGTGTGCTATATGGAGCTCTGTACAAACCTGATGTAGCAAAATTTGGACCCCCACCTTACAAGACCATGATAGCTGTGTATGGTGGCCCATGCGTACAATTGGTATGTGATTCATGGGCAAATACAGTTGACATGAAGGCACAGTATTTGAGAAGCAAAGGCATCTTAGTTTGGAAGGTTAGTACCATCTCTGTAGTCGCCTCAGACATCCTCTCTAACTTATGAACATAGGCTGTTTGCAGAAGTTAGGCAAATCCCCCAATGTGTCATGATCTTGCCAGTTACTTTTGCAGTGCATCTTACTCCATTTATGCTGCATGGTAAGTTTACAGTAAGGTTGCACGATGGTTTAAGTACTCTTATCAATTTCATCAACATGAGATGGGCCTAATGGAAGTCACTACTTCTGATTCATAGACATAGTAGAACCGACAATGGTTGATATGGGTGAGGAAGCTAGAAAGAAAATGCAGCGGAGAAAATCAAAAATGCATTTTTCTCCCTTGCTACGGGCCTATCCTGTCCTCTCTCTCTCTCTCTCTCTCTCTCTCCTTCACAATAACTGACATACTGACCTATTTGATATCGGCTTCCATGAATTTCTGCCAAAAGCTTCTAGGTGATTGACTGGTGACTAACAACAAATTTTTACTGCCTGGTGCAACAGTTAGACAACCGAGGCACCGCCAGGCGTGGTCTGAAGTTCGAAGGTGCTGTTAAACAGAAGTTTGGCCACGTCGACGTCGAGGATCAGGTGTCTGGAGCAGAATGGCTTGTCAAAGAAGGGCTAGCTGAAGCCGGTCGGATCGGAATATATGGTTGGAGTTATGGTGGGTATCTATCTGCCATGGCACTGGCCAGATGTCCCGACGTCTTCTGTTGCGCGGTGTCCGGCGCCCCCGTAACATCCTGGGACGGATACGACACCTTCTACACCGAGAAGTACATGGGGCTTCCTTCTGCTAATCAGGAAGGCTACGAATCCAGCTCGGTCATGCATCACGTGGACAACATGAAAGGGAGGTTACTGCTAGTCCACGGCATGATCGACGAGAATGTGCATTTCAGGCACACCGCGCGGCTGGTGAACGCGCTCGTGGAGGCGGGGAAGCGGTACGAGCTGCTGATCTTCCCGGACGAACGGCACATGCCGCGGCGGCGGAGGGACCGGATCTATATGGAGGAGAGAATCTGGGAGTTCATCGAGAAGAGCCTGTGAAGTTTTGTCTGTTTATCACCCCCATTAACTTCTTGGTCACCATCATCATCTTTCCTCCGTTGACGCTGAAGGCGGAATGGTAGCAGAGTTTTTTTCTTCCCCCAAAACCCCGTCAACTCAAATTTTTCTACGATGCGGAATCTCTTCTTTGCTTCTTCTGTCGTTTGAGCTGGAAAATTTTGCGGAAGCCACGAGGTTCTCCCAATCGGGTCCTGCCACGTGGGTGGGATGACGCGAATGATTTTTTGACTTCCAGCGGCGGGAGTCCCATGCATGACGTGGCAATGGCAAGCGCGCTTCCTTGGACTCAAAAAAATGGACGGTACCTTTTAGTCCAAGTTAGGATCTTAACGGACCTTTCCCGGGCTTCCGTAACTGACGCCGTTAGTTGTCTCCCCGTGCCGCTACTTGCATTAAAGCAACGTAGTAATTACTCTCCGTCGGTCTGTCTGTCTGTCTTGTCTCTCTGACCTCTCCGCGTCAGTTCACGCGTCAAAGTGAAAGCCCGACCGGGGTTAATTACGTTTTGTCTTGGCGAATGGGCCCGAAATTACGTCCTTACCCTTCGCCTCCTCCTCGCGCCCGGGGCTTCTTCTGGAGACATGTAAATTAATAAACTATTTAATCTGATTGCTCGTATTTTATTTGGGGGGTGATTATCCATGCGAGTGATTATTATTCTAACAATTAGCAATGGAGAAATCTAGTACTGTTGCTATTCCTATGAGGAAGATATTTAAGCAGACAGCCTCGGATCTATGAAAAGGTTGCCGGCATGATGAGATCTTTTAATGACCACTTAAGCATTGGACACGATATTCTATTGAGATTTTTTTAATAAATTACCAAATGAGGAAATAGAGTTGGGTATGATGAGTTCTCGTATCGAATCTTGAACTTCATCATATGTAATAATTATCATTAGCGAACTTTTGCCACCGATCTATTCATATCAAGGGTTTTACAAGTATCGAAATCTCAGTGCATTGTTTAGATAGATAAACTCTTGATAGCGGCAATGTGGCAAATAAAGAGTAATTTGGAGTCCCAATTTTTTTTAAAAAAAAAAAAGAACAAATACAACAGAACTTTTTTCATTTCTATCAATTGAGAAAATTCAAAATTGACCGGGATCGACTTTCTTTTGCAAATGGCTATTTTGTAAAACGTAACTTAATTTTCCAAATTTCTTATGCCTTGGCATATGTTTCATGTTAATTATTGTCCGAAATTGGCCTAGCCCAAGCATATAATATTGCTTTGACCCAAAAAAAAAAAAAGAGCATTTAACATTGCCAAAATTAGAAAATAAGAATAGATATTCTTCTATTTCCATCATTTATTATTTACTACATCCATCCCATCGAGAGTAAACTCCTCCGCCAAGTCTTTATTCTCTGGCCCGAGCCCCACGGAAGAGAGAAAGCCCGCCGAAGACGACGACGTCCCGTTAACGGGAAAAACCTCACGCCGTCAAGCGGCCCCTGCCGATTCTTCTGCACAAAGTCACCGTTCCTTCCGTCACGCCCCTATAAATCAACAGGAGCGCACCGGGTGCTTTCATTTTCAGAAGCGTCACCATCGTTCTCCCATCTTCTCTCTCTCTCTCTCTCTCTCTCTGTTTCTGGAGAAGTGAGGAGCTCTAGTGGCAGAGGAACTCGCGGGTTTCGGAGGGCGTCGAACCGCCTCGACGATCGGAGGCGATGAAGCGCGGTGATCCCGGCGTCCGCGCCTTCCGTCGCCGCCGTTTCGCCTGATCATTTCAGGTAACTCCGACGCGCAGCTTCTTCGGCTTTGTCCTTTCTTCTTCTTCTTTTTTCGCTTCTTTCTCTCCATTTTCGTTCGCCGTGTCTGTCGGTGCGCGTCAGCTGGAAGTGGAGTCGGTGCAATTTTTGCCGGTGCAAAGGAGGATGAGATTCCTCGTGGAGGACGATGATCAGATACTGGTCGGATTGTTCGCGACCGGTCGATCCTCTGTCTCTGCGCTTCGCTCTCGGTCGCCTTTGCCTGGTTGTTGCTTTTTGCGTTTCTATGATGTGGCTGCAATGCCGCTCGTGCTGGCTTTTAGCATCGTGCCTTCGCGAGTTGTTTGATTGACTAGGCTAGGCTACCTTTTCCATTATTAATTGGTGCGTCAATGCTTAGTGATTTGCAGTTTGGCTAGTATTTACGGATTCATAAAGAAACGTCAGTATCTCTTCGTTTCGTGAGCATTTTTCCTTTTGATCGTTTATAAGGTTTCCTGGTTGTGGTTGATCATGAGCTGATTCCGATTTGTTTTTACTTGTTTCTCTTGCTTGAGATTGGCTGTAGTTTCCAGAAGATTCCGGTTCTCTTGAAATAATTGCACTTATGGCGCGGAAGAAACCCTAACACCGGATGCCTCCAGAAGATCCGGTGTGTCGGAGATTGGCTTATGCCTTGAGTTTGCGTTTGGAGGTTATTGAGCTTGGAATATTAGGTCAGAGAACCTGTTTGAGTGGGGAAACCAAGTTTCCTGGTTTTTCAGCTTTGAGGCGATGATGCTCAAAGTTGAAGTTTGGGACTATCTGGTCAAATGGATTGTCTAGAGAGCATGATGAAGGTTTCGACAGATTGAAGTTTGATTATTCAGACGAGGGGCGGTGCAGATAACAGGAGAGAAAGATGTCGGTTGTTATCGTGGCACTTAGCCCGTTTCTGGAGGAGTATCTGAATTTTCCTGGGAAATTCTCCCACCAATATGGTCCTCATTTGAACAAACCGATCCTCATTTACCTCAGTGTTGCTGGGTCTCTGACTCCCATGCCCATAATGGAGTCAGATTCAATTTTGTCTGTGAAACTGAAGATACAGGCAGACAGAGGGTTCTTTGTCAGAAATCAGAAACTGTTCTTTGATGGGAGAGAACTAGCTCGGAACAATTCTTGTGTTCGAGACTATGGGGTTGCAGATGGAGACGTGTTGCACCTTGTGCTGAGGCTTTCAGATCTTCAAGCTATCACTGTCCGAACTGCTTGTGGGAAGGAATTTGAGTTCCGTGTTGAGAGGAGCAGAAAGGTAGCATATGTGAAGCGACAGATTGTGAGGAAGGGGCGAGGCTCTGTCAACCTGGAGAATCAAGAACTGGTATGTGATGGTGAAGAGCTTGAAGATCAGAGACTCATCCACGACATTTGTGGGAAGAATGGTGATGCTGTTATCCACTTGCTGGTCCGCAAATCTGCTAAAGTGAGGCCGCAAATTGTTGAGAAGCACTTTGAAGTGGTTATCGATGCATCAGATTTTAATGAGCTTGCTGGTGCAGTTGGTGAATATCAGTCTTGGGACCTGTTGAAACCCTATATCACAGAGAGAAGACCACTGCCAAAAGATTTCCTATTGGAACCTTTCATTGTTAATCGAGAAATTGAACTGCCATTTGTGTTAAAAGAGCTGATTGAATCTACTATCCAGGGATTGGAGAGAGGCAATGAGCCCATACAGTCCCCAGAGGGATCGGGAGGAGCTTACCTCATGCAAGATTTTTCTGGCCTGGAGTATGTGTCAGTTTTTAAGCCTATTGATGAAGAACCAATGGCGGTGAATAATCCTCGGGGACTTCCATTGTCACTAGATGGTCAAGGGATGAAAAAGGGCACGCGGGTAGGAGAGGGTGCACTGAGAGAAGTTGCAGCTTACATCTTGGACCACCCAGTGGTTCACAATTCAGAGAAGGGCTTTGCTGGGGTTCCGCCCACTGTTATGGTGAAGTGTATGCATAGAGAGTTTAATTATCCAGAAGGTTATGAGTACACAAGCAAGAATTTTAAGATAGGATCACTGCAGATGTTCGTGAAGAATATAGGAAGTTGTGAGGATATGGGACCCCGAGCTTTTCCCGTGGATGAGGTACACAAGATTTCTGTCTTGGACATAAGGTTGGCAAATGCGGATAGGCATGCAGGCAACATATTGATCAGCAGGGATGGTGAAGATGGATGTGTAGTGCTTATTCCTATTGATCATGGATACTGTCTGCCTGAAAACGTTAGTATATCGTATTTCCTTCTCTGATTGATCATTTGGTTGTTCTCCGATAAAAATATTAATTGATTATGTGTTCAATATTAATAGATTATGTGTTCTTCTTTTAGTTACGACTTGTCCTAAGGGGCATGAGATCCAAGATACTAGTCTTAATATACTTTGTCCTAAGGGGCATGAGATCCAAGATACTAGTCTTAATAGACTTTGTCCTAAGTGGCATGAGATCCAAGATAGTAGTCTTAATAGCCCCATGTTTTCCTTAATGAGACGTAATCTCCATTACACATGGTTATGTAGTTATGGGCAGATCTGTTGCAATCTTTTTTTTTTTTTTTTTTTTTTTTTTAAGGATATATGGCACTTGTTGATTTGTTATTCTTTGAGACACAATTTGTCCTAATTGGCATGAGATCCAAGATAATAGTCTTAATAACCCTGCATTTTCCTTAATGGGTATTAGATGCCTCAGAACTTGTCAAAAGATGGAATCTCCATCACCCCTGGAATCTCCAAAACCTCTCAAGCTTCTTTGTAGTCTTTCTTTTTGTCTTCTTCTAATCTTTTAATATCTTTATTCTTGTCGCTGCAGTTTGAAGATTGCACATTTGAGTGGCTCTACTGGCCACAAGCTCAGCAGCCTTACTCTCCCGAAACTATGGACTACATCAAGTCACTGGATGCTGAACAAGACATTCAACTCTTGAAATTTCATGGGTGGGACTTGCCAGTTGAGTGTGCTCGTACCTTGCGCATCTCTACTATGCTTTTGAAGAAAGGTGTGGAGAGAGGGCTTACTCCCTTCACCATCGGAAGCATGATGTGTCGAGAAAGTCCTAGCAAGGAGTCTGTGATTGAGCGGATTGTCAAAGAAGCAGAGGAAAGTGTGCTTCCTGGAGCTAGTGAAGGTTCATTTCTTGAATCTGTCTCAGTGCTTATGGATCACTACCTCGACGCACTTTCAAATGAAGGCCATTGAGTGAATTTGTATATATGTAGTGTCTACATAGTGTGTGCATGCTTGCATGAATGGACGGAAGTCCCTCTCCTGAGCTGATCTGCTCATGGGAAATCTGTGCTGATGCTTGGGCTATATGCTTGTTCACTTGCATCATTCTCTGGTGCATTAATTTTTTTTTCGGCATCCAAGACAGCCCGAAGCTGCCACTTGGGCCAGGCAGGGTAAAACACTCTGTGCTCTTCTGGGTTTTGCAAGGAACAATGATTTGAGCATTGGCGATATGAAATCGACCTCTGTGCAATTCCCAAACTTTTTTATCTGCACTCACTGCTAGTCCTATTGGAACGGTACATATCACTTTTAAGCATAACTGTATTGAATGATGCGGACGGACTGTTCAATTTTTAGGCTTCTGGATATGCTTGTGTTTTGACTTTTGAGCGGACCACATGCGTTATTTTTAGGCAAGCAGAAATCAATGTTTAGCATAAGCCTTGCTATGAGGTACTTAGTGCTTCCTAAAAACAACAATGTTTTCGAATAAGCATGAGTAATCAAAAGAAATAAAGCGGTTCGATAAGACCCCATACCTAGAGCTAACATCATATAGCTCAGTTGAGACATTGTAGAATAAGCTAAACTTCTTTTAATAACTTTTTGAGCAAGAGCTAAAGTAGCTCTTAATAATACTGTTATTATTCCTATCAAAGATATGAAATTCATTATGTAAGGTATGATTATAAAAAGATGAGGAAGTCAAGCTACAAGAAAAATGCCCGCTACAACCATAGTAGTGGCATGTAAATATGCTTAATAATGTTTTCACACAAGTAGCGAGAGTGACTGCCAGGGCGAGAATGGGGTCGGGCTTCAATTACTTTCTTCAGGCCATATGCTAGGAAGGGGAGGGGGATCATTAAGTTAGGAGTAAGAGTTAGGTCTAGGTACTTATTCTTTTCTAGAAACCTTTGGTCCTTCTGAATCTCTCCATCTGAAATTCCTATCCTGGACAAATTTAAAGGTTGCCGTGGGAATCTAGCATGCGTCGGTTTTCTGTCAAGTCATTTCCATATAATGTTAGCTGCGAAGATAGGTGAAAAGGAATGTGATCGGATGATGCCCTGCCTTAGACCATTTCTTCCTAGGTTTTTGTCCAGGACTTGGAGAAGGACTTGCTAGTGTCGGCCGACTTCTTCACCTCGAAATATGTTTGCTACGACTGATGAATGGCTACGCAAGGGATTCCGATGAACATAGAAAAAAAAAAGGGAATAATGAAGAATAATGGCATTACGAAATTGTGGCTTTTCTACATTTGATTATTTTTCACTTTCGAAAAAAAAAATATATATATAAGGAAAACGACCTAAATTTTAAGCTCAGTAAATAATTGAGAACCTATATATGGAGGTTCTCGGCACAGCATATCGTATCTGTAAATGTCACTTCCAACTTTCAAGTTGATAGTCCGGCCACGAATGCCACCCCGGTGGACGGCAACCATGAAGATCCAAATATGAACTGCGCGACTGTGAATTTGCTTGCCTCTGTTGTGGATGTGATGACGCGGAAACCCGGCCAGTTCACACGTCGGCCAACGGCTGCCCCGGGCCCATAGTTCATGTACTCTCCGTAATACAATGTGTCTAGCGCAAAGTCTCCGTTCCACTCCAGCCACCCTTGGGGGTGAATGTGATCGCCCATGTAGGACAACATGTACACAACCCTCGAGTACTTCTTCCATGGCCGCCCGAGGTACGTCGGGAAGCTTCCTTTAGATGCCTCGAGATCTGAAGCGGCGACGATCTGGCAAGCATGGATCGAAATGCCGGTGTTCTGATTGGGGTCCTTGCGGTTCTGGGCCGTGATGGTGTTCTTTTGCTTGGCCATGGGTTTCCGAGCATAGATGCTGCTCTTTTGGATGACCACGGCTGCGTTGCCGAAGATGAAGTCGACCGTCCCGTAGATGTCGCATTCGCGGAAGAATTGGCGATTCGAGTGGACGTAGAGCGTGTCCTGGTAGCCCATGATGCTGCACCTATAGACCACGCCATGGTCAGCTCCTACCCGGAGAGCCACCGCCTGGTGCTTCTCCAGTCCGGCGTAGTTCTCGAAGGTCATGTCGCGGGCAATGAAACCGGCTCCGCTCGCCGCTGCAGGGCATACAGCAGAAGAGAAGAATTAAAGCTCGACTGAAAACTAGAGAATTCTACGTCAAGACTCTCGACCAAAGCATCTTGCGAATAATTCATGCCATCCTTTTTCGTCCTATACGACAAAGCCGACGAAGGACTCGTCAAGATCAGGATTCTCCTATAAAGTTTGCGCTTCGGAGTTAGCATAATGGGGATCGAGCATCCAAACTTTGCGTAATCGGCATCGTTCTAAGATGGGAAAGGCCAAGGGGGATCGAAATGAACGGCAGGCAAGTGACGAACGTGCATGTGTAGCCCCCGGCATGACCCACGTCAATAATGCCCATTCCCTTTCCATCTCTCGATTCTCTCCCAACCATGGATTCGATTCTGTGACCAGCAAACTCCCATTGATGCTTCATCAGGCAATGTCGTGAGCGTTATGAAGAGACGAGAAGATCGGATCGAGAGGAATACAAAGCGTAGGAGCAGCAAAACAAAAACATCTCGACATGATCATTAAAAAAGAGGAAACGTGCCTGTAAGAACTGATGGGAACATCGTTTGGGGTCAGAAAATGTCAGAAAAAAAAAAGTGGAGTTGACGATGGAAAAGAAAGAAAAGTAGGAGATGAAAAGCAGGGCTGATCTCAACCCTTTTCGAAAATCTTATTCTTCTGATGTTCCGAAAGTTCTAATGAGAATTCCCAATTACGAAAAGTACTGGCATTATTACTTTCGAATTTGGATTATACCGTCGTATATCTTGGATATAATTAGATATTGTCTCTAAAATATTTATTAAGCGATCCAAGAAGTATTACGGTTCGGTTCCTAATATATAAATATACTCGTTGCATTCAAATCAATATATTGACAATCGAATAATTTTTTCTAAAACATGTTTAATAAGTGTTATGAAACAATTGTTAATGATATCCAGATGTCATACATGGGGTCCACTTGCAGCTAAAAGGTGCACAGAATTAATTGGTGGCGAAATTTGGTGTCATGCCATCTGAAATCGACATCCCACATGCTACTTTCTACATCAAGCATTCCTAACAATCCCTTTTTTCTTCGTTGTGAAATTTCTAAAGTAGCTTTCAAGCACAATAATTCGATATTGACTTGAATGTCTTATGTGGTTTTTAGGTTCCATTTATTTCGTAAAAAATGAATGATTTAAACAAAAAAATTATTTTGAATTTTTGGCCTAGCTTAGTCGAGACATTGAACTTTGGAAATTCGGATATGGGCACAGAATTTTACCGAAGGAGGCAGTGTGGAACGTGGTCATCTTGTCGGCTACACTTTTGTGGCCCGTTATGACCGTTTTGCCCTTCCCATCGCCGATGAACATGAGGTTCGTCTTCTTCTTCCCCACCTTCAAGTTATCCTCCTCGTACCTAAAAAAACGGATAAGCTTAAAAACACCAGTCAACACATCAATTATTCACAATCATTTTAATAACAATGGAAATTTACAAAAAGTAGATAAATCTATTGGAATAGTTAAATACAATAGAACTTTTACTAATTATTCTAAAGGTTTATACTGATACGTGAATTCATGTATAATATTTTACTATTCTAATAAAGACAATTAAAAACTCTAACTTGCAGAATTACAAATAGTTTATTAATAGCAACATCTCCAAAAGGAACGTATTTTTCAGTGTTCACCGATTATAGAACCAAAAAAAGTCCTCAAACGATGCCGTACATGTACAGATGAATGGTCGGCAATTATCTTAATCATAGAATTCTGTGGAATACACAAGTCATAATCACTATGTCCAAAAGTGAAAACGACTTTCTGTTATATAATTGGTGGCTTTATAATATTAACACCCCTTTTTGTCCAATTATCAAAGTGCAATAATTAAATTCCCATGATTAAAGGGCTTGAATTCAATCTACGCTGACAAAATTCATTCTCCCTTTATAATAAGAACAAAAGAAGCAAAAGACGAAAAGGCCATTTTCCTTTCTTTTCTTTTATTTTCCCTCTCAATTCAAACTCCATTTGAAAAAGGCCAAAAAAAAAAAAGAAATAGAAGAATAGGAGGAACTTTACCTCCCGGCTCGCACGTAGATGATGATCCTCCGGCTACTGCTCTCCGGCGCCTCCTTTATCGCCTCCGCGATCGTCTTGTACGTCCCGTTCGCTCCGTCCTTCGCCACCACCATGTCCGCCTGTACCTCCGCCGCCGGCATGTCCAGCAGCTCCCTCTCTCTCTCCCCTAGCCACTCTGGATACCCGCCGCCGGTGCCGCCGCCGTCGCCGTCGGGCTTCGGTACTCCCCCTCCTCCTCCCGCCACGTCCATCAGCCTCCTCCGGTTCTCGATCGGCACGCCGACGAAGTCCCCGCCGCCGTCCGAGGCCGCGAATATCGCCAGGCAGTTGCTCACCAGCTCCTCCAGGTCCTTGAGCTCCGCCGCCATCCGATCCTTCACGCCGCCGCTCGCGTCGGCGAGCCCCTCCCCGCACGTGTCCTGGTTCGTCAGCGCCGCGCTCAGCCACGTCACGATGTCCTCCGGCGGCGCCGGCGATGCCGATCCCCCGATGGCGGAGAGCGACCGGGAGAGCGCGTCGACGGAGGCCCCGAGGAGCTCGATGCAGTCGTCGTACGCCGACCGCGCGATCGGCTCCATCTGGAGGTAGTTCATGCCGGAGGACTGGTAGAGAGCCCTGTTGAAGTGCTGCAGGGTCATGTTGAAGGAGATGTGGATGAGGTCCTGCTCGCTCGCGGCCATCGAGCCCGGGAAGTCCAGGAGGGAGCTGACGCAGAGGTCCGGGTACCGGGCCTTGGCGCACGTGCGGGAGATGGCCTGGGTCGGGCGGCGGCCCCGGGAGTCGCCGGAGGCCCGGCTGCGGAGCCCGACGAGGAGGATGGCGGAGATGGCGGAGGCGAGGAGGAGGGCGAGGGCGAGGAGGGAGAGGAGGACGAGCTTCCACCTGCGGGAGCGGAGGCCCCCGGGGGGAGGGGCGGCGTCCGGGTGCTGGGGATCGGAGGAGGGCCCGAGCTTGCCGCGGCCCATTTCTTGTACTGTGTGGGGCTGGGGAGTGGCGAATGGGATGAAGGAGAGAATGCGTAGGGATTTGTAAGGGAGAGGACAAGCTATAGGATGAGAATGTTGCGGAGTTCTATGATGTTGCAGACAAAGTGTGACGGAACATCATCAAGATGGAGGCTTGATGATGCTAATGTGGTGAGAGGGAGGGAGAGAGAATTGGGTAGGAATTGAATGGAGGATTGGGAGTGTGTATGGGCGGTGATTATATGTGATTTTGGGAGAGAGAGGGAGGCAGGGGAGGTGGGTGTGAGGTCGATGTCGGGGGAAGGAATGAGCTGGCGGCTACTTGGGGAGCTAGCCAGGAGAAAGTGGCCACTAAATACTTAGGTGAGTTGCAAGAATGAGCTAGAGAGAGAGAGAGAGAGGTTTTGAGTGATTTTTAGTGAAAGAAATTGGAGATTGGCGGGGGTGGTGGTTTTACTTTCCAATGTCACCCCCCTTTTTCTAGGACATTATTAAGGCCTTTCTGGCTCTCTCTCCCCTCTTCTTTTCCATCTTGTTCTCTCTATTTGTGCCGTAGCTTGCAAGTTTATTAGCATAGTCCCCCTTTTCCTCTCTCTCTCTCAAGAGTGATCTTGGGGTCAAAATGCTGGCTCGTGATGCCATGACTTTTGAAACATGTGTGGGTTCATCAGTATCTATCTCTATCATTGAAATTACACGAGACAAGAAATCCTTGCTTCTAAAGTTGATTTGCGCCCAAGACTCTTACCTCTTGGTTCTTGATTTATTTAGGAAATGTGATGGCTTTTGGGCGACCCGGAAAATCGACGTTGGACCAGGGCAAGACTTCATTAGATTCTTTTCTTTGCCTAGAGAAATTTCCGAATCGATTTAGGTCATCCCATCGATACCCTCACGTTTTAAAAAGATTGCACCTACATGATTTTCGCCCCTCCTTTTATCTTTTCGAAGAAGCAACGTGAGTTCTTACCAAAACATGCCTTAAGTTTAGGTCAGAAAGTGCCTACTTTATTAGATTGTCCTCTCAAACGAACCCACTATGTAAGTTGGAAATTGCAGCAGCAAGCACCAATAATGAAATGCTACAGAGTGATTGGACTGAGAGAATGAGGATAAGGACTTGAAAGAGGAAGGCAGCGAACAAGAGAAACCTTCTATCCGCTGGGAACCATTAGGGCAATGACTGCCCCATATAGCAATGCATACACCTACCTCCCCCCTAATTAAGAAAGATAAGAAAGGGGTCTTTTATCCAATGACTTATCAATCTCTTTGTGACACATCGCAATTCAAACTTATCTTAAACAAAGAGTTATGGCAAAAAACAAATATTTTGTGACACATCGCAATTCAAAATTATCTTAAACAAAGAATTATGGCAAAAAGAAATATTGATTTGATTTGTCATGCCATATTAGCTATCAAGAAACTTAACGGATCATAAATTATTAGCGCAAGAAATTCATGTGATTCTTTGATAGAGGTTCTTTTCAACCACCTCTAGCTTGATTTTTGGAAGCGTTCTTGTTTCTTGCCTATGTATATCTATATGGTCTATTACATGCTTTTCTACTTTTCATCGTTTATCTTAACCCAGGCCACTAGCATGTCGGTCTTTATACACATGATAGGGTAGTTCAATTGGTAAATATGAGGTCCTCACTTGTCTCTTTGCTCCTAACTTAATAGAAGCGATCTCAATAATTGATCACGCTATGATAAAATAGACTGAGATTTAAGTAGGGAGCATTCTCTTGCTTTCAGTTTGAGAGACGAGGGTTGTGAATTCGTTTTATCCTTCGAGATTCAAATCTATCTAGAAACGTGAGGCATCCATTCGTACTTAGTGCGGTCCATTGGAGTAAGTGAATCAACGAGGAGCCCTTGCCCTTGTGCGGAAGCTTTGCTTCTAATGAAACTTAATCAGGAAGGTGTACTAGCATATGAAAGCTTTCTCAAAAGAAACCATTCTACCATAGCACCACCATAGCACCAAAAGGAAGAAATAAAACAGCCCAAGAGTACTTTGTCACCGTGTTTCGCAAGAAAAGAGAAAAAAGCCTCTTCTACACTATTGTCACGAGGGAACATTTGAACTAATGAGATTGTGATCAAACAATATTGAACAAGCAATATATGCTAAATAATTTATCGATTTGTCTTCATGTTCAATTCAATGTTGTCATTGTCACCTATCTTTGTCTATTCACTAATCTTGAACGACAATAAAATGCTCATGCGTTCATCGAGTTGAAATCCTTTTGGGGATTAATCCCTTCATGGGCATGTAAATTTAGTAACGTTAGTCGGTTATTTCGACAAATCAAACTTATCCAGGAAGGAGAAAAGAAGATTAATGGCGAGGAACATTTGACAGTTTTTATGGTTATGCCACATGGGAAGATGCTACACGAGGCCCTAGAGCATCTAGTTGGAGCCGCCAAAAAAGAATCTGCCCTCACCTCGACAGATGCTATTTACTTTTTCCTTTTTATCTTCATAAGCGCGTCAAAAGGCATTATTGCCTGTTTACCTAATCAATAGCTTAGCCAAGACATGACCATGTGCTCTCTATTGGGCAAAAATTATGTACAGAGAAACATTGAATTATGCGAGCTACCACGAGCAAGACAAAGACCTCAAATCAAACATTGAAAGGTTTGAATACCTTATGTACATATATATGTGTGTGTTTCGCAAAAAATTAATTATTTAAAAATTATTTTCTTAAAATTTGATTGATTGTTTATCTTATAAAAATGAATAAACGAAAAATACCGCATCGCTCGCTAAAATGTTTAAATATAAATTATTGTTTATAATGAACACATCTTTCATCAACTAATTATTTTGGACGATAAAAGTGATATATTTTAAAAATAACTTACTTTCTTACAAAACAGATGGAGATTGGAAAACACTCAGTTCATTCTCATTTTTGTTCCTTTCAAAATCACTCTTCACGAAATCATTGAAAAAAAAGTTACATTCTATTAGCAAGCCAAACACCCACTCGTTCTCAAATAAATAACTACATTCATTTTCTCCATATGAAAAAATAACCATAATTTTCTTCTGTTTTTAGGCATCCATCGATCTATTAAATTTTTTTCTCTTTTTACTGTTTATTTTACTTTGCACACTTGCGGAACACATGCTTGACTCTAATGATACGTAAAATTACAACATTTAAAATTTGGTCATTTTGATGTTTAGTTTAATGTAGAAAATATTTATTTATATATTTATTTATTTACAAAGTGGTCACATGGTTGCCGAACATGGACATTAGCTCTTATCATCTATTTACAAAGTAGACATGAGACTATACCTTTCCTTCACCGGCCAAAAGGCAAACGAAAAAAGGAATGTCTTTTCCTCGTTTGACATGCCTCTTTAACCAAAGTTGTACTATTCTTACTGGCCTCTAGCAAAGTTAGATTCACTCTCAATCTTCCCAGTTTTATTCACGACCAACTTCTTATATTTATCACATTAAGAGATCGAAATTTTCAGTACATGCTCTTCTTGATCATCCTAAGAAAGCTCGAAAAAGCAGAATACCGCAGCATCTCATAAAGGGTAGGAGATAAAAACTGTCGAAACGAAAGCATAAGGAATCACTTTACAAAATGACTGGATGAACAAACATGGTACTGCCTAGACAACTTTCCAACTTTGTAATAGATGATAAAGCATGGTCGAAAAGCCATATTTTCCCCCTTTTCTTTCTTCTCCTCCCCCTCCCCCCTCCTCTCCTCTCTTTCGGCTTGTCTAGCTTATTTCCTTTCATTCGTAATAGACTTTCAAAAGCTTTTGTTGGCTTAAAGTCTAACGATATGGTCCAATGAGAGTGAGACAATGAGTGGCTCTTGACAGACTTCTAAGATGGTAATGAGGATGGGAATGAACCGAATCGTGCATCGAATAGGAGGAAACTTATTCTAGGATATATATGTGAAAATTGAAATTAACTTATTGAAGTGCCTTTTGATGTAACGATAAGTTTTGCTTTGAAGCTCCAAAATTAAGTATGTAATAGGTGACCTCTTAGAAAAATGCTTGCCTATATGTCAAAAAGAAAATAAAACCATTAGGCTTGGTATTGGACAGGCCAACATAGATAATATATTGAATGAGTTAATCTATGAATGTTACATAAAATTATTCAAAAAGCCATAAGCCTAGTATACGGTCAATTCATAATAATAATGTAGCAGTTATTAGGGCAAAAGTGAGAGTTGGGTGTCATGAATCTTTCTGGACAATTTTAGCTAGAAATTCACTGATGTGGATGCTGGCAATGATATAATCGATGTTGATACGAATAATTTCTATAAATTTTTTAAAATTTTTTAAATTTTTTTAATAATTTTCTAAGATTTTATTTATGAGTTTGGGGATTCCTTACAAGTGTATTGCCTGTTCATGTTGAGCTTTGATAGACACCTGACATTGCGTTGGTTGCAGGGTCACGTCACTTGCACGCACAACCATGGCATCCATATTCTTAGACAATAGGAAAAGCGCACAAAGAAGCTTTGCCTTTTTTCTAGTGACGAAGAGAAGAGCCTGATCCCTTCACGGCGATGTCAAAATTGACACGTGTACTTCAAAATCATTTTATGTGGTCAGAACTCTCAAATTGATACAAACATATAAATAAAAAAATGCTCTATTTCAATCACAAAAAGAAAATTTAAATTTTCCCTACTGCGATATCAATAGTCCAATTTTTTTTCACGTCGACAAAACCCAAATTTGTCTTGATGTGATATAAATTTAAAATCATTTATCACATCAATTTTAGAGGTTCTAGTCGTTAAAAATAAGTTTGGAGCATGTGTATCATGACGGATATAATTTCATAATTTTAGCGGTGCAATAAAAAATTTAATAAGTTGATGTTACAGTCGATATAATTTAGAGATATTTGTGACGTTAACTAAGAGAGTAAGAGAAAAGGGAAAGTTCGTCTATCAAATTTAGTGGCTCATGGAATATAATCCTTCAAAAAGGTATTCTAATCTCCATTTAAATTCGATCATTAAAATAAGTAGAGGAATGCACGGAAAAGCTTTTTGGGCTTCGAATCGAACTTCTTCTCCTTCTCTTTTTATATTTTATTTCGGTCGAATTTCGAATCGAACTTTTTGGAAGGCAGAAAATTGTTCCCAAATCCTGTTGCGTCATTCCAAAAAAATAAATAACTCAATTTCCCATGCGGATGCTATTGCTGATATGATTTCCTAACCAATAATATATGCTGCCACGTCAGCATTAAATGAAAAAGTAAGACCCATATTGTCAATGATTGGACCCCCACCCTGTACGGATCACCGATATTATTTATTTTAATGTGTTAAGAAGAATGGTCCCTGCGCATTAGAATATCGACACTCGGCAGTCTCTGAATAAATCGATTTTTCTTACTTGAATAGAAAAAAGGAAAAGAATTTTAAAAAGTTATTCGAAGGAAAATAAACTTAAAAATTTGCATTCTGAGGGGAATGAGGCCAGAAAAGCGCCCTTCCCTTTGTGGAGAGCAGCTCCTCTAGAGCCTAAATTCTCATTCTTAATTCTGCAACATCCCCCAAAAATTGAGTCTCAATGCCCTAATTCATGAATTTGCTTAAAAAGAGGGTGATTGCTTTTCTCGCGTACATATCAACTATCCCATTTATTAATAATCTGAATTTCCAATACTCTCTAAAATAATACTTTTCCTTTTATAGAATGGATCGTATTATAATGGTCCACATGTAATCATTACATGATAACTCAGCGTCAAATTTTGGGTGTCAGTAAATGCACTTGTTGTTTGTCATCTTCTTTGTGTACAAATTCTAAGCGTTAAATTTTGGGTGTCAGTGAACATACTTATTGTTCGTCATCTTCTTTTTGTACAAATTCAAAGTATCAGACATGCAAACATGGAGAAGTACAAGATTTATGGCTCACGATGTTGAAGCCAGAATCGTGAACCACGAACTTGGCACGCAACTTTACCCGGAAATTGATTTGTACCGCAACAATCAAGTCAAGGCGTTTGGGCTCTGCACACGGATTGGCCCCCCGATTCTTAAGTCAACACGGAGATGACGGAAATGTAGAGGAGAGAGAAAACGAGCTTAAAGTGAGGAGCGGTATCTTTAGCCAGAAGTGTGTGAAAATCAGTGCACCCAAATTTTATATTTTAATTCAATCATAACTATTGAGGAAGGATAGTTAGGTTTTCTTGAATAAATGAAGATCTATAGATGACAAGTGGTAAAATGGCGTATGAATGATATTCATGTCATTTTAGAGCTTAATGGGCATCCGCTTTTATGATGTCCTGTCAAGATTAGTTTGTCTAATTTAAGTGTATCCATCAAATCTACTACTCGGTTTCCGTCCATCGACGTACAAGTACCAGTCGATGCAACAACCACTCGTGTTAAGAGTGACTAGCAGGTCGAAATCACTTTTATCACACTCAAGTCAAATCGTTTTGTCAACAGTCCTAAAAGTCACTAATCCCATCGATTCAAATTCATTACATGACAAAAAGTCTTTATACTGCCAGATCGATTGATGTTCTTGACGCAATCCGACGCAATCCAGCGAGGACACGGGTGGAAAGAAACCTTTAAAAAGTTCCCGCTCCAAAGGACCAATCGTCTTGAAACTCAGCCCCTTACAATCAACTTTCCTCCCGACCCAGAAGTAAAATACCCAAAAGAGGTGACGAGAGCTTTACGACCGGCAGAAAAACCAACGTTTCCTCAGTGAACATCCGCCTCTCTTTCCGTGCGCTTTCGAGGAAATTGTTGCAGACGAACGGTCGAAAGTGGTAGGAAAAAGGCGAGGGAAGAAAACCAGGGACGGAAGGAACGGAAGAGTCCACGGTCGAGCAGCGACAAATTGGAAAACGAATGGCGAGAGCGCAAAGACCGGGGCAAATTCCAAGATCGGACTGGTGCATCTTGTCTACACGACATTTGCGTTTGGGGCGTTGCGTGGTGGGTCAGGCGGGAGCACGAGAAATGGGGTAGCCAGATCACATGATTTTTGGATCGAATTTCGATTCCCCATGTTGATCCTTCCCCGTGTCACATCGCTCTGAATAATTGCAGCACTTGTAGTTGGCCTTGGGGTCGGTCCATACCCTAAGTACATCGTTGTAACGTACGTACTTACTTCTTTTTCTTTCTTTTTATTTACCATGTTGATGCGAACATCGCGACTCAACATGATGATGTATATATATGACGCAAAATTGGGAAAAGGTAGAGAAGCGACATAGTGGTCACTGACGGAATTTGCTCGCCGGTCTACATCCACGAGGTTAAGAGAAAGAGTGAAAGAACGATTGTAGCGCAATCGGAATTCACAAGAGATCGTGTTCTCATGCTGCCAAGTTCTTCCAATTTTAAACTACTCGACGGTTGCAGAAAGGCGAGAAGGACTGGAAATTATGCCTATATTTCTTGGATTCATTTCCTAATGGAGCTCAATTTATCGATGGATCCCAACGATACTCGACGTCACCTACTTAGTAAAAATTTAAAACAAAAATCTATATATATATTTCAAACAAGCATAGTATGACCACATACGTCAAGTCGTCATCCGATGCCGCATGAAACTCTCTAACTACAGTATGTCGTCAGCAGCTGGCTTTCTTTCTCTCCTCATCGGCTTTGAGCTCCGACGGAGTCTTACTACTTTCACAAAACGACATATTATCATTGATCATCGCGCGTCGCCGGACCGAATCGGGGTTATGTCTTTCTCTTAACCTTGGAGAGCATTGTTGACTTGCAGCGAGGTCACCCACAAATTGTCTAAAACGGAAGTAAAGTCCTCCACAAAAGAGCCATGCTGACAAATTTCTCCTCTCATCTTGGCGAAAAGAATGATAGCATTTCATGGAATTCGACCCCCGAAAGTTGGTAATTTCGGTTATCACGCAAGGCCCAAGATGAATGGGGTTGGTTGCAATTCTTGATTTTTTCCTTGACTCTGTGGTGAAAGTTAGGCTGATTCGGTCAAAGAAGCCATCATGGAAAAAGAGCAATCATCATCTAATACGCGGCCTTTATACAGTGAATCTCGATCTCCATCTATGCAATCTCCAACAGGGGGAAGGCGAGCCTTTCTTGCATAGATGCTTCAATCATGCTGCCATGGTAACTTTCGGGATTGATTAATGGGGCTAGTGACAGGTGGAAACAGGGTCGTGCTCGTAGGGAAGATATGAATCAGGAAGGGGAAAAAGGAAAGAGGAAAAAGGAGAGTTATAGAAAAAGACTGATGCCGATGGAAAAGGGCGATGTTGATTTTGAATTTCAGTTTGGATTTTGATTGGCCTGACTAAGAAAGCTCTCCCGTCGGTGGGATTAGCGCTTTGTAATCATCTTTCTTTTTTTTTGCCGCATCCCCTGTTCATTAGCAAAGGTGCTAATGGAGCTGTCTATCCCCACTTTCATGGCAGTTGCCATATTCATAGGAACCCCACTCTTAACCCCATTAATCAATTTGACAGAGAACTTAGATGAAGGGTTGTCGGGTTTAAGGCAAGGCCTCGTCCGACTCCACGTGACGGTAGGTACTGCGATTAAATCCATGCTCTCATTCTTTCATTATCAGTGGCTTGGTCACTGAGAAATTGCACTGGGCCAAGCTAACTTTAGCTCATAGCATCCCAGGTCTTGGCTCTGTACGATTTCTGAGAACGACTGTCCAGGACAGGAGTGGGAGAGAGCCACAGTTTGTGGTTGTCGTCCACATGGGTCGGTTCGGGTCGGGTGATTTTGACACCCCTTGCAACAATGGGGGCATGACCAAGACCAAGGACCAACCAACTCCAAGCATTTAATCGGGAAAAGTTGACAAGTTCACATTCATAGGACAGGAGCCCATCCCCAATCGGCCCCATCAGACCGTGTTGCCTTCTTTTGCACATTGAAAGCGAGCTGCAACGTATGAATGCGATGCCGTCTTCTAATTTTCATGTTAGGATGAGAGTTAGCCAAGTGATTATGGAAAATATCTGGATAATTTTCATAAAGAACCATTACCGACATCGAGAACGACATAAAAAGAGTGAATCATTGCAGTTAATCACATCCTAACTATATAGGAAAGAATATGATCCTTCTAATTGAGTACACTGCAATTCACTGGCTTCATCAAGGAGGTTTTCATGCAGTGACTCATTTCTAGTTTGCCTGTGAATGTTCTAGCTGTAAGATTCCACTTGAGAAAGCGTTCTTAAATATCGAAAAGCAAGTGAATGAAAATCTTCCAAGGGCTTAACTCTGCGCAGCAGCAGGTGATCAGTACTTCATTCCAACATTTATTCTCATATGGAAAAAGGACACAATTAACGCACCTCATAAAGTAAAATCTCCAAAAGGATGGGATGGAGATGCCATCTGAGGTTTTACAGCATGATAAAAGTCACAGCAATCCTGACATTTACTCACTCCTCAACTGATCCTCAACCCAAGTATTGTGTAGAGTTCAAGCGGGTTGGGTCGATATCTCGCCAATCAGATGCGACTATCACAAGCATTGAATTTTTTTCGTCGTCAGGAGTGGTAGCAATCGCCATTCCCATTGAGGCATCAATTCCTTTTTGGCTATGGTTGCATTTCCGTGGGCAAAATTTCCCAGAGAGTTTAGAAAAGAACCAACAAAGTACATGTCTCTTTGTATTATTTCCGCGTTAATACTCACTATAAAGAACCATGCTCTGCATAGAGCATTGAACCAATGAGAAAATAAAATTCTACAAATCATAGCTTCACAAGAAAAAAAAAAAAATTGAATAAGGATAAGCAACTTGTATTGGGGTATCAAACTTTTGACTTACAGTCTCATCACACTCGTTTTATCTTCTCCTGCTGCTATCCCTGTAGTCACCTTCACTTTCTTTATCCTTCAAAAAGCCTAAGAATGCAAGGAAGCCGAAAAAGAAGAATCCACCTGACCAGTTGCCGCCACCGCCACCCCCACCACCTCCACCATCGCCGTCATCGCGGGGTGGGAAACCTGTACCACCGTCGTCAAGTTGTGGCGACTTTTCCTGAACTGCAATTCAAATATATATGTCAGCTACATTTAGAATGAGAGATTCTCCAAACACACAGACATATCAAACATTCTACATCTGGTCTGCTTCCAAATTGCCGTTGAAGAATTATAATACGAAGCATGTAACACAAGCATGGCTCACACCAGCATGGTCTCTCGAAAAAGGGCCATGGTAATTTAACTGGACAGGACAAGATGAAAAGTGTCCAAACGAGCAGTACAAGAAATCCGGAATGCTTAACAGCTCCACATCTTTAAAAAATGAGATTATGCAATATGAAATGAGGTGGGCTATTATTAGTTAAATAGCCAAGAAATCCCTCTTTATATTATAGATGCTATGCTGATACTGCATGAGTATGGATTGATAGAGCTATTACTGTGAGTAGGCGCTTGGGTAATTGTCGGAGCTTTGTGCGTAATAGTCTGGGTTTGCTCTGCGCCACATCTTGCATTCTGCAGGCAGTTGACAGAAAAATGTCAATGAAGAACTTTAAAAAAATTTCCAATGCTAGTTTTTTTTTTTTTTTTTTTTTTTTTTTTTTTTTTTGGGTCGGTATTTCCAATGCTAATTTGAATAGTCTATAAACAAGCTGTTCTATTGTGCCAGACCATTCACGCAAAAGGGCATGCCATGCGTCGATGCGCACGTGCAGAGAAAGAAAGAGGCGGGCGGGGAGAGAGAGTTTTAGACAGCACATTTGTAAATGCATTTACTGCTCCAGGCAGCTTCAGACATTTTTAGGTCACTTATATCATGAGGTATCTAACTGTTTTGTTATACCAAAAAGCAAGAAATACTTGCATGTCTGCTGATATTCTCCAATGTGCACAACAGCTTGATTTTAATAGGCTGCCAAAAATTAGTCACTCGGTTTTCTAACATTTCGCATGTCAGCATGAGAAAATTGAGAAAAATCTAGCTCTTAATCTCATGCTTAAAGGTGCCGACCATAAAAAAAATCTCATGCATAATGTACAACCTAGCAGAAAAACAACAGAACAATAAGATGGCACCCAATATAATTCTGATCATATTGACGATAGATCATATTTCTTATATTACTTTGCAAGTACTAAGCAAAACAGCATAATATCTTGGAATTGGACGAAGAAAATAAAGCAGACAAGCCGAAGTACTTAAAACTAACCAAAGCTGCAAAACATATGGCTGAAGTGGATCTTCCAATAGAAGGCATGACATATCTCCTTCTATTGATAGGCTGTAGTTGTAACCCCAATCCTGCTGGACTTGAAGCAATGACCTTAACTTTTCCCCTTAGGGCAGAGAGATGTTTAGTTTGCAAACCAAACTCCACGGGGGACTGTTTCATGCTCTTAGTTCGCGCCTGTAATCTAGCATCTGTACGTATTGCAAGTAGTGTTAAAAGATAAACTCGAATCATAAATAATAATCAAAACATGCTACTTCTAATTTTCCAACAGCAAAGAAAGTTTATGGTCAAATCAAATCATGCCATGTCAAATGTCTGGTGAGCGTGTCTGGGTGAAAGATGATGTTGTCTCAATAAAAAAATAAGACAAATAAAACTTTTTGAGTTGATACGCAGAAAGATAACCTTAAGATGCTTCAGCATCAGTAAGAACACGCCTCTTTCCAAAAGGGGATGAATAAAGGAGGTGAAAGTGTAAATGATATGGGTAGAAGTAGAAGCTCTAAAATATGATCTTTTCGATGCTACTGCATATCATCTACCTCAACACATGCCCGGCACATTCAAACCTACCAGTATATGCTATATAATATATACACTTAATTTTGAATATGATAGGAGAATATCAAAGAAAAATAGATTGTTATCTTATTCTATCAAAAAGCATGTAAAATATACCTCAGTGGATATTTTATAGACCTGCCATTTCAATTTGATGAAGCAGAAGGATAACAACAAATGCTGCAACCTTTAAAAAGCAATGGTTTGTCACTTAATAACAGGTTTCTCATAGATTATATTCTTGGAATATAATATCTTAGATTGTCTTCAAAACGTGAAATTTCAGGTACAAAAATATATTTATTAACTGAATCTTCAAATTTTGGGATAAAAAACTGGCAGCAACACCACAAGCAACCACTTGATCTCAAAGGCTATAATTCATTATTGAAAGCTTTATCTCAAAACAGCACCTAGTGCCACCAACATCTCCATAAGTCTATCCCATCCATATCAGTAATGCCTATCCTAAAAACATGCAGCAGTTGATATTTTATTTAACAATGTAGTCAAATTTTAAAAAGACCTAAAGATAGGGATTTCTCAAGAGGTAATGTGCTGGGGATTTTGTATCCATTCAGTGGGGTATGGGATATGATGTTCGCCCCCATCTTGCTTAAATATGTCCTTTCCTTTCATCAACTGTAGCAGGCGTTTCAGTTTCCTGACATTCAGTTGTGAGTTGTGATGGCAAGCCCTCTATCAACCAGTTCTCTAGAAGTCAACAAGAAGTGTAGTTATCCATTTACATATGCATTTACCAAGAAGAGTGCATTTCTCATTTATGCAGTGTCAATTAATGAAACACATGACTTATCATTACATCTTTCTGAGTCAGAATCAATTTAATGCACCAGCACAAATTCTGACAGAACCACATGTCATCAATCCAACTTCCATAGTGATTTCTGCAATCAATGCTAATTACCCATTGGCAGTAGAGAAGTGGAGCAGAAAGTGCTTGAAACAAACATCGACATCTTCACAACAATGGGTCAATGTAACCTGCACATATACGAACTGACGTTAGAGCTGAATTAAGCAACAGCTTCAAAGAATCAGGAAAAAAAAAAGTGGATTTAAGCAGTAACTAAGTGAAAGTACATGATCTGAAAGACAGATGCAGCATGAAATTTAATGAAAACATGATAGATCTCTGTCATTACTCATACAACTGTCAAATATCGTTCCAATACAGAAGAATCACACATGAGAAGACTGTTTCCTTAAGTAAATAAGGCTCTGGCCTTTTAATCGGAAAGATCATATGCATGGATAAGCAAAAATAAAGGCCTTTAAGACTTGAGAGAACTAAGGAGATATAAGTCACATAGAACCCAAGTCTCAAAACCAGGACAACGAACAAGCCAATAACAAGGATACAATAGAAGAAGCATGTATGCAGAAGTCATCGTCCCCACTCCACAGCCTGGAAATAGTCCTTCCCTTAGCTATTTGTGCTATACATCTGTTAATGATAAGTACGATATTGATAAAGCCTTCCCCCAATGAACAAAGGCTACGTATACACCGGTCGACCCTTTTTGCGTTGGGCACATTTATATACCAACCACCAGCCCCTTCCACAACCGATGTGGGAGAGCCTCAATATTTTGATGTCGTATCTTTGGAACAATATATGTATCTTAAGGAAATTTCAGACCGAAAAGTGGGAAAAGAATTTCATGTCTTGAATACAAATTGGAGAATCATTCAATTGCCCATTTCGCAGATTGCAGCATGGCTTTGTCATTTATTTAAAGCTGGAGCTATTAAACTAACGCATAAATAAGAACCTCCCCATAAGGTAACAGCATATTATTCCAGTAAGCCACATTCACCTGAATAAACTAAACTACACTGCGGGACATCGGTTGCATAGCTTGGGACCTTTTTTAATTCCAAACTACCGATAATTTCAAAACCATTGATCTCCAGTAACTTCTCTCTCCACCAAAACAGGCAAGAATCTTAAGCTTCAATTGACAACCGATTGTCGCTAATTGGCTAAAATACACAGACTAGTTACCATAAGCATATGCCGTGTACTGTACTCCATGAAAGCCTAATCTAGTATAACATAATCGCATAGTAATTATAAACACCCAAATGAAGCATCTAATGACAATAATTACAATTCCATCTGATTTTTGGGTAAAACCCACAAAAAATCTCAAATTATGCCCACTGTGACAAATTTACTTTAGACTTTTTCCCGTGACGCCAAAAATTCCAATCTTGTGCCCATGTAACACACTCTTCCTTCGTCAATGAGCACCGTTAAAAATCTGCCTACATGATTGCCGGAAAAATCATTTGACAGAATAAATACAAGTTCGAGGTTTTTTTTTTTTTTTTTTTTTTTTTTTTATGTTAGATATATGTGTTACATTAAGCAAAGTTTAGGGATTCTGATGTCATAAAAAATTCAGGTAAATGTGTCACAGCGGACATAATTCAGAGTTTTTTTTTTATATACTTCCCTGATATTTTTCAAGAAATATCATAAATTTCTGCAAATTTTTTCGATGGGTAACAAATTCATCCGAACAAAATGAACCAAATTTCAGCATTTCACACGAACTAAAAGCTCAACAATCAAACAGAAACGTCTACAGTTGCCAATTATCATCAAAAGGACCTATTTTGGGTCCTGCCCAATTCCTCCTGAAAGCAGAGAGCGAAGCGAAAGGGCGCAAAGCCGCGATCTTTATCCATCCACCGCCAAAACTCAAAGCCAAACGCGAGCGACGGAAAAAAAAATGCCTACGTACCCTTGGGATGCGCGCGGCGGCGAAAGAGGAGAGCTCGGCCTCTGGGACGAACGAACAAAGCGGACGAGGCGGAAGACGAAAGAGCTCGAGTTCGGCCGGCCGCGAACGCCGCGCGGACCTCCTCGTCACCGCCTCTCGAGGAGAACCCGCAGGAGGAGGAGCTTACAATCCCACAGCAGAAGGCAGAGAGAAAGAGAGAAAGAATGCAGAGATTGTCGCCAGTATTCAAAGCTCCAAGATGGGCCGGGCCGATCTGTTATTGGGCTTACGGCCCTCTTCTAAAACGGGTTGGGCTTAAAGCCCAACAGGAAGTTCGCCTAGTCGCCGGAGTTCAGTCCTCTTCCTTCGGCTCAAGCGCCGCCGTCGGTGGCGGCCGAGACGATGAGCAGCTCGCAAGTCCACGGCGAAGACGACCAAGGCGAGGTCTTCCCCGACGAGCCCGCTCGACATCTTCCAGAAAGTCGCCGTCGACGACGACGGTTCGTCGCCCATCTCTCCTCGTTTCTTCTTATGACTTCACGCGGAGCTCAGTTGGCGTCTCTTCTTGTATCGGAGTTGTCGAGGATGTTCGGTTTTTTTTTTTTTGTTTGGTGAATACCATCGTGCCAAAGCAGTGACCTTTGTGAAGTATCAAGGTGGGAATTTTACGTCATTCTCGTTGATAATTGTTAACAATCATCGGACTTTTGATAGCTTCTTGTCTCTGTTTTATATTCCAGAGGAAGCTGACGATTCTTTGCACACAATTCACTGGACAAAATGGTAACTTTTTCCGTTCTTGTTTGTCTACGAACGGCAATCTTCCAAACTTGAAAACCTTGGCTCTCAACTTCAGCGTTTGTTTATCCTGTCTGTGTCTTTAGATGGGTCGTGAAATTTCTGTTCGTGTCTTTGCCCCCCATGTTTGATGTCTTTCATCGTTTGAGAATGTGCACTCTACCCTGCTGGACACAACCATCATGCTAGTCTAGGTTATGGTGGAATAGAGCGTGAGACTCTTGAGTTTGTTGTGAAACTCGAATAAGCCACGTCATGTCTTTGCTGACTTGCCTATTCACTTCGTTGTTTGCAGGTGAACTATATGCAGTTGCTTGCAGTCCCACGGATGGCACACTGGTGGCAACTGAAGGTGGTGATGATAAAGGGGTTATTTAGAGGATAGGTTATGGGGATTGGGCATTAGAGCTCCAAGGCATATAAATGAAGTCACATCCTATTGAATATATGACCCATTTCTTTGATTTTTTACTGGTCATTTGCACTAGAGCAGGCACTAATTTGTTTATGTGATCCTCGTTCTGTGTAAGTCTGTATGACTCTATTCTTTTAGAGCTTCTGTGGGTCATAAGGATTCTGTCTCTAGCTTAGCGTTTTGTATGGATGGGCAGTCGCTTGCATCTGGAATGGACTTATTCAGATTTGGGATGTCTCATCTGGAAACCATAGAGGAACCCTTGAAGGACCTGGAGGAGGCATAGAGGTGAAAATGTGAACTAATTATATCATGCCTTGACATTTCATTTTCGCAAAGAAGTTTTGAGTGGGCTGTGTGCTTACTTGGATGGCGTGATGCACTTGTAGTAAGTAATAAACAACAAGAAAACCTTAAGCTAAAAGAATGACAGTTGGGAAGCAAATATCTGCATGAGGCAAGCGAACCGTGAGTTGCTGCCCAGTTTGCACGTTCCACATGGTGTCATGGACAAAGCTGTTTCGGCGCCTGACAAGATATACTCAGCATTTAGTAAGTGAATGCACGCAAGTGAATGCTCAATTATATTAACGTGGCATTGAATGCTGCATAATTCTCCTACGAAAGAATAAATTTGCTGATATTCCTCCCATCGGTATGCAAATTCAAATTAAGTCAATTCAAACAAAAAATTGTTGATCTACCGGAATCAGCAATTTCATTTACTCATTCGTAATTCCTGTGGTAGCTCTCTGTGGGCTGCAACTGGAGGCCTGGAGCAGAAGCTTATTGTATGGGACGCATACGTACTTCTACTTTTTTATATGTAATGGTGCAGTTTTTTTCCCCATATTATCTTCGATTTTTTTTAAACCAGAGTAAGGAATAAAATGGTCAATGTACTTTTACTGCATCAAGACAGAGCCATCTGCCGAATCTGGTGCTCTCATTCAATTCCGACCGGTGACCAACGGGCTTTTCACTTTCAGCCTGATCTGACCCTATCCTGTCCACAACCCGCCATCAAAATTCCACCAAAGAAGAGCACTAGGAATGCAGCAGCAGAAGCTTCTTATGGGGCGTTTGGTAACTAATTATGTTCCGAAAATAATTTTTGATAAAAAATTATTTTTTTATTCTGTTTTCGAAAATAATTTTTGATAAGAAATTATTTTTTTATTCTAATTTCATAAATAATTTCGAGTAAAAGAACGCGTTTAGAATCGCAAAAATTTATGATTCTTTAATATAAAAAGAAATAGAAATGCACGTTTGGTAATTACATAAAATTTATATTCCAATTCTTAAATTTTATCAAATCATAGAAATTATATTGATTAATTATATTTATCCTAAGTAATAAACATATTAACTAATCAAATTACTATTAAATAGTAAATAATAAACTATAGTATAAACTATAAATATAAATACTAAATAATAAATTAAAATACACAATTAAATATGTATTCTATATATAGCAAAATTTCAATTCATTCTTCAAATCATTTTTTTTATTTTTTAAATAATTTTATTAATTTTTTTTTTTTTTTTTCCTTTCTTCTTCTTCTTCTTCTTCTTCTTCTTCTTCTTCTTCTTCTTCTTCTTCTTCTTCTTCTTCTTCTTCAAGGTGGTCGATCGTCGACCTTTGGATGACGGTCGGCCAGGCTAGACGAGGGCCGGTGACCTAACCGGAGCGTGGGCTCGTCGTGCCTCGTTGGTCGAGCCTCACCGGTAGCTGGGCGAGGCTCGGCCAAGCCTTGGTTGAGCAAGCTTGGTTTCACCAAATTTGGGTGAGGTCGAGCCTCGCCTAGCCATGGTTGGGGCAAGGCTTGTCGGTGGCCGGGGGAGGCCGTCTGGCCACCGACAAGCTTGCCAGGCCTCACCGGTGGCTAAGCGAGGCGTCGGCGAGCTCGCCATGCCTCGTCGGTGGTGGGCGAGCCTTCGGCGAGCTCGCCGACGACTAGCGAGGTGGTGGGGGGGTGGCAATGGCGCCGAGAACGGCAGACAGCAATGGCGGCGGCAACAACACTTGAAGAACGAGAGAGGGAAAAAGAATAAAAGAAAAAAGAGGAGGAAAAAGAAAAAAAAAAATAGGTAGACTTGATTCTAGAATTGTTCACGGGAATAAAAAATTCAATTTTTTTTATTTTTAATTTTACTTCAAATTTATTCTTAATAACAAAAATTTTATCAAATGCGATTTTGTTTTAAAATTACTTTCGAAAAAAAATAAAAAAAAAAATTGTAATTGATCGGTTAGCAAAGGGCCTTAAATAGCCTGGAAAAGGTGCCTTGGAACTCGACCTTGATTCGACTGCCCTCCAAAGACCGCCGTACAAAACAGGACCTGAAACGACAAATGCCTTCACGTTTTCGTGTCAGTAACTCCGGCTATACTGCTCGGCAGTTCTAGGGGGCGGAGGGGGACGGGAAACTTCACGTTGAATGGGAGTAGATCCGGGACCAGGGTACACTGTTGTTCGTTGCCTCTCTGTCAGTTTGGATGCTGTACAAGTACGAATAGGTGGTGAGAATCGGACGCGGGCGGATTCGCTGGGCGATATCCGACGCACGGCCGCGAATGCCGTTTATACTTTCTGTCAGTCTCTTCCTGGCCCTCGAACCCCGTCGGGTCGCATTGAAAACTCGCCATCGCTCGTCTAGAACGTCAACCTGTCCGTTCACGTTGTGCAGTTAAGGCTAGGCGTTAGCGGTGGTTCATGACTTTTATTACAGATCGGGATATTTCAAAGTTGATATTTGCCACTTCTACTCGAAATATAAACATGATTTTAACCTTCGTTTGTGTCGAGAAAAAATAAATAATTTTAAAAATATTTTATTAAAAATTGCTTAAAATAATTAATCAACAATGCTCATTTATGTAGGTAATCATTTATCTTTTTATGAAAGAAACTTTTTCTAGAGTTTAATAAAAAAATCATAAATTTTTGCTGTCCAATGACTTTTCATTAGAAAAACCCGATTTTAGACCAAATTCCAATTCTATCCAATTCACCAAGTTTTATTTAAATCTCAGATATGCCATTGCTAATCCTTCATCCAAATCTCCTATGATAATTAAGAGATGGAAAACTTGTGAGCGAGTTGTTCAAATATCTTAAATTGCGTGTCTTCATCATGGGAGACGAAAGACTCCTGAGCACGTGATTGACAGCACACTACCCTGTCAGAAATTGGAATTTAATATATTCATCTAAGACCCACGCCTGAATCACAATGTTAGAAGCAAATCTAATATAGAATGCCCAAGATCAGACATCATCGTGTAAGTGCTGCGTTTGGCGAAGAGGGTAGCGACGGTTGGTCTTGTCTTACCTGACAACTACAAGTCAAATCCCAGACCACACCAACCGTCAACTCTTCTTTAATCTCAACATCAAAGACATATTACATGCAATTTTTAACATATATGCCCTCAAATAAATCTAAATTGTCAAAAAAAAATCAATTTTCTATTATGGTTATTTATTTTTCCCAAAAAAAGAAAGGTCCATTACTTTGGATAATGAGTCTAGTGAAAGAAATTCTGTGGTCAACATATCTATAGTCTTGAATTTACAAAATCTATTTATGCTTCGGATTTTTGAAACTTCCCCTTTACCTCCTTTGTCGAGCCATCCCGACTACTCGAATTTTTTAAGTCCTTGGCAATTGGACTTGAGATCCGAGTCTGCTAGCATGGAGCCGGACTATTGGTTTGAGAAATGATAGATGGAGAATTTCAAGTTATGCAAGGTGAGATAGTAAATTTACCTGTATATGGAATTTGTTTATTAACTTCTTATCCCAACACTTTAAGAAAGAAAATTGGAGACTAAGGGGCGAGGGTCACCATCGGCTCCCCCTTAGGTTGGCCAACAGAGGTTTGAAGTCTTGATGTTACTTGATTCCTCGACACTAATTCTATTTCCTTCTGACAATTGAAATGGGAATCCAGACAAATGATTTTTAGAGTCTTCAATGATAAAGACTACTAAAGTGATTTAGAACATGGTTATAATTTATGAAGTCGTTTTAATCACGAGACAATGGAGCATACCCCGTCTCATAAATGCCATAGAAAACGACTTATTTCGGCAAAGGTAGGTCTAAATTACATTTTGAAAATTCGATATTTTTTTCATTAACTAAAATTTGAAAATGGAAGTTTAGGTATGCAAGTGAATCTAGGCGTGCACGCACGCGCAGTCATTACAACAAGGGAGGAATCTTCCGCGGTCGACGGTAGATTTCTATTCCCTCGGGCGTTTTGCACGAACATCGTTCTGGTTAAAAACAGAAGAAACGGCAAAGCGCAAGACGACACGCTCGCATCGCGTCCTATAAATTCCACCGAGAAAGCAGAAGCAGTCGATTCGTCCACATGGTCGGAAGAATCTCAGTACCCAGGCAGCCCCACCATCCGGCGCTTCCCGTTGCGGGCACGCGAGGTTAACGCAGCCCGCGATCCAGGCCGACTGCGGCGTCAACGTCGCGGAGCGGAGCGGAACGAGTCGAGCTTCTTGGATTGATGGGCTTTTCTTGTACCGAGCTCGCGGCGCCATTGAAGACACCGGGATCGCTGTATATCTAGAAGCTCAGCTTCCAAGACCGACTGCTTTGACTCGCGAACCGGGTCGGTTCCTTCCGATGCTTAAGGCGCAGTCTTCGAATTGAAGAGATTTTCCAGCTCATCTTCTTGGACTCGTGCATTATTTTAAATCCAAGAAAGAGAAAAGAAAAGGGAAAAAGAAACAGGATGGGTGGTTTAAAAGTCCATGGCTCGATGGAGTTAGTTTAGGGAGTAGGTTGGAGTCATGGCTATCGAAATGACGGAAGCCGGAGGGGGAGGTGGTGGAGGAGGAGGAGAGGCGGCGGGGGCCGGTGGCGGCGGCGGTGGAGGCGCGGAGAAGATGAGCCCGGCGGCCCGTCTGTTCCACTCGCCGAGGTTCAACTGTTACATACTCGCGATCATGGGTTGCAAGACGAGGATCAATCCGGGCGTGGTCAAAGCAGGGCTGGAGGAGACTCTGCTCAAGCACCCTCGTTTCTCCAGTAAAATGGTGCGTCCGGTTCTTTCGTTTTCTTCATTTCTTCTTGTATTTTTACTTTCCAAAATTTAATAAAGTTCTTGTTCTTCCATGTTCTTGGCTAATGACCCAAATGGAAAAGGCTGTTATTGTTCTTGTTCTTGTTCTTGATTGCTTTTTCTTTGTGGTTAAAACTGATGGTTCTGTCCGAATACTCTTGGGTTATATTTCTTTTATATTCTCTTGTTCTGGGAAAGCAAGGATGTAGAGTTTGACGGACGACTTTGCCCTTGTCCTTTTCCTTATTCTGGTCTATGCTGTCTAGGCCACAATAGTATTAGCTGCCGCATTGTTTTAGGACAATAAATCCCCAAAGAACGGAAATGTGAAGGGAGTACACAAGAAAAGCATTGACAAGTGACTACACTTTGCTGCAAAGGAAACTAAAGTGTACAATTCCCATATGGTTTTCCACGCTCTTAGATTGCCCCAGCTTGGCAATCCATTCAAATGAAATATAACTGAGAATGCTCTAGAATTGTTTGCGTCCTATGTATTGACCTTGTGATTAAATGCCACCTCCCTAATATGCATCTCTGCTGTTTTGTTGGTTGTGGGAAGGAAGGTGGGAGATATAAAGAGAAGTGGAAAAATGAAGTGGGTTCAGACGAAGATGAACTTAGATGAGCATGTTATTGTTCCCGATGTGGACCCTGACATGGACATGCCGGACCGATTCGTGGAGGACTATATTTCCTATCTAACAAAAACACCTCTGGACATGTCCAGACCGCTGTGGGAGCTTCATCTCCTGAATGTCAAGACTTCAGATGCTGAGGCTGTGGCGATTTTCCGCATCCACCACTCGATGGGCGATGGCGCGTCGCTTATGTCTCTGCTCCTGGCTTGTACACGGAAAACAGCTGACCCAGAAGCACTACCTACTATTCCTGGAAAGAAACGTGAGGGAACACAGAATTCAGGCGGGTTTTGGTGGTTCATTTTGGCCTTGTGGTCAATGTTCAGGTTAATTTGGAACACTATTGTAGACTTCTTGGTTTTTGTGGCGACATTTTGTTTCCTGAAAGATACAGAGAGCCTGGTTAAAGGTGGACCAGGGGTTGCAAAAAGTACAAAGAGATTTGTGCACCGGACAGTCAGTTTGGATGACATAAAACTCGTTAAGAGTGCACTGAATATGGTTAGTTTTATCAAGCTTATGCTGCTGCATCTTTTTGACTCGATTTCATCATCATACTATAGATGTACTTAGATAAGAGAGTGATTTTTATATGCATACATGAGCAGCAGTTGCTTTGTTTTTGCTGTGTAAAATTATCATCAAATTACTAAAAAATTTGTCATCAACTTATAGGGTTAACAAAGACTGGACGTATAGCTGGCATACATAGAATGCACCACTTAATGGGCATATTGTTCTCTTCGAGAGATATGCAAAAATCTGCGTTAGTTCCTGGTTCTTTTCGTCTGCGGCACCAACATTAATCCCGGCCTAATCTCCTTCATTTTGGACTTTCCACATTACTGCAGTGTTTATGACACTGGACGAAAGTTGAGATTTATGTTATCCAGGTCTCTATTTCACGGTAGTATTAGGCACATTCTTTCAGATTCTGATATTCACTCTTCTATCTTGCATTGCTTTTTAGACCATCAATGATGTTGTGCTGGGAGTGACTCAAGCTGGACTGTCTCGGTATCTGAATCGAAGATATGGTGAGTTGATTCTTGCTCAGATCGCATACTCTTAGTATTGAAAAACAAAAATCCTGTCTAACAAGGTCAGTTGCTTTATTCAGAAGGTGAGAGTGGAAAAGACCACAATTCCAAAAAGAAGAAATCAAACATTCCAAAAAATATGCGCCTTAGGGCTACTGTTCTCACAAACTTGAGACCAACAGCGGGAATCCAGGTAAATAATGTTTCCAGAATGTGTCAGTGATTTGCAAGAGAAGGAAAGGGAAATTTATGCAACATTTGAAATTCATCTTTCTGTTTAACTACAACAGTTGAATTGGCATAATACTTAGACAAAACTAAGTCAAATAGATTCTGTTTGTGAGTTCTAAATGGCTGTTTCTGCTTTTGGCCTATGTAATTCACACAATTTGATATTCTTATCAAATAGATATTGACATTAGTTGTTGGCACTGCCAGCTTTTATCTCGGGCCTTTAATTTTTTTATTCCTTGTAGACAAATCGCTTTGTATGTCATCCTCTAAAAGTAAATAGATGAATGATGGTATGCATAAATATGCTTATAGTTGAACACTTGATAGAAGGTACGAGTTTCAAAATGGGAGAGCATTTCTATGAGTTTCCCTGTGTGAACTGTTTTGTTTGAATACCTGTATCCTGCATTAATGTGTAACAGGCTTTGAGTGATATGATGGTCAAAAAATCCAAGTGCAAATGGGGCAATTGGATTGGATACATTCTCATTCCCTTCAGCATTGGTTCAGAAGATGACCCATTAGAGTATGTTCGCAAAGCTAAAGCAACGATAGATCGCAAGAAGCTCTCACTGGAAGCTATAATAACATTCGTATGTGCAGAACTTGTACTAAAGCTATTTGGTGTCAAGGTACATATAAATCTGAGTGCATATGGACTTTTCCTTTTTGTCTTGCATTTCAGTGTGCTTCTGTGTATCTCTCATTCAACTATAGCATTAGTTGTAGGGAGTGAGAATGGCATGTAGAAGGGAAAAACTGTTGGTCTCTAATGCTGGTGTTGTCCGTCTATTCCCTCGCTGTGAACAGGTGGCATCTACAATTGCACACAGAATCCTTTCCAACACTACTGTGGCCTTCTCTAACGTGATCGGTCCAGTAGAAGAGATCAGCTTCTATGGACATCCAATAGCTTTTCTTGCTCCCAGTGTTTATGGCCATCCACATGTATGTGAAGTTTGAAATTTATTTTGTCTTCTTCTCTAGTATCTGGTATTTATATTATTAGGAGTCCATCTCCAACTGCACCTGCTTTTCAACGTCTCATTCTAAGATGATGTGGAAGCTAATTTCTTGTGCAGGCATTGACAATACACTTTCAAAGCTATGTCAACAAGATGACCATTGCAGTAGCAGTTGACCTGGACGTGATTCCTGATCCTCACCAGATCTGCGACGATATAGAGGAGTCATTGAAGACCATCAAGGCTGCTGTCCCAGAAAAAGAGCTTGCCACTGTTGTTCCAATAGTATGAGGACCTTGTTCGATGAAGAGTATTCCTTTTGGCTGCTAATGTTTGGCCAAGGATTGATCGTCTAGGTATGAGGGGAGCGAGAGAGAAGGTGAAAAAGGTAGGAACTGAGTGAATTCTTTTGACTGAGCTACAAATTCTTTCTTTGCCTGAAAGAGGAGCAGGCAGAGGTGAGACATACGAGGAAATACAGGAAATAGGCAATGCTAGGTCTAGACTGTTGCAAACACTCGCCCATTTGTTTTCGTGCATGTAGCAATTGTTCTCGCCATTGATGGTAGGAATGCTACATCTTCTTCTTGACTGAATTTCTCCCAGAAACGATATGATATTGTGCAAAGTGACTCATGGTATGTATTATGTATTCATTCATTTTTTTTCTCAATCGATACCAGCTGGTAAAGATGGAGATACTTTCACATGCTAAACTTCTTCATTGTAAGTTTCCAGTCCTAACCACCAATGCTCAATATCGATTGAGAAGATTGAATCTGATGAACTGTCCATCGTGAACATAGGCAATGTCCTATGAAAAGGCAGAGGCATGAATGACTGGTACCAGTACAACGACACAAGATGAAGTGTGAGCGCTAAGTGACAATTTAGGCAAATCTATTGTTATGTAGATTAGAGATGTCATTTGTCCAGACTGAAGTGTCCAGCACACTGCACATTATAATTCATCCGCTCCCCAGTCAAACGTATGATTTCGGCATGGGCCTGTTCGCCCAATGAAAGATTATGAATATCTGGCTTAGAACATTTGCGATCATGAAGCCCAAGTTATTCTTTTTCTACGCGCCCTTCCCTTTTCCTTCTCATTTGTCTCAATTAAATGGATCTGCCAGAGCCTGACCTTCTGTGTCAAAGCATTAATGTCCTTTGAGGCCCACGATCAGCTCAGTCGACCGTGGGGACTGCAACATTCAACAACCAAACCAAACCATAGTAATGAGGAGCGTTAGATGGTCGCCGCACAATCTAATTATAGTAAGCCCTTCATCAGAATTTTGACACTTGCCTAACTAACTAATGATCATTACATATCTCAATCCAAACTCACCCATCTCCTATTCACATGTCAAACTTTGAACGCGATGAGTTTGCTATAATTGGATGGTCTTAGGATTCATTAGCTTCATAACGACGCTTCTCATAAAGACAGAGGATTCTCATGGTCGCACCATGCACGAATGAGTAGTTAGCATGCGAGTTTTCTGTAGGCTCTCAGCTTAAAATGTGGTTCTGCAGTACATAATTGAGCACGAAGCTATTAATCGCATCATGTGCATGTCTACATTGTCAAGACATAGACGCCGTCGCTCGTATTACGGCGTCGCTTTGTGAAATTTCAGCAAATATATAATCAATATACTTCTGTTCTTGTCTTATTGTATGTACTCTTCAATCGACCCTCTGGAGACTCCGCACAAGTCCTCCTCACAAGCCATTTTCCACAAAAAGGTGGTGGGCACCACCACCCATTGTCCTATTTCCGGGCAGGTGCCATACGATCGAGCTCACGACGAATTGACTCCCTCTTCCTCTCTCTTCTTAGCGATTTCCAGAATCTAGTTCATCTCTATTTTATTTTCTTTTTCTTTTTCCATTTATTTTTTGGTGATTTATAGAATCTGTATTATGTGTTTTGGCCCTGGTATGTAGGGACCCCAAAGTTCATCCCCAAGAATATATACTCTTGTCCTGTTCATGGGACGAGACCTTATCATGCAGCTTTGCTTGTGGCTTGCCGAGTGCAATGCTCTTCTGGATAGTGCACTCTAAAGAACGAGATGCATAAAATTGCAGCATTGTCTTAGGGAGAAAATATCTAGAGTTGAATTTAATTTTTTATAAACTGATGGGTGACGAAATCTGGGCAGGAGCCGGACTAAACTAACATATAAAACGGATGGCAATCGAAATTGCTGTCCACTAGATTGATGACAAAAGACAACTTGCACTAATAAATCAACTCCTTGGTCATTGTCATGATCAAGAAGAAGGAAAATAGCTCCCGATTTTTAAATATCTGGGTTACTTGTGTTTACAGATATGGACATGGTTGTACAATAATGAGTGGTCTTGTCCAAAAAGGCTATGTTTTGCGCCTCTCACCTTAAAGAAGGTGTTGTGGTTAAAGGGTGATGGAGACAGATGTATACGTTAAAGCACTAGTTTCTTAGGAGAAGGACATGGTTTTGCTGGGGAGATGCTTGGAATGAGGTCTGAGTATGCCTGAGGTAAAAATGAAGGGGGCCAAAACCATCGGACCAAAACAACAAGCTCGTAGAGTATCCATAGGCTCAATCGATGGTAGTGTCCATTTACTAAATCAGTTGAAAATGCCATGGAAAGAAATTACAGTATAAATGATTTTTGAACTTTGATCTAATATGCATAGTCGTCCTTGAATTCATATAATGCAATTCCTGAATTTTAGCTCAATATACAATGTTATTTATATACTATAAATTTGTTCAATGTGATCCATAAATTATTGATATATATATCCCTAGATTAGAGGAAATTGTTTAAAAGTTCATGAACTATATTGAACAATTTAAAAGATTAGGGACGATATTTTATGTTTAATCAAAATTTATAAACCATTTATCATTTGTTCCCATAAAAAATGCACGTTCAAGTGAATCCATCACACATACGAATCTTTAAAACATTAAATTCTTGTTCCTCCAGAAATCCTCGCTCGGTGCCATGATGTCAACATCTGGGGCCTCTTTCTCCCTCTCAGTTTCAAGAATAGTACATTGCCTCCTTTGGAATTACACAAATACTATTCCTCATATTACGTCAGGACTAGCAATATCATTGCAAACAAAGTAAATGGTAACAAGCAAAATCGCAAAGAGTAAAAGGATCAAAATTTGCCTATTCAAGATTCGATATTACGCATTACATGACAAGTTTTTCTGAAGTTTGTCGGAACATGGACTTTTAATGTATATTTACTATTTTTCTCACCACACTATCGTGTCTCAATAATTGATATACTATATCTTCATTTAATAGCTTTATAATGTAAGATTTTATGGAACTGTTATCAACTATTCTAAAAGTTTAAACTATTAGATAAATGTTTGATATATTATTTAAATATTATAACACTCCCCTTACACTTATTCTGGTTTTTTGCCTAGTATTAAGCATGAAAATTTAATTGGGAAGACAAATGGGCTTTAGTAAGATTTGAACTTAGGACCCCAAACTCTGATACCATGTAAAATCATGTGGGATCACTGCTAACTATTTTAAAAGCTTAAATTATTAAATGAAAGCGTGATCTATTATTTAAATATTCTAACAGTAATCTTGCCTAAATTTTCAATTTCAAGTCAATGCAAAGTTTATCCAATTGTGTAATAAATTAGGTGGACACATAGAAAATTCAAGTCACGATTACCATTTACCACATTCATGATTCATAGCATTATTTCTCTAGCACGGTTAGAGACTATACATTGTACGGGACAACTTATATTGACAACAGTGCACCCAATGTACTACTTGTCGAATTGCAAGAATGTCCAAATTGGCTTAAAGTTGGAAACTGACATCTAATGTTGCATGATTTGGCACACGATACAAACATGTCAACTTGCAAATTTGGTCGACGACAATGGCGTTGATAGACAAGTCTACAATAGCATGCCAAAAAAATGAGAATGAGTAATGCTCTCAATATTTACATAGTAAATTAGACCCGGGAATTTTAATAACCGAGATAGTAACTTTTCAATAGAAATAAAATGAATCCAATACAGATATTATTGATCAATAGCTTTATTTTTAAGTGGTGTACGGATGTTAGTTAATGTGTGACGAATAACAATCATCATTTCATGCGATATAAGTCCCACAACATAATTTTTAAGTTCACCATGTTGTGCAATATGGACATGGAACTTACCTCAAAAAAAGTTTATTTGTTGCGATCTTGAAAGTTAATTGTGAATAATAGAGACCGTTGGAGAAATTTGATCGCTAACGAAAATAGAACAATAGCTATATATCTTAATGCTTTGATACTTGATGACAATCATTGTCTTTAAGGTATTATATGCCCCCACTATTGTTGCCAGACTTAGAACCAATTTACCTCCAGAATATACACCAAAATCGTAGAGAAACAAGTTCATCGATTACTCAAATTCTAATATAGAATTTTCACCTTGAATATGTTGTCAAAGTTGTGTGTATGAAAATAGAAGAAGAAAGAGTTATGAAAAAAGAAGTAGTTGTTTTGAATAGTTGTGTTAAACGATGTATTATTTGGTGCTATTTATAAACAACCAATCAATACATCTCTTGAGAATAAGTACCTTATCCACAGCTTCATCACTTATCATGATCAGCCATCATAAATTTTCATGTCAACAATCACTTTTTTTCATGTTTAGGGTCACTTCTTTTTATAACAAGAGTCACATATTTTCATAATTAACTTACATATAAATTTTTCATTATCTTTTCTCTCTTCATAATGCTTAGCATACATTAGACTTCAAAAAACTCTAGCATATTATAATCATGCTAAATGTTGTCTAGTATTTTCCTTTAATGTAATTGATACATCATAAAATACGTTGGACTCTTTAATTCATAAATGCTAATATTTTCAAATGATTTTCTCCAGATACTAAACTTGACTTAAAGTATAACCATCACTATATTTGATCATTTTAATACCTAAAATTGTATCCACTTATCCTAAATCTTCATTTTAAACCACGAAGATTGTTACTTTTTCGTTTCATCAATGCCACACATATTTGTATCAACAATCAACACATTATCCACATATAAGCATATTAGTATTGCTTCAACGCTTTTTTTGCCTATGCTCATTTTGCCATTCTCAACAAGTGTGCCTTATCTACAATTTCCTTCATAAAATTAGCCTCACGATTTAGAAAACCTTCCTCAATTCGAATATGTTTTCTCAAATTATCCACAATCAGGTTCTCAATTGTATGGAGAAGTTTCTTTCGATAATCATTCCAAGTTGAAGGCAAATTTGAAATAATTGTAGTTAATTTAAGAGACTAATTTTCCATTAAGTATTAATCTATCTATACCTTGTTTGTGTGTTTGATCTCTAAGGCATCCCAAATATCTTTAGCATTTGTGTAAGATCAAAATTTTTTCGTATATATTTTGTTACCAAGGCATTCCAATTACAATTGATTGTTGCAAATACCGAAGGTTGGTATTGCTCGGTCTCGACCTTTGCAAAAACATACCCATATTATTTGTGTGTGTGTGTAGCGATTGTTTTCACCATTAAGGGTAGGAATGCTACGGCGCGTTTGGCAACTGGCTAAATAGTTTTGATTATGTTCTTTTGTTCCAAGGAGTAGATTTGGAATAGAAATTTGTTTGGTAATTTTTTTATTCCTAAAAACAAATTTGTTCCTAGAAATAGATTTGGAGTAGAATCGAGAAGTGAAAAAAAGTTAATTCTTTGTTCTTCGGAATAATTTTAGAATCAAGCCAAACGAAATTTTTTCTTTTCTTTTCTCTTCTTCTTTCCTTATTGTTTTTATTTCTTTTCTCTTCTTCTTCCACTTCCGTAGTCGTCGTCGCTGTCCATCGCCGCCGGTTGCTAATGACAAGTTGGGCGAGCTCGCCGAAGGCTCACTAGGCCAAGGTGAGGTTCGACAAGCTCACCGGAGGCTCGCCCAGCCAATGGCTAGACTCACTCAGGCCTCCCCTAGCCACCAGCGAGGCTAAGCTTGCCCAGCCGCTGGTGGGGCTCAACCTCGCCGAGCTACCGCGAGGTCAGTGTTGCTCAGCCAAGGCAAGGTCAACCTCACGATGGCTTGATGAGGTTGAGCCCCACTAGTGGCTAGGCGAGCTTAGCCTCGCCCAGTTGCCGGCAAGACTTGACCGACAAGGCGCGGCCTTCTTTGGGGCGACGACTCTCCGACAAGGTCGGCGGCCCTCGTCTAGCGGATTGCTGGTCATCCTAAGGCTAGTGACCGACTGAGGAAGAAGATAAAAAAAAAAAAGAAAAAAAGAAATAAATTATTTAAAAAATTAGAAAAAAATAGTCTGGATTAGAAATTTTGAGAACAGTGTATATATATATATATATATATTCATTTTTTTTCTCTCAATACTACCAGTGAAAATGGAGATATTTTCACATGCTAAACTTTGTCATTGTGAGTTTTAGAAGATTGAATTTGATTAACTGTCCACCGTGAACGTCATCAATGTCCTATGAAAAGACAGAGGCATGAATGACTAGTACTAGTAGGACAACACACAACTTAAGTAGCACCGACACGCGACAAGTAACATGCGATGTGACATAACACGATACGATATGTCGACATGTTATTTCTAAAAAAATAGAAAATTTCGACATATTGTGACACGCTATTTATTAAATGTATATTTTTATACATACAAAATAAATTATCATTTTTATGATTATTTAAATTAAATTAATTTGATTCAAATTTACAAATAAATAAATAGTAAAAAAAGCCTAGAATGAATTTACATTAAAAACATTAATTCACAATTTATTAATATCATTCATTATATCAATTTGGCAAATTCAACTTCATTCCAATAATCCATAAAATTTGAAGGGAAAATGATATAAGCAATTTCCATTATGGATTTGCGTGTCAAACGTGTTAGAAGAGAAGAAAAAAAAATTGGGGCTCGAGAAGTGAGAATCAAAAGAAAAAAGAATATTAGGTTTTTCTTATTTTTGCATTTATTATTTTTATTATTGCTTTTTTATTTTTTCATATATATATTTTGACCCATCATTTATTGAAAATTTTTAAAATTGATCTCATGTGTTGGAATTATGTGTTGGAAACTCATACGTCAGAATTTTGATTCGAGTGTCACGAAAGTTGATCGGATGTTGGATTTCTCCACACATGTTGTTCGAGTGTCGAAGAGTGTCTGAGAGTTTTCAAGTGTTGAAAACGTGTTGGAGTGTCTGACATGATACGAAGACTTATAAAGAGTGTCGGTGTTCCTAGCAAACAACACGAAGTGTGAACGCGAAGTGAAAATTTGGGAAAGTCTATGATTGTTATGTGAATTAAAGATGTCAATTTGTTCATACTGAAGTATCCAACACAAAACACATTATAGTTTTGTGCACTCTTCGATCAGACATGATTTTTGCACAAGCCTGTTCATGCAAGAAACGATTATGTTCAGGCTTAGAACATTTGCAATCATGAAGCCCAAGTTATTCTTTTCCTCGCGCCTTACCTTTTCCTTTTGATTTATCTTTAATTAAATGGGTTTGTTAGAGGCTAACCTTTTGTGATGCCCCAAAACGTTTTGTGTGACACAAGAAACGTAAGCTTGACAAATATGAATAATTTACATATGCATTTCCATTATATTTTGACCTCAGCACGTGAAGATTCATTGGTTCAAGTCAAATGGACACAACAACTCTATAGTTAATCAGTAAAACTTTCTCACACTTCACATCAAAATTTAAGCTAAACTTAACCACCATCAAAAAATCAAATCAAGAGTACTAAGTAGAACAATCTAACTTAATTCATAAAGTTTCACTTACCTTTAACAAAGACTATCAGCTCAAAGCCTTAATCACCTTCAAGGCAAAATAAACAAGAACAAAGATTAACAACTTTCAAACTTTCAACAAAACTAATTTAGAAAAGAGAATAAAGCCAACAAAACCATCTTGTAAACTCTTGAAAGATTAAATTAGAGGCTTTAATAACACAAGTGTTGGACCTTCAAAAGATGGAAAATGGAAATTAGAGAGGAATCTGACTGGCTCTCTCTTTATTTTGCAAGAATGAGTTGAAGCTCTCTATTTAGAACCTAAATACTTTAGCAGCTTCATACAATCAAGAGGGGGGTGTACTTGGAAGACTTGTATGAGTTACAAAGGATAAGAACGATTAACCAATGTTAAAAACAATTATGATATTGGGTTGAAAATACTTGGCGGAGAATGAGAGGAAGGTATTCAAGTTTAAAAAGTTACAAGTGGCATAAACATATGGTTCTAAAATAGTATTTTGATAAGTCACTAAGATATCTAGTGTAACAGTACATAAATAAGGAAATCGATGTCTATTCTAAACATTGAAAACAATGATGAATTTACCAAAACATTAAACAAAAGTTACCAAATGCTAGGAGAATCACAACTCGGTAAATTATTAACATGCCATTTATCCGATATGTAATTTTGGATTACGAAGGCAATACATATTTCCTCGCCACTCTATATAATCAATCTACGTACAAATGCTTATTAATTTGATTGTAATGGAATCACTTTTCAAAAACTACGGAAAAAAAAAAAAACACACACACACACACAATTCGGACCTACCGCTTACTACAACATTAATAATCCAACTGAGAGTCCACATGTGACATTCATTTTTTTATATCCTACTTGTTCTAAGCTGATGTAGGAATTTCTTAGTATCGCATCTGTTGTGTCAAAAGTATAAATTTTTGTAGCCCCACGGCTTGCTTAGTCCGTGGGGACTGCAACACCCAACAACCAAACCAACCCTAGTAAATGAGGAACGTTAAATGGTCACCGGAAAGTGTAATTATTGAAAGCCCTTCATCTGAACCTTAGACACTAGCCTAATTTACTAGGGATCAACACAGATCTTAATCCAAACTCACCCATTTCCCATTCACATGTCTAACTTTTGAATGCGACGACATCGCTATAATTGGGCTTGAAGCTATTAAACGAAACCCGTTCAATCCGATCACCTCGTGTACATGTCTACGCTGTCAAGACATAGACACTGTCGCTTGGATTACGGCATCGCTTTGTGGAATTTCAGCAAATATACAGTCTGTATTCTTCTTTGTTTTGTCGTATTTTGTGTACTCTTCAACCGAACCATTGAAGACTCCACCCAAGTCCTCTTCAAAAGCCATTTTCCACAAAAAGCTGATGGGCGCCACCACCCATTGTCCTATCCCCAGGCAGTTGCCATGCGATTGAGCTCGCATTGAATCGACTCCCTGTTTCTCTCTCTTCTTAGCGCTTTCCAGAATCTATTTCATATCTATTTTATTTTATTTTTCTTTCCTTTTATTATTAGTGATATCTAGAACCTGTGACTTGCGTTTTGGCTGGGGTATGTACAGGGACCCCAAAATTCAACCCAAAGTTGTTCATCGGACCAGATCTTATCATGCAGCTTTACTGGGACTTGCCAAGTGTAATGCTCTTCTGGAGAATGCGCTCTAAAGAACGAGATGCATAAAATAGCAGCACTGCCTTAGGGAGAAAATATCTGGAGTTGAATTTGTTTATTATTATTTTTGGATCGATGGGTGAGGAAATCTGGGTAGGAGCCGGCGTAAACTAACATATTAAAAAGATCGCCGTCCTATATGCGCAATATTGATCGAAATCGCTGTCGACAAGAAAGATGACTAAAGACAACTTGCGCTAATAAAATTAACTTCTTGGTCACGGTCATGATTAATAAGAAGGAAAAACTGCTCCCAATTTTTAAATATCTAGATTTCTCATGTCTATAGATATGGACATGGTACAATAATGAGTGGTCTTGTCCAAAAAGACTATGTTTTGCACCTCTTAACCTGATACTAAAAGAGGGTGTTGTGGTTAGAAAAAGTCCGACAAAAAAAAAGAAAAAAGAACTGATATTACAAGAGGGCGTTGTGGTTAGAGGCTGATGCAGACAGATGGAGGTGCTACAGCACTGTTTTTTTTTTTTGGTAGAAGGACATGGTTTTGCTGAGGAGGAGCTTGGAATATGGACCGTATATGCTCGAGGTAAACATGAAAGGTTAAAACCATCGGACCAAAACAGCCAGTTTAGGTGAAGAATTTGCATGTACGTATCTGAAATTCTTTCAATCCTCGTTCCTTCGGAGCTAATAAGGAGCAAAATTTACCTATTGAAGAACTGATATTATACTTTACGTGATAAGTTGAATGCAAAGTTTGTCAAACCATGGAACTATAATTTATATTTACTATATCTATCTCTTACCTATCTAGTTTTAAATGATCGGTCGCCACAAAATTTTTTCTAGTGCGGCTTAGTGCTTCAAGTTCATAACACATTTAAGTAATACTATTAGCTGCAAATGAGTCATTTAACAAGTAAAAATTATTCAACATCCCACTTCATTTACTTGGCATTTCAATTTAGTAAATTAGTTTTTGCATATTTATATTACTTGTCCAGCATGGTCAGAGACTTAGTACATTGTACTTGAAAACCTATATTGACAACAATGCACCAGATGTACGACCTGTCAAGTTGCGAGTATGTCCAAATTGGCTTAAAGTTGGAAAGTGACATGTAATGTCGCATGATTTGGCACACGACACGACATGTCGCCTTGTAGATTTGGCCACACTCAAAATTCTTAAGATCATAATTGCGTTGATGGATATGTCTCCAATAGCGTGCCGAAGAAAATGAGTACGAATAATTTTCTCAATATTTACATAGGAAATTAGACTTAATAATTTTATGAATAATTATCTCAATATTTACATAGGAAATTAGACTTGATAATTTTCATTGTTGAGATATAGAAAATAATAAATCTAACACGATGTTATCAATCAATAGCTTTAGCTTTAAGTGGTGCATGGATATCATCTAATGTGCACTGAATAACAAAATGTAATTATTACATGTGGTATACGTCTCGTGAAATAATTTGTAGGGTCAAGCATACTAATAATCATAAAACTTGTTATAAAAGTACAATTAAATACTAAAACCTTCGAAAAGTGTATTTAAGTCCTATAACTTATCAAATTAGTGCAATAAGTCCTTTCTATCAACTTTGTTCAATTTGGGAGAAAATGACATCACAAGTGTCATAACGTTTTTATGACACCCACTTGAATGCCATATTTTTTTTTTTCAATTATTTGAGTATCATAACTTATGTAGGATGCTCATTTGAGTATTGTAATTTTTTTTTCAAATTATTTTAGTACCATATAACTTTTCAATCAATCACTTGAATACTATAAATCTTTAAAAACATTCACCACAAATGTTTTTACATTAAAATGAGTGTTGTATAAAAGTTATGACACTTATGATATCGTGTCCCTCTAATTTGGCTAATGAAAAGTGTTGACGTTATATTTTTTATTATTTTCTCTGTCCTACATGGTACTAATGTGACTAAAACAACATCATTTTAGTCTAAATCTAATTTTAGATTCAAATTTTACTTAAGTTTTAAGGTAAAGCCACAAAAGACATTAAACTATGTCTACTATGACACATTTATCATAAACTTTTTTTGTGACATAAACAAATCTCAAATTTGTAATTATGTGACACATTTGCCGTTCGTCATAATTCTATTAATAGGGACCGTTAAATTTGCTTACATTGACATCATAAAAGCAAACAATGTTCACATGCCACCCATGTGGCTTAGATGAATGAAAAACAACACTGTTTTGACTAAAAAAAATCATCTAACGGAACCTGGATTGATGGTCAATTTGTCATAAAGGTACATGTTTTGGGTTTTTTATTTTATAAGAAAAAGTTTAAGGTAAATGTGACATAGTGGACTTAATTTGAGGTTTTTAATGTAAAAAAAATTCAAGGTAAATATGCCACAATGAGCATTGTTGGGGTTTCTCCCCTAAGTTTTATTTAAAAAGAAAGAAAAAGTAAAAAATAAAAAAGAATATAAACACAGGCAAGGACTTAGTTTTCCTTTTTTTTTTTTTTTTTTTTTTTTTTCTTTGTGTTTTCTTAAGTTTGCTTATTTTAAATATAATTTAAATAAAATTTGTATTAAAAATCAGATTTGGACTCAAACAACATCATATTGGCCTTATGTTTCATGTTTTAATGATGCAATCACCACGAAGAGAGAAAAAAAGGGGCAAAGTTAGCATTTTCCATTAGTAAAGTTGGACAAAATTAATAGAAGTACTTGATTACATTAATTTGATAAATTTTATAACATAATTATACTTTCTGAAATTTTTACAATTTGATTGTACATTGGCAACGAGTTTTAAGACTTTTAGTAGCTCATCCCGAAGTTTTAAATTCACCATGTTGGGCAATATGGACAGGGAATTGACCTCATAGAAAACTGCAGCAATCTCGAAAGTGAAATGTGAGTAATATAGACTTACTTAATGGACCGTCCTTGCTCGTAACTTTATATATGTACATGTATATTAAGCAGTAAGGAAAAAAAAATCAATTATCCAAATATAATTAGGATCGGTCCAGAAAAATAGCCCTAATCCTTTTTCAAGTCGGGGCTTAAGTAACGTGATTAGCTACAAATGAGCCATTTGATAAGTGAAATATATTCAACATGCCACGCCAGTTGGCATATCAATTTAATAAATAAACTTTTACATATATAGCATTATTTGTCTAGCATGGTCAGCGACTCACTTCTTGACAAACAATATTGACAACAGTGCACCAAATGTACTACCTATCAAATTGCGAGAGTGTCCAAATTGGATTAAAGTTAGAAACTGACAGCTAATCTCGCGTGACTTGGCACATCATACGACATGTCACCTTGCGGATTTGGCCGCACACAGAATTCTCAAGACGATAATAGCGTTGATAGATACGTCTACAATAGCATGCCAAAAAAATGAGTATGAGTAATTTTCTCAATATTTGCAGAGTAAATTAGACCTAATAATGTTCATGATGGAGATAGCAACTTTTAAAATAGGAAAAAATGAATCTAACACGATAGTACCGATCAAAAGCTTTATTTTTAGGTGATGTACAAACATTATTTAATGTCAGCTGGATAACAATCTCACGTGATTTCGTGCAGTATAAGTCTCATGACATAATTTTTAAGTTCACCATGTTGTGCAACATGGACACGGGCCTGACCTCACAGAACTTTATTTGCAGAGATTTTAAAAGTGAAATGTGAATAATATAGATTTATCTGAATGGACCGTTATTGCTCCTAATATTATATATCATAATAATTTCTCAGTATATATATATATACATTAAGCCAGAAGAAAACAAAAGAGATTTATTATCAAGATGGAGGAATTGGTGTCCCAGCAATAGCATGATGGGTCACATCCACTTATCATCTTCCCCTCCACTGAGCCCATCATAATGTGATTTTACTACTGTTCTTGTCCATACGCGAATTGGTTCGTACGATAAATTTAGAGGAATTGATGTGGACAATTGCTTGAACACGTGATTAAGGTTTCGTTTAGTTTGCAAAAAATATATAATTTTAAAAATAATTTTTCAAAAATAATTTTTGTATCATTTAAAATAATTAATCAATACAAATTATTTTCATTATTAACAGTAATTTATGAATGAACATTTTTGTGAATGTTGAAAATATTATTTTTTTCATTTATTTTTGTTAATGACACACGTGATTATTTTTAAGAAAATATTTTTTTTTCAAATTATTCATTTTTTGCGAAACAAACGAAGTGTAAATTTCTATGTAAGTGTTTGGAAGATTCACTGTAGGGAACAATTTCTCCATCTAATCTTCTGGTATCTCTTTAGATTTTCAGTATGTATGTGGGTGTAATTTCCAATTTTTGCCTCGAGGGATTTCAGTTGGCCTTTTTAAATGCATTTTTTTAGCTAGATATGCAGAAAAATAAAAGGAAAAAGCCAACAAAAACCCAAAACTTTGCTAACCGTGACACATTTATTCCAAACTTTTTTTTGTGATATAAAAAACCTTGAACTTATTTCCGTGTGACACATTTACCCTAAATTATAGGGCATTTTTGTCTTTTTCTTTTTTTTTTTTCTTCTTCTTCTCTCTTCCCTTTGCCGGCCATGGCGGAGGGAAGCCGGACTCAGGTGAGGGCGACGACGTCGGGTGAGGGCGGCCCTCGGCTAGGTCGAGCGAAGGCCTCCCTTGCCAAATCCCTTGCCAGCGTCGGGCAAGGGGTGCCCTCGCCAGATCTAGCAAGGGTCTAGCGAGGGTTGTCCTTGCCCTCGTCGGCGTTAGGTGAAGGTTGTCCTCGCCAGATCCGGCCGAGGTGAAGGCCACCCTCGCCAAATTTGGTGAGGGCTTTTCTTGCCTGGGCTGGCGAGGGCAACACCTTAGGCAAGGGCCCTTGCCTAAGTCCAGCTTCCCTCCATCATGGTCGGCGGAGGGAAGAGAGAAGAAGAAAAAAGGGAAAAAAAAAAGAAAAGAAAAAGGACAAATAAAAAAAGTAAGACGAAAATGCCCTTGGTCATAGAGTTTGAGATAAATGTGTTATAGTTATCAAAGTTTGGGATTTTTCATGTTAAAAAAAAAAGTTTGGGGTAAATTTGTCACTTTGGGCAAACTTGGGGGGTTTTTGGTGGGTTTTTACTGAAAATAAATGAAATAAAATAGGGCGACTTCTCAGATTTTATCGTATCATTTTGATGTACTTTTCTTTTTCCAATTTTCCTTTTTTTTTTTTTTTTTTTTTTTTTTTTTTTTTGCAATATGAGCAAAGGTATGAAATGTTGAACCATTATCACTCTACCGAAGGTATGTATTTGCGGAACATCAATACATGGATATCATGTCCTTATCTTCGCCAGAACATACATATTTTGTCAGATTCCCTAGTACTGACCGTTCTCATTTTTTCTCTGTTTTCTCTTTTCTGTTTTGCATATTCATTTTGTTTACATTCAAACAACAATGATGTTGCATTGTCATCATTTATAAACATGTCAAAAACCCTATCCTGATAATTCATGACCCCAAGGGCCAGTTATTAAGTTATTTCGAATTCTCTAGTTGCGTTAAGGCCGCTGAATGATATTGATTTCCATAGACAAATACACGGATTTTGGCTTCTTTAGATAAGTAGAAATTTTGATGAATTCTTGTGCCTTTTTTTTTTTTTTGAAAACTACGATGAGAAAATCAATTGTAATGTAAATTTCTAACTAATAAATCACTCTATCAACCTCATAAATAAGGGTAAGATGCAAGTCAAAATTCAAGTGTTCGGCTCAAGTATAGATTAATATGGTTCTCAATCAATATATCAATCTTGTGAATTAATTGGTAAATTAATATCGATTTATGTGCACACATCTGGAACTCGAATAGCAAAACTTTGAGTCCACCCAGCAACTTTAAAAAAGGCTATAATGGAGCTACCAAACATGGAATTAAAGCTAGCAAATGCATGTCTTGTGGCATTGTAGTGGCACTAAAATGAAAAGCTTCTTTTGTCAAATGTCAACTTCAACTAGTTAGAAACCACTCTGGAAAACCCTCGTTTTCAAGTTTCATCACTTCATATATGCTCCCATCCCGAAAGAATCCAAAAAGGGTCTTCAAGTTTTGGGCCACACGAGGGATACAAGAGGGTCCCAATTGAAAAACCAAAGGCAATTCCAACTCCAATTCATCATCTCGAAGATAAAACAAAAGGGGCACTACCCGACAATCCTCTCCAGCTGTGTGTTATTTCCTTTTAGGCCCATCTCTTTTGTCTTTGTCCATCGCCACCATTCCCAAGTTCACTCCTCCTAACCCTCAAGACAAAGCTCAGGATCGAAAAATTAATGCTCGTTCGCCAACCAAGAAAAAAGAAGATCAGGTTTTCAATCTCTTCATCTAGTTTGCCACAAACAGACAACAAGAAAACTCCCTTCAACTAAAGTTGGGACTACCATGTTGATTCTTCGCTACCAAGGATTAACGGCACATCAATAATTTTTTTTTTCCGAAAAGATGAAAGTTAACTGGAACTGCAACAAAAGTTTATTTTGTATGAATAGAGATGCGCGCAGACATATTTAATTACTGAATTGGGTGAAGTTTGCACATAGAATTGCTTTAAGCAATGATAATAAAAGGTTCCACTTTCATGAATATCATATAGAAGAAATATGTGGTAATTTTAATTAGTGGAAACTACATAAATTGATTTTTTCAAACCCAAACTCAAAGTGCATGAACTTTGGCATCGGCCTTTGGCGTTTCCTCACTCGGCCAGCATTCTCCATCGTTCATCTTGTCCTCTCTTTGTATTTTCTAGCCAAAAATGCATAATATTCGACTATTATCATTATGAATATCACAAAATGAAACAAAAACAATAATAATTTGACTGGAAAAAAGAAGAAGATGGTGCAATGTATTCTATTTAACAACGTCCAATCATGTGGCTCCAACCCTTGGCATATAATTTCCCAATAACCTTGTTGAAACACAAGGCATCTTTTTTTGTCTATTTGCCCATTTTTTGTCCGCTAAAGTCAACAAAACGTCAATGTCGTTGTATGGCTGCCAAGCGTCACGACGGCACCTCGACATGCGTACGCATTCTATTGGTTGGAACCACTTCTTCTTGCGGTTGACAAGTGTTGCGCACCTAAAGCCCCCATGGAGCTTCCCCTTTACGATCTCTTTTTCCAAATGTGGGAATTTGAGGTTCAATCGTACTGCCCATGAGTCGGCCCAAAGTGCACGTTTCATCACTCTTCATTACCAAAATTGGAGCATATACTTCTCCTTTTTCTTCCTTTATGGTTGAAATTCGCTCACTTTACAACCCAACTACAAGTTATTCCCATCAACTTTCTTTCAAACTAAAAGGCTATGCCACGCCAATGATCATTGCATCCTACCTCATAGAAAGAGAACTTCTTGGAACTTTCCCTCTTGAGAATCTCTCCTGCCATTTGCCAATCAAAAACAGGTTGTAGAAGAGTTTTACTTCAAAATGGATAAACAGTAATTTAAGTTAGTAATTTTCTCCGCCTTGAGTTTGCATCACTCATTGTGAACAAATGTTACTAGGATATATTACCTAATGCGATATGATAGCCTGATACTCTTTTTTTTTCTTTAAACTAAATTACATTAACCATTGAAGATGTAGAGAGGGTTTCTTAATGATCGTTCATTGATTCATCGCCTCTTATTTCAGAGATAGATTTTCTCGATCTAAGGGTATATCGAAAGGCTGAATTTACCTCACAAGATCTTGGCTTATGAAAAACAAAAAAAGTCAATGGATGGTTAAGGTTCCAAGTCTGATTATATGACTCGTTTAAAGGTTGTCCATGACTTTTTTGGTGAAAAAATTTCGAAGCGCGTTGATTCCTCCTTCCAATGGTGATACAGTCAATTCCGTTAGCGGATCGATCTTATGCCCTTCCTCGACTTGACGAGTTAAATTTGAGACGGACAAAAGTAGGCTCGACACTTTTCAAGAAACGTATTTTAAAATGCCAATTTGCAGCATGGTGGGAACAGGCCTTTCCACATTGGAAGAGAATTTGAATATTTTTTGATCAAATTGGAAGGAAGAATCTTAAATGGGTATACATCTACACAGCTCATAAAATTCAATTTTTTTTTTTTATTTCTTTCTGTTTCCTTTCTTTTTGTATTATCAAGGGGGAGAAAACAATGGTCGATGATGACGGTTTTCCCTTCATTCCGTGATCGAATTTTTTAGCTTTGTGTTGAAGCCTTGGAAAAAGAAAACCCAGCACATCAAAAGCAGAAGTTTCCAAGCCACATAGGCCACGAAAATAAATTTTGTGTATTTTCACAAAAATATTTTCGTTAGACTTATTTCACTAGTCAACTGAAGTTTATAATTAGTAAATCTAACTCTTCAGGTATTTCACCTTCGTAGAAATTAATAGTACGAGAATGACTGTTCGAAATTACAACCAAAGTAATAGGGAAATAAAATGGAGCTATTCTATATCAAATAAGTACCCTCTCTTTCTATTTTTGCTTTCTCCATTTTTTGCACTCCTTTTCTCTACCACTTTCACCAAGGGATAGGTCAGTTTTGTCCTATTTCTTTAATCTTTTCAAAGTGCGGTATTATTTCATCCTTGATTAACGCTAAAAGTATCGGCTTAAGCATGCGTTTCCCTTTGGAATTCAAGCCCTAATTATTCAATTTTAGAAGTAGGTGTGCTGTCAGCAGTTGCAAAGCAACTACCAGATTTTGATAGTCTATTATGGGCTGAAGAAAGTTTTCTTTAAATGACCCTTTTTTCCACTGAGGACGACACATTCTGCACAAGATGGTTCGATGCTACTACTGCCAAATATGGTCCTTGGAGACCAATTATTGATTGGAGAACATGATTAGGGTTTTGTTGTCAGTGGCATAACAATAGCATGGTGGCTTATTCACATGGACTCTTGGAACTGTGGGTATACATATATATAGTTAAAGAAATTTATTTCGTGCAGCGAAAATAAAAGATTACACACTAATAGGATTACGATAGTGACCGCCAACGTGAGTATATGTCAAATCAAATATTGATAAAGAGCGTTGATTCACAAATTAACTTACTTCACTTCTTGATATTGACTGGCTTTGCATACTTATTTTTTCTTTTTCTATCGGGCGAAGAGGTTATTTAAATGATTAAAATTCGCCGCATTTCAATGAGATACATTTTGTGCTCGACTATGACATTGTCATCAAGCAAATTCGCAAGTCACGTTGCTCATCTTATAAGAGAAGCCTTACCCGAAACACAACTCGACAATTTGCGTTTATCTCGAGATTAATTCGGTCATACTGTTTCGACATTTCGGTATTGCGTGAATAAAGAAAACCATGATGTCAAGGTCGTGATGAAAGGGTAGCTTGGAGGTGCTGAACAGCTGCAGAAGTTATATACCTCCCGAAATGTTTCCACGAGGTCGACTCGTTGCATGATGTGTGCGAATCGTATGCGCTTGCTTTAACGAAAAGACCTAATGCACGCTGCTGAATAAGTCTTTGAGTTCATGTCGTCTATCTTTAATCAACAGCGACTCCTTTGGCAATTTCCACCATTGGCGGGTCCAACGCAACTTTTTGAGAGAATGTCTTGCACACTTCTGAGTTTACATGGCTATATTGCTCGAGGCTTTCGCAAACTGATTCCTTATGAAGACGAAGTAGTCATCCCGCCAAAGGTGTTGCCAACATTTAAAAAAAAAAAAAAAAAAAAGACGGAAGAGAATGTCAAGATAATTTTTTTGTCTGAGTGATCTTGAAGATAGTTTCGAGGAATCAAGATCGATTTCATTACAAAGAAGAACAAAAATGCACGCTTTTAAATAGAAGAGATTTGTGGTCTTTTGTTGTTAAATTTTCAAAGATAAAAATCAGCGTGAGGTAAATTCAGCCGATGTAACGAAACCTTTCACCACACATGTCCCCAGTTTCCCGAATGTGTAAAATTTTGTTGACCTAAAACTTTTGGGAAAGAATAAAAGAAAATAAATTGATTACCCATCTATGTATTGAAAAGCACATGCCATGCAAAAAGTAGATATGCTATACCCTAATTAAGGAGAATGGAAATTGAGAGATATAAAAGTGGATGCAACTAATTCAGCTTTTGACCTCCTAGATGGTTGACCAACGAATATAATTACTAGATTGCTACCTTAATTATCTCATTGGTTGGATGTCAATCTAAACAAATTGCAGTCAATTATGTCATGACGGGTACATATATATGATATATACATATATTCGCATTCGCAAGGTGGCGCCTGGCCCATCATGGTCATTATTTACTATTAATGAATAGAGAGAGATACCAAATAATATTCTTCTCATGCTTTCGAAGCTATCCAGAAGCTGCTAGGCTCAAATTTCCGAACCGAAAATTTTACTTGAAGACTGTTGGATAGAGACCCTCTATTTCGCCAATCATCGAGTCTCAATTCGTGTTAGGTGTTTTGATCTCGTACAAATGATGTGGATAATAACATAATAATACTCAATACTCATTGTATGTACTACTCATTCACGCAATTTTGTTTTTCACCCTCATATTGGTCGATGATCGAGATACTATCGAGCAATTTTGGGTTTGGAATTATTTGTGTGATTTGATCGACATAATCAATGAAGTCTGAACTTTTGTAATCGATCTTTCAAAAGGTATCACACCCATCTTTTAGTTTATTGTCTGTGTACTTTAATTATATCGCATTTGAGATGAGTGACAGGTTAAACTTGAAAATATAACTTACAGTTTCTTTGATTTACAAATTTTTCTTCGAATCTGATTGGTCACGGACACAATAATGAATGATTTAGAAATTTTTTTTCCTAAAATAACTACTCGTGTTCCTTATAAAAATGATTGAATGAATTCAGATATAATTATTATTGACTATAAAAATATTTTTCATTAATTACTTAATTTACATTATACATACTAGAAAAATTGATACGACTTGGGGGTATTTTACCCATTTTAAACGGAAAACGACAAAGTTCATAATGACCGGAATCTCGTTTATTAGGCGCACGCAGTGACCGTCCCTCCGTTTACACGCGAAGCGAAAGGCGCGTGGCCCCCCCCACCTCCCCAGCCTCTGGCGTCCGACGACGACTGATGATGAGCAGGCGAGCATTGTCCCCGCCCCCGAACACGTCCCCGTGTTTTCGTCCGTATTCATTCAACACCTCTTGCAATTTGCAATTCAATAATCCAGAAAAAGACCACCCATTTTCCTCCCTGATCGACAGAAGAAAGGAAAATGGAGTTGTAGAAAGATGGGATTTTTAGCAAAAGACGCAGCACGAACACGACGAGGGAAGAGAGAGAGAGAGAGAGAGAGAGAGAGAGAGAGAATGGGGACCCTTTACATCATTTGTCCTTGTCATATAAAAAAAAACCCACCCCCTCAATTCGCATCGCATCATTAGGAAAGATGTCTCTTTTCTGCGCCTCTCTCTCTATATAAGCGGCCCTCTCTCCTCCTTGGAGTCTTTTTATTCAACACCCTTCAGGACAGCAAGAAATCGGGTGCGGCGGTGTCTGCCCGTGTGGCTCTGTCCTGGTCTTTCGGAGAATTGAGGCTCTGTTTCTGGGAAGAGCTAGGCTTTTTTGTGTGGGGAGCTTCTGGGGGGGTTTCTCTTGGCTTTTCAAGAAATGTATGCAGAGACAGGACTGATGTTCCCTTGCTTCCAGAACTTGTCTCAGGAAGTTCAGCAGCTTGAGGAGTTTTGGAAAACCCACAAGTCAAATGCCTCTGTGGTACTCTCTGTCTCTCTGTGTCCCTTTCTGTCTGTCTGTCTCTAATCAGTTCACTGCTTATTCTCCATCTGTGCATGCATATACATACTTCATGATGGCTACACTGCTCTGTTGTTGGCCTGTGTGAATTCACATCATATTGCTGGTTTTCCGGTACTTGTTCTTCTTGCCTCTGCTGATATCATCTGGGTATTTGCTGAAAGTAACTTTTTCAATTCGTTTTTTTCTTGGAGAAAATTTGTGAATGAGGCGTAAAACTTTATGCTCATGACGAGTCCTTGATCATTGATTTACTTTATCGGATTTGGTTTGAGGAAGAACTGAAATCGGGTGTTCTCTTGCCTATCTGATCGTTTCTTCACAGTCTTGAACTTTGATCAATTTGCTTGTAATATGAAAATGTCAAGAAAAATGTTGTAATGCAGCGGCTGCTTTGTGTTCTTGTTCATGAGGGTATTTGAATTATCATCATGGAAAGCTTCTCTTTACCTTTTCCGGCAAAAGGTTATTTACGAAAGAGCGTTAGTGGAAACAACTGGACTTTCACTTTACATGCTGGACCTTAAAAAGGATAAGAAACAGAGGACATAGATGGGAAAAAATCTTGGTATCCCATTTCCGTGTTCGATAAGCTTGTCTCCATTTGCTTCGAAGTTTCTATGTGCGTTCGAACCCAATTGGCAGGTTCTCCGGCTTTCTAAGAGACTTCGTGAGGACACAGCAAAAAAAAGGAAGAGCACTTAGAGAACAAATAAAATAGAAAGTAATGGTTTTCTGGGAAAAAGCAAAAGCTAACTTCCCACTTGATTGTTTATATCCTGTGAGATTATTGTTTTTAAACGCCATATGTAGAAAGAAAGATAAAGGAAAGCTGATAGTCTTTGAAAGTGTTGCAATGGGTCTCTGCTTTTGCCTAAAGTGGAATGCTCTTTCCGGTGAGCGAACTATATCTGGTACTTGGATTTTGACAAAAACCGCATGCTCTGTTTCCTGCCACGTGCTGTTTTTGGCTATTTTTTGCGAATGGATTCGTTTTGGAGATTCAGAAATTAGCTTTTGGATCAGTTCCTTCGACTATCGGTTCCTTTCCAAGACATTAAGCTATATATGGATGAGCACAGAATCAAATAAAGGGACTGATGAAACACGCAGAAGTTTTCTTGTATTTATTTCTCTTGAAGCTACGGAGTCATCTGATGGCAAAATAATATGGAAGTGTGAATTGTTCCCTTTATCGTGTGAAACTTTAAGGCTGCGATTTTAGCAAAAAAGAGCCAAGAGATTTTCAGAGCTGTAGTTGTCTTTCATCTTGAAAGGCTAATGAAAACTTGGTTGAAAAGGATGATACCGGGCCAGGTTTTGATCATGACGATTAGCATAGGATCTCCGTAAGTATTGCCATCGCATGTTGCAGCTTGATCATCAAAGATCCAAAATGTTGTCAATGTCCGTTTTCGATGCTTTACAGTCCTGCTCTATCGTGCATGAGTAAGATTTCTTAAGTAGTAGCTACCCTTGAACTATTATCTGCCAAAATTTATATCACGTTCTGCACATGTTGTAACCATTTTGACTCATGGCTAGTCTTGTATTTCTATCATGTTCATGTCTTAAAATTTCCTAATCCTATATTTAGTTTCTTTTTTCTAATTTCTTTTCCATTGAAGGGCAACCTAATTCAGGCCACCGCCATATCAGAATATGACCTTGGTGCAGAAGGGGATCTTTTCAAAGCTCCAGAGCCTATAATAGAAGAACCGCAGCCGGTTGTGGGCCTGGATCCGATGACAGCAGCCATTTCGCTGATGTCCAGTGGGGAAGACGTCATGTTGCCTCAAGGAATGAAGGTTGCAGATTTTATGTCGCTTCAGAATGACCCACTGTTCAGCGAGGTCTTCTATGATTGTAAGAAGGATCTCCTGGAGAAAGCGGGGATTAACGCGCCACTAGCTGGAACTTTCGATGAAAAGATACCTCCTGTGAGGATAGATGAAAACGAATCCCTAAAGGATGAGTTGTCTTTTGATGAGCCATTTCAGAAAAGTGTGAGCTCGGGAAGCCTGACCTCAATGGATTGGATGCATGGGGCTGCAGCAAAGCCGAGTTTCCTGGATTTTTCCGGACTTGATTATGGAGCTGTTTATGGGATGAGGAGGGCATTCAGTGAAGGAGACATAAAGGTCAAAGTCATTCACCTTGCATGATGCTCTCAATTTAGTTGTGCGCGTCATCAGTTAGTTTTTGTTTTTCAGCTTCTCTATTGCACTTGATTTTGGGCTCAATATCTCAGATTGAAATTGTTTGAGTTTATCTCAACTCTATTATTGTGTATACATCCTTTTTTGGCCTGAAAATCATATGTCTTGTCTCTGTTGTATGTCTATTGCTGTTTCACTAGTCATTTCTGATTGCCTGTGCCTGAACAAGACACCAAATTTTGGCGATTATCTTCATTTGAGATTGATTGGCTATGTGACAAAGTCTATGGACTGAGAAACTTTTAGATGTTTCTGGTTATCTCCACAGGATAGGGCTGGGTCATTGATACTGAGTTTTTATGGCAGACTCTTGGTAATGGTAATGTGAGCCTTATCTATTCTCCACTTGAGCAGCCGATCATTGTCAGCAACTGCACCAGCGAAGAGCGCCGGGAGAAGCTCTCAAGATACAGAAACAAGAAAACGAAGAGGAACTTTGGGAGGAAGATCAAGGTATATCGATTAACCAATTTGCTGACATGGCTTTTTATGTTGCATGTGATGTTGGTTTAAGTGTGGTGCTTCTTTTTTACCTCGAACATCATGGTGCTACATAATTCGTTGCCGTGTATTTATATGAAAAACTAAGGACATTGTCTGTTACAATGTCGAGATCCAAGTCCTATCCATCACTGCCTTACTAATGATCCCTCCAGCAGAGAATTTTTTGTACATTACGTAGAATCATATGAGAAGTTACTTCAGAAATTAAGGGAATGCCCACAAAAGAAAGAATCAACTCCCTTACATTTTGTAGAGATGTTTTATTCACATTTCTTATTTTCATCGTTTTTTTTGGTAAGGTTTCTTATTTTCATCGTTTATCCTCATTTCCTTCAAGAAGCGTGCCTTGGCTTCCTCAGTAAATTATTGGATTGTGTTGTTCTCAGTATGCATGCAGGAAGGCGCTTGCGGACAGCCAACCCAGGATTCGTGGAAGATTTGCAAAGAATGAGGAAGGTGACGCTCCCAAGAGACAGTAAATTTCGGGCATTGAGTACCAATAATGAGGCCGCAATAGCCGTTCCAGAGGAATACCAGAGAGAGTTTAGCTTCACAAAGAGAGCCAGGGAAGTCGATGAAGAAGGCTCATCGAAGTTAGGACTCGGTAAACGGAATCCCCAACTCCTGCAAACTAGTTGCTCCTCTAGAGCCACCGTAGTAACACTCCTATATAGACCAGAAGCTGCCGGCAATCTGTACATAGGTTTGTTGAACAATAAAGGGTGGTCGAGAAAGAGATGTAGATGCTCGTATTCGCATATATATAATGTCGTTCATGTATCGGGTGCATCGATGCTGCCACTACTTGGTGAGTTCTTCCATCACTAAAGCACTGACGTCTCTCTCTCTAAACGGCCCTGAAATATTCCTGCAGACATTCTACCTAATGCATGGGATTCTCTCATGTGCCACCTCCATTAACAATTTGAATCAAAGAATGATGGATGCGGCAGTGGTTTCGAATCCCATTCACACAAAGACGATGCTAAAATGCAAAAGAATAAGCAGTTGAACTCTCAAAATCATACATATTCGGGCACTAAAAATTTCCAACGCAGAGAATCGAGATTCTCAGATCCTTGGTGGGGTCGATTACGTTGGTAGATACAAAACAGCTTTACAATCACTTTGCTTGTGCAGTAGGAGTTTTGTGCAGCACCATCCTTCCATTCCATAACTCATATTATCACAATAGCGGTAGCAGCAGCAGAGGTTCATCGTTTCCCATTATGCATATTTCCTCAAATGCTCCAGCAAACCTAAACAAAGGATCAAAGGTAGCGTATGGCATTGATGTTGTAATAAAACTAATGTACAAATTACTTGAATTTCGAGAATTATTAATGATGAATAAATATTTAAAATAACAACTTTGCAGTCAAGTTTCTTGGACATTCTGCCCCCCAAAAAAAATAAAAAAATCTGATCAAATGAAAATCAATAAGGTTGTTTTTGGGCCAGGAAACCGAGAACTTACATTGTGCAATTTCAGAACAAAGGGAGTTCTCATAGGGCCGGGAGAGGGTAGCAGATGCAATTTCGTGGCAAGCTATTTGTTCTTTGGGCTTTGACCACCCAATCTACAACTCTATTGGGCTCTCCTTGACATGGGCCAGTTTAAAATGAGGAAAAGCCCAAATAGGAGATTGGGCTCTGGTGTAAATCGCAGTAATCTCCCAAGTGATCTACGCTGAGTTCAAGAGGCAGCAACACATCAATTCTTGATTGACTATGTTCACAAACTTCTTCTATATGATTTTTTTTTTTGGTCGAACTATTCTTTATGGTTGAAAGTGCTGCTTTTTTTACCAAAGAAAAAAAAAGTAAAAAATTGTACAATTTATGTTGAGATTATTTGCGGTACAAGAACTTAGATTTCAAAATTCTCATTCGACTAGAACAAAGCTGTCAAAAACAATACGAAAAAGAATTGAGTATCGCATGAAACCTTATCCCATAGTCAATCACCACATTACCATCATGACCAGACGAACTATCCAACTTCTGCAAACTCAATGAGCATCCGCATCTCCAACATACAAGGAATCTTAATTCATGGCTAAGCAACATCAAGTCGATCGAGCTCGGCAGCATGATGCCTCAAACTACGGGCCAAAAACTTTGCAATGCGTGGCTTGCGATCCCTTCCGCACCTGAGGGTACTGTTAGCTGCTTCAAGTTCACACGCTCCGATGTCAAAGAGCTTTAGGGACTTAGAGTTCAGGTTCAGCAAGCATTCAGATTCAATTTTGAATAACAATAATTTCTCCTTTTTCTCACTCTCGTGATTAATGAGCATAATTGCAACTTAAATACATACTGCATCATAATTCAGATAATGACAGGGAAGCCCCTTTTTTTTTTTTTTTGAACAGAAAGGATGTGCTAAAGCGTCCGCAAGGAGAAGATCGAAAGGGGGGGGGACAGACGGCCCAATTAGATAAAAGATACCTTTTTGCATGGGCTTTTGCGGCCCAGTCCGCTACAAAATTTGCCCTACGCTTGCAAAACCTAAACTGAAGAAGAGAGAAGCGACGCACGAGAACGGCTGCTTCGGCGAATAGGGAAGCCCCTTTTTTACTCTTCAAAATTGTTGAGTTTCAGAGGCGCAGCTCTAATACCACATGTAGAGTACAAATGGATACTCAATTACAATAAACACTCTCTTATTATTATAAGAACGAGACTCTCGACACCACTCACCACTAAAGCAAGAGTGAAGCAAACACTTGGTGTGAGTATTTTGAGAAATTCTCCAAGTGTTGAGAAGAATGTCTCCTACACGTGGAGTCCAAAAATAAAGGAGTGTGTTCGTACGTGAGTGGTGTGAGTGTTCTTATGACAAAAGTAAGAGAGTTTTTATTCAAGTTGGGATATCCACTCAAAAATCTACAAGCATTAGAGATAGCAAATAGAGGACCTGTCATGGAGAATAGCAAAAGCAATCAGAAGGGATGAGGAGGAGCTCGACGAGATCGCGACAAAGATGACAATGAAGATAAGAGTAATAAAAGGCGTAGGAACAATGTTACATCTACGGTAGAGTAGGTCACTTTGCCAAAGATTGTTGATGCAAAAGAATTGAAGGAAACATTGTAGCATCTAAGGAGAATGATAGCGAAAAGGAGTGAGATTTCCAAGTGTATCTTGCAGTGGAGGGACAAGAAGAGCTTGCAGCTTCTTCCATCACAAAGTTAGAAAATGGGATAGCCTTAATCATTGTAAGTGAAAAATTGATCAGTTACACTGATGATTGGATTATTGATTCGAGGCAAGATATCAAATATGTTTAAGTACACCGATGGACGAGTAATTGTCATCGTAGACAACTCAAGGTTGCTAATTGCCCATGTCGGCCAAATCGTGACAACACCCCGGTTTAGTTCACATCAAGTTGAAATAAAAACCATGCATCACATGTCTGGAATGAAGAAAAATCTATTGTCTGTGTCACAACTCACAGACTTGGATAATTATGTGGTGTTTAGTCCAAGAGATATTAAGGCATACCATAATTTGAAACCTACTAGTACAACAATCATGGAGGGACATCAACTAAATTCTATCTACGTGATGTTAGCTTATACGGCATATGTGGACAAAACTTGAAAGAGTGATACATTTGCTTTGTGACATGTATGGCTCGGGCCATAAGTTGAGGGATGAAGAAAGGCATGCTAAAGGATCTCCCCAATTGGAAGTTCAAGAAAACATAGTCTACATTGGATGCCAGTACAGGAAGGCACGTTAACTCTATATGAGGAGTCTACATTTAGAGATAAGATGCCTTTTGGGCTCATGTATTTGGACAGTTGGACTAATAAAGCAGGAGTGAAGCAAACACTTAATGGGAGTATTATGAGAGAGTTAAGTCTCCAATTATTGAGAAGAAAGTCTCCCACGCGTGGAGTCCCAAAATAAACTAATGTGTTTGTGTGATTGGTGTGTGTGAGCGTTCTTATAATAAAATAAGAGAGTTTTTTTATTTTTTTTAAATTTAAGTTGGGGTATCCACTCAAAACACTACAAAAAATTGCATTATCATTTCAAATAGAAGGTGGGGCATATACATTGACTGGAAATAAGGGCCACCACAGAGGAAGGTTCATTGCAACGTCTGCTCTCTATTTGTTGAAAAAATAAAAAAAAACGAGGGCCCCGTGGCATAGTCAACGCCCCTTGATCAATCAGCTATTGACAGTCATTTGAATTAGCGTGGTTGATAGATTAATCACTTAGATCTTAATTGTGCAGTCGAATGCAATACGCGTAATCAAGCGGAGAGCAAGTCAATCCTAGAAAATAGATGCACCGTCAAATGGCCGCCTGCAACTCCAAAACATTAAAGGACATACACAAGGGCCAAGTCTGAAGATAGCAAAAGTATGTGTCCAAGTTCTTTTTCTAGCTAATAAATCAATAAACTAGTGACCGATAAAGAAAAACCTCTCGTACTCATCTTCTCAGACAATCAACTGGATATTATCATTGTGCCATGTCTCCGCACAAAGAGTTGATCAAATTAGAGTTTTTCAAATCAGAAACAAACATACAATTCATGTAAGTAGACAGAAAAAAGGAGGGGAAATTAATACACGGAATTCTCTGTCATCTCAAGGCTCGCAACAACCCTCGTCGACTAAATTTGCTTGAATCAAATGATCTTCGCATTTTTTTCTACAGTACAATGTGAATCGAATCTCGATTCCAAATTTTGGAACCGGTGCTGTTCAGCATAAGGTCTTCATCCGAGAGAAAATATTGAGTGTTTAAGGCTCCGTTTGTTTCCCAGAAAATAATTTATGGGAAAACGTTTTCCGGATTTTTCGACGTTCGTTTTATGGAAAAAGAATTCCTTGGGGCTCACTTGATCTTTCTTATCTCACACCTTTAGAAATCTTCACTTCTTCCTCCATCTTCTTCTTCTTCTTTTCTTTTTTTTTTATTCAAATTATTTTTTAATTTTAATTTTCTTTTTTAATTCGAATTATTTTTAATGTCCTTTTCCTTTTTCTTTTTCTTTTCTTTGTTTCCTATCTTCTTCTTTCTTGGCTAGACGTCGGCCGTTTGCCTGAGCGGCAAGCCTCGTGCTCGTCGGCATGTTAATTGTCTACAAATGCAATCAACAGGTGACATGTGTCATATATATGATCCCTCTCCCGATTTCTTACTCCCTCGGATTTTCCGCTCTTGCGGCTCGATCTCGACAGTGTAATGATCTTGGCAGCCACGAGGCTCATAGTTGTCTCTGCTTGATCTCCTCTCCCACTTGTTCTCCTTGCCGTACCTTCGTTGACCAGTGAGATTTTCCGTCACCAACTCCCATCTTTGACCGGATCTTCTTCAGTTTTTGACTGGACCTTGCGCCTTTACTGATTTTTGTCCGCATAAAGGGCGACCAAGAAGAGCGTCGGGCCTCTGTAGGAGGCCGATTTGAGAGGGTGCTCGTGAGGGAGGATCTCGACGTCCCCCTCGACGACGCTTCAACATC